>JABSTQ010011178.1:7500-1207500 GCA_013358835.2 Ixodes persulcatus | reverse complement strand
ACGTCGGCATTCTCAAGGCCGCTGCATTTTTGGTTTTGTTGGTAGTGCGTGAGCGAAGAAAAAAAGACTGTTTCCACGTTCACCTTCACCTTCAGATGCCCAATAATTGTTTTGCTTATGACAGTTTCTTTTCTCTCGAGATTATCGTCGGGCTACCTTGTGAGTGTCAAGCTGTCTCTATACTTAATGAGAAGAAAATATCAGGGCAGAATATACTTTGCCTTTTCCTCACCACCAGTTTACCCATGCACGTTGACGGTGGCCGTCACTGCAACGACCGCCGCTGAAGCTCGGACCATTCTTTAAAATAAAGCCAAGATGCGTAGCCCTCCTCGGTTCTCCGAGATCCTCCGCCCACTTAAATCCCAGCTGTGTCAAAATGCCACTGAATCATTGAGAAACCAACTGAAGCAAGAGCGATAATAAGCCACCACAGCTGCAATCTCTTCGACGAAGTAATTGCAAAGCTAATTGTCTTTCACTTAGGTGCGTGTGCTTAACGAAAACCCAATTACTGGACGCTCTCACCGGGCGAACTGACCCAGGTATCTGGCGGTCGGCATTGTAAAGTCGATGACCGGTCGATCGGATCGCTCAAAGATTTCCCTCGTTAAAGTTCGTTGCGCAATCGAAGTCTCTGCTGCGTCGGGGCACCGGCCCTCCGATTATTTGTCCCAGGCAAATGGGCTCGTCCGGAGTACGACACTAAGCGCAGTTCAAATTCCCTGGGCAACCAGCAAACTGTACTCGCGGGTTTGCCAAGTTTCCACACTCTCAAACCACACGTGCGCGGGTCACCGTACCGTCGGACAGTGACGTTGAGCTTTGCGCTTTGCGCGTTCTATCAGAAGGAGGATCCTTTGATTGATCGGGTACTCAGAATTGTCGGTGGCGACTATCTGACGCTCGCCAGAAAATGTATGCGCCACTTTCAGTTAGGTGTATGTTGCTGCGTTTGGAGCGGAGAGTGCATTCCTCTTAGCGATTTTCAGAAGCAGGTCCGAGATGTTGCAAACGTGAAGTATGTTATAATAACGAATGGGTAACCAATAATCACTGTGAAATAATCTTAGTGCATCGATAAACAATCGTTCCGTTAATTTTTTTTTTTTTTTTTTTTAAGGAGCGACGCAACGATTTTTGTATTTTGCGCAAATACCGCTTAGAACGGATCTCTGCCGTTATTGACCTGTGAAATACTCGTTCGTTTTTCACCACACGCAATCGAAGTCGTAGAAAAAAATAAAGAAAAATGAGCAAAGTTCACCCCCTCAACTCGAAGCCAGAACAAGCGGCCACGTGATCTGGAGCCGATTATATGCCGCCAATGTTGATCATAGCCATGCGCTGGGGTTGGCAAGGCACCCGGCACGCGCTGAGTTCCAGACATTGTTATGGTTCGGCTGTTGTCGTCATTGCAGCGATTGGACACGGGACACTACCCGAATGCTTCTCGAGCTATCGATTATCATGAGCCCAAATCGAGTGCCCACGCAATGCTCGGGTCCAATCTATGAGCCGCATTTAAATATCGTCACTGGGCGGTACTGCTACCGCCCAGCTAAGTCATCAGGTTTTGCGAAGGAGAGATTGAATGAAAACACTCGGTTTTGTCCTCGAAATTACAGCGCAACAAAGGAGTTTCTTGGTCAGTGGCGTTGCGTGCGAGTATCCTTGAGTCCCACTAGTGCCAGTAAGCTCGTGTAAAGTGAAAAACATTCCAATTGAATATCGTTGCACCGCCCCTTTAAGGATGCCCATGTCGCTGAAGCTTGAAACAGAAGTTAAAAATGCGACGTAACTATGGGCGTAGATACTAATATTTAAACCTTCTATCCTTAGCATACCTCATGGCCGTAGACAAAGGGGTCTGCATTCAATGCGCTTGTAGTTCTTTCGCGTTCAGACTCTCTCGAGACTCTCTATTCAAGCCGAAAGTCGGGCCGTGTCACTGAAAGTTTCTGCCTACTATTGTATTGGAGATAGGGAAGAATCGGCTTACCCTTTACGTCTCCCACCTCCATTTGATTTTCTAGGGAGCAGCGGCGGGAACCTGTATTGTATACGGGACAGAGAGCGTCGCGTCTGTCAGGAGTTCTAATTAAAGTTTCGGTCATGCTCCTGTTCGACTAGTTTTTCAGGGAGAACGCAGTCGTGTGATTCATTTCTTGGGAATTCTGGTTGAAAACATTTTACGTCTGAGATGTCAATCCTCCACAAAGCGACGTGCTCAAGATAGGGTTTGGTGCCCCAACATTTGTATTTTTAGGCGTAGTTTGTGACTATGTTTTAAAAGGGAAGATGACAAACATTTAGCCCGAACTTCTCAACAAATCACTTTTTTAACAACAGTGTGTTCACTAGATTTCCGGGAATCTAAGCCGATTATAGAGAAGAGTTATTGTGAAGCGCGGGAGAGTAGTTCTGTACAATGCCACGTTTCCACAAACTCTCGGGGAGATCGGTGGCCGATAATAAAGAAGCAAAACAGATTGGCGGACGAGGGTGTTGGCGAACCGCCGCTCGAAGCACGGCCAAACATTTGCGCGGATCGTTCCTAATTCCGTGTCCATGCCCGTTTACATCTGCAGGTGAGACTCTTACCGGCGTGCGTTCGCGTAAGCGTAGTGCTGCGTGAAGCCCAATTGAAAGCCCCAGGTTAGCGGTCGCACTTCACTCGCTAATTTTCTCGTCAACCGCATGAACCAGTGTTACCACATCTCAAACGACAAACTGACTTCACAATGTCTAAATACTCGCATCTAATTTGATTTTTTTTACTAGCACTTGTTTACAAAATGCACTTCTTAAAGCTACGCTCGTGCACTCACGCGCCTCGTACAAAAAGCACAAAACTGTTCGGTGGAAGCGATGCGGGCAGAAACCGAGAGCGAGAGACGAAAGCGCACGGGGATGCAGAGAGCGGAGTTCTGACTGGAATAATTATTGAGCAGACAGAAAGCTAGCTGCCTTTGTCTCTGCTCACTCGCAGAACATGTTCGAACGCCGAACGCTGGTGTCCAGCTTTCGGCGTTCGAACGCGCTCTGAACAGCTTCCCCTCCCTCAGTGTCTATACCCGAATAGGCCGATCCGTGGGACGATCGCGTCAAGTTTCAAGTTTCGTTACACCACCGCTGTCGCCACGCATCGTGGGAACCGCAGTCTTTCTACACGCGTGATAACACCTCTGTGCACGGGTCTGCGCGAGTGGAGCACGAGACGGCAAGGGCTTTCTCGTGCACCGGCACCCACGTCCCGTGGACTCCAGTTATGGCGGCGTCGCGCACGCGTCAAACGCTTAGGGGGATCAGACTACTCAGCTGAAGTGGGGCGAGCACCCACACGCTTCGGTGTTCGGATTGACCTTTTCCCGTTGCCCGTGAACAACGTGAGAGACGACGCTATACCTCCGCCGCCTTGCCATGCTAATGGAGACAACATGTTGGCCATAATGATCCAACCCAACTGTGAAAATCGCGTGCGCGACCAACACAAGCCTCTCGAGTCCCGTGTCGTGCGAATAAATTCGATAGGCGTAGCTCCAGCAAAGTATCCAAATAGCAAAAGTGGGGGATCTCATTATCCCTACGTCATTAGCAGGATAAGGACGGCGAGGTAGTTTACGCCGGCGCAGTATTTAGAGGAGAAACAATTGAACAGGTACCCCGGTTCTCGCTGGTCGGGAGTCGTTGAAGCCCAAATGAATCAGAGGGCCGCAGCTGAATGTACTTGGGCAGTTAAAGCTTCGTTCGCTCGACACTCTAAATGGGGTATCTTAAAGGTCGCAACCCATAAATCGCTACTTTCGCTTTTACGTCCGTCCCCTTTAATGGTCGTCTCAAAGAGCGGCTTGGAACAGCGGGGTTTGGATAAATGATGACTTCGGACTGCCTATCAAGACACCACAGCGTTTGATCTCTGACTCTGCGGCGTCTTTTGATGACGGGACGTTAGTGTAAATGCCAGGATATAAGGACGTATCGGCACGGAATGATGGAGCGACGTTCTCGAGTTAATTTCAAGTTTGGAAAGACGGCGGCGGCTTCGAATAGACGCAGCATGTGAAGAATAACATAGACGACAGAATATCCCTGAAAACTCAGATTGCATGTGACAAGAGAAGACATTTAAAAGTAACCGTGAAGCCAATCTTGGGTTTGAATTTTACTAATTTACCCCTTTCCAAAGTCAGCGCCATTGTCTGTCTGCCATTGATTGATCACGTACTTAGAGCATGCATTGGGTACGAGGGCTGCGTGAGAGTTTTGCGGGGACTCGAATACCAGCACGCGCTTCGTCCTTAAGAAACGCCGACCGTTAATGTTGCTTGATAGTCGTTTTTATAAGGGCATATTGCTTACTCCAAAGTCAAATTTGTTTTAGGGATGTTCAGAGATCGGAATGTGTCTGCCTTAATCAGGCGGCGTCTGGATTGGGCAGTTTGGGGTTGCACGACTGCCAGCCTGGGGTCTTTAACGTGCATGAGGTCCGGCACATAACCAAAACGGTTTCGTACACCCTCCCCCCTTTTAGAAGGAAAGAAAATCTAAAATGTGCACGTACGTCTCCTATTTTCGCACTACATACATCTGTTTACTTGTTAAAGGAAATATGAAATGCGTTTGAAACCTCTTACCCCACGACCTGGCGGATTGTTTCGGCCGCGCTACAGTCACTTAGCTGTGTTTGGAGATTTGTGTTTGTCCTTTGTCCCCCCTGTTCCCCTTCTCCGGGTATTATTATCGTCGTTCTTGTCCAGCTCGTTTGCACCTTTGCATTTAATTGCATTATAATCATAACCTTAAAAATGCAAGCCGTTCACCCTTGTTGGTGTTAGACTGGTGGCATCTGATAAATCCCGTTTGCTCTATTGACGTCTAACTCCTGGTTAGCTGAGTTGTTAAAGCGCTCCATTAAAAATGGAGAGGTCCTCGGTTCGATACCAGCACCTGGCGGATTTTTTCGGTCGCGCAACTCACCTAGCTGTGTTTGGAGATTTGTGTTTGTCCTTTGTCCCCCTTGTTCCCCTTCTCCAGGGATTGTTATCGTCATTTTTGTCCAGCTCGCTTGCACCTTTACATTTAATTGCATTATAATCATTCGCATTATTATTTTTATTATTCTCCGTTTCCACTTAAAGGGGCGCTGCAACGATATTCAATTCGAATGTTTTTCACTTTACACGAGCTTACTTGCACTAGTGGGACTCAAGGATACTCGCACGCAACGCCACTGGCCAAGAAACTCCTTTGTTGCGCTGTAATTTTGAGGACAAAACCGAGTGTTTTCATTCAATCTCTCCTTCGCAAAACCTGATGACGTAGCTGGGCGGTAGCAGTACCGCCCAGTGACGATATTTGAATGTGGCTCATAGATTGGACCCGAGCATGGCGTGGACACTCGATTTGGGCTCGTGATAATCAATAGCTCGAGAAGCATTCGGGTAGTGGCCCGTGTCCAATCGCTGCAATGACGAGAACAGCCGAGCCATAACAATGTCTGGAACTCAGCGCGTGTCCTGTGCCTTGCCAACCCCAGCGCATGGCTATGGTCAACATTGGCGGCATATAATCGGCTCCAGATCACGTGGCCACTTGTTCTGGCTGCGAGTTGAGGGGGTGAACGCTGCTCGTTTTTTTTTTTAATTTTTTTCTGCGACTTCGATTGCGTGTGGTGAAAAACGAACGGGTATTTCCCAGGTCATTAACGTCAGGGATCCGTTCTAAGCAATATTTGCGCAAAATACAAAAATCGTTGCATCGCCCCTTAAGTGGGATTGAGGCAGAAGCTATAGACCTTTCCGAAAACGAGCTTGTGGCCGGTGCCATTTTGAGCGTTCGCGCGTATGGCGCGTGCTTTGCTCGCTTTCCGAAGCGACGAACACGCACGTGCTGGGCTGTGAAGATCGCACGCTGGACTGTGATTTTGTAAACATTGGAAAGGTCTATAGACCCTTTTCATGGGAAACGCCAGCAGGAACTCCGTCAATTGTTTACGTCCCAAAGAACTTCCAGTTCACCAAAAGAATGAGCAAAGCCCATCTTAACACCGCTGCTTCAATTGTCGATGAAAGGTCAAAAAACCAATTCTCCAGGTGAACGCCTAAAGAACCAAGAAGCGCGAGATCTGTTCAAAGTTTTCGAATATTTTTGTAAACAAACTTGTCTCCTCCAAGACGTTGAATGGTACAGCCAAAGGCCCTCGTTAAATCTCCAACTTTTTTGTCCGTAAACGATTGAAAGTCACTTGGGACGCAAGCGGCGGGTCGTTTTTGTAAGCAGTAAAGGGTCCATTAAGGCCCATCCATACTGCCCCATTTTCTAACGTTAAGTTACGTATCAGTCACCGAAACATTCGTGTCTCGAATGTCGCGTGTCATGCTCTCTCGTTGAACTGCTAGCCACGCTTAGTATGAATCACATATGTCCCGGTGATTTGTACGTAAGCTCTCGTAACGTAACGTACACGTAAGAAAACGGTGCTGTGTGAATCAGCCTTCAGAGTGAGTGGCACGCTTTGAGCGGGTTCGCCAAGCACGCAAGCTCGTGCTGTGAAAGCACTGTTCAAGGCGACATGTTCGCGCTGTGGATTCAGCTTCGATCCACTTACCATGAAACGGAGTGGTCGTCAAGGTGACCGTGGGATCGTTCTGGAACGTTCTCCGACAGCAGATTGTGCAAACTATAAGAAATTAGAGAGTTTTAAAATAGGGGGCCCCAACGTTTGGGTTCCCCTTAGAAATTGGGGGGCCCAACTCGCAACAAGGTTGGCGTCGACGGCTTATAGAATAGGGATTTCGCAACGCAGCGCAGCGCGCTTACACTCCAAAAAAAAAAAAAAAGAGGTCTATTTTTACGCTTTTTGTTACATATACGACACCAAAAAACTTCAGTTGGATGTAAAGCGCACTGACGTTGTACCGAGGCTACCAAATTTCACGAGCGGCTTGATAGCCGAGTTGTACGACTTATTAAAATAGCTAATGTAAGTGTGATTGACTGCAAAAAAGATATCGGGGTTTTCTTGGCTCAACTGCAAAACCTCCGCGTTTTTTTTTTCCTGTAGACTTTGATACGTACTTTAGCTATTTAATATGTTATATCGCACCGTCATCAACCCTCTCGCAAAGGTTGGGGCAGTCAGTTCGACGCCAGCGCGCTGTACTACGTCGAACTGAAGTCTTGGGGTGTCGTATATCATGTGACAAGGGGTGTAAGAATATACCCTTTTTTTTTAGAGTGATATACGTTTCCCGCTTGCAGCGCCAATGCGGCTAACGAACGCAATAATCAAAAAAGAAAAATAGATATAAAAAACGTAGAACATAGAACATAGCTTTCTTTGTAGGGTAAACATTTTATAAAACCCAATAGCGAGCCGGCAAAAGCCTCAAGGGCTTATGTGCCTGTTTCGGCTGGTGACGAAATCAGATACTAACTATTGAAAAATGTTAATTGAAAGCATTTACATTCTATAACACAGACGAAGTCTTCAACATCCATATGGATTTACCTATACCAAAAAGAGACATACACCAAAAATATCTTAGGCACACTGTAACCTCAACGTGGACAAAAAAAAAGAGAAAGAAGAAAAAGACAACACAAAAACGGTGCAAGTTAAAATTTGACTGTATTCCTCTAAATTCAGTAACGCTTGCTTAAGCTTTTGCCTCGATGTTATAACCAGCAATGCTTTTGGTGGGCAGTAAAATACATGCGGCACATAATGCACTCTTGTGTGCTCACCATATCGTGTTCGAATACCAGGGACCTCAAAACGAAAAGATGGCCGCCTTGGGCGCTGTTGCATATGAGGCACTTTGATATTGGAATTCCTGAAATGACGCAACACGGAGCAAGAACCCCTCAGAACACGGTAGGTGAAGTTCCTGAAACACACATGCACTCGAGTCGTCTAACATGTAAACGTCGACACTTTTCAAAATACTTTTCGGACACAAATTATATCTTGCGTGCCAAAAAAGATAACATCCCATAAGAAGTGTTAGACCGTACCGTAAATAACTACGAGGGTCGACCCAAAAGTAACGGAAATGAGTTTCTGGAGGACGGTCCGTTTGTAGTACCAGCTACCGCCGCTGGCAACGCTTAGCGGCACCCCTTCCGAGTCAGTTTGCCTACCGGCGTCGTCTACTAAAGTTCTAGCGGCATGTTGTTACTTTTTTTCCTAAACGCTTCAAAGTTTTGCCTCGTTTTTTTTTTTTTTTTTTTTTTTTTTTACAATGTCTAATTTGAAGGAACAGCGTGCGGCCATGAAATTTTGTTTTCTTTTAAAGAAAAGGGCGGCGGAGACTCTTGTAAAGCTGGGGTCACACTGCTCATCCATCATACAAAAAACAGTCTGCAAACACAAGTCACCGCAATATCCGTGGATCGAATGCCGCGTGCCAAGTTTCCTCCTTGAACTCATTGCCACGCGGCAGTCGAAGCACGGATCTCGCTGTGGCGGGCGTTCGAATCTATTAGCGGCGAGATGTTTTGGTGGCGCCCTCCTGTGGTTCCCCCTTGTGACGTCATTACCTTGCAAACAACAAGTTCGATGGTGTTTGTTATTAGCATGGTGGAAGCTTGAAATCATTGCGCTCTCAAAGGAACACTGCCAACACCGTCAAAATTAAAGTTCTTTCATTCCTCTTATTTCCGTCGATGATAAATCCCCTTTCCGACGTCACAGTCAGCGTTCGGCCAATCGTGGAAGGCCGACCACAGCGACGCTTTCGGACCACAGCGACGCTTTCGGTCGCGCACGGGGCTAATATGCCGACTGTCTTTTGCATGATCTATAAGCAGTGTGACCCCGGCTTAATGCTTCAGTCAGCTTACGAAGAAGATGCTATAAAGAAATCGCAGGTCTAGGAGTGGTTTCCTCGCTTCAAGGCCGATGAATCATTGATCGACGAGCAATCTAGCTCAGGGCGACCCTCAATCACCAACTGATGAAAACATTAAAAAAAGGGGGCATTATTAAATCCGAGTTTGTCCATCCTATTGAAAATGTTGATCAGGTGTTTTACCTGGGAGCTTTGCGACGCTGGCGCAACTCAGTGAGGCAGTAACGCCCCGATTTTTTGGAAAGGCGAGAGTGGTGGTACCATCACGACATTGCCCCAGCACACACTGCCCTGTCGGTGCTACAATTTTTGAACAGAAATTGGGTTTTTTTTAACAGAAATTTTTGTACAGAAATTGGGAACAGAAATTGGGTTTAAACACAAATTTGTGTTTAAAGGCTCGTTCACACACTTGTAACCGAGAACGACCGAGAGAGACAAGACCGGTTTTTAAGCCTCTTGCGACGTCCTACGACCGGGTGTGCTGCTGCGGAGCTGGTCCTAAGACGTCGTAAGAGGCTTAAAAACCGGTCTTGTCTCTCTCGGTCGTACTCGGTGGCAAGTGTGTGAACGGGCCTTTACCGAGCGAAGAATGGACACGCGACACGCTGGTGCTACCAAGCAGGCGCTGCGCGTCCGCGAGAACGTGTTTCGTGCTAGCTGTTTATTGCGTGATCGGTTGTGGTTTACGCGAGGCCTAGTGTCTGCCGGTCGCTTGCCACGATGTTCTTCATTCATCGTACTGGACAGTGACGTTACTGTCTTCGAGGTGTGTGTGTGTGTGCTACTTGCCTACGCAGTGTTCTTGCGTATGCACGTTGCGAATACGTAGCAATCACCGCGTGATGAAAAAAAAAGAAAAAAAGAAAAGGAAATTAACGAAATGTTACATCACTGTGCTACTCAACACCACCGAAATTTCCACTCATTCAAGCCGCAATATAATCGAAATGTCGCACCAACTAACGCTGTCCATTCGCATCACGTCGCGTTAAAAAAAAAAAAAAAATATACAGTAGGTTGGTCTGTGCAGGTGAGGTATACGGCCAGGCGGACATAGTATTGGGGGCTATACTATGTCCGCCCAATAAGTGAGATAATTTACAATAACTTGTTAATTAACTTTTTAATGAGTGAAATAGATGGTTCCAGTTAGAAACTTGCTCAGTGCCATCGAATATAACTAAATCAGTAAATTTTAGAACGATTTAAAGTTCGTGACAAGGGCGCGATATTGCCCTAAAGTTACACTTGCGCAGCGGGCGCACGGCGAGAACGCGAATGATAACACCGCTGTTCGCTCCGCCGGCCTTGAGGCCGTTAGCCGAGTGGTAACTTTAGCGCACCAGCGTGATTCCAGCTCGCTCCAAATCTTTCTAAAATTTACTGATTTTGTGGTTAAAGGAATCAGGGACAACACGCTGTATATTCTCTGTTTCCTTTGACCATAGGGTTTTCAAGATGTATCCTAAACTTTTGACTAAAAAAAAAAAAAACAAAAAAAAAACATTATTTTTCTCTCTCACTCTTTCTTTCTTTTTCCGATGAGTAAATAAAACTTTCCTAGCCGATATGACGGCGACCAACGCACTGAGCAGCATTATGATCGCAGGGAGCTTTATCGAAGTTTACTTACTGCACGCCATCGGAGTGTTTCTTTCTTGTTTTTTTGGTTTTTTTGGACCACGGTGGTGTGCTGAAGGAAGTATATGAAGAATTGAAGGACGGTGACAGGGGGATAAAACGTGGAAGGTCCTATTCGGTGCCCTTCATCGAAAGATCACCACCAACTTTCCCCTTGTGTCTTGCGCCTTTTCTGCGCGGCTTACGCGGGTCGCCCTGTTTTCATCTTACTGTCGGGCGGTGTCGCGTTCACGTACCCGATATGACTGATGGCGGGAACAGCTCCTGGAGACACGACCCCGAGCGACAGAACCAGCGGGCCCAGATGTACGTATAGAAGAGGAGCCCTCTCCTCTTTTTTCTCCTGTGCGCGCCGAGCGTCTTGTCGAGCTCGTCGCCTTGGTGCTCTTGGAAGCGCTCAGAGCGACAGGAAACGCGTCCCCTATCAGGTGTAGCCAATCTGCATATCCCCGGAGGAGTTCGCGTATGAATGTGACAGCCTGCTTTGCATGGAAGACAGTCCACGCGGTGGTGTCCTCAGCACTCGTTTGCTCCGCATCGCGCTTTACTCCTAACTTGGATCGATTTGTTCGCACAGACTTGCGCGTTTGTCTTTCGTGTCAACGCCGGCAAAAAAAAAAAAAAAAAAAAAAATAACGTTCATGTTTTGTTTGTTTTTGTAGTGGAAGATAAGGAACATTATTTACGTATTTTATTAAATTTTAGCGGGACACCATGAACTCATCGCAAAGCTGGAGATTCGTTCAATGAAGGACTATGACGAAGAAATATATTAGGGAGTTCGTCTCATATATCGAAACATTTCTTTCTGTCCTCACTTTGACGCACGGAGAAGGTTTAATGTAATGGTAAATTATATCTCTTCCGATATAATAGTGCGATAGATTTTACAGCGTATTTATGGTTCCGTTGCCGGTGTTTTTTTTTTTTCGTTTTCTTATAATATTGCTAAGCACAAAAATGTTTTAAGAAGAAGTGAATTCGCTCTACGTCTGTACGCTCCCACACCAACGTCCACCGTATATACTAAAGATACGTAGTTCATTAAAAAAAAACACAAAAAAAACACGCTCAGTTGGTCGCATGCGTCAACCGAAGCCTCTTCTTGAGGTAGGGTTTGCCGTCACTGTAATAAAATACAGCATATTTCACCGACGCGGTGGCAAGAACGTGTTTACTTCAGACAGGCATTTCTCAAATCTTCTGTCCATCGGGTCATGATTTATGCCAGGAAACTTCCCACCGCCTGGAAAACATTGAATTTATTCTTAATGTTTCGTATAATAGACGCAAACAAAGGAGTACAATTGCATAGAGTGGAGGGGTCCCTTCAAAATCACAAGCACGGCGAGTATCGTCTTGAATTGAATCAGCTCCCGCGACGTGGGGGCACACGCTCGCATCGCCCTGCTTCTGGACAGCGGTAGGCCGATCGTTCATTTCTCATTTGTCCGGGTTATCTGTGCCGTATTCGGGGCCTCTGGCGAAGTAGGGCTCTGGGTTGTCGAGGCGAGAGCCGGAGTTAAAACTCTATCATTCTTCTGCGCAACTGCGTCGCACTTTGTAAACGTAGTAACCTTTGGACGATGCATTTCAACTGAATGTTCTACGGAAACCCAATTTAGAGCCAGGCCTACGTATCTCTCGGAAGAGCAGGGCGGGTGATACATCGTACAGTTGGGCGGAGTGGAGTTCGAGCTGTATCATCATTCCCGGAGTGCCTTTCTTCTCTTCTTGTTGGGAAAATAGAATGAAATGTCATTCCATTCATTGTAGGGCACGACAGCTTTAAAGAAACCCTGCAACGTCTGTCTGGCTATCTTTAAACTTCCCTGACTCTGACTCGACCAGGAGAGAGAAAGAGAGAGAGAGAGAGAGAGAGAAATAGATGTACTTTGAGAGATCGGCAATCTTGTAAGCGACTCCGGCTGTACATAAAGAAAAAATTGTGAGATAAAAAAAGGATAAGCTTCTATTTTAAACAGAAACGACAATGCGAGGCTGTCGTCACACACGCAAAAAAAAAAAAAAGAATTTAGCAATAGCAGTGATCTAAAATGTATTCGTGAAATTAATTAAAACCTTGGTTTACATATTCCTTTTCTTTGTGATAGGATTAACATGAACCAATGAAGAAAGGGCGCTTGTTGCCACGAGCGAGGTTCTCTAGTGCTCACGGAGGCCGGAGTTCTTCACTATGTGGACGACATGGGAATTTACAGGATCTTCTAGCGAAGGCAGGAGCAAAGATGACGCGCTCAATGGGATCAAAATTGACGGACTCGCAGCATTTCAGGAAGTGCAGCTTCTGGATGCCAGTGTCGTCACTATCCCGTGGGACTTGCGAACGCCTACGTATTTGAACATTCGTATTTAATACTGATTAGTGTTTCGCTCCAAACAGGCACTACAACAGAAAATAGCCGTCTTCCGCTAGCATTCAACTGGGGCCATATTGTTTCGTTGTTTAGTTTTTGAAGTTAACATCAATCACGCTGAGTGCTTCACTAGACGTTAAGCGTGAAGTTTCGGTGAGAATGGTGGCGGTCGACGCAACGATGAATATCTGCTCCACCCTTCCCTTTCTTCTTTATACACTTCCACCCCGCATCGCACAATCTTGTCGGTTGCTATAAACGCAGCCTTTTATAATTACTCGTCACATACGCGTTCCACGCCCGTCCGCGCCCTCCTGTCGCGATCTGCCCAGTTGGTTGATTGACAAGGCTTCGGCAACGTTTCAAGGCAAAAATGGGGTTATGAGCTGGAACCTTGAGAAGCCATGCACATCTTCTCCGTCTCGTGCATCTTTGTGTCTCGTGCCAGACTGGCGGGAGATTTCGACGATTTGGGAGAAATCCGCCACAGCTCGGGAAACGTTGAATTTGACGCAGTCCGGAGGACAGTTTGGTAATGGTTGGGGATTTCATCTTTATAGTCAGGGGCAGTTTAAAAAAAAGCATGTTTCTTAAGCTGTTCTTCATGTTCACGCGTCTTGCTTCGGGATTCGTTCTTTGACGATTTCATCGGCTGATGCAACAATCTTATTGGTTGATGAGCGACAGATGGATGCTCTGCGTCACGTCACGCCTTGCGTCACGTCGTCTCCGGCGTTTCTTCAGCTGTCTCTGACTATAACTGTGTCATTCATATTTGTTTAAACTTGGAATGATTTAGGATCGTTCTTGGACCTTTTTTAGCGTACAATCCCTCTATATGACAAAGGGGCGGGCGAGTATCACACGGCTATCTTTGTTTGTTTTTTTCCCTTTTTTTTTTACGACTGCCACGGCAATAAAAGGCGGCGAGGAAAACATTTTGAATGAGAGATCTTCTTGAGGCGAAATACTAAAGAGGCATACCGCCAGATTTCTTTTTTTTTTTTTTCGTCGCCGGCGCAAAATTTTACAACTGCGATAAAAACGCCCACAGTAACGTGTCGGTTGAACATTTAAAGGACAAGTTTAAAGGGCGGGGAATCAAAAGACCCAGATTTCTATTGCTTCGGCACTTCGTAACTGCATAACCATCCGGGCGCTAAATTGATGACCCGAGCGAAAGAGATCTACTCGAGCGAGACGGTACAAACCTTTGAATCAAGCAGCCTTAAAAAAAAAAAAAAAAAAAAAAAAAAACATTTTGTTCTTAACAGCATTAAGATCGCATGCTTGCGAAACGGATGTCTTCACTTTTTTCTAATTAATTTGCTTCACAGCTTGCTCTGATTTTGTGTAGATTAACCGCACTTCTGCCTAGAGGACTGCCACCTTACAGAAACCTTAAAGGGGCACTGACACGTGAAAATCATATTTTTTTTTTATTATCCGAAACGATTGAAAACGATGCCGGGACATACCCTCAAAATTTGAAACTTTAAAATTCAGTATTTGTGAATTAAAAAAAATAATTTCCAAATGCCGAATTTGAAGTTCCCGCGCGATCCGCGCCAGTTCAGTGAGTCAAATTTTGCGGTCTCCTGCGACTCGACTTTCTTTCGGACCTCCGCCGTTGTCACGGCGACCCCAACCGAGGAGGAGGTGAGGGATAGAAAGGCGCCGGCGGGAAAAGACCGGTTTTTCTCCGACTCGCCAACGGGCGCTGCCAAGTTTTCCGAGGGAGGGTACAAATCTAGGAAGCAACATCACACCGAACTCTGAATTTTGGTATTTCAAAAAGAGGAGCCGTAGTGCGTTCGCAATTGCGTTAAAAAACATGTTTTACGATTGCCGGTATTAAATGTTATAGAAATGTCACCTACAAAGCTTCTAAATTTCCTGATTTTTGACGTCACCGATCAAAAGAAGCGAGGAGGTGAACGCGGGAAATACAAATGCCAAAACTAAAAAGGCGCGCGCGCGTGCGGGAAAATTTTTTTCCGCGATGCGGTTTTTTTTGCGTGTCTATGGCTACAAGTTGCATCGTTTTAGACAATAAAAAAAAATACGACCTTTGGGTTGTCAGTGCCCCTTTAACTGAGGAGGCGGCGGTGTAACACAGCGAGAAAAAAAAAAATGACGGCAGCGGTTGCAGTGGAACAAATCGCATTTTCACCAGTTAGGCGTGCAAATCTAGACAAAAGTTCGCTATCCTCGCTGTCGTTAGGCGCTGCAAATTGTACTCAACAGCATCGCAGAAACGTCGTCTTAGACACGGAGCGAGAACGGGCATTCCCTTTGGAAACGCTCATAGCTAGGTTTGCGAATAAATCAAAAAGAGAAGAAGAAGAAAAAAAGAAGCTCGTGCATTGTGGCGGAGTAAGGCGCATCAGCATAATTGCCCTGTCGACACGCGCCGACATGATGTACCGGTAGCAATTGTATTCAGGAAGGGGCTGCGATTGCGGGACGCGCAAAACCGGATCATGCGGAGAGAACGCCCGAACGATACGGACCGTCGAGGTTCATTAAGTCCCCGTTTATGTTGGAACCGATTTACGCCTCCTATGAGCCCGTCTTCTGGTATTAACATGATTGATGACTTAAACCGAACACTCCAAGGGGCAGGTAAATTGAGAGAGAGGGCCTTTGCTCCTCGAGCCTATTTGTTATTCTACGCCTTTACCAAAGACCGGAAGGCAGTGATACATTTTCCCCGGTCGGATCTTCCCTGCTGCGAAGAACACAATGTCGTGAAATAAATGAAGAATAATAATCCGCTTCGGAGCTACTTGTGCGATCGAGTTATTATGAAAGAAGATTAAGAACAACCCCAATTGCCTTCCCGCCCTGACTAAAATTATTCTCTGACGATAAAAACAAAACAAAAACAAAAAACAACGCACTGCTTTTAGTTTCTTACTGAAGTATCAACAACTCAATGTTTTTCCCTGAAATCGGAAACTGTCTTACTATGTTTGGCCAAGTTGACAATATGCTATATTTACCTAGCCAAAAACAAGCGCAATGCGTGGCCTCAGAGCGTTACGTTTTCTTGAAATACTTAGCATTGGAGGAGCTAAATGTATCTAGTGTAAACGACCATTGCCACTCATGAGATTCCCGAGGAGGTTGGTTTCCATCTGTTGCTGCAAGCTCCTACAACCATTTTTATTTATATATACTAAACAAAGTCGAATAGAAATTGGGGACTCTTTTCTTAGGTTGTAAGCTGCGGATGGCGCGTCTTACGGGTGCGTGCTCAAACCGTGCAACAAACCGTGCAACAAACCGTGCTCTTGCGAACGATTTACGGTGACTTCACCACTTCAGTTTGGCATATGTATTCGTTTGGTTCAGCTAGCGCTCTCAATAATTTGCTCACTAATCAATGATACATTTAACGAGGCCTCCCACAGTCGATGAGAAATAAATTGTACCACCCAGTGCAGTCGAGCGTTTCTGCAGTTCTGTGGCACAAATATTTGTGAGACTATTCCCAACTTTCACAACCTATAGGGGCGCACTGGCGCCCATCAAAATGGCTGTCATCTGGATGATCATCACAAAAGAGCAGTGCGATACTGCGTGTGCGACTCGTAAGTAACGGAAGCTTTGCTATATACCACCAGTATTATAGAGCCTTACTTTATATTTTTTTTTCACGTCAGGAAGGTCAAGGCAAGCACCTTTACTGTGAAGCCCATCATCCAGGAAAGAGGGAGCGCGATTCCCACACCGCGGTACCACCATCGCTGAAAGTTGCGAATAAGAAAACACGGTAACTTGCTATGGTTTGATATGCATGGTGGTGAAAGGAAGAGTCAGATATATATCTACATGTCGCACTTTTCAGCGGAAAAGAACCGTTTTTCTGCAGTGGCAACGATATTTGACTTATTTGTAGGTCATTATAGTAGGACTCCCGGCCCTATTGCCGAAACGTTTACATCAATGCAGTGTTGTAAGCGTTACCGAAGAACGTAACGAAATACGTTACTCGTTATACTTGCCAAATAAAAGAACGCGCTGCCGACCTACGTTATCTCAAACCAAAAGGAAAGCGTTACCGTTACCGATAAAAAGTAACGCACGTTACTCCCGCGTTACTTTTTTCTTTATAAATTGATGGTAACAGCGTTCAATTTTTTTTTTTTTTTTTTTTTGGCAGCGTTTTTTGTCGCTGGGACAATGGGCGCAGGTATTGGTTTTCACAAGTGGAACGTTTTTGCGTGGGGAAAAGTCAGGCAAAATTTTGGAGGTACGTGGAATGAGTGCTATAATAATTAATGACTTGCGCCTATACTTTCATTTCAGCTTACGTACAGACGCAGACGACGCTACGAGCTAATGGGAGCAATCAAGCAGCGTCAAAAGCGCGAGTCACTGGGCCTTCCTTTTGTTTATGATTGGATCAGCAACGATAGAACTCACACAGAAACATGGCGAGCACCAAGATGGCGCCCCTTTGACGCTGTCTGGCTGGTCCCATGAGCTCGTGGCGTCGGCTGCGTCTGGACTTGAGGTGAAACGATGTATAGAAACAAACAAAAAAATGTAAGTGTACTTTTTACAGATCTTGAGAAGAAGATATAACTATACTCTGTTTCATACTTAGCGTGCAACGTTGTCAAAGCTACTGGCGCGAGCGTGGGGCTTGATCTTGTTGATCATTTGTACGCGTTCTCGCGCAAACAAAACCATAGATGAAGCCACGCGCTCGTGCCAGTAGCTTTGACAGCGTTGCACGCTAAGTATGAAACAGAGTATAGTAACGCAACTACGTTACCCGTTATTGTTTTGAAAAAATCTAACGAGTTCGTGACTACGTTACCGAAAAAAGTAACACGTTAGCGGTAACGCCGTTACTTGTAACGCGCCACCGCCAACACTGTATTGATGCAATTTCTTTGTCTTATAACCTTTGGACCTGTCCTTGGCCTTCTGCTGTCAAGTAAATCAGCTATATCGTGGGTTTTCACGCACACTTCCCGGGTTTCTCTTTTCTATGAGAAGTAGGCCCGAGCTTGCTATACCCGAAGCTTTCTTTTAATGCTATTTCTGTATGTTTGTCGAAGAACCCACCGTGCTGGGTCCAAAAGGGCCTCGCTTTTGTTTCTCGAAACCCTCGCTTATCCGCCGTTGTAGGGGACTTAATTACGACTGACACGCACGCAATAACTGTCCATTGAAAGTCCAGTGGGATAGGTATTTTTTATTTCTCTGGCCCACCATCCTCGGCCTGGCGTTCGCTGATCTGCCAGAGTTTTTCGCCGCAGAATGTGTCAAGCGAAGCCCCAATTCGCTAGCATCGATACGCAACCAGACAAACTGCAATGTCGTAACGCACTTGTTTGCTTTTTTGGGTGCGCAGAGGTGTTGACATCGTCCGCCATTCTTTACAAGGCCCGGAGAGGAAACAGCGAAACAATGCCGCGCGAGGCGAAGACGCGACACGTGAAGGATAAAAAAAAAAAAAAAGTAAAGTTATATAGCCGTTCTCGCGATCTTTCTTGAAACGAACATGGAAGTTGTCGCCTTTTTTTTTTTTATTTATTTCTTGTTCTATCGAGAAACGTCTGAGCTAATGGAAGTTTTCAAAGCCTTCGGAGCTGCTCGAACTATGGCTGCTTCTGTCTCGCTCGCCGAAGCTGAAGAACAAACGTTTGGATTCTTGAGGGAGGAGACATGGTGGCGAAAAAAGGGGTGAGGCAGGAATGGGGGTTCGCAGAGGAAGTACAATTGTATTTAGGTAGTCTAGCCTCCTTTCTTTAAACTTATCCTGCGCTTATATATTCAACTAGTTTTACGTCCTTATATGAAGGTATCATACGTACGTGCGGTGCGCCAATTCGGAAATTGGCACCTGACTAGAAATGGCCCTTGTTATTCCTGCCGAATACGTCGCCCTCGCTAAGTAGAGAGTTCTTTGTCTCACCACCAAGACAAACAAAAAAAAAAGCTGCTGCATTTGTTATATTAAAACCTAATCTTGGGTTATAATAAATAATAATATCATTTTAATCTTCATAAAAACTTGTTTTTTTTTTTATATGTACAAATACAACCTTGGGTTCTTTTAATTCGCACACTATGAACAAACTCAATCAAGGCAAGTTACATACATGAGAACATTTAACACTACTGCTATTTGATCATTGTAACTGTATATAGTATGATCAATATGTAAACATAAACGATAAAGATATAACATAACAGTCGATTCCCCATTCTTAAAAAAAGTGACTGATTATATGTTTAAAATGAACATGAGGAGTTTTCTTTGAATGGTTTCGAATGCTTGAGATGGTAAAGACATGACAAAATGCTGTATGAGGAGGAGAGGGGAGAGGAGGTCCAAGCAGAATGGAAGATTTCGAGGGGGGGGGGGGGCGGGCCTCATGCCCCCCCCTCCCCCCCCCCCCCCCCCCCCCTTGCTACGTGCCTGGGACCAGCTTTGGTTTATTAGACTAGAGAATCCTACTACGTCGAATAGGTGCCCGTAAGGACCCGCTCAAAATGTATAAATAACAATACTTTTTTTTTCTCAACTTAATACCAAACGAAACAAATCGCCTAAGACATTTTATAGCCTCCTTCCTGTACATTTTAGTACTCTTTAAATGTAGGTCCGTAACAAATCGGTTATGTGGTAAACAACAGCTAGAGCTGAGTTGTAAAATAAATAAATAAATAAATAGGAAGTGTTTAGGCATTCGACAAGAAAATATTGCGGTTGCAAGCCGCAGTAACTGTGATTTTACTAGTAGTCACCATGTCTAAAAACACAAATTTGAAGAATAAAAAGAACCGAACACTGAAACGCGCGAAGAAACGTTTAAGCGCACGTTTACGTGAAATAGTAAAGGGTACCAGTGTGTTCCTCGGGCTCCGGCTTTTGGCATTGTGAATAATCATCAGGTCGCTTGTTCTTTAAGTATAATTACAGGTGCCGATATATTCTTGCTTACACCGCGTTATGGGGCTAAAAGAAGAGATACAGTGCTTATAATTAATTACTTTTGATTTCCAGGACGAAGAATGTCTATCCTAACCTCTATAGGTTAGCAACGAGCGTTTCTTTCCGCTTCACGCCTCTACCGACCACAATATACAAGTTAGAAGTAAATGTCAGAACATTATGTTTAAAACTGGCCTCACGTAAATGTGATTTCGGAGCCAAAAAAAAAAAAAAAAAAGAATAGCCACCCCAAGCTAGATTAACTGGAGTGCGAGACACGGGGAAAAGGGGGGGGCAAATGTGATAAATTATACAACGTCCCATGCCTTCGGTTATTGGTCTGGTACATTTCATCGCACCGCTAACTAAACTTTTGCAGAGCGGTTACCAACGACGGAAGTATATATATCCGTGAGCTGAAAATTGGAATCCATGTGTCCAGCTCGTTTTCAATATAGTGACATCAGAAAGATTAATAGCTTATGCCGACGATGTGACTCTTATTACTGCTACAGACCCGATTAATATCGTTTCATCGGCAAACAACTAAATTTTTCTTTTAAAACAATATATGGATGCAAGCTGTCAGAAACCTTAAACGCTAACAAAACTAGAGCCATTTTTTCCTAGACCTAGAAATATATTAATTTGTGTGCAAACAGATCTTGATCTCGACAACCATGAAATAGACGTTGTAAGAGAAATAATATCGTTTGACGTTTATTTTCCGCACACCTCACATAAGACGTTCATGTTAATAACGTCCGTACCCAAATTAACAGAATAAACGGCCTGGTGAATACGTATAAATACAGCCTCCCCTTTAATATTAAAAAGAAGTGTCGTACAAGGCTCTAGTTATGCCTCACCTAACTTATTGCCATCTCATACGGGGTACAACTACATAGCAAAACAAACATTACCTTCTTCGTACTAAACGAAAAATCAATTAGAATAGTAGCTGATATCACATGGAACGAAAACACAGCAAATTAGTTTCAGCGGTTACGCATTCTAAATATATGTTTTATGTGCAAGTTCAAACTCCTCTGCTCTACAGATCTGCTCCACTTACAAACAACGTCTTGGTACTTGTAATTTCGAATCTGAACAAGCATTTCACACTCCATAATACACGATATACTAAAGCATGGCTTGTCCCGACATCTGGCACAACATATGGACATCAATCAATAAAACACAATCTACCTGAATTACTAGACGAATTGGAACAATATCATGTTACTCCTGAAGCTGTCACAAAGTTACAAATCATTTTCCTATTTATGATGTTCACAGTCACTAACGCATCTTAACCCACTAAGCTTTTGCTCGATAAATGGTCTGTTTTATTGCGTGTATAGTTCTTTTTTGTTCGTTTGTTTGCTTTTTATATGTTCATCACTGCCGTCTGTACCGAGGCAAGAACCTCGTCAAACTACTGAATGTAACTTTTTGTCCCTGCCCCTCCGCTCCCTGGAGAGGAAATAAAGGATTATAATTATTATAAAACTTTTTTATGACATCGATGCATGCAGGTGTAGCTGTGGAAAACAGGGAACATAGCCTCGTTTTATGCTCCGTGAAGAAGACGATACATCATAAAGAACGCAGAGTGCGGACACACCGACCATCGCGTTATAGGTCGAATGCTCGTTGTGAATAATAATAGCCTTCCTGGCCTGAGAATGTTTCTGCATTATTAAGGGTCAACATGGTGGCTTTCACGGAATCATACCCCAATCAATTGACGAAAAAAATCAATGAAGAAAGAGAGAGAAAGAAAGAGAGAGCGGTAGAGAAGTAAACAATGTTGAGGAGAGATAGCTGCAGAATTAAAAACGGTGCCGGCTACTACGTAACTTAAAAGGGATTTGTAATAAATGAAATTATGATGCTATAAGAGGGGTGAAGGGATGAGAAAAGAGCACTTAACGTTATTGGAGGCTTTTTAAAAAGTATTTTAAACAAACATTAGGAGCTAAGACATATATCCAACCACGATTGTGTATGTTTGTGAACACGCGTATGAGTGAAGTGAGGGCAACAGTGTGCAGTGGGCATACAGGGTGGGACTGCAAGGACTAACGCATTTCGCACGCCCTGCAAAATTCGAATGCCAAACGAAAATACCTCAAATTGGGCACCCGAACGTAGTTTCTCGAGAAGTTTTATGTCTATGTTTTTTTTTTTAGAGCTAAAGTCAAAGGTGGTAAAATATTAAAAGCCGAGCCAAAAAGGCTGCCGTGAATTTCCTATGCCCTATACCGGATGTTCTTGATCGGCACACTGTTTTGTGAGCTTGCTCCTAGGTGCTCATTGTCCTTATAGTTCGTGAAAAGTACTAATTATAGTGATTATCTTGCTCACCGACAACATCTTGTATTGGTTTTTAAAGTTTTGGCGTTCGGCGAGCCACCCAGGAGCGAGCATAGAAACCAGTGTGCAGACGACAAACAGGCTGGTATAGGAAATAGGAAATACGTGACCTCCGATTTTGCCTTATTTTTAATAATTCACTACCTCAGAATTCATATCGAAAAAAAAAAATGGATATAAAACTTCTGGAAAAAATACATTCGCGTGCCCAATTTCAAGATGTACGTTTGGAATTCGAATTTTGCAAGGCGTGCCAAATGTTAGTTCTTACAATTGCATCCTGTACAAGGAATGATCTGTATCTTCGCAACAGACGATCAACCAACAAGTCGACTGTGCTGAAGCACCAATGAAGTCTTTCCGCTAGGGGTGTGCGCAGCGAATAGAATAGCACGGCGTCATTTCTCGTTTTAGAACTCTTAAAATGACCGGTTTTCAGGACTTTCCCTTGCACTGTGAAGGCCACGAAGGACAAAGCGCCATTCGATTCGATCCACCATTCGCACATATCCCTCCTTTTCGGGATTTGAAAAGCTTGTGCTATCGAGTATTGCTAAGAAACGTGTCTCCTAGTTCAACAGATCAATAATCGCACCTTTTTTGTTGCGCCGTGTCATGTGACACTCACCATGGTGTTTTACATGCTCACTCATGTCCAGCGTGGCAATGCCGAATGCATTTCCCAGAGAAAACGATTCTTTTTAACGTCCTCATTCACCTTCAGGGCGTGAGGTCACTTCATAATTTCCAAAGTAAGCCAGTCAAAATTAGCTCATCCGGAATTATACACTCAAGCTAGTCGTTTATTTATTTATTTATTCATCTCGAACATCCTCAGGGAGCGGCAAATGAACTGACGCACCGACGTTCAGGGCGGAGCGCCGAACATGCCAAACGGGAGCCCCGGGTGCATTAAACTGTTACAAGGGATGTTGGAATGAACTGACACATTCCCTATTGTCATATTTTAACTGTAGGTTTTATGGCTTAACATGCGGGAGGTACGCCATGCGGCATTTTTTATCGTCTGGCTATCACTCGGCTCCGCCAACTCATATTACTGCCAAATATATCAGGAATGCTAGCGATGAACGCAGAAAGTCGATTCCAGTCTATCGACGTTTCTGGTAGTAATAACATTGAAACGATTGCATCTTAAAATTGGGAATACCAATCGGCTTCATCCACTTGATCGTAAACTGCCGCGACGATGTGTAGCGCCCTAAACATATATGGTAATTCCTGCTGGCGTAAAAATAAAACAAGTTTCTAATCAGTATTTGCCAGTGTGCTGCCACTGAAGCAGTTGCGATAATCTGGAAAGTCCATAGCGAAAGCCGTTGAATCCCAGGCCAGTCGAGAAGGGAAATCAAGTACCGTATTCAGTAAATTTATTCAATTCCTTGCGCCTTATGGCCACGTCAGGTGCTTATTTTTGCCTTGTCGCGTAGGGTAATATTAATTGCGTGATCGGCTCGCACCGTGGTACTCCGGCAGGTTTTGTTTTTATCGGTTCTTGGGAATCAGCTATACTTCGTGTCGCCTCTAAAGGGCAACTTCGCTTCATTTTTGTTTTGAAACAACAAAAAAAAACAAAAAAAAACAACAATGCAGTCCTTTTCAGTATCACCTAGGAAGACCGCACGTCAAATATTACGACCTAGTTCAGTCTAAATGTTTCTTAAACGGTCAGGCAAACTTTGCACCTCGCCAAGCTGCCGAAATCGGCTGACTCGAGCGGGCGAATTGAGGCGCAACCAACAGCGCAGTCAAGGCTACGGCGTGGGCGAAGCCAACATTGAGCTAAACGTCATGACCATTGCCCCTTTTTGCTTGTTTTTACTTCTCTGGGCAAGCGTAGCGGGTGACGTCAGCAACGTTTCCTCTCGGCGCTCAGCTGCGTCCACGTGATTGGCTTAAAGGCCCGTTCACACTCTTGCGACCTCTTAAACCTGGGTTCCTTAAAACTTCTTAAACCAGAGGACACACTGGCGCCATCTATTGGGTAGCAGTGTAAACTCCGCGGTCCGGCATATTTTTTTATTTCTCTCGTGCATTATCCTTTCTTTCTTGGCTCGAAAAACTTTTGTCGATGTTATAAACGAGCCTTTCTATGGGTATTACGCACATTTGACCTCGGAAATCCCGCAAAACCTTCGCTCTTGTGAAATGCAGTTCCAGGGTCACCGCATAGATGGCGCCACAATGCCAGTGTGTTCCCTCGTCCTAAAAAAATTTAAGAAGTTTTAAGAGATCTCGTCTCTCTCAGTCGTACTCGGTCGTACTCGGTCGCAAGAGTGTGAACGGGCCTTAATGCGCCTGCGCAGCGCGCTTCTTGGGAGCCGTCCGGCCGCCCCGCCGTAGCCCGCCGTCTTCCGCGTCACAACCGCCGTCGTCGTCGTCTCACCCTTTATGAATATTGTCTCTCGGCGTTTCGCCCACACTACGAACACTACGTGCGCAGACTTATGCCACTGTTGTGAAGACGTCGTAGAATGGCGTAGACACCAAAACGTGGTGAAGGGTGCATGTGCAGAGGACACTTGCGCCTCGCACACGCCCGCCCGTCGTTGCCTAGAGGATCACGTGACATCTCGTACCACGTGATAGCCAAGTTCTTAGCGGCCCGAGGCCAATGTTGCCGGACGGAGCTGAAGTTGCGGTGTCGATTTCTGCTCGTGTTTAAAATTAGATTTAAAAATATATATCCCATTTTTCGCGAAGCAAATTGCGTAGTGTGTTTTACTAGGGCTTTTTAATCCGAAATTACTCATTATCCCGAAATCTTCGTAATTGAGCGGAGTTGCCCTTTAAGTGGGAGCGAACAGAAGATACAAGATCGAGCTCCAGGAATTCAGCGTCCCTGCCGAACAAGAGGGCTCTTGTATGCAAACGTCCTGAGAAACATGCTCGTGCTTGTAGCTTCGCTCGCACCTCAAGTGAAACCGACAGTTTGCGGCTCTCTGCCAAATCATATGTAAGTGCCTAGTTTAGTTTTATTGGTGGATTCAGCATATCATTTGGTCTTTTTAGTCATCGCTCCTCAATTGATATGTCTGAAAGAAGCCCAATGTCGCTCTTGTATACCAGCAACCACTCCTCGCGAGCAAAATTAGTTGCAGCGGGATCGCTATCCTTATGTATCATAAGACAGTATGAAGCAGAAGTAACACGACGATGCTCTTCACATTTTGTGTTGCGCCGTCCAAGGCGTGTGTTTTTTTTTTGTTTTTTTTTTGTACGAGGGAAGATTAGTCAAGGAATGGAAACTTTGCTGAAAAGTGACTCATGCCCTTTGTGTTGTTTTGTGATGCAGATTTTAGGAAAAAATTTGCGACACTGTATATCCTTCAATTTTGTTTAAAAAATGGGGTATGTGTATGTTTATACAGCCTAGAACTTTGTCTGCCTCAACGGGCGACTTGTCTCCCAGCTGTAGGTGAGCAATTTAACCAGTGTAGTATAACCGCTAGCCTGGGGTCTTTAACGTGCACCAGGCAGTAGTGATACAGGATCCCATGCCGGTACGATGCTCATCCAGATCGAAACGGGCAGGGGCGGGGATGGAACCCAGGTTCCCTGGCTTCTGCAGCACGAGCTTTCGCTCCACGTGCTCCGAGTTGGTGTGCGCTAGCCCACTATTTTGCGTGTTAAAAGGACCTACGCTTGAACGATACATTTGCCTGAAGGTCAGACGAAGCACTGGGGAGCCTGCCGCGTTCGGGTCAACGCGTCAAATTAAGCTTTTCCAACCCCGTTCATAAAGTGGTAAGTGCCGGTCAATATTATGTTATCTCTCGCTCCTCCCCGTCGCTTTCTTTTTGCTAACCCTCAAATGGCCCTCAATTTATGATAACCGAATTATCAACGCACGCTTTGTGATCCCCTGTCCCGTTTATCTATGCGTTGACTTCGAAACGTTAATTGAGGGCCAGTAAATAATCGATGCAATCCACGTTTTTTTTTCCCAATTACCTTTCTTTTATACAGCGTACCCCCCCCCCTTTTTTTTTCCCCGGTAAAAAAAAAAGAAAAAAAGAGTACAGTGATTTTCTCACCGCAAAAATAAACTGCGTATCGCCAAACGCTCATTCTCCACCCATATATAGCGCTATGGCTGTCCAAAGCAGACGCCAAAGCTTCAGAACGAACCGTCCTCTCAGTCAAAAGGTATAGCTGATTTTCTGAAAATTTCAATCGGGAAAATGGGGCCCGTTTTTGCCCGTTTTCGGTTTCTGGTGGTATTCAGCTCCGTGTAATCGAGAGGTCCATCGTCCGCCATTTTCGCATAGAAAATTTCGGAAAATCGTTTATAACTTTTGAATAAGATAACGGGTTAGTTCTGAAACTTTGGCATCTGGTTCGAACCGCCAGGGCTATACATGCGGGCGGAGAATGAGTGTTCGGTGATGGGTACATTATTTTTGCTGAAAAAAAAAAGCAAAGAAAAAAAGCTCTTTTTTTTTTGGGGGGGGGGGGGGGGGGGATACTGCGGCGGCTTGCTGTCGGCACTGCGCATGCGCCGACGCTTCTCCTCTCCGAGATTTGGCTTCCGCGCACGCGCAGTGAGGAAAAACGCGAGCTTGTTTGTAAACAGTGTCTTGGTGTATATAAAATCCCGAATCAAATTGTAGTTCGATTTTGTCTCGGATGACATTTACGTGTAAAATTTCACTAAAATTGCTAGCACCATATGCGAAGGGGGACACAAAAGTAGCGGCACCCTTTCAGAGTCAGTTTGCCGACCGGCGTCGTCTGCTAAAGTTCCGGCGGCATGTTGTGAGTTTTGTTTCCTCGAGCGCTTCAATATCATTCCTCGTTTTATTTTTTGCAGTGTCTGATTAAGAAAAAAAAAAAAAAAAAAGCGTGCGACCGTGAATTTTTTTTTTTTTTTTTTTTTTTAGGGAAAAGGGTTGGGTGGCAGGAACTCTTGTAATGCTTCAGAAAGCTTACAGAGAAGACGCTATGAAGAAATCGCAAGTCTACGAGTGGTTTTCTCGCTTCAAGGCCGATCAGCGAAAGACGTCGTTCTGGGTGACCCTCACCCTCCTCGATTGATAAAAAATATCGGGAAAATGCGGGCACTAGAGAGTTTTAGTAAATCGTTCCGATGACTCCGATAACTATACCCGATACTCGGCCGCTGCCTTTGCGGATGCATCGTATATTTATCGGGTATCGTTATCGGGGGTATCGGAGCGATCTACTAAAAGTCTCTAATGTTCGCTCCGAGTTTGTTCCTCCTGGTGAAACTGTTAATTAGGTGTCTTACCTGGGAGTTTTGCGAGGCTTGAACAACGCACTGAGGTAGAAACACCTCACTATATGGAAAAGGGGAGAGTGGTGGTTTCATCACGTCAATGCCCCCAGCACACACTGCCCTGTCAGTGCAACCATTTTTAAACGAAAATGCCATAACGCTGCTTCTCCCCTCTTAATTCACCGAACCTCGCTCCGTGGGACCTTTTCTGTTCGTCCGTAGAAAAAAAAAAATAAATAAAAAGTCCTGAAAGCAAAAGGTTTCGTGGATGCGGACGGTTCTTCAAATCAGACATTGCGAAAACGAGGAAAGTTTTGAAGCGCTCGGAAAAATAAAAATAAAAAAAAAAAAAACATACCGCAAGAACATTTACTGACGACGCCCGTCGGCAAACTGACTCGGAAGGGGTGCTTGCGACGGAAGCTTGCACTATGGTCGGCCCGCCCTCCAGAATTGTTTTCCGGTTACTTTGGGTCCCCCCTCGTATTTGAGTTATTGCATACCACTGCGCGATATTATGAATCTAGAATTTACGCTAATCGCTTATATGTCATTATCGTTAGAACTAAATAAAAAAAAAAAATTTTGACGCGCTTCACCTTGTGACATTTTTATCGGGTGGTCCAAGTCACCAGGGTCGATTTAAAATGGACCGTAAAAATCGACGCCTGCACGTAGCAATCTAAACTTTTCGTCAAAGGTGTATTTCACAGGTTCGGTTTTTTCTTGTAAAGTTACAAAGCGTACTTCTCTTTCTGTAAAAAATAAGGCCAAAAAACTTGCCAGGGTCTTCGGCGGGCGTCGACGCAGATGACAGGGGTTCAGTAGCGGGGTATGTTTGGCGTTCGTATTGATAGATGGCGTCAGGAGCAGCGGCCGAAGGTGCAGCCGACCAGCGGAAGAAAGCAGACGACACGCAGACAAAATTCGTTGGCAGCAATGCGCCGCCGTTATGCAGACGCGTTTTTTTTTACTTTAAGTTTTGCTTTTATTGTCCGCATTTATTTTTTAACCGAAGGTACATTTCAAGGATATTATGGTCATTTTAATAAATCACGGTGGTCGCCAGCCGTTGCAATAAGGCGGTAGCACCATCTATCAATACGAACGCCAAACACACTTTGCTACTGAACCCCTGTCGTCTGCGTCGCTGCCCGCCGTAGACCTTGGCAAGTTTCTTGGCCTTATTTTTTACAGAAAGATAACTACGCTTTGTAATTTTACAAGAAAAAACCGACCTGTGAAATACACCTTTGACGAAAGGTTTAGGTTGCTACGTGCAGGCGTCGATTTTTACGGTCCATTTTAAATCAAGCCTGGTGACTTGGACCACCCTATACTATGCAACTTTCAAGCGCTCCTCATCGAGGAAAAAAAAAATGAAATGCCCAGTCACTGGGCTTTGGAGGCGTGCGCCGCGTCTGATGATCCGCTGAAGAAAAATGCCGAGCATTCGCAGACCGCGTTCCGCAGCCCAGAAGAGAAAATTGGCAGCGCGCCAAAGCCGATTATTGGAAAGGTTTAGTCGAAATGAGATAATACGTGTCTATTCATCTGTCAAGGATTTTGTTGTTGCATGTTGAAACTACGTGCGTCATAGAGTGCCATGCGACTAATCGATAGGACTGTCGCGCACGCTCCGAAAGCTGGGGAGATTACGTTCCTAACGAGAAAATTATACCGGACGATATGTTGGTTCTACGTGAACATTGCAATCACTCATCGTGGAGTCGACTTGACTTAAGCAAGACCGTCCTGCATCCAAAATATTTATTCGGAGTCGGCGACATGTGCTGTTAGCATTTAAACTTCCTCCTGTCTCACCTATTAAATGAGGCTGGGTATAAAGCAGCGTTATTTGATGCAGCGAAATGCCGAATGGAAGTGAATTAGCACTTGGGATTAAGGATGCGGGTAGAAGATGTAGTCATCCCACACTTTCTGTAGATACCTGTATCCCGAAGCAATAAGTTTCTTGGCACGTTTGGTCTAACGATACTTTCCTTGTATTGCTCGTATTGTCGGAAATAGATATCCGTGTCCCAGTACTAGAAAATATTCGAAACAAGCTGGGAACGACCTCTTAAAAAGACACATCCCAAGCAGCATGGTGTGAATCGGCCATCGCTGGCATGCACTATGTCCAACCAGATTTTCGATGGCCCAAGCTTGGGCAAAGTGCTTGGCAATAGCAGTGTTTTGGTCCTTGTCTGGCGACTAGCCTTTTACTTTAGGCCAGTCGCTGACCATTCGCTTTAGGCCAGTCACTGGCCATTCACTTTTGGCCAGTCACTGGCCATTCACTTTTGACCAGCCCCTGGCAATTAAAATATGGCCAGCCACTGGCCAGCCAGTGGCCATTCACTTTTAACCAGCCCCTGGCCATTCACGTTTTGCCAGTCACTGGCCACCGATTTTCGGCCAGTCACTGGCCGAATGTTACTGTAGAATGTGTAGATACACTTTATATACATGTATAATTTATCACAGACTGCCAGGAAATTTGGGTGTTCCTCAGAAAACTGTCAAAAATTTCGGGAGGTCAAGTTTGAGAGCTTAACCCCAGTAACTTTTACATATTAATGACACGCGAAGCTGCTGTAACGTTGTTCAATATTTATTTGACTTTTTGAGTATACGACTTACGACGCTGCTTCCGACCACCATTTCAGTCATCCGTGGGACCACGAATGGTCCGTGGTCCCACCCTTAAAGTCCCCTCAAACTGCAACCGTCAAAAAAAAAAAAAAGAAGACGTTTAGGGGAAGGGACAGTACAACGATGTACAGTTGCAATGGTTTTCACTTTACACAAGCTTACTGGCACTAATGGGAAGAAGAAGCCTTGAGGGTACCTCCGGTAAGGAGTCTGATGGTGAATTCCACTTGTAGATCCGGAGTGCTTTCCAAGATCCGCGAGGGAGGCAAAATTCCGCTCCGTGGGACCCGCTCCGAATCGACGAGGGGAAGATAAACTCGCATTTTTGGAGCGACCTCCCCCCCACCCCTCCCCCACCGCTTCCCCCTCCGCCGTTCAAAATGACCGCTGCTCGAACTTGACAAGCCCACCAACAACTCAGCCGACTGATCTTTCCGACGCAGAAATAACACGCGACACAGGCCGGGTGAAATTATACGTACCACGGCGCCCATCTCGCAAATAACGAAGACGTCCGCATTCGGCACCGTCACATTCCTTTCGGCCGCTTCGAAGCGGCGGGGCACGGACAGCGATTGCCAGCGGTGGAGTTAAGATTTCTGGTACGACTTTAATAAACACAGACGTAACCAACCATCACTTGCATGGTCGTTGCCTAATCTCTTCTTTCTTTATTGCACGGGAAAACGCCGGCGGAATGCAGTGTAAAAAGGTAAACAATCATTGGCTGCAGAATAAACAGGCCTAACCTTGCGTCTGCCTCCGGCTTTTCTGCCCCCCCCCCCCCCCCCCCCGTTCTTTTTCTCGTTCTTCCTCTCACGATCACAGATGTCAGCGCTTACGATTGACCACGCTCCACAGTCCCGGCTTTGTATCCCTGATCTACGCGAGGTAGAAGCGTTCGAGCCGTCACAATCCCACGTAAACAACCGACACACCCGAACAGATCCAACTCGACGACTTGACCGGCACGCCGACCTCGCCAACCTCGCCGCGCGTGCGCACTGCAGATTTAGAAGGAAATGGCGTAGGGCGCTCTGTCAACTTCCGGAAAGATCTGTGAAATCCCGCAGAGCAAGTTCGGCGGGGTTTGAGGCACTGCGTGGAGCGGGCGTTGCCAGAGATCTACGAGGGGAAGATGACCAGCTCGAGCCAGATCTGCGAGCGGAATATGCGCGCTCCAAATGGAGCGCTTTTGGAGCGCTCGAGATCTCCGAGCGGAATTCACCATGAGACTGCCGATATGTATTGGAAGCGGATGCGTCAAAATAAAACCAAATAGAAGAAACGCGTCAAATGTTTAACCTCAATATTTCCATTCGATGCTTGTCAATTGAACCGCTTGCAAGCACTGCACGTGCTCCCATTAGATAATAAAAACGATGCCTGGGCATTGACTTATTCTTTGTACTATTCCAAAATAAAACAAGAAACAACGACGGTCAAGAAATGGTGTAATTTATTCATAACTAAATAAAAACAACTTTATTTCTTTTTTTACTGATACTATTGATCTTTTTCAAGAGTGTAGCTCAAGGGGTACAACTTGCACCAAAATGAACTGTTACAGGGCATTACAAGCTATTACAGTAAAAATACCATAATGGGAGCCCGACGTGGATCAATAAGTTAAAAGGAATGTAGGAATGAACGGCTGCCTTCCCCCCGTTCACTTACCAAAGGTCTCGTTTATCCATGTAAAAATATCAGCATGTGGGTTGTCATTTGAAGAAGATGCCCGCAGAAACACACGCATACCGCTCTTTCTCGAACATTGTTTGTAATCCAACTGTAGCGACGACCCCAGTTTTTTTCCGCGTAAATTGACGACGTCCATGGCTCAACATACGTTCACTCGTTTCTGTAGAATCGCGATGTTCTGAAGGGCTTGGCTCACAATAGACTAAAAGTTCTTCCGCAGCCTCAACCAAGTCGTCGTGAAGTCTAAGATGACTGGCCACCATCAGCTCTTTCTGAACATTCTAAACTATGCAACTGAATATATCACGCACAACAAATGAACAGACGCGATCAAGCCACGAAAGGCAGGGCTGGCTCACTTGCTCTAGCAGAAGCATAGTCGTGCCATTCCATTCGCTGACCAATGTTTGTTGAAATGAATCGCTTTCAAGCTAGCATCTGGCACCCAGGCAAGTTATTTGTTAACCCGAAATGGGTACCGTCTAGAAGGTTGGATATCTCAACCTTATTTAAATTGCCTGAACTGAATTAACCTATTTAAAACACTGAAGGAAACCCGTAAAGAAAATGTACTCGCACAGGAGTAACCGGCAGGAAAACAGACTCAAAAGATTTTTTTCAAACCTCTTGGAAGTTTATTGCACATAGCATGTTTCGTAGACAAGTACAAACGATCTGCGAAATGTAAAGAGGTACTACTAAGCTTTTATACAGTCGAGAAGATTGCAAAGCAAACAAGAAACGAGGTAATTCTAGGCTATATTGTCTATTCCCCGGCAGCTGGAAAAATAATTTCTCCAAAATTCTACCGGCAGACGCCTCTCATTGGCTCTGGCAATCAGTTTATCGTACCACGTTTTTATCAACAGATAGCTTTACAGATAGCTATGATCAGCTTTTTTTTTTTAACAAGTCATCCCAGGTTGTCGCCGCAAATGGAATGAAGGGTGGGCCACGTGGGTTAACGTTTTTTTGTTTTTTTTTAATGAGCCGTCGCAGAATGTCGCCGCTGATCTGCGTGGACGGGTCTGCCGGCCAGTTACACAACCGCGAAAAAAATATCCCTGCAGCCTGCAATTCCCGTAACGAGTGTCGGTGAAATGTTAGTGTCGACGAAACGTGCCCACGTAACGTGTATCCACGAAAGTTGTCAATGAAACGTGTTTTCACGAAATGCCGGGAGAATAAGAAGTCACTATTTTACCGGGAGTTGTTGCATGACACCAGACAGCTAATGGGAGGCCACTGCCGGTAGAAGTTTGGGGGATATTATTGTCCCGGCTTCCAGGAGAAATACACTGCATAATTCTACAAGTAATCCGGAAGAGTACCCGTAGAAGAACGGTCAATTGTCGCCAAGTAGGTTGCAGCGTACTTACGTTAAAGATACCGGACTTGAAAGATGTAATCCGAGATATATGTCGACACGGGCACTGCAATGCAACCACTCAAACACAAAAAGGAGAAGGAAGGCATCCGTGAATATTCAACACGATGTAGCAGAAGCTGCCATTTGCCGAACCGAACGCTAAACGTAACACAAGAATATAATGGGCTTCTTTGAAGAAATCATTGTTGCAGATATACGGGTAGGACTTTTCGAACGAGATACCATTTACCACAGAAGCGAAATGGGCCTTTTCCGGGGTTCCCACGGCGCATGCGCGGCAGCAGCATACAGGAGTCCGCCATTTTTCGTGCCGCGGTGCGTCCGGCTCGGGGCTGCAGGAGGCAGCGGTGGAAGCGTTTCGAAGCTCTCCGACAGGCGCTGTTTCGTTGTTGGCTGCAGCAACAACAGCAAGCGTTGTCGCGGTTTAAGCTTCTTTGGGTTTCCTTCTACTAGCCTGCACTCGACGAAGCGGCACCTCTGGATTCGGGCGATCCAGCGATACAATGCGGACGGCTACTAAAGGCAGCCTTCAAAGCATTCCCGCGTTTGCAGTTGCCACTTCAAGGAAGGTTCATGTTTTTGTTCCTTCATTTTTTATTTGTGTGTGAATACAAGTCAGCAGATTGGTTAGGTATGCTGTCGTGTCGCCTATGTGCCACGCAGATCGAGCGCCTCGGAGTTGGCGTTTCTGGGATAGTGCGTTTCACTGGCACCCTTTTTTGTTTACCAATGTGACGGTCTCGCGTTGCTACGCACACTGCCTGTCTGCTTTTTGGTTGTTGTAAACATTGGAATAACCCACAGTTATCAAATATTTATAAATCATTGAGGTAAAGTGGCTATGCTGCACAGTTTGTTGTTACGTGCACACCCAGAAAGTGAAATGGGAGCAGATCTATCGCTACCACGACCGCATCTGCTAGTCTTGTGGTTAAATAAGAAAGAGGAAACAATCATCTTGATGTGTTGTCCTCGTGTATGTATCAAGTAAACAAAAAATAAGTTTGCAACATTGTCTACAGGCGCTAAACTAAAAACAAAGAAAGAAAAAAGAAAACAGGTGTGGCCGATTTTGTGTTTTTTCTTCAGGACCTACAGTCACACACAGCTGTAGCCTGAAGGGGGGTGTCATCAATGACGAGGCTGGCTCAGAAATCGGTAGCTGCACGTATTAATCTTCGATATTTATTAAACATGTATTTTAGTGGTGAATTTGACCTTGTGAAATTTCAAAGTGGTGCTTTTTTCAGTAAAAAACGAGACCAACAAACTCGCCAGGGTCAGCGGCGCTCGCAAACGACATTTAGTATAGTCGCTGATCAAGTCCGCCGTTGACCCGGCCAAGTTTGTTGGTCTCATTTTATAATAGAAATGGAGCTACGCGTTGAAATTTCACAAGGTGAAATCCACCACTAAAATACACCTTTGATGAGAATAACATTGGTACGTTCAGGCGCCGGTGTTTTTCGGACGGTTTAGAGTAAGCTTTCACATTTATGAGAATACATATTGCCAATTAACATTTTCGAGCAAATTAAACAAATGGCTTGCAATTAAAAAAAAGGCTTTCCTTAACTGTAACTTGGTCTTGAATATTTTTTTAAATTTACTGCCGGTACTGCATATGACATGAATCTTAGCTTAATGTAACCGTTTGTACTTTCTCATAGGTCGAAGAAAGCTTCAACTGTGTCGTCATTCGGAACGGGCGCCACGGCGAAGTCAGTCGTCCATTCATTCGGAAAAAAAAAAAATGTACAAACGGACGAAGTTGACCGTAGTTAACGCATTAATTGAAAACAAATCTGCTCGTCGATTGTGTTGGATAGAGGAAAAACAAACGCTCAGCAGTGAGCGCATTTCCCGACCGCGTTCAGACAGCCAACATAGCTTGGAGAGGGCAGAACCGGAAGCTAGGCAGGCCATCAAAAACGCCTCTCCTTCTTGCCGATAGATGGCGTCCAACATTTGCGGAAAAGGCCCATTCACAGCAGCCCGCAGGCCACACCACACGCGAAACTAGGTCCGCAAGCAGGCATTCCGGAATCGTCAACGGCTAATGCGTCATCCGTCAAACCATGCGATCACGCTTCTGCCGTTACCCACGCACTGAGAGAGGAGTCAAGAAAGAAAAATTCTACGGTTGACTGGTCCGGCGAGTGCACACCTTCTACCATCTTTCAGCTTAGGAAGGGAGAGAAAAAGAGAGGAGCGGAAAAGCAGTAGCTCTTTCAAGGCCAGAACGGGGGTGCCCTCACAAAGACTAATCTTCAGGGGCATCCCAACAATGAATACAACGAGAGGATTTGTCACTTGTACCCAAGGTTGATAGTGCAGTGGATGCTATGTGTTGCCTTGGGCTTGAGGCAGGTGCCGTGTTCTGCCTTATCCCCAGCTTCGAGACTGTAGTCACGTGACTCTAGCAGGAGACATGATATGCCTGAACCACGCGTAGCGTCTAACCTGCTCTCAACACCGAGTGAGCAGGACAGCCCCATGAAGGCCAGCTTTTGGGCTTACAAAGAAGTTGCCCAGCGCAAAAGTGGCCCAAGTCTCTGACACTTCTGGCCAGACACTTGCCGGCAGTGTTTATGTCTCCGGCGGCCAAGTTGAAAATCAGCACTGGTGGCCAGACGTTTGGCGACCTCGTTTATGTCTCTGGCGGCCAACCTGAAAATCAGCACAACTGGCCAAACACTTGCCGGCCGTGTTTATGTCCCCGTAGGACAAGCTGAAAATCAGCACTGCTGGCCAAACACTCACCGACCGCGTTTGTCTCCGGCGGCCAAGCTGAAAATCAGCCCTGCTGGCCAGGCACTTGCCGGCAGTGTTTATGTCTCCGGCGGCCAATCTGAAAACAGCTAGATTGTGGCCGGACCCTTGCCGGCTTTGTTTATGTCTCCGGTGGCCAAGAACTTGCCGGTGGCCAAGCTGTCCAGATACTGGCCAACCGTTGACCGATCGAAAGTCGCTTTTTGGTGCTGCTTGGGATAGTACTGAGTTGTACGAAATTCACTTCATACTTGTCATTACGAAAATGTGCCGAACAAGATATCGCTAAAAATGCTCGTACACATTTTTAAAAAAAGATTGAAAATATTAGAGATACCTTTAGTAGTGCTTTGTACTAAACCCCGCGATGTGTGTCTTTTCTTAATGACACGTGGACAACACTTGCTTTCGGCAAAGCTTACCCTGCTGTCATCAAGATCGGCTTGTTTGTCTTTTTGACAAATCTTTCAGACATTCCAAACTACCCGCACCGTACGTTTTTTGTACTCATTCAACGTGTCCCGCTCGCTAAAGCTTTCGCCAGAGTTGTCATCGGATATAACGGAAGTGGCGTCAGTTTGAAACGTCAAGCTCACTGCGTCACAAAGGTGTTTCAGAAAAGGCAAAGCTTTCCTGCAAAAAATAACGCGTCGCACTGAGAGGTGCATGAGAGATGAGAGGTGTGAGGTTGGTAATGCATCCATAATTGCCAAAGATGCCAGCTACTCACCGAGGTGCAGATAGCTTGGGATAAAGATAAGGTTAATTAGTTTTGAATGATTAACATTTTAATTAGTAAAAATTTAAAAAGATTGCTGTGCGTTTTTGAAAACCACTAATTTCATCTATTTTGTTTATTTTAAACACTATCGGTTTCACACAGGACGAACATAAAAGTGAAAACTCAACAACTCAACATAATCCAATTACAATTCGATAAAAGCAACAGCTTTAGGTACTACTGTTAGAAATAGATAATGGGAGCAAATTCTTTCGAACTTCCTGCACTAACGACATGCGGCAGGCACTTCTTACATTTTCGCGCTGTTTGCAAAGAGAATAAGCATCTGAAGCAATCTTTTAACAATGTTTCGCTCCTGCACTAATCTGGTATGCTTGTTACGGGTTATACGCGACATGTTTCAATTTATATACTATTTTATACTTACGAGAACCAAGTTGTTTATTATACTGCAAAAGAGAATCAGCTTTTCTTTTTTCCGCTTCATTCGTATCTGCAGGAAGGTTAGATTCGCTCTGTTATAAAAAGTGCATACCGAGACTCCTTGCTCCAAATTTGAAACGGAATGCTCCTTGCTCCATATTTGAAAAGGGGTATTCAGCATGCGGCTCTCAGACTTGACGCGCGTTTTCTAGTAACGAGTGTAATAAAGTTTTAAAATCACCCCCTGAAAATTAATTAATTAATTAATTAAATAAATAATTAATTAATTAATTAATTAATTAATTAATATGTAATCGGCACGGCGGTTTTGATGGCTGTTTGCTAAAAGATGCCGTTGTCAAATTCTACTTCCGAGGTTTTGGTTTCTTATTGAATGTAAGACCAAAGATGCAGTAGTTCAAAGAAAACCGAAACACGCGTGGCCCGTTTAAAGCGGTTTGTTTTAGACGGAGTATATTACTGCATGTGCGTAAAATATTCCTAAAAGTGACTTAGTATTTTTCGATTGTATCCAGCAAGTTTGTAATGGGAATTTCTTTTTCATTTTTACTAAGTGAACAGGTATTTATTCAGGAACTCTTAACCACCTAATTATCCGTAATGTTAAGCACTTCTTTGAATAGGTACTTTGGTGGTGACCGATACGTCCTCAACAATGTTTCAGTACGGTGCGTATAGTTCTTGGCACTTAAAATGTTGGCCTACATCCCGTGGGACGTACTCTATCTGTAAAAGATCGATCATCTCATAGTCATCTCTCTGTCAGTTCACTGCAAGTTGTTTGTTTTTATTTATTTCTATAACTTAAACACGCGCACTTCTCACGCCCGAATGCAGCGTCTGAAACCGCGAAAATGTTGACGTCGCCTGAGGTTACGCTAATGGATTTCTCCAAGAAATCCCCACGAAGCCGATGAATTTGCCAAGCGTATCTGTCACACCCCACAATTATTTCCGCCTGCCTTCTAAAACGCACACACGCGCACTGAGTAAAAAAAAAAAAAAAAAAATCTTGTGGCGTACTTTTTTATTCAGCGAGAAGACATCAAAGAATAGGAGGCGAGGTTGTCCACTGGCGCAATGGCCGTTCTTTTTTCGTTAAAATTCGAGGCATCTTGCGGTGGTCTGGATCCCGTCGTTGCGGCCGCGCAGCTGTAGTTTCACCCATGGCGATGAAACGCCTTCGTCGTTTCGACAGTTCCTTGGGACCCTTTGTTGTCGCGTGTCCTCTGCTCCGACACTGACACGCGGCATAAGCGAGAGTGTAAACAGAGCGCTGCCTTCTCCCCCGCCCCCTTAATTTTTTTTTTCGATTTGTTTAAACTACAACGCAAACAAAGAGAAAGAATTTTTTCGAGGCAGTCGATAAGCAAATCTATTGATTCGGTGCGTTAACGCGCTTGGCAAACACGTCGCAAGTTTCTATTTTCGTTACCCCCGCCATGGGCTCTCTCTCTCTCTCTCTCTCTCTCTCTCTCTCGCCGTTGATGTTGTAGCTCACAAATATTGTTTGCGCTTCTGTTTTTTTTTTTATTGGGGGGGGGGGGGGGGGCAGGAGTTTGTGCAATCTTTCCTTTCCTTTTTTGTTTTATCTGTCTTGTTCTGTTTAATAATTGTAGGATGCGAGGCGGCATTTGACGGCTCCGTGTGTGTGTCGATAATTTGAAGTTAATTAATGGTGAAGAAAAAAAAGTCCAATTTTTGTTTGCTTATTTGCTTCCGTACTATTGAAGCACCTATACAAGTGTCATGATTATATACGCATTTTTATAAGAGGTACTGTTAGTAAAGAGAGAAAGAAAGCGAATGAATACAGGACCAGAAAACGTACACATAATAAAGTGTTTTGGGTAATTGAAACCCCTGGAGGCTTTTCCTTTAGGCGCATTACTAATAACTTCAATAACATTCATCTTTTTTTTTTTGTGGCTGCGCGTTTGTTTATTTGCGGGAGAGATAACGGGCCGATATCTGCAATATTATCGGGATGTCATTAAATTGTTATTTTTACCTAATGAAAAGTTCAGAGTACAAAACTCGGTGGTGATTTAGGCGTAGATTTCAGCTAAGAAATATAAAACTTGCTGTTCAGAAGCATACATAAATAAAATGGAAGCGAAATTGTTCTTAAGAAGATTGATTTGCTTATTGAAGGTGGGACTTTGTCTGTCGTAGGAAGAAAAAGAAGCACGGGAGCGGTTACTGGGGCAACACGCTCCTTTTGTAGGTGTTGACAACCATGGCCAGAGCTAGATTGAAATCGCATAACCCGAGGCAGAGTTACACTAGCAATAAACAAAACGAGTTATAGATTCCTTAAGGAGTGTGCCTGCAGTTGTTTGCGTACTCCCCCCCCCCCCCACCCCACACACGCACACACACACCCACACACATACAGTATTCTCCGAAATTGCAGTTGCGAGACAAGCAAACGCTGGTTGGCATTCACATACTTTATCAGATTTTTTTTTTAGAGCGCAGCTCTTATTGGACGCTCGTTCCCGTGTTTTGCGGCGCCGCCGTCCCCGTCTTCGTCGCCGTCGTCGTAACCGCGCGCATTGCATTATGGGACGACACAGACCTATATACCAACTAAACTCCCTGCTGACTTTAGTGGGAAAATGACGTCACATGACTTCGTGTCACGTAACCTATGAACAAATTCAATTTCCCCGCTAAATTATTAGCGTAAAACTGACGTCACATAACCTCAACACCAATTCTGTTTCCCCGCTAAATTTAGCGGGGGATTGAATTGGTGTTGAGGTTACGTGGCGTCAATTTTCCAGCTAAGTTTAGCGGGGAAACCGTGGGAGGAGGGGTGGTTATGGAGGAGGAGGACGAGGAGGGGCGGAGGAGGAGGAGGAGAAGGAAGGGAGAGGAGGAGGAGGGGAGAAGGAGGAGGAGGAGGAGGACACGGAAGAGGAGCAGGGGTGGGTACGGAGGAAGAGGAGGGGAGGGTGCGCAGGAGAAGGAGAGAAGGGTACGGAGAAGGAGGGGAGGGTTGGAGTACCTCCCCTCCTCCATACCCTCCCTTCCGTACCCTACCCTCCGCTTCCTCAAGAGCTGCGCTCTAATTTCGCATTACGGAGATTTGTAAACGTCTTTCAATTGTTTCTTTTAAATTTATGTTTCTTGCTGCCCATTTCGAAAACTTCACTTTCAGTCCAGGAAGAAGCTGAATAATGGCTCCTAGACCTTTTTTTTTTCTCGCGCCGATTGTAATTACTTTTACTTTGTCATTAAATTAGCCTTCCAGTTACTTTTCTAAAAATTATAAAAACGGAATTAAATTAAGCTAAAAAGTTCAAAACACTAAGAAATATACAATCACAATTACTTCTAGAGAGTAATGACATTAAATTAAAAGTGCTCTTTCATTGTATGTCCTATTAGAGTTTATAGCAATCAAAAAGTGCAGATGCCATTTTTTCTACCCCTTATTGTCTTCCCATCCTAATTGTGACTCAGGACAGTCGAGCTTGTACCCCCCCCCCCCCCCCCTTTTCACAGATCTGGCTTCGAATTAAAACTTCTTTCGTGTCCTTTGTCTCAAAAATTGTTTTCTAGTTGTTGCAGTTTCCTTGAATTCTCGAAGAATATAAAGCTTCAAGAAGTCATTAAATAATTTGGTCCAAGTTATCGCCATGAAGTAATTAATTACATCGTTAAATGTAATTTTCACTAAATAATTTGTATATCATCACCGAGAGTTCAAACCCTTATGGATAACTTAAATATGTTCACATGAGCTTGCAGAGATACAATCAATTGTAAGGTTCTCAAAACTACAAAACGCGCAATTCGTGAACTATGCAGCTTACTTTTTAAACAATATTTGTCCACTAATAGCACCCTAAACGGTTGAAAGAGGGAATTAGACAAAAGCAAGTGTGCAGGCGAGCTGGTTCAATACTGACATAGTACCCAGGAGCGGGGAAAAAACGGGACGGACAACCCAAAACTCTAAACACTCTGTTTCGAGCTTTGTGTTGTTGCCCCCCCCCCCCCCCCCCCCCCTGCCCCTTCCTGGGTAATCAAAGAAGATGGGGAAGGTCGTTTCCAACTTTTAAAAGTGTAGATCGTCACCCCGCAGGGAATTGTCGTCCCATTTCCCTAACCAGTGTTGTATGGAAGGCTCTTGAATGCATGTTATTTCATGTTATATCACGTCCTGAGTCTAATAACTCCTACAAATATCAATAGGGTTTCCGAGGAGGTGTTTCCTCTATAGGCAATAGCTTGAATTCACTCACTATATTCATCTTAATATGAACTCTATCTCTCTAACTGACTCCATGTTTCTAGCTTTTTTTAAGTCATTCGACCGTACTCCTCATTGTAGTCTTTTCTTTTGTCTAAGCTAGATTCGTTAACCATCTTATGGATTTGGAATTTTTGATCATTTCGGTCTCACTATACTTTTGAGTGGGGGACAGCGTCTTGGGTTCACTACTCTTTTTTTACGTACATTAACTGCCTTCCACATTTATTGCCATCTAATGTAAGTTTGTTCGCTGACGAATGTCGCTTGTACAGAAAAATCAACCCCCCGGATGACCATATACTGCGTTAGCATAATTGAGATATGTTAAATAACTCGGGCGAGCAACGCCTAATGCGGCTTAATAAATATAAATTCTACGTGATGAATCTTACTCGAAAACAGTTTCTTTCAAAAGTTTTATACACCTGATGCACTACATTTTTTCGTGTGTCTTCAGTTTACAAGTATCCTGGTGTCCACTTGTAACGTTTCCCTGGCCGATCATATTAACACCACGACTGCAGACGCCTCTAGAACGCTCGGCTATGTAAAACTTAATCTTACAACATCCCCTATTGATCTCCGCAAACTTGCTTAAGAAACATATGGCCGTCTTAAATTTAAAGGAGCTGTGCAACGATTTTAACGTTGAAAGAATTGGCGTTTTCTACCTTTGACATTGTTCACCTTGTCACAAACGACAGAAAGTACGCCTCCTTCTTTCGAAATGTTGCGATTCCGCCGCGTAATTGCGAAACAAAAAATTAGAATATTCCTCTACCTGCAGCCGCGAGCGGCGGCCATGAGAAACAGAAGGCATGACGTCAGTGGGGAATCTTGTAGAAAGATAGCAAGTTCTGCGAATACCTGCTTGATAAATGGTAACTTTTCTATAAATCTTGTCCTTCCAACATAAATATAAATGCTTCAAAAACCTGGTATCATCGACAAAACTTTTATTATACGGAGTTTCAGTGGCGCCATCTATCCTAGGTCCACAAAACCGTCAGCAGCGGAACAGCCGCCAGAAGCCGGAGGGGGAGGGAAACAGGGCCGGAGGGGTATGGCCGGACCCGGATGAGACTTTCCTCCTTTCACCAAATTGTTCGCGCCGCGCCCGCCAGCACGTGGTCACGCGGTCGCGAGCGGATGAGTTCTCGCTGCTTACTGATGGCTCTAAAGAGAGAGCTTCACCGGAACCCCGCGCCTTCCCCACTGACGTCACAGCGCACGTGACTCGGAAGTTAGTGAAGGAGTTGAGAGGCGCCGAAAACCGCAATCTTTGTCCATTAAAAAAAAAACAAAAAAACTAGTACATGCAGGAAAAAGCGGTTTTTTGTTCTTTACTCAGAAAGGTCGAGACACCAACTCCCAAATTATTGAAGCAAATCACTATAACTGTTGCACGCATGAGGGATAGGGAGTCATCAGAACTACGTAATCTCTCGCGTCGAAGCAGTCCAAACTTGAGCAGTTCGCTTCATAACATTTTCCTATTTAACTAACTTTTATGTCTCTCTCCTAAAACGTCAATGTCTCATACTCAAAATGCGTCGTACTATTTATTCTTACGCCCAATTCCTAAGCTCGATTATAGTAATAGTTATGCACGTTTTTCTTTTCTTTCACCACCTAGCAGATCCTCCCATCGCATCACAAACAGTAAACGTTTTCAACATTTGACTGGTTCAACCCATGCGTTCATTAACTAATCTGTTCGACGTGGAATCCGAGCATGAAACGACTTTCCCGAATCTCTAGTGCTCATTACTGAAGTCCCATTGTTTCTCGATAATCTTATGTCACCTTTTATATGTAATGCGCTTTGTTCCTGAGGTAGATTATATATATTTCGCGTACTTTTGCTTATATGATTCGTTTGTTTATGCTTGCTGAATTTTGAAATGTCACCACTTATATTTATTAAACTATACTGTGCATGTACTGTGAACATAATTTGAATAATTTTTTTTCTAAGCTGAGTAGGACATGTTTTATTGATTTCGTGCTTTCTTGTATTGTACGTTTGTCATATCTTGAATTTATGTATTTTATGAGCCCTCCTTACTCAATGCTTCGTACTGCCTTGTAAGGTACATTGAATAAATAAATAAATACGTATTGAACCACGCTACTGGTTAATGTAAAACGTAAGCAAATTACTACAATGTTATTACAGCATGTCATTGCTGCCGCCGAGTAGTGAAGTGATAGTAAACCTTAAAAAAAAAAAAAAAAATAAAGAACAGCTTCGGCATGGTGGCATAAACTTTCGTTTGAACACAGAATTCCTCGAAAATAAGATGTTGTCGTCCAATGCAACGGTGGCCATGTCTAATATGAAGCTTTTGTTTACATTGTAATCCTACAGCGAAGCTGAACATACATTTATCGGATTAGATATTTATCGGATTATTATTTATCGGATAGATAAATTTATCGGATTAGATATTTGAAAACTAATACAGATTTAAGAGCTGACTTGACAGGGATCAGTACATGCTCGGACTGCCAATGAATATTTTTAAAATGACAGTGTCGCTTGGACCAGAAATAATATTAAAGACTTCGTTGAAATTTCTGGAGAAATGGTTATAGTCAGGAACGCAACGCGCCAGTATGTGGAATTTTGCCTTCACGTCGTGTATGTCGGAGGAATATTTGGTTGTAGCCAGTTAATTACTAATAAGTCGTTTATATAATAAAAATAATAAATGACCAACTTATCTCGGATGAAAAGGGGAAGGCTACTTATCTGTATGTTCCTTTGAATCTGTATTTTCAAAAGCTACTACCACAGGCTGTTAGCCAAATGTGCAACCGGTGAGAAAAGATGATATGCTGCCCAATGAAATACCTTATAATGGAATAGATTTGTTATTACGAGAACTCGATGTGCAAAAACCAACCGGACCAGATAATATTTTTTTCTGGTTATAATGAACTGTTCGGAAGAGATGGCGAACTATTTATGCGTGGTCTTTAACAAATAATTAAGAGAATAGAAGCCTCTAATGAAATGGAAAATGGCAAATGTGGTGCCAATACCCAAATCGGGAGCTAAACTCTGTGAGGAAAATATAGGCCCATTTCTTTACCATGCATAAGGTGAAAACTCATGAAACTTGTGATTTATAGCAACCTCGTCACTCACCTGTACGTAAAAAGCTTTCTTATCCCAGATCGGCACGGATTTCGTTCTGGAGAATCATGTAATGTTGTTCCGGTTAAAGAGAAGCTGGAGAGGTTCTCGAAAAAAACGAGTTAGGGGTGAATTCTAGCATATTTTTGTCCTGTGAATTTGAATATCACAAGCATTTGACCCGAACGTATCAATTGACGCGAAAAAAAGCGAAAAAGAAAAAACAACATCGCCTGAGTGTGACGTCATACCCAGAGTTTTCAACTTCCCTGCGCGTGCCGCTTGTGAGGAAGCGCGTGCAGTGCTTTTGACTGCTCGGGTAAGGCTTGCGGAAGGAGCGAAAATGTTGAGATCTTTGTACAATTCGTCACGACTTTCCTCCCACCGAATGCGCCGGGAAGGAGGGGCTTCAGCACTATTTTGAAAACATTGTTGGGGCTATTTGGCGCAACGATCTGAAGTATCATATCGACATTCGTGATCTTGGAGGCCAAATGAAGACGATGTAAAGCCTGTTTCACATAAAGCGAGTGTTCGAAAAAAAAATTGGTGCGACAGCCGACGCAGCGAGTGCGCTTGCAATGTTTGGTTTCACATGCTCCAGCAACCGTGCGATTTCTGTCGGCGCAGCTGCCTTTTCTACCCAAGGTTAGTTGCAGCGGACACGGACGCAACGCGTTTCACTTTGCCTAAAATACAAAAACGTCTTAATAAAGACAAATGTTTTACGAATACAATATGTAACTAGAAGTTTCTAATAGTTAAGCATTAAATCAAAAGCTTTTAGGTGTCTAAATTTATTTTCGAATACGCAGCTATCACGGATGAAAGCTGGCTAATGAACGGCTGGTTGACGAGAAAGTGATCGCACCGACTCTGCGACAAAATACACACCTGGTGGAAACCAGTCGCAGAGCCGCTGCGACGTGCGACTGCAATTTTAATCGCACATTAACTGGAAATCGCGCCGATTTCGGACGAGAGTCGCAGCATGTGAAACAGCCTTAAAAAGGCACTGACAGGACATTTATGCTCGCCAAGGTTTTTATTTGTACATTACATATGAGAGCCCAACTACCCAGATAACAATTCACGGCTCGAAATTCGTTTTCTTTCCGACCGAAAACAGCCGATCGAGAACTGGCCGGTTTGAGTCGCGCTCACTCTCTTCTCCTTAGCCACGTGCCGTTTCCTATGGTTTAGACACAACCACCAAATATAATCAAAGCCGTAGGTCATCGAAGGCACACACACAATATTAAGAATAGAAAAGAAATAAGATACCCATTTTTTGTGGCTTCTAGAAAACTGCAAATGCGTTGTTTGGGGGCAAAAAAGTATCGCAGCCACGTGACTTCCGCCCCCTCTCTCCTCCTTTATATTTCTTCTTCTTCCCCAGTCCAGTTTCGGTTTCGGTTTTGAGCAGTTGCATTCTGTAACTTTATTAAAAATATACGTGACGCTGTAGCAAAATATGTATTGGGTAGTCTTTTGACCAAAATAGATCGCCTGGCAAAAAATAAAAATATAAATTTTAGGGGTGTCAGTGTCCCTTTAAGTGTATTTTCTCAGATACAGAAGCGCTTCAGTTTCCCTTTAATGTTTTCCACTTTCTTGTTGGCGTCAGTGATACTGGTAACGGTGTACTGTTTCTTTTTACATTTCAGAAAAACATTCGACCTTGTAAACAATGCATTGTTATTTTAGAAACTGTGCTCATTCTCACTTTATAGCAACATATTGGTTTGGTTTAGGGACTGTTTAAGCAGACAAATGCATGTAAATGTAACTTCCGGTGTTCCCCAGTGTTTTGTTTTGGTTCCTTTGCTCTTGCTGGTCTATATAAATGATATAATTAATGACAGAATCAGACAATAGACTATATGCGCATGACCGCATTATTTATAAAATATTTATAGATCTTGACGATATTAATATTTAACAAAGTTATCTCGACATGGATGATTTTAAATGTTAAGCGCATTCTCATAAAATGTTCAAAGAAAAAAAACATCGTATTGCTTCTGCTGTACATGCTTATAATGAAATAATTAAAGTTAGCTGAAATGCAAACGACTTGGGTGTTATGCTAGCTAGTGACTTAACGGTGAAGAGTCACGTTTAAATGATAGCCCTAAGGACGCATGCTTCATTTTACTCGACGAAACTTTCGACATGTTTCCAGCCATATTAAATAAACTTTGTTCTCTACATGAAATTTATTCGTCCATGCATTGAATATACTTCTGTAGTCTGGGCCCCCCCCCCCCTCCCTCTCCCCCCCCCCCCCCCCATAAATATTTACTAGACAAACTTTAGAGACATGCAAAATTAATGTGCCAGATTTGTATTAAGTAACTATGTATTCGGACCAAGCGTCACCAGCCTGAAGGAGGGCCCTTCATTGGAGTTGTTCAATGGACAGAGAAAGTCTTTTAGATTAAAATTTCTGGATGTCATTTATAACAATATGCTAATATTAAATATGGATATGTTTTTACAGGAATCGTTTTATGCATCAGGAAGAGCGGACCACCCATACAAAATCCGACCGTGCTCCTGTCGTGCACAGGTGCTACCTCTTGCTTTTTTGCCGAAAACTAGTGAAGAGTGGAATAGGCTGCCCAAAGATGTATTCTTCAGAAATTCTCCAGTGTTTTGAATACAGTAGTTCATCGGCTTCTCTTTGATGGATGGGGCTTTTATTTTGCAGTTGTTTTGATGGTGCCTCTTACATGTACCCTTCCAATCGTGCTGATAGGATTATTTTTTAAGGTCCCAGTAATGTTTTAATTTATATTTTCTTTGTGCATTATTTTTTATACTACTTGTTTAGTAAATTTATATTTTTTCCAGTGATGTTTTATTAATGTTTTGTAAAACCCATCCCCTGCTAAAATGCCTCACAGCGATGCTGGCGTATTTGCAACTAAATAAAAAAATGCTAAAAAGAGAACCGGCGAGTCACTTGCTGTCATTACATCTAATTTTATTTCGTTTAGTAATATCTTTGCAGATATGAGCACCATTAAAATTGTTCTAGCTGCGCTGCAGCTCGATTATCTCGACATATGCGCCAATTATGGTATTGACAGCAAGATACTAGCCTCGTTTTGATCACATAGAGATAAACAATAAAAGAACGTCAGGGCAACAAAAAAGGGACGAATAGTATTTTCAAGTCCGATCGCTCACCACGTCGCCTTCGCGCTAACTCTTATTTCGTTTTGATGTTCGCTTTAAAAAATAAATAAATACCCGCACATTCCAGGTGGTCGCGTGCGTCTATTACCAATTACCCAACATCTCTTCCTCATTGGCTTATTTCTTATTCGTGGCTGTTTGCACGAGATCATTCAGAGCTTATTATGAAACGGAATATAAAGTGTAACGAAAAATTAACATGGGCTATTGTTTTTTGTTTACCTAGCTAGCTACCCGAATACACTCATCAGAATTTTTTAGCAAACTCTCGTCAAGTTCAGTGCTCGTATTCTCAAAACGGCCAAACCGATAGAACCTACCGGTTTTTTTTTTGTTTCTTTATCATGCCCAAAGGCCATTGGATCGGTGTCTGCCGCAGGAGTGCCGAACAGCGGGACTCATTAACTTCTAAACGTTTTGAAACTTCTTCTAAAAGGGCAATGGGCGCTCTCCCCTCGCCAGCCTAAAACTAAAACTAAGGTTTGGAGTTCATTAGGGCGGGACCGACTGCACTGAATATTTTCTCTCTCACATAAACGAGCCTGTGCGTTATCCCTACATTTATTTTCCTTCGATAATGGAAGAGCTCTTTTTTTTCGATCTATCTAACGTCTAGACTAAAATTTAGATAAATAGAAGTTAGACGGATAGATAGAAAGAAAGAGATGACTAGATTTATCACTGGTTACTTAATGAAAACGGCTCGGTGATGTCGTTTGGTGCCGAGCCAACTTTTTCATTGTCATGCGGAAGGGATAACTTTACTGTATAAAAAACACGGCGGTCGTCTGTTAGAAGATGGAGCGAGAAAAGGCGAAAATAGTTAAATTAGAATATATGGATGAAAAACTTATAATGGCCTATGTCTTTGCTAGGTTATTTAAGGTTGAAAAATTAAAAAGAGTATACTTCTTTTTAGCTTTCCACAACTCTCTCTTTTTTACCAAAGCGGCGTCTAGAAAAACACGAAGCAACGCAAGGAAGACTCTAGCAACTCACGCACTGAGAAACATGAAGACGTCGTGGATAGTTGTCTCCTTTTAATAGGCACAGAAATCTGGACAATTAAGAGGGGTAAAGCCACACCAGACCTTATTTCTGCTTACTTAAGTCAATGTAACTAATCTAAAATTAATTAGTTTCTTTCGGGAGTAGGATAATACCAAGTTTCATAGAAGTGTCTTTCTGATTCTAAATTTGGGCATCAACAGTTTGGAAGACACAAAAGATGTGTTCAGCCTCACTGTCCTCCCCACATGCAGGAAAAGGTTAAAGTTGGGGTTGGGATGAATCAACCGCCTGCGCCCATTTAAATGTTTCTGACCGACACATAATAACACTTTTTGTTTAAAGTATATTTCGCAGGGGAGATCAAAAAGGAAGAGTTCCGCAAGAACTGTCAACAAATAATGTTTAGCCAGGTGCTAGCATACTTGTCCTTATATTCAATGAACAAAATAAAAAAAGGGGGTTTAGTGCTAATCTAAAAAGGGTATTTGGAATGCTTCAGTGAAGGACTGCGGAATAACTTTGATCTAGAGTTTTCTACCTTGCTTACGTTATCCTTATCAGTTACGTGGTGCCCTCACCTTAATAAGCCTCTGCACACATTTTCCAGCAAGTTTCCATTTGAAACAAATCCTTTATCTTTTATAAATAAAAAAATTAATGATTCAAACCGAACACACAATTATCTCAAATGCTGTGCACCTCCCTAAACGGGCCCCTTGACAATAACGAATGCGCCATATATATATTTTTTTCTTTCTGCGATGCGCTGTAATGTTTGGCTGACATTCCGTGAAACGCTTTGTATACATTATACCATGACATATAATATTTTTAACAAATTATTATATTCCCACATGTTTGAAGGTGAGCAATTTAGCCAGTGCGGTACAACCGCTAACCTGGGATACTTGCGCCACGCAGTAATGATACACGACCGCACGCCGGTACGATGCTCATCCAGATCGAAACGCGCAGGCGTGGGGATTGACCCCCCCCCCCCCCCCCCCCCCCCCCTTCGGAAGTCCGACAAACCCCATAGCCTGTCTATTTATTTTTTTCTCGGTTTCTATGGCGTTGCGTGCATCGCAACGAAAGAGTCGAACATCCCGGCTCCTTTAATTGGGTCCTGGGCGATCGGAAATCCCATTTTAGTTTCCCCTGGAAAAAAATCTACCTCAAGCCTTCATTCAACCACCATTTTAAGAATTTTCGACATCCCATCGCCCTTTCGGCAGCCGAAAGGAATTCGAAAACAATTTTTTCCTTTTTTTCCTATAGCTCCTTTTTTGGCTTGGTTCTTAAATCTGATCTGAGCGTTTCTTTGTTGGTTATGTTCGTTCCGGCTGCTGTCGACAGCATTACCGTGAAGTAGAAAACAATCTAACAGAAGCCGCTCGAAGGGAAACGTTAAAAAGAGGCTGTGGGTTTTTAACGAAGCTCATCCGGGAGCCTGCGGTAGGGATAAGTCGTAAAGTTAAAAAAGAAAAGTGCCGTTTTCTTATATACATGGTGTTCTTTTTTCCTTAAATCAAAATAGAGAAACGGGGACACTTGAAAGAAACAAATGATTCCTTCTGGATAACGCTATCGACCGCGTTGCACATAAGGGCGCCGCCAGTGGCAGTGATAATTAAGAAGCTAATTACCTAAAAATCACTAATTAGCCTCCTAAATTTTTTGTCTTAGTCGGCAGATTCCAATCGGAGATTTGTAGCCCGTGGCCAAAATAGACCAGAATTTTTTTTTCTTTTTTTAGCTTTCACAAAACGAAATTGTGGTCCTTTTGATTCAGTAGCGCAAGTAAGGTCTCCAGAGCCGGCCATATTGAAACTAAGAGTGAAGAAAAGCGCGCCAGGCCTGCCTCCCAAGTGACGTCAGAGTGTGATGTGCAGTTTCTGCGAGCCCGTGATTGACTCGCGATTGACTCCCGATTACTCTCCATCCACTCTCGCGGCGGATGCAAACGTCTCTTTGGGGCGAGTCTTTCTTCAACCCTCTGTCTTTTAGTTTCAGTATATCGGACTTCTCGACAGCTTAAATTCGCCATTGACTAGCGCAGAGCAATTTTTTTTTTTTTTTTAATCTTACAAATGATATGTTTTTATGCGAGGCCGAGCGAAAACTCCTGATATGAATATGCCACATAAGACACATAAAAAAATAAAAAAAGGTAATTTGCGTGTTTTGGGTAATCAGATCGCTAATATGCCACATTTTTTTCTGACATCCGCCACAGTCGTTAATATTTACCCAAGAGGATAATTTCTGTATGTCAAGTACACGCGTTAGCTGAAGCAGCAAACTTCAAAACAAAAATTCGTGGCACCACTTAGTTGTCGTGAGTTTTGGCGCAGGCTCGTGTTTTCGATGTTCATCCCAGACGAGTTATGAGTTGGGCGATCCTCAGAAAGCATGCTGTGCCTCGGATATTGTTATATTTCACGTCTTATCGTCTGCGCACTGATTATGGTTATGAAGTAATGACACCGACCATGAATACCCCCCAACAAATTGCCAACGTCCGATTGTAATCAAAGCGATGGCGCAGTACTAAATGCACACTCTGAAAAATTGGGGAAAGAAATGGAGGAAAAACCGATTTTCCTCCCTGTAGCAAACGGAAGGGAAGAAGTTGGTCCCGTTTCTTCAGTTCGCCGATTTACAAGCAGCGCCCTCAAATATTTGCCGGTACGCCAAAGAAGCATGAAGGACTGTTTCTGCGCACATTGTCTATGATGGTACACGCACGGGCTTATGTGAAATTGATCAATAGCCTAATGTATCACTTGAGAACTCACAGTTTTGCACTGGACGCTCCCAAAAAGTTCAGAAGCTTTCAAAACGCGAGAAAGAAAAACAGTTAATATTATTTGCGTTTATTATATTTTGCAGCGGATATCATGCCATGCTACTGTCCCTCTGTCAGAGAGACGAGATACAATTGGTAAAGTCGGTAGAGGTTATTTTATGTTTCTCTTCGTAAGATCCGACTGGCCGCGCGCGGGTTGTCGAAGCTGATCACATGTGCCGCTATGCTTAGGCTGTTGCTAAACGCACGTTTGACGTCAGGCGTCCACCGCGGTGAGTGGCAGCGAAAACTTCCGAAATGGAGCAAGGTATACATGAGATAAGCTATCCTAACAGTGCGGAATAACTACACTGGAGTCGGCTTGGTGAGATTTACGCTTCTTTGCGTAAACCGTCGCCGCTCGTGGCCGATCTGCAGGTATACGTCGGCCGGCTTCGCTGGATCGACGCGCACCGCAAAACGCCCAAGCCCGTTCACGACTTACGAATGGCCTTGTTAACAGGATGCGTTCGCCGAGTTCGGAGGCCCCGTTCTTTGAGCGGCGTTCATCTACGGTCGCCCAAATTCTCGCGTCATCGTGCCGCAGCAACATAGGCGAAAAGAACCAAGAGAGAAGCTCGTGTTTTGGAAGCAGGCGTCATTCATGAGGGCGCTCGACACGCGGGATGTTCGGCGCACGGTCTGTGAAACCGGCCAGTAAAGAAGATCGCGATCCCTGTTAATAACGCGGGCAAAAATAACGATGATTATAGGGTGTGGTGTCGCGGTGGCTTCATAAATCTCGCTCGGTGCCGAAGGTTGCGATATTGAAGCGCTCCGCGGTCGATACAAAGGTTGGGAGGCGCGCTCTCTCTCCGAAAACACAGCCCAAGGAGCCGAGCGCAGGCACTCGGCTTATGAGCAAACAAGAGCTGCACGCCTCTTCTTCGAGAGGGCGAAGCCCCGTCTTTATTGAGAGCTTTTGGGCGAGCGAATTCTGGCTTGCGCCGAGGCCGTTCCAGTCCTGACCCCGCCGCCGGATGGAGCCGCGTGTAGGCCTCTTCATAATTCGATTACTCGACTCATTTTGCCCGAGCTCAGAAGACTTTTTTTCTAGTCATACTTGTGAACTTTGTAAAAATCATTACCAACTCGATGGTCATAAAGTCGTGCAGAATCACAATTAGACGCCACCGGAAAGAAAGCGGGGGCCTTCGTGCCTTTTGTATTTAACTTGCAGGGTTTACATTGAAATCAGCAACCACTTCACTAGTTGTTTGGCATCTCAACTCACAACAGGCTGCTCCTTTAATAGTTGTAAATTAAATACCCTCCGTTTTGTGCGTGTGTGTATATATACATAATGGCAGCTTGGGCGTGTTGGTAAGGCATGATTATTTAAAACGTACAGCGTATTATCCGGAAGACCTATTGGCGTCGGTAGCAGGCGCTTTGTTAAAGAAAATTAAATTAGAAGGCGGTGCAAATGTGGAAAACGCTCCTAAAGAAAGAAGAAACAAAGTTGCTGTGGTCCCCTATTTACATAACATCTCCCATGGCTTAAAGAAAATAGGAAAGCGGGTAGACGTCACTGTGGTCTTCTCTGCCCCGAACAAGTCTTCTAAGCTTTGCAAAAATGTCAATCAGTCTAGCGGGAGGCCTCTGGAGTGCACAAAGAAGCATCAAAATCGGTTTGTTTATTGTACAGAGAAAGTTGTTTACTCCATTGCACTATCCTGCGGTAAACAGTACGTAGGTCAGACGGGCAGATGCCTCAATGATAGTTCAAGAGAGCATTGTTACAATGTAAACAGGGTAGTATCAGGCCACTTGGGCATCCATTGTCATGACTGTGGCTGTGATGCGGAATTAAAAAAAAAAAAATGTACTGTCATTGGAAGAAGTGCCAATGCCTTGACCAGAGAGATTATAGAGGCAGAGGCCATAGCGCGCTTGGAGAACAGTGTGTCAGCGCCCCGTCAGTTCTTTTGTCGGCTAAAGAACTAGATTTTCTTTCACGACGACAGCATGCGCGATGATTGTGCGGGTTTCAGTGGGTGTTATGGGCTTTGTGTGTTTCCTTTGTTTGATCGTGTATATAGGCTGCGCCTTGACGATTAAAACTTCAGTTGTAAGCTCATCGATTGTTTGTCTCCTTTCTTCCGTCCCGTCTGTTTCGCTGTACGTTTTAAGTATATATACATATACGTATATCTTGAACCCATGGTCCAAATGTATTTCAATGTCATAACGCACATATGAATGTTCTTGTTGTTTTTTTTACGCGGGTCAAACCGCTTTTGCAAAAACTACGCATCGCACAGAAAATAAGTGACTCCGTAGTGCACTAAAAAAAAAAAAAAAAATTTGGTCGTAAAAGAAGTCTTGGGGGTTTTTCGGCTTGTTCATATTTAGCACCCTAACAAGTTGTTTCAAACACCCCTTCAAAGGGTTCTTCACAAAAAACCTATAAGAGGTTCGTATAAGCTCTTTTTATGATGCGAAAGAGTTCTTCATCGCGCAGTTGCGCCAGGGGGCGCTAGTGTTTGAGGCGAAACCGTTATTCACGGGCTGAAAGAGTTCTCGTGGCGTCGAAAAACCTTTCAAGAACGGATGTTTTGCTTTGTTTTAGGGCGTGGTCTGTGCCAATGGGTTGATTAAGGAAAATTATTATCGTTCGGAACATTTGGATAATTAATTACTGTTTTGTACATCCATTTTTAGCTCTCGATTTTATAGGTACGTTTCAATTATAAACCTGATGTGAATCATCCAGAAACCACTAAATCAACCCATATTACAATGATATAAGACACGCGCAGCATTTTACAGCGTTCCAAAAAAAAAAAAATGTTCGATTTGGACGCGTTTCTAGGTTTCGGTTTCTTATCGGAACGCATCTCCGCGACAGCTTTGAACAGTTGAGAAAGAGCTTCTTTTAGACCCTTCTGCGTCTGAGTGAAATTTCCGGCAAATTCTTGTGATTCCCAAAAGCTATTGTGCGGGAATTAAGGCGAACAATTTGAAATTTAGATATGATAGTACGTTTTAATCATAGCGATGCGTGTAAAAAATGTATCTGAATCTTACGATCTAAAATGGGAACTGTGACGTGTAAGACGCACAATAAAACTTGCTTCGGCAAGGTCTAGCTTAGACAGCTCTTTTTGTTCTTTCCGCGCGTGCACGCGAGAAGAGAAAACGAATCAGAGAACGTCATAATTTGACCTGATGCATATTTTTTTTTGTTTCGTCTTCTTCGCCTCAAGTATCGATCGTATATCGTGTCTTAAATTGAACAATAATGTACGAGTGCAATGTAGTAGAAAAAAATGTTTTGCCAGTAGTTCTGTCATTTTCTTTCAAACAATGTTGTTCGCAACTAAGAACAGAAATTAAAAACAAAAAAAAAAATAGACCGGGATCGAGTAATATCAAATATCGTTTAAAAGGTTCTGAGTATATTGGAACGAATTGAGAGGTTTCGCTTTGACAAATGCTCCCGGCAAAAAAAAAAAAAAAAAAAAAACACCAGACAATGGGGGAAAAAGCAAAAACATATATGGAGGTTTCACTTTATGCGTGTTACAAGCATTTTTTATTTTTTTAAATCTTGCTTTAGGGGACGGCCGAGTGAAGCGTGTCGACCAGAAAAGGGTCCGACGTTGCGGACTTCATCATTCATTCCGGGCTAGCGGAGGGAACTATAAAACCCACACCTAACGATGACGAGGCTTCGGCTGCCAACGCTGTATCGATCGCGGTGAACGATCGTCGCCAAGTTTAATCGGCTTAAAGGTTTTGTTCAAAACGGCGGCTCTGTCAAGTGGCAGCTAGCGTTCCGTTTCACCGGGTATTAGGAACGTGTTCTTCGTCAGGCACCATTACGCAACCGGAGAGCTGTCATGTCCCCCGCCTATGAAGTGTGCCAAGAAACAAAGCTGATCGGGTTCTCCACAAGAATTGAAGCGAGTGTGTATCGTCCTCGTTTGGGCAGAGGGAAAGGAAACACGTTTTGTGAGCTCGCGAGGTTCCCGCAATGAGGCACCGAAATATGTTTTCATTTCGTGTTTAGCTACGACTATTTGTGTACGGTACATGCACTGATGCTGGCAGGTTTTGCGTGTCCTTAAGGCGGGTCGCAGCCTCAGCAACGAATCCGACGGACTCAACAACTGTAGTACCGGTGGCCACGCTGCGCTCAGAATGCTACGTGGACAGGAACGTCCGTTGCGAGAAGATCGAACTGTGAGGATGAAGCAAAAAAAAAAGGCCCACTTTGGGCGCACTTCCGACGAACGCACAGGGCACAGGAGTGCTTTGACGAGTGATTTGACTACGCGTGTAGTAACGCTAAGGATGCAGGGTGTATCGGTCTCCTGACTGCCAGAAGACGTTCCGCAAGCAACATTCAACCTTATGGCACAGGGGCACTTCTAATGTTGAGTGTAAAAGGAGCCATATTGTCACGAATAAAAATAGCAGACGAGAGTGGAACTGAAAATAAACGTTTAATGAGGTGAACTTGTGCCTACAAATGTTAGGAGGAAAGCTACCATGCCCTTTGCTTCGGTGACTGAAGGGCAACTGTCCCGAAGCAGCGCGGTAGCGCTGCTTTTATTGCACACGGTACGTTCAGGAAGGTTCTGAACTAGAGCCCAGGATGAGAGCCGAATATGAACTGGAACTTTCCATAAGATCAATGATTGAGAAAACCGGACCGAGCGGGATTCGAACCCCATTGCTCCGAGGCAGCCAAATGCGTTGTCAACTCAGCCACTCACGTGGCAATATTCATATGGGTGATTTCATCTAAACTCAGGCACGGATTTAGGGACAAATTTTTAATTTTGACGAAAAAAAAAATGTTTTCAAGCAATTCCTATAATAAAAAAAGACGCAAACGGCAATTTCGTCGGATTTTTTGTTCTCAAGTTATGGACCGTTGAAGCGGCCAAGGTGGAAACTGACGTTTTTCCAGCTTATCGGAGATGCCATACTTCACTCCATCCCTTTTCCATACTTTTTACGCTACAGCAAGATAAATTTTTGGGAACACTCTAGACATAGGCGTTTTCATGCTAATTAAGCGTCTAGGTCATAATATTCTTAATGATTTTTTTTATTCGTCAAACCGCCTCTCTGCGACGATATTTGACGACGTTCAGCAGGCTGTGCTGTGTGACCTAATGAACATATTTTATGATCTTTATTTCACCGTAAAGCTCCAATTAGGCTCTTTCTTTTGAGTATAACTTCAATATTTAGCAATAAGTATGTAATGCGCTGCATGTGCCTCAAAAACAAAAATTAAAAAAAAAAAAAAAAACTAGCAAGTTTGGAGTCCATTTTCTGAAACATTTCACCTTTTATTTCTTTTATTGTTTATTCACAGTTAGTTAATATAGTATTCTATCAGAAATTACCAACAGAAAATGTAATATATTGTTTGTATGGCCGCTATTAAGATTCGAATCTCGTGCTATGAACGTTTTGAACGGGACTTCGCACAGGCGCTCTGCTGAGTAGAATTTTGGCCTATGTAAGGTTTTCTATTTATCGTTAGCAGTTACCTCAATATCCAATCATAGACATTGATAAAATTTGGAGTAGTGTACTTAAAAAAATTTACTTCGAAGTCCGTATCCACAAGTGCGGGCACAGCGCTTACTTCCTCCCAAAACGGGGGAATGCAGATCGTTAGAGAATTCCTCGGGGGCCTTTTCCTTTCGGTTTTGAGCTTGAAATACCAAACTTGACATGTAATTGTCATATTTTCGTATGTGAAACAGATATGCAGTGCATATACATATGTACGATTTAGTATCTGACGCTTAGGAAGTACGGTTTGTTTTGTGCGCGTACGGACTCTTTTGTAAAATAACAAGCATCTCGTAGCGTGTAAGGCTTCAAACGTGTTCGTCATGTGTTTAGGTTGCATTTCTATTTTCAGTGATTCATGCCGGGTTGCTTAGACTTTTTTCTCTTGACTTAAAGTTTGTCGTCCGGGAGTCTAGATGTTAAGTATCTTCTCCGTCAATACATAGGGCGAAGCTTACACACCTTGCAAATCACGCCAGTGCCAAGTAAATAAATATTGTTCGGATAAATATTGTTGCTTCACTGGCTTTTACGCTCAGATATTGAGGTAAGTACTAACATTAAATAGAAAACCTTACATAAATCAAAATTCTGCTCAGCTGAGCGTCTATGCGAAGTCCCGTTCAAAACTCTCACAGCACGAGATTCGTGTCCTAATAGCGGCCATACAAACAATATATTACAATTTCTGTTGGTAGGTCCTGGCAGACTACTATATTACCTAAGTGTAAATAAAAAAATGAAATAAATAAAAGGCTTTTGTTTTTTTTAGAAAATCGGCTTCAAACTTGCAAGTTTTTTCTAAAGAAAGACTTGCAAGTTTGAAGTCGATTTTCTAAAAAAACCCACCTTTTATTTATTTCATTTTTTATTTTACAGTTAGGTACTATAGCAATCTGTCAGGACCTACCAACACAAAATTGTAATATATTGTTTGTATGGCCGCTATTAAAACTCGAATCTCGTGCTGTGAGAGTTTTGAACGGGACTTCGCATAGACGCTCGGCTGAGCAAAATTTTCATTTATGTAAGGTTTTCTATTTAATGTTAGTACTTACCTCAATATCTGAGCGTAAAAGCCAGTGAAGCAACAATATTTATCCTAATAATATTTATTCACTTGGCACTGGCGTGATTTGCAAGGTGTGTGAGCTTCGCCCTGTGTATTGACGAAGAAGATACGTAACATCTAGACTCCCGGACAAACTTAAGTCAAGAGGAAAAAGTCTAAGTAACCCGGCATGAGTCACTGAAAAAAGAAATGAATCCAAAACACATGACTAACACATTTGAAGCCTTACACGCTACGAAATGCTTGTTGTCTTACGAAAGAGTCCGTACGCGCACAAAATAAACCGTACTTCCTAAGCGTCAGATACTAAATCGTACATATGTATATGCCCTGCATATCTGTTTGACATAAGAAAATATGACAGTTACATGTCAAGTTCGGTATTTCGAACTCAAAGTCGAAAGCAAAAGGCCCCAGAGGAATTCTCTAACGATCTGCATTCCCCCGTATTGACAGGAAGTAAGCGCTGTGCCCGCACTTGTCGATACGGACTTCGAAGTAAATTTTTTTAAGTACACTACTCCAAATTGTATTAATGTTTATCGTTGGATATTGAAGTAACTGCTAACGATAAATAGAAAACCTTACATGGGCCAAAATTCTACTCAGCAGAGCGCCTGTGCGAAGTCCCGTTCAAAACGCTCATAGCACGAGATTCGAGTCTTAATACCGGCCATACAAACAATATATTAAATTTTTGTTGGTAGTTTCTGATAGTCGACTATATTAACCAACTGTGAATAAAAAATAAGAGAAATAAAAAGTGTTTTTTTTTTTTAGAAAATTGACTCCAAACCTGCTAGTTTTTCGAAATTTTCGGTTTTGAGGCACATGCAGCGCATTATATACTTATTGCAAAATATTGAAATTATGCTCAAAATACAGAGCTTTATTGGAGCTTTAAGGGAAATAAGATCATAAAAATATGTTGATTAGGTCACACAGCACAGCTTGCTGAACTTCGTCATATATCGTCGCAGAGAGGCGGTTTGAGGAATAAAAAAAAAATCATAAAGAATGTTATGACCTAGGCGCTTAATTAGCATGAAAAAGCCTATGTCTAAAGTGTTCCCAAAAAGTTATACTGATGTAGCGTAAAAAGTAGGGAAAAGGGATGGAGTGCAATATGGCACCTCCGATAAGCTGGAAAAACGTCAGTTTCCACCTTGGCCGTTTCAACGGTTCATAACTTGAGAACAACAAATTCCGACGAAATTGCCGTTTGCGTCTTCTTTTATTATAGGAATTGCCCCAAAACATAATTTTTTTTTGTCGAAAATAAAAAAATTGATTCATAATGGAACTGCGCGAATTTTTGCAAGGACAAAGGAAGGAACTGGACAGGACGAGCGCTGTTCCTGGACAGCACTCGTCCTGTGCAGTTCCTTCCTTTTGTCCTTGCAAAAATTCGCCCTGTTCCATTATGAATCCATACCAACTCGCCCAGTTATCCTGTTTACTAAAAAAAATGACCCTAAATCCGTGCCTGAGTTGAGATGAAATCACCCATATAGATTTGGGTTTGCTGACTTTTTGGCCTTTCACAACGCTTATATATATATATATATATATACCGGGTGAAACAAGGAGACGGCAGGCTCTTTAAATCGACCGGAAAATTCGGTTTCTTAACCTATCGCGCTACGACTTTGTGCAGCGTTGCCCACAGATGGTGCATTTTTTTTGTAAAATTTGCAAAGAACGAACTTACCTGAGGAAAAAGTAAAGAAAGAAAAAGGCTTAGCTTCTATGGAAACGCAGCGACGCCACCGGTCTTCAAACAACACGGCGCCGTTTCGCACGGAAGACAAGAGATGGCGCAAGCGGTCGCGACGCCAACTGCCGCCAACGAACGAGCAGACGCCGAGAGCCGGCGTATTTAGCAGACAAGCAACTGCAGCTGCTTGTTGTTACCGCGCCTGTTTTTGTTTCTGCGACTGTCGCCGCCTGCGGAACTCGCGCCGCTATTGAGTTGAAAAGATTGTCTGCTAATGACGCTGGCTCTCGGCGCCGAATACTCGTTCGTTGGCGGCGTTCGTTGCGCCATCTCTTGTGTCCCATGCGAAACGGCGCCGTGCTCTTTGAAGACCGGTGGCGTCGCTGCGTTTCCATAGGAGCTAAGCCTTTTTCTTTCTTTACTTTTTTCTCAGGTAAGTTCGCTCTTTGCAAATTGTACAAAAAAAATGCACCATCTGTGGGCAACGCTGCACAAAGTCGTAGCGCGATAGGTTAAGAAACCGAATTTTCCGGTCGATTTAAAGAGCCTGCCGTCTCCTTGTTTCACCCGGTATATATATATATATATATATATACGTACGCTCGGTTTGAATTTGTTTTGTTTGGTTGTGTACCTGGAACCGGTTTCATATTTTTGTCAAGGGCAATGGCAGCAAGGCTCAGAGTGCATCCTTCGGTGAGCATAACACAATTGCTTAGTGGCAAAAAGTGATCTTCGCGTACGAAAGATACTTAAAAAAGAAGTAAACCATTTAAGACAGGGACAGTATAAAAACGGATCCCAAGTGTCTTTCAATGTTTCACAAATTTCTGCAGAAAAAAAAATTCGGCAGAAACTCAAGACTGCTTAGGTGTAAGAATGCGAAAGCATTCCTACACGTAGCGCACTCTTACAAGCAGCGCGCCACGTCTTCCTTTCGCACACGGCGCTCCGGCGGTGACATCACGCACCCCCAGTGCGCAGGTGCGGCGACCCTCGCAGGCTTCACGACGGTTTCCGCGCCGAAGCATCTCCGTTGCTGTGCTTTCCTTTGTGTTTTATTTCTGAGGCGCGTCCGCTTTGATCTTGAGCTCTCCGCCGGCTTCCGTGACGAGGCATCGGCGTTGTTGCGCTTTTCTTTGTGTTTTCTTTCTGAGGCGCGTCCAATTTGCAGCCAATGGGAATTTTTGTGCCGTTTCGCTCAGTCAATGGGAATTTACGTTCCGTTTTGCTCAGCCAATGGGGATTTAGTTGCCGTTTCGCTCAGCCAATGGGTATCAAGGTGCCATCTTTCGCTGTCACAAACATCAGATAACGCCGGCTTCGCTTCGTGGGACAGTTTATGATTTCGCATTAAAAGAAAATCAAGGGATGAAGAAAAAAAAAGAGTTATAGCTGGCAGTGCTCCTCATCAAGCGAAACAAACGGAATCAATTGGTAAAGAAGAATCACCTTCAAGAAGAAACAAAGTATTCCCAGTAAGACCAGTGGCCCCCAGTAGACTCTTAATAAAACAGGGGGATTTATGTCTGTCCGACTGTCGTGTGTCGGCAGCGGAAAAAAAAGGTGGTATGACTGCAGTGTTCACTATCGATCCCCGTGGCGCGATCGAGACACCCAAAAGCACATGCGCAAGCAAGGCAAGCCCTCTCGGCTTAACTTCGATCTCAAAATGAGTCGCACTCTGCCCCTTCCCCTCCCCCCCCCCCCCCTCAAAAAAAAAAAAAAAAGAAGAGATTTGTATCCTGGGGTTTGAGCCCGTGGCTTGGAGGCAGGGCTGCTTCTTCAGGGCCACTGCGCCGAAATGCGCTCCGGGCAGTCCAGGGGTCAGGCCCGGCGTCGGGCGTCGACGCGGCCACGATAACGCCCGTCTTCCTAGCACCGCGTTGGCCCCGACTACGGTGTCGGGGTGGCAATATTTATTCCGACCTTCGTCTATCTCTTCACCTTTCCCAGCTGGCTGCTGGCGCAGCAAATACGCCGTCGCGCAAACACCGCGGGACGCGTTCCCCGGAATCTAGTGATTAACTGCGCCTATCTCCCCGGGACAGTGGACGAAGGCGCCGCAATGGAGGACCTTGTCTGTGGTTGGCTGGTGCGGGTAGGGTTACCGCGCTCGGAGGAACCGCGGCTGTCGGCCGCTACGCCTCCTTTAGGATCTTCTCTCTGGAGTTGGCGGTGCTGACTTATTTCGGGGAAATTGGATACGGGTCTTTTGCGGGGAGGCTGCTCTTTTGTCCTGCGGGTTGGCGGCACCGAGCGGCCCATGCTGCTCCTCGGCACTTGAACCGTGCGATTTCGAACCCCGCTCTTCGATTTCAGTCTTGCGCCGCCGGGCTCCGCCGCGTTTGACGATTTTTCCTTCGTCGTCGGATGGCATTGCTTTGCGTGACGTTACAAATCACCGTTCACCGATTAATGTACCTGTCACGTCTATCTTCTTAATTAAAACTCGACATCAGACACTTTGTCGAAATATAATTATGCCTCTGGATCGTAAGGCTAATCGGTTAAAAAGTCTAATTTCCAGGCACACTGCGATAAGTTTGCTGCTGTGCGGAGCTTCACTTCACAACAAACATTTGATTCGATTAATTTTGTTACCTGTAATTCGACACAAACATGCGTGAAGGGAAAGGTCACGCGGGGAAGATTTCGTTCATAACGAGAGTTAATTCCCCCCCCCCTCCCCCTCCCCTTAAACTAACAGATCAACTAACTACATATCTGGATAGCGTCGATGAAATTAAAAAGAAAAATATTCTCCGATACTCAGCATGAAATTAGTAAAAGTATTTCGGATATTAGATTTTCTAGTATAACTATATAACTAGTATAACTAAAACTAAATAACTATGGAAACGAAAGCAAGTGTGCAGGCGAGCTGGTTAAATACTGACATGGTAACCCAGGAGCGGGGGAACATGAGACGGACAACGCAAGGCTTCAAAACACAGTTGAAGTTTTATTAAACCGAAGCATAGGAGCGGGGGGAGGGAGGGGGGCGCTTTGAAAAATTCACCTAGCGTCACTATAGCGGAGGAGCAGGCGTTCGGCCGTAAGGCACGTTCAGCAGGCTGTGGCGCCTTTTCGCGTGCGAAGCTGGGGCGGCGGAAGCGCGTGGGGGACGCTCTGCGTAGTTCTTCGAGACGACACGTTGATTGGGGGTAACATTGCGTGAGGGCTGGGGCAGACCTGCAAAAACTGATCTAGCTGTTCTCCGCGTCTTATATAAACCAGAAAAAAAATTAACATCTTCAATGAATCACAATGCAGGCTGGCTTCCGACGAGAAACGTTTCTAGAAGGTGGAACCATTTCACTTTTTTTTAAACAAAATTGCACCGAGGCATTAATATACTGACACCAACTTACTACGAATCCCTTGAGCTGCCGGTGGAGAATAAAAATCCAAATGATTTAAATCGTGATTTAACCCACACGAATTTCACTATGATAACCATGTTGAATAAACCTGAGACTGGTAGATGTCTCCGGGTATGGCGCTTCAAACGACGGTAGGCGGACTGAAGTGAGTGTGGGGGGGGGGGGGGGTGTACCCCCTTCCGTGGGTGTTTCACAACTGAGATAATCTAGTAACGTTGGCTCCACCACAACGCGACGTCACAGGGGTGCTACGCCAGTGCTGTTTGACTAAAAGCTAACCCGCTTGCCGCCCGCTAAGAGCAGCTGGTCGCATCTTTAAAATCGGTTTGAGTGGAGTACGCGGCTTCGGCTGTGTTCCTATTTCGTGCCACTAAAGCGATACCCGTCTTTTAATTTGGTTTCGTTTTCGACCGGAGTTGCTTTTTGTAGTAATATTAAAGGGGCACTGACACGTCAAAATCATATTTTTTTTTATTATCCGAAACGATTGAAAATGATGCCGGGACATTACCCTCAAAATGCGAAACTTGAAAATTCAGTATTTGTGAATTAAAAAAACAATTTCCAAATGCCGAATTTGAAGTTCCCGCGCGATCCGCGCCAGTACAGCGAGTCAAATTTTGCGGTCTCCTGAGACTCGACTTTTTTTTAAACCTCCGCCGTTGCCACGGCAACCCCAAGCGAGATGGAGGTGATATCACGCCGGCGCGGGAAAGAACCGGTTTCTTTCCCCACTCGCCGTGTGGCTCGCCGACGACGCCGCCAAGTTTTCCGAGGGAGGGTACAAATCTAGGAAGCAACATCACACCGAACTCTGATTTCTGGTATTTCAGAAAGAGGGGCCGTAGGGCGCTCGCAATTGCGTTAAAAAGCATGTTTTACGATTGCCGTTATTAAATGTTATAGAAATGTCACCTACAAAGCTTCTAAAATTCCTGATTTTTGACGTCACCGATCAAAAGAAGCGAGGAGGTGAGCGCGGGAAATTTAAACGCCAAAAATAAAAAGGCGCACGCGCGAGCGGGGAAATTTTTTCTCGCGATGCGGTTTTTTTTGCGTGTCTGTGACTACAACTTGCATCGTTTTAGACAATAAAAAAAAATACGACCTTTGGGTTGTCAGTGCCCCTTTAAGAATTATATCTGAACTAATGTTAAGGTACAACAGAAGGTATAGACATCGTGGAGGGTCTCAGCATTTATTTTCTCTTGCTTTAAAGCTCACGTCGAAAGCTCGAATTCAAGGCATTTGATCCCCCTCTACCTAGCGTCCACGTCTCCAGCAAATTCGGTTATGCGTAAATTCGTGCTTGAGATATGTAAGCACGAATTTGCATACAACAACCGCATTATATCCTTTAGGGCGTAGAAACACGTATAATGCCACTGTAAAAAAAAAGAAAAAGGTCGCAGGTTAAGTCTTCAAAGATACAAAAAATCACATGTGAGTTTTTTTTTTATTATTTTTTATTGCGAGTCTGCTAAAGGAACAGGTATACGCCTCGTTGTGCGTTATCGTTACGTTAGACGTTGGACAGGTCAGGGACCTTGTCCCCTGAACCCACGTAGCCGATTCGATGAAAAAAAGCACATTATTTGGCATACCCCTAGTGCGTAATATGACCATTTTACGAAATCACTACCACGCGTTACGCAGTTAACATCGAGTAGTTAACATCGAGTGTCTCCTTCGCTAACCGGCCTCCAATGCTCCCGTTCCGAAACGCCCGCGCAATGGTCTCGAGAGACAGCAAAGACCAGCCTGGCCTCACGTGCACCGCTCGCAGGGATTCCAGTCCGCTGGCTGCTTAGCCAGCGATTCCTTCCTTCGGGCCTCTGAGACCAAAGCTTAGGCGCGTGCACGGCCCAAACACCGCAAGGATCCTGACAGCCCATCTCGTCCAGGAGGATCGAACGGATAGCCGGCATCGGGCGCGTCCCCCTTGACGATAAGTCGAGGGTCTGCCAAACCGTTGAAGGGTCATTTCCGCGTTCTGGCGGCGCGGAAGAGACACCGGGATGCTTGTGACCCGGGGACAGTAATTATTTCGGCGAAGGGATCCCGGGCCCCAGGCGGTTGTAAAGCGTCCGTTTGCGAAACCGGAACAGCGCTGATAAGCGACTTCCTCGTCAAGAGACGGGCTCCGAGTTGCGGAATACTGGGGAGTGCCCCTAAGCTGAAACGTGCTTTCCCGTGCTCGCGCGCGCGGTGGGAGTGCGGAGAGTCTGTTTCCGTGAAGCGGGCATTTGTCAGTTCCGACTGGCGCAAAAGCTGTTCCGCAAACATAAACGCGGGCTGGTGGTTGAAGGAATTAAAAAAGACGCGCGAGTGTTCGGTGGTTTCGGTGTGGGCTTGAGGTGTTTGAATTCAGGGAACGGGCAGCAGCTCCGATTGTGTCGTTTCTCACCCAGACTCATAAGAGAAACGTGCGAGGAGAGATAAAGTGTGGACAATAAACAAGGGGGGGGGGGGGTTATGGAACGAGTGTTGCTCTATTCTTTTTCGAAGAAAATAAACACTGCAGGGTGTGGACCATCATGTTTTGTGGTTTGCAACACAGGAAAAAATGTTACCTTATGCTTGAAGAAAGAGTAAAATGGGCGAGCTGGTTGATATTACACATATTTGGAAAAACGGGAGACGATGGACGAAGAATGGGACAAACACAAAACGTTTTGTGTTTGTACCCTTCTTCGTCCGTCGGCTCCGGTTCTTTTAGATATGTATGTTGTGCGTTCGATTTACTGCATCGGTACACTCTAAAAAAGCCCGTGCGTCTGCTTTCCCGCACAACACTCGAAGAGCCGATCACCGCAACTTACTGAGGCAGATCAGCGAATGACGGTGCCGAAACATATGTTTAGGCCAAAAAACGCAGCCTGAGTTGTGACATTACGAAATGCAAGCGTGACGCTTTGCATTGCTTAATGTCACAACTCAGACTGCGTTTTTTGGTCTAAACATATGTTTTGGCCTCGTCATTCGCTGAGCTGCCTCCGTAAGTTGCGGCGATTGGCTCTCCGAGTGTTCTGCGGGAAAGTATACGCACAAGCTTTTTTTAGAGTGTAGTGGAAAACTATTTCTTAATCGTGGTCTATATATCGCTTAATTTTATTATGCACGGAATTACTTTTACTACGAATCACTATGCGTATCTTTATTGATGCCAGTACTTCATGTTGTTGTTTGCGAGTTTTGTGGCACAAAAGCCTCGATGGCCGTACTGCGCCAAGCACTTGATGTTGCATGGCCAGAAAGTTGTGACAAGCACTTCTACTTCACTTATCTGTCTCCACATGGCGTGTGTCCTTTAACTTTTACGTCGTGTGCAAATTCCCGCCAAAGCGGAGTGTGCCAAGTGAAAAATAAAAAAACGGGAACTTCAGAGATAACAACAGCATGAGATAATGAGTGTCTTGCGGTTGCAACATACTGATAACTTTATAATTCTCCGTTACCATTTCATGGCGATGCTGCGATCTAAAAAAGAACAGCAGAACTTCTAAACGGTTTCGCAGAAGTCATCTTACGCATTTCTATAGTTCTTATAGTTGTCTTGAAGTGCGACATGGGCACCCTGCAGATCTAACTCAGTGCCGATACGCACGCCTCTCGCGGCGGCGTCGCGCGTACTCATCGGGAAGCGAACTCGGCAGTCGCAGCTCGACTGCAGTGGTACACCGGTGGGTGTTGCAAGGTCGGCATGCCTGCTTGGGCTACCACACTGGCGGAAGCGCGGGAGCAGCGGGAACGGTGGCGGAGCTCTACCACTCTTCCTGCGCTGACTCAAAAGTGGCCGTGCGCGGCGCTGTTTGCTGGGCGATCGGTAGCGGCTCCTAGTGGACGCAGGGTGCCCATAGTTAGGTACCTTCAGATATAAGTCTGTTGTGAGTGAGTATAGGGCATAAAGCGTAGGCTATTATCAGAGGTTGATTCCGCGCCTGACGCATCTAAGGATGGATAGTCAGCTTATGTATTTAACGAACATGATTTTTTACGCGTTCATTTCTATCTACTTTCCTCCGCCTGGTGCAATGTTGTCACCAATAAAAAAAGCAGACGAATTTAGAACGAAAAATAAACTTTTGAACAGGCGAAATCGCCCCTATGAACATAAAGAGAAAAGTGCCACGCATGTTGCGTTGGCGACTGAAGGGTGACCAGACATGTCCGCGTTACCCGAAAAATGTCATGGATTACAATTACAAATTACCAAGCCTCAAATGTAATGGATTACTGTTGCAAATTACTTTTGTTGAAAAGTAACGGATTCCTTTACTCGTTACTTTACAAATTACTTTCACGTTACTTTTCCCGTATACCTATAAAGAAAACATTACAAACAATTTTGATATTTTCAAGAATATTCTGTAATACTACTTTTGATTTCTCATACGCCTGCATTATGGTAGTCATTGTAAAAATAAAATATTGTATTCAAGAGAAAGAACGTAGGTGCGCTCCGTTCACCTGTAAGCTGACAAGGCACCGAAAGCTGCAACCACACCCACCATCCCGCTAGCTTGCGGCGACCGGAAATGATCCCTGGAATTCTGCAGACAAAGCTAGCGGTGCGCATGCTCAGTAGCAGCGTCTACCTCTGCTAGGAGACTCAGAGGTAAGGAACCGATCTACGAAAACTCCCTTTTGAAACTGACCTTTCGAGCATGAGCGCAATGCCTCAAAGCGGCGGTCTCGTGCCTGTAGCTTTGTGCAGGTGGCGAGAGACATCGAAGCCAACAACGTACTTCAGTATTTAGACCTACAGCTCAGATTTATCCCCGGGTTATGTTGGTCGTATGGCAAAGTAAAGGCTAAACCAGTACTTCCCTTTGATAGTTGCCAAACCAGTACTTCCCTTTGATAGTTGCCAAACCAGTACTTCCCTTTGATAGTTGCCATTCAAAGCATGTCAAGGCAGGGTTGGTTCGAAACATGATTAACAACGCGGTTCAAAAGTCATGTTGGCACTCCATTATGACGTCGATTCAAGTTGTGTTTTCCCGGCTTAATGTTGCAAAGTGTCCTCAAGAATTCATTTCCAAGCAGCTTTCGTACATTGTTACAAAACACAAACAAATTAGGAAAATGTCCGAGCACGAAAAGTTTGTAGTCGTACCGTTCTTCCATAAGATTTCACAAAACCTAAAATCAGTCGGTGATAAGTTTGGTTTACGCATGGCGTTTAGCACAGATAGCAGTTTGAAACGGTTAACTCCGTTCGCTCCCGCCCAGAAAGGTTGTTTAAAAAAACACAGGGAAAGGTGTGTTATGTGTGTTTCAAGTATAGTCTACAAGATCCCTTTTAATTGTGGTTTGTGCTATATAGGTCAAACTAAGCGTTGTCTTAATGATAGATTAGGTGAACATAAACGATGTGTCAAAAACAAGGATTCATATTCCGAGGTATCCAAGCATATTCAGGAATGTAGTAATTGCGTGCCATTATGGAACTCGACAACCACAATTGTAACAGAAAAAAACGACCACAAGCGCCTGCTGAAAGAGTCAATCGCGATAACGAAGCATGGGAATGCAGTGAACAAGCCCTTTTTGTCTTAAGATGTGGAATGGAAGCGATTTCTAAATCTCTAATGGTATTGTTAACATATTGTTTTTTTGTAGGGGTGTGCGAATATTCGATATTTCGAAGACGAATCGAATATTTCCCTTATTCGAAACGTATTCAATTCGAAAATTGCATATTCGGAAGTTCCCGAATATTCGGCCAAAGCCGAATATTCGGGAAACGCGGCGAATATTCGCACAAACTTCGAATATTCGAGCAAGTAACGAATAATCTGCCTGCCACGCATTCCCATATGAATGTTTATTCACTGAGAAAGGCGTATGATGCGTGCGTTATCGGTCTGCTCCGTTTCTATCTGTCCGATGGAGGCAAGAGAGGATCAGTTTTGGTTTCTTTTTCATCAAGCCCTTTGTTGTATGGCACTTTTATAGCAATATGAGATTTAATTGCGCGTTCTATAAATTGATTCAATAAAATAAACCTTGGAAGTGAAATATAAATATAAAATAAATCTCGAGAGTGTTATCTAATAAAAATGTTTCAAAATTAAAAAAAGAAAAAGCTAAATGCGAACAGAACATTGCATCGCCATCGACAACAACTCCTGCCACTCCCGCGCAATCAAAACTAGGGATGTCGCGAACCTGCCCTGATTCGAGTGCGACCAGGTTCGACTTTTTCGAACTTTCAACGTGATGTTCGACAAAGGTTTGACTGAAGCTCGACGTTTGTGCGCATTCGCGAAAATTAAAAAGAAAACTAGTTTACTTAACTTGGCGGAAGAAACATGCACTATTTGTTGGGTTTATTGGCATCACTGGTTCACAATAGTAACTAATGAAAGCGTTAGAAGCGCATATTTTTGCTTTTATATGGTGTAAACATTGGTAACCATTTTATAAAATATAAATTAAACTACTTTCTAAATTATTTGTTTCCGAAAATTCGAAATATTTGTGTAGCAGCCGGGCAACACTATCCATAAGTCGAACTTCTTCGAACTTTAGTGAAATTTCGCAGGTTTCCCGAGTGAAAGGGTCTTTCTGCTGGCGGAAATGTCGTCACGGCGCGTAGGGAGCGCTTACTTTCTGAACAATTTGAGCAGTTAACTTTTCTACACGATAATTTGTTATGAGTGCATTACTATACAAGTATCTTTAGCCTGCTGCAGCCCAGTAAAATGCACTTGCATTAATTTATTTAAAAAAGGCAATAATGCCTGCTGTTACCTCTTGTTTTGTAATTTTTGTTTACTAGACACATATTCGATATTCGATTCGATATTCGAAGCCCGTTTTTCGTCTTATTCGTATTCGATTCGTATTCGAAAAATTCAATATTCGCACACCCCTAGTTTTTGTTATTGTTTTTTAGAAAAAAATTTCTCTTTTTTTGTGTGTAGTCTTGTAGCTGACTCCTTGAGTGAAAGGTCCAGTGCAATCTGTAGTTTCCCTGCGTTTCTTTTTTTTTTGTGATTGATGTGTCATTCTTTGTGTCGTCAGTTGTTTGGTCGGTTTGACCCCATTGTTAGAGGTCCGGTGTCGTGTCTTTTGTGGAGAGAGGTGGTGTGAAGAAGGTTTCCCTTTCCTTCCTTCTTTTCTTTCGACCCTATATAAAGGGTCCTGTCCTCAATAAAGGTGTAGTTGTGTTTGAGACGTTCTCCTTCTCTTCCTTGTCGTCGTCTGTCAATACCTCAGTCTCGGCTTTTTCACTCAAATGTTCGATATACACCGGCTCACTTGGGCCCTTACGTTCTGCTCATAATTACTTCCCAAGTCTGAGGGTGACTGACCCGAAGCAGCGCGTTATCGCTACTTTCATACCCTTCAGCATGTTCAGGAATGTTCCGAAGAAGAACTTCGATGTCATTCGAGAATAGGCCGGGATTTCTTAGAAGAGTACGGAATAAAATAAGGATCCGGGCCGAGCCGGATTCGAACCCCATTCCTCTGTGTGAGAGCCGCATGATTTGCCAACTCCGTTACGCACGCGGCAATATCGCCTATGCTTCGTTTCCCCCTTAAGTCCACACGCAGCCGACGTTCCCAGCTGATAGGACCGTTCAGACAGCGTCAAAAATGCACCATTATGGTGTTCGTCGCGTATCTGTACGTGTGCCATCATCACTGAACCAATCATAAACAGAAGAGGTCTTGATGACTTGCACTTTTGATGCTGCTTGATTGGTCCCAATAGTTCGTAGTGTCTGCTGCGTCTAGACTTAAGCTGCGACAATGTGTAAACACTATCTCCTAGGCGGCAATCATTACAAAGATGTCATGTGCACAGGGTGTTTATTTTAGGCTTTTCACATCGTTTTTTTTTTGTACTTCGTGATGGCCAATGCCTGAATGCAGTATAATCACGTAAGTTACTATACGACTAGGGGGACATTATATCGGGGGATAATCGTCACGTTAAGTTGAATATTGAACTAACATTTGTTGAATAGTTTTAATTAGTAAAAATAAACACCTTGCTCACATTAGAAACTTGCTGAGCGTCATCGAAAACCAATAAATGAGTAAATTTTAGAAATAATCGTAGCACGTGGGAAACGCAGTGGTGCGCTGAAGCTACCACTCGTTCAACAGGCGCAATGCTGGTGGTACGAAAACGCGGATGATAATTTCACCACCCGCGTTCATCGTGCCAAATCGTCAAAAATTAACGTATACCGAGTAGCAGCGTTCTAAAGTGCGGATGGTTCGGCCGTTTTGACGCATTGTTCATCTTTTGAAATTTGGGCACCCGCGCCTCGCCTGGAAACGTTTTGAGGACAACCCAGTTCCCAGCTAAAGACAGAATATAAAATTTAGAGATCTCGAGCCCATCCTGGTACTATGGCAAATACATAAAAATAAATCCTTTATAAAAAAAAGAGAACCAGTTTTTAAAGTGCGGGCGATTCGGCTGTTTTTATGAATTCGTTAATCTTTTGAAATTTGGGCACCCGCGCAGCTCCAGGGAACTTTCTGAAGACAACGCAGTTCCCAAAAAAGATGGAACATAAAACTTAAAGTCCTCGATCACAACCTTGTACTATGAAAAATACTTCGAAATGACTCTTTTAAAAAAAGAAAAAGAAACGGGTCCCAAAGTGGGGATGATTTGGCCGTTTTGACACATTCGTTAATCTTTTGAAATTCGGGCACCCGCGCCTCATCCAGGAACTTTCTGAGGTCGGCAGAGTTCTTAACTGGTGACCAAATACAAACTTTAGAGCCCTCGACTACAAGCTGCTGCTATGTTGAATTTTCTAAAATGAGCCATCTTTGGAGAAAACTTGTCTTGAAGTGGGCACGGTTCGACTGTTTTCAGACATTCGTACATCATTTCAAATTTGGGAACCCGCGCCTTGTCCGGGGTCGTTTTGAGATCGACTTAATTCTCAACTGGCAACAAAATATAAAATTGAAGGCCGCCGACTACAAGCCGGTGCTATATCAAAAATCTTAGGCTTCCGCGCCCTCTTCGAGGAATGTGATAACAAATCGGATACTTCGATACGCCCTTCTCCCGATATATTTTTTTTCTGTTTTGTGCAAGACGATGGGGATATTTAATTTATTGAAAATATTTAGTACGTGATTAAATATTACTTTTGACATGTGAATGTTAAGTTCACAAGAACAATCATCCTCTCATAAATTGGGTACTCACCAAAGTGAGTACTCAATTTGTAAGAAGTGCGGGTACTCACCACAGTGACTACCCGCACTCCTTAAAATAAAAATCACTTCGTTATAGTCACATACCAATAATGATTAGCGAGAATATTTTGAAAACCTTTTTTTTTTATAATTTTAGACTATAGTAAAAGAAAACAGCTGTTTTATTTGCTAGTTTTTGATGTCAGTAACAGAAAACTGGAAATTATCGAAAACATCTAAACGAGAACGAATCCACCTTATTTAACAAATTGGTCTCAGGAATGCAAAAAAATAATTTTGGGAAAAAGCAAAATGCACCAGTACATTACCGACTCTTCTGGTTCATTGCATTCGTATGGCGAATCTTGTACTTCGTTGTATATTTAGGTTGTGCTCATTCGAACATCGCTGTTTCTCAAAAATTTGCGTGAGGTGCCTCCGAAATATATTTTCTACACATGTAGTATAACAGAACTTAGATACTACAGAATCTGCCATAATATTGGGGAGCGATTGTTTTATTTATTTATATAATCATAACGAGTTTTGTGCGCCCAAGAATAAACTGTACACTTTGATTAACTTGAATACTACCCGTAGTAGAAATACATCAAAAAGTTTATTCGACTGAGGTACCTGCACTTTACAAGTTATCGTCTTGCAATGTTGGAACAAGAATAGCGGTACATGATAGAATGGAGTAGATTCGTGGCAAATTGTTCAAAGCGTATACCGTTTCGGTATTATGGTCACATTTGTACATTAAATACATGAGTTTCTATGGGAGAGCTGACGTAACCCGCCAAGAGATACGATGGCACGACATTTCTGGGGATGATTATCGAGAAGATACGAGTTACGAAATCTCAGATGTAAATCTTTTCTCTTTGCATTCATTCGTCACATCTTCAAAGCAGTTTCAAACTCTCTGAAAGGAATACATTCAGATTTAAGAAGCTGCTAGCGTGGGCTGCCCATCGCGTAAGCATTAATCTAGAGATTTTTACTTTTCTACCGGGTGTGAAATTATTATATTCTTACTTTGTTCAGTATATTGCAATGAATTCTGCCAATCGCGGTGCTTTTTATTCTCAGATCTACTCTACGAATAAGAAAAAAAAAACATACAGTTCTGTCACACAAATAACAGAGAACATCTAGGCGAGCTAGTGAACTTTCAAGATCTTAAATACCCAGGACTTTGGAACAAAAAAGAAGAAAAAAAAGGAGACAAACACACAAATTTTGATGTGTGTATGTGGTGCCCTTTTTCGTTCCAAGGTCTCGGGTCTTCAAGATGTTCAAACTTCTCTCACATTTGGGCACTTAATATGAAAAATGCACATATTGATTCAAGTGGGGTATGCATGCGCGTCTCTGTATGGCTTTCCAATCTGAGGGAAACTATTGTTTACATAAACGCCGTCGATGTTCATTATTATATATATAAAAAAAGGCGCCGGAGAGTTACAATTTTGGAATCTGCTTTTAACTTGCCTTCATTTATAACTGTGGTGTCTTATTTTTTGCCGGAAGGTTACAGAAGCCGATTGTTACACGCACCGAGAGAGGCCAACCAGAACTTCATTCGCCTGGATGTTCCTTTAATAAACCGCGGCCGTTGATGAGGTCGGGATTATTAACAGCTTACCAGCTTCTCTGTTCAAACAGGGCGCGAGGCCTGTTTAATGAAAGTCCGGTCTTATCGGCCTGCATCGATTCACAACTTTCCCGTGCTATTCTCATCGTTGCACCATGCAATCGGCGACAAACAGGTGTTACGAAGGCTTCGTGCTGAGAGACGGACGCCATCGCAGAAACGCATTGAGTAACTAACTATGAAAAGATGGGGGACTGTATAGTTCTTCGATCAACATTGACCGTAGAAGATTGAAAGCCGAGGATTGGCGAGCTTGCCTGTGCCAAGCCGTTGGCACAATTGTCTCGTTCACTGAAATCGACGTAATTAAGTTCCCTCATTAGAAGAACTGGCGCGCCTGCCAAGGCGTTCGACCGTGTACGCGGCCATAATGCGCCGCGCGAGACACCCAATAAAGCAACGGCGTGCGGTAATCGACAGGTCTACGCAAGCGCGAGCACAATTACTTGAGCTCAAGACTACGCAAATTGTTCATACGTGTTGAAATGCCAGACTTTCATAACTTGTGTACACATCGCATGATGCCCTTTGGCGTGAGTTGATCCCCATTTAGCATCGTGAAATATTTGATATATTGCGTGTTTTTTTTTTTGTTTTGCTTTCCTCCATGTGAAGCAGACATGTACAAGTTACTCAGAAAGAGTAATTAAGTTAAGTTATTGAGTATTGGCTTCAAAAGTAATTTGAGTAGAGTAGGAATTACTGAAATAAAAAGTAACTGAGTAAATTACTATTCTCGGCGACAACTTTTCTTGGGAATGCAGTGGAGAGGAGGAGGGCCCGCGCACGGCTTTATTCAGCGCTCAAAGTGGAAGAGGGAACGCGTGCCTGTACCCTCCACTGCATTGCCAAGAAACTTTGTCGCCGAGTATAACTACCGTAAAAAAGTAGCGAATTACTTTTGAAGGTACTTTTATATTTTTTTATGGTAACGAGAAAGTACACAAATATAAAGCGGTTTATGTTTTGGCAGAAATGCTTCAGTAGCTAATTCTACTTGTGCGTGCCTAATAGTTTTTAACTTTTTTTTTCGACAATGGGGTACTGCGGATGCATCATTTATACTTTGAGGTTTAGCACTGCCTGAGCTTGATTTTGCAGACAGTGTTTGATTGTTTACAGTGTTGCGTAAATTACACTTAAAAGGTACTTGAAAGGAAGTTCTGTAAATGCAATGTACTTTCAAAGTAAAGTACAAGGACTTTTTAACACACTCTTTCATGATGCCCCTTCGGCCCCTATAGAGTGTTATTTTTTAACTGGTATGCATTGCTTTAGGGTTAATCGGAGGTGCATACTTTTTTTTCTGGAAATGGCGGCAAATATTGGATAATGTCGCCGCCACAGAGTAGTTGTTTTACTTTAGCAGACGAACTATTTAACACGATTAAATTATAAGGCACGTATTTGTATCGGTCTTATGGCCACCATCACTTCCCTCAGAGAAATGACCATTTGACGTCTCGAAAGACGATAGCGCGTTTTCACAGGATGATAAGCCATTTTATTTGTTTTTAAATTTGGGGAATGTAATTTGAAGTCGGGGGTTGTACTTTCCTCGGAAAGTACCGGAAACACAATTTAGTCAAGTACTACATGCTCAGAGAATGTACTTCAAGTAAAGTACGAGTTTTCTAAACACTCTTAAAGTAGCACTTTAAGTACCATGTACTTAAAGTACTTCCCAAGACTGCTTGTTTATTTTTATTTTTTATGTAAACATGTTGGGGAATTACTAAGGTTTCTCGAACGATCTTCGACTCAGGGAAAACCTGCATACGCTGAGTCTTGGCAGGAAAGGCAATGCAAAGAGGTCACCTTTGCGTTGCCCTTTAGCACGCGATTCTTCAAGTACAGAACAAACTACAGGAGCACCACATGAGCTTCAGAGCGCGTGCTGCATTTTGCTGCCTCCTTTGAGTGAGGATGCAGTGTGTACACCTCATTTAGTGAGCGAGAGTTCCTAAGTTGGGGAGAAGCGGGGACGAGCCCTTTCTTCAAATGCGTCAAGTCTCCTTAAGCTTCGGGACGCCAAGAGAGGCCAGTCGTCGGCGCTAATCCCGCAGTTACTCGGCCTCACGTCAGTGATGATGTCGCTCGGGCTGCAAAAGCGTGCACCGTAGCTGAGACCGTCGACGTCGATACTGAAAATCGCAAGCAGAATCGGACCAAGTGAATCAGGCATAACAAGTCGGTGATAGCCACTGGTAACAATTATCAACATCTCCTTGTATGTACTGTTTACACCGAGCCTACCTACCCCAACCAACCTTCAATCTTAAAAGTCTTTTGAGGCCTCCACTTACTTCCTATCGCAATTACCGTGTCAACGTTTGGTTTACGGCCGCTGTCGTTTGAACGAGCAGACGATAGTTCGAACGATCAGGTGGCCGTTTGAATTTGAAGATGCACTGAACGTAGTCCGCAGGTTGTGCGCACAACTTTGCGGCTTTCCCGCGTTCATATTGAAAGAAAACAAATAAATCTGACGACCACAACTTTGATTTCAACCCAAAGTTCTTCCCGCACAAGCAATTGTGGTCCGACAACATCTGACTTTCTATTTTCACGGCCCCTGTCCACGTTCTCGGACAAACCGAGCAGGCGGAAAGAACATAAAAAAATTACCTTCAAACCTTTCCCGACTCCTTTGATAGAGCCCCAGTCGTGGTGTTTTGACGAGAAGCCAAGTTTTTGTCTGGTTTCTTCCAAAACAACACAGAAATGCACGTCCCGCATGGTTACTTCCGCCCACAGCCCCAGACCGGAAGTGCGCCCGACGCGCTACCAACGCGCCGTGGCGTAATAGAGCTGAGTTCGTGTATATACAGCCATGCCAAGAATGCCAAAATACGAGGACACTTATATACATTTGCACATGAATTGTCGGGTATGCACGTAATCACATTTAAAAAAATAAAATAAAAAAATTAGACCAAACGTTTACTGATTCACATACGCACTCCCTAAGCCAACTATAGACTTAACAAAAACCACTTTCCAAACCACGCGTCACCGCACAAGAACGTTGTCGGTGTTACGCGTTAATTTCGGCAGGCCCAAACACACACACACAAAAAAAGCTTCTTGGGCAATTACACGAAAAAGGACGTCGCCCCCGCGGACAATGAGAAGTTATAGAGTGAAGCTCGTATGGGCACCCTAGAGACTAACGCGCGCTGTCGCTTTCGTTCTGCCACGGAATTTGATCGCATCTGTGGCCAGCGCCGCCACGATCCACAAACACTTTCCCCACACAGGCGTGACACGGGCGGTGTGAGCGTAGAAGCTATATTCACCAATTCGCCGTTGTTGGATGTTGTAAACGTTCGTGTGTGCACATCCTTGGCGGAAAACATATCGCAAACGACGCATTATTATTATAACAACTGCAACTCCTAAAAAAACAGGATCGCGACGTTCGAAAGCACGACACGCCGACTCCTGTGACGTAATTCGCTGCCACTTCGAGACCGCTTTCGATGCAGGGGCGGAAAACACCAGCAGACTTGTACGGAACTCATTAGAGAGAAAGAAAATTACTTGTATAATCGAATAATTTTTGGAATAATTTCGTAGTCCTTTGATTACTTTTGTTGTAGAGGAATTACACGAGTAATATGATTACGTTTTGGAAGTACTCAAATTACTCCTAACCGTTACTATATTTCCATTGCCATTTTTAACGGCGCCCTTTGCTTGTACAAATTTCCTACCAATGAATATACTAGAACCCAGTTTTCGACAGGAGGACGATTGACCGAAAGTGGTGGATTAAGAATATAAATAATTAATAATTCGGTGATTCCATTCCAATAATGGACAGTACAAAAAACCCGTTTTCAAATCGACAAAAAATTAAAACATGTCGTTTTTTAAAAAGTGAAGTAATCGGAAAAGTAACGATTACTTTTTCTAGTAACGGTTAGTTTTTTTTTTTTTTTTTTTTTGTCTCAAATAATAAAGTAATCTCACTAAATACTTTTTAGGCGAGGTAGACTGCACACCAGACAGAGACGCTTTTCAAGCACCGTACAAAGGAGCATGCTGCGAGTGCAGGTACGCGCTGTGCTTCTTTCGTCTGCAGCAGAACTTATTCCAAAGCAAACATTTAGAGGGGAAAAAAACCAAAAAAACGGCGCTTTTCACGTGCGTTCGGCAAAGCCTGTTTGATTTACTTTGAATATTTTATACGCCATTCCGAAAACGGGATTCTGGACTTTTCTATTTTCATAGCTTGTGCGTGTGGCGCGTGTTTCGTTCGCTTTCCGAAGCGATGACCATGCGCGTGCTGGGATGTGATGTTCCATAGCCTCCTCTATACTGACAAAGACTGGCAGATCGCCACGAGACGCGGCCGCCGAAAGTGACAAGGTAGAGCGGCAGACAACGGATGAGAGGAGAGCCACGTGACGGGCGCCCCGCTGCGGCGAGACGCCGAAACACACTTCTCCCGAGCCATGGTATGTCCGCTCGTGCTCCTCGCATTCCTCGCGCTACTGCTTCTTTTCTCGTCGGGTTCGAAAACCATAATTCGGGTCCTCGCCGCTGCAGAAGCATGTGCGCTGAATACTGGAAATTCTCTCTGCTGCCAGATCCTCGCGCTCCAAATCTGCAACGGGGCACTCTATGGCTCCGTCGTCGAACTGCCAGGCTTTGTGAGTATAGAGGAGGCTATGAATGTCCCCACACTGGGCTGTGTTTTTTTTTTTAAACATTGGAACGGTGGATACTGAAAAGACAAGCAATTGCCATCAGCGCATCTCCTTCGAATTCGGCATGGTGCTTGCGTAATTTGGCAAAAGGATTGCATTTAATATCGCCGAACAAAGGGGTACGCAGATATCGGCCCATGTTTACCATTTTATAAGAAATCTGGACCGTCTACTTTCCCGCAGAGCTCTTGAGACAGCCAATCGCTGCAGTCTGCGGAGGGGGTGTACGGCCCACGACTAGCCGTATATGCGCGTGCGCGTGACTTCTGAAATGGTGCTTCTAAGTTTAAATAATCGTAGTGAAAACGATCTGTATGTGTGCATGTAAATGCCTACATTGTGCATGAGAGAGCGTGTCTCTGTTGTTCCGTCTCCATGCGCACGCATGGCGTGCCCACTTTCTTTCAAAAGCGGCCACAGGACACCTCACAAAAAAAGAAAAAAAACAAAAAACGAAAGAAACCATTCCTGGGTTAGATTTTAGCTGTGGCCGCTTTCAAATGTTTGAGGCGTTCGCCACGACCGACGTCGACCGCAGCCCTGAGTTATGCCCTTTTTTGCCCCCTGATTCCGAACCGTTTTGTCGCGACGAATGAGAAAACAAAAACGCGGTAACAAAAACTCCGAATCTATTCCAGCTCATCTGCATGCGCACGAGACGAGACAAAAGGGGGACAAAAATAAAATCAGATTCCATTTATTCCACTCAGGGGAGAAATACGATGCTACTCTCTTTTTCGCTTCTTTAGTTACCAAAGCTGATTTTATTGCAAACTACTTTTTTTTTTTTTTTTGCAAGGCTCTCCCGACGTAAAAAGAAGCTGCTTCAGCCTTGCTAATACGAAATGGCGCGTACCTGCATGTTACCCTTTTATGTGGTTACTCCCTTCACTGGACAATATGGGCTGCAACACTAGATCTCACCTTTTACTACACTTGGGGATCCCAAGTGCTCCCTCTCAATTCCTTAGAGATGAAAGATTGGGCCCTAAAATTTTGTTGCTGCCCTGGCCTGGACCAGCGCTTCTTCAAAAACTGGAAGATACACCAAAATGAATCTCGGGTTGTACACCCTCGTATCTCCGCGATAGTGCATGCTTACGTGTAGACTCCTTAATCCAGACAGCTGACTAACTCTGCCACCTGCCATGGCGATCTCGATGGTGTAGAAAGCACGTTGGGGATACACTGTGGAGTCTTTAACGTATATGACGTGGTAAACGCGCTTGCGTTCTCCGCCAAGTCACATTTAGGACTAAGTAAACTCGAGCGAGCCATACTGCGGCGACCTAACGTCGCTTCTTAGGAACTCATGACGTCGCGGCATTCCAACAGCGTTTCACAGACCGCCACCAGGCGCAATTTCCAAATACGTTAATTCGTTTTAAAATTAGTTTTCTCGACGTTTCTGCTGGCAGCTCAAAAACACTAGTCTAGACTAGTGTTTCTGGGCCGCAGCACAACATGAACCAAATTAAAAAAAAAAAAAAGTGCACACATTTTGTTTTTGTACCTTTTAAAGTAAGAGATTGAACTGACTTGATTGCATTTCCTGGCAGGTCGGCGTTTGAACGCTAGTCTGTGCCGGGGTTGCTCGCCCCGATAGTGGGTGAAAAAAACGGGGGGGGGGGGGGGAGAGGGGGGGAGGGGGGCGGAATCCGTTGCGGCGCAGTGGATGCGCAAGCACGCGCGAAATGCGCTCTGCAGAATGAGCTGCGTGGAAACAGCGCTCGAGTTTGCGCAAGAGCGCCACGCCTGCTCCTCAGGGCGACACCGCGGAATTGATTAATTGATCTTCCTTTTTCATGCCCCTCTAATAAAGCGTATCGCTGCGAGAGGAATTCCCGAAGGTCGATTGATAGGGCCATCGTGAATCAACGAAGCGTACACTATTGTTTCTGAAGAGGGCCCTAGATGGTCCTTAGGGCCAGCCAAATAAAGTCTTATAAGTGAGATATCGACAGCCTTATTGGCACCTCCACCTCTTTAATCACGCTGCATTCCTCGAGACACTCGCGAGGAGCCTTGAAGGTCGGTTCTCACATGCAGCGAAGCGCTGATGTAGCGCTCCTCACGTGCCGTAAGCTACTTACCGTCTGCCATGAGCAACAGTTTTGACGTCGCGTTACAAAGCTGGTGAACGCTCCCGTCAGCAGGCGCTTAGCGCGAGGTCAGCGCTATGCTTGTAGCGCTCCGCTGCATGTGTGAACAGATCTTGCCTCGGCGGGCGCAACCGGATCACTCGGATCGGCTTAGTGGACAGTAGTCCTATATAGGCATATATTCGCATTACAATGACAACACTAGTACGGGTTTCACAGGGCAACGAGGGTTGATCTAAACCTTAATCATCGAGTGCACGTAGGTTGCGCGGCGTCAGTGGTGTTGTTTGGGTCGACCTAGGTCACTTTCAGCTGCGACTTCAGTCAATTTTACAGGCGTATTAAGTGCGAAGGTCAGTCGTTATAATGGAAACCTCAGCTTCAAAAAAGAAATTATGTTTGACTTGTTAGACGTTGTGATTCTGGAGTATGCTTATTTTTAAAGTTGTTTCTTGCAAAATTGACTGTAAATTATATGCGTGCAAAGAAAAAAAATAATTGGTCGGTGCATAGGTGTACTATGCTGCCTAAATTTCCCTAGAACTACGTGTGGATGGCACAAGAAATGAAAGGGGGGGGGGGGATATGAGAGGTCGTGACCTGACGTCATGTGACCCATACACCAATATATTCTCCCCGCTAAATTTGGCGGAAATTCGAATGTCCCGTGACCCGCTAAATGTAGCGGAGAAACTAAATCTGCCTATAGTTCACGCGATGGCAGGTCACTTGACATAAATTTCCGAGCCAAATTTAGTGGGGAATATATATATGGAACTTGTGGAATACTGATGTTCTACTTTGTCCAATAAACTCCGCTTCGCTCTAAGTTCGACCGCAGCCGGCGCTACGATGGAGTCAATAGTCAATCATTTTCACGCGCAGTGAATGCGCCGTGTTTCTCTGCGTGATTGCTTTAGGCGGCGAGAGCACAATGGATGACATGACGATGCGCTTTTGGCGCTGCTTGATGGGCTCATTTATTTTGACGTGCGTGACGTCACTTCCGTGACCGAGTTTTCGTCACATTCCGTGAACGAGTTTTCGTGACATCAACTTCCCAACTTTGCCCCTTTCCAAGCGCTGAGAAAAACGTAGTTCTACGTCAAAAACAATCGACGGCAGTGAGATTTTAAACATGACGAAACCAGACCCCACGTGACGATGATTGCCCCTCTCTACTTATAAACCTATGAATACTCTGGTATTCCCTTTGATTGCTCAAACGTGTTAAAGCTCATCCACGAAGTATAGTGCTAGAATACGTTGCGGGAGCTAAAGTCGAGATATGACTGTGAGTCACGACAGCAGCCAAACAACGCAGATTCTGCTTGCAATAGTATACCTCGCCGGCGTAGCTCAAAGCATGTGACCCCCCCCCCCCCCCCTCCCCCTCCCCAAGCAACTGAGTCAACACATAAGAACCTTTCCTAAGTCATACACAAGAGAAAGAAAGTTTCCTATCCCCCTTTTTTCGTTTCTTTGGGCCTGGCGTTTTGTTGAATGATTCTATCTAGGCCCGATCATGTAAACCACTCTCGCCGAAAGTGTCACGCGTACAAATTAACGAGACTTGGCGTGGACGCCTCGCAGCGCGATCGTCGTGAACATTTCTCAAGCCCCTGTCATACCCGGATCATTCCGCAGTGTCCGCTCTCATTACCGGGTGCTGTCCCTCGACCCATGGATCGTTAGTGGAATATATGGATGCTCATTAAAGGCCGACCTCATCGGACTTATCGGGCCCGTCGATTCTGCTGGACTTGAGCACGCAGCTCATCGGACATCGACCCCGTGTCGATCCGGAGATAAGAGACAAGTCTCAGAAAAATGGCCGCTTTCTTATTAGTGAAACCTACTCACGTGACACATGCGAATGGATCGCGACTCGGTTAGCGCGAACACGAAACCGTATTTTTTCGTGTTTTTTTTTTTTTGTAGTTTGCCCTGGCGTGTCACTGACAAACCTCAAATTGTTCCGCCTAAGTTGGTGATCGAAATGTGTATGCTCCACCCATTGTTTTGAGAACATCATGGTAGTTTTTAAAAAAGAAAAATAGACAAACTCGGCGGTCGCTTGATCGTGCTATAATTAACTAGGTCACGGTCTCTGCATTTGCTGTAGTGTCCTCTGCTCGGTTTGTAAATGGCCTTTTCTCATGAACGCGAAGGCTGTAGCTTTTGGAAGGAAGCGAAAGGGATACGATCGATCAACGAGCGCCTTCTTCCATTGCCAAAACTATCAGCAGAATGGATTGAGTTGAAATTTTCTGCCCCAGCAGAAAATTTTAGCTCAATTCCGTTTTGTTGATCGTTTTCCTCGGCATCATTCCGCGATTGAAGCCGTGTTATTATGTTCTGCTCAGCGATTTTGAGCAGGGAAATGTCATCACTCCTAACTGCGCTTTATGAAGATCGCATATATTAAAGCCACTGTGAGGCTGTGGCCACTGTGCGTCGCGTATAACACCGACTTTCAGAATAGGCAATAGTATAAAAACCTCTGTGAGGTTTTTTTATACTATAGCCAAATATTCTGTCGCTTCGTTTCTTGTGCTTTGCCTTTTTCCAAATAACGGTCAGTCATGTTTTCAGGGAACGGGATAACAAAACCATTATATGTAACACGAAACAACTTTTACCTTCTCTGCCCCTCTTTTTAACCTCCTTTCCTTATCGCACCCATGCGCGGGTCAGGGAGCTCCGCGCGTGTCCCACTTCGAATCAAAGAAAATCACAGTTGTATTCAGGACAACCAACGGGTCGCCCTGTTGTCGGGGGGAGGGGGGAGGGGGCGTTACAAAAGGCAGTGACATGCCTGACAAGGCGAGAGCCCCCCTCCCCCGCTCCCCTCTCCGATCACACCATTCAGCAAGCTCAGACTAAACAATGTTCAACAGAGAAAGGAAACGAAACACCAAAAATGCACATCAACAATAAAAAAAAATAAAAAAAACGCGGCATAAAAATACGAAATCAAGGAGGAAAAAATCCCCGGACAGTCACCCATGAAGCGACAAACCAACACACATTAATCTCTTTAAACGTGCACAAACACGGCACAGAAAGTGGCACCGCGCAACGAATTAGCACAAAATATTACGCGAGCACGCTGCAGGTCGACCGTTCACCCGGAGTGCAAAGAGAAAACATTTTTTTTTTCTAAGCATGCAATGAAAGGCTGCAGGAAAAAGACGGCACCATCGCATAAAATAACCAACCAGTCACTCTTGAAACGACAAAAGATAGGCATTCATGTTGAGATGATAATGCAATTAATGCAAAGGTGCAACCGAGCTGGACAAGAACAACGATAAGAAATCCCTGAAGAAGGGGAACAAGGGGGGACAAAGGACAACCACAAGTCTCCAAACACAGCTATGTGACTGGTGGGCGACCGAATATATCCGCCTGGTTCCCTTCTCCCGGAATTTTTATTGCATTCATGTTTTTCTTCAGCTTACGCAGACATATATACTACCCTTCGGAACAGAGTGACTTTGGTACGGTGCATTTTCGACTAAGCGCAAGACCTTTCTGTGTTTTTTTTTTTTTTTTTTTTTGAGTGTGTGCTTGGTTTTTTATATTTGGTTTTGTGGTGGACTCCCATACAAGAAAACAATAGTGAAGTCGGGAATACACGAAGGTATATTATGACAGATCTTTAACCCAATAGTGCGATACATGTTTAAGTCTACAGATAACCCAAATAGATCGTGAAATATCTGTTCTTACTCTGCCGACATGGAACAACCAATTTAGATGTTCATGAAACAGAACGCCTAGGGAGGTATGGGATATAACATGTTCGATCATTTCGCTTTGAAATTGAATTGATATTTTCGGTTAAATACATTTATTCCATCGTCATAAGAGAATATACTTCGTTCTTTATGTATAATACTCTAAGTCACAACGATAGGTTTTAAAGCCAGAGGTATTGGTTTCGCGCTCAAGTACTTCTTAGGTTGGTCTAGAAAAATAGATGTTTGTTTCATCAGCATATAAAGTTATATCTGGTGCTTGAGGTACATTGATAATGTATTTTATGCAAATTAATAATAAGAATGGGCCGAGAATTGACCCCTCTGGGACGCCGTATTCTATTTGACTCATGTTTGACTGCGTGATTAAGGTCTGCGTATTGCAAAGAATTGTTTACAATACACAGAGAGAGTTTCCCCTGATTCCATATTCATAAATAGGCATTTTTCTCTAAAGAATATTATGATTGATTGAATTGAAACCTTTGCTGTAGTCAAGAAACTCTCCTCCATACAACTTCTGCTCAAAATTGTCAATTAGTTTATGTTTCATGTTTAACAGCCCCAATTTAGGCGATTTTTGTTTCAGAAAGCCGCACTGTTGCATTACTATAACATTATGTTGTTTAAAAGAATTTAAGAGTGTCGCATTAATAACTTGCTCTGAGTTTTGAAAAGATCGGTAGGACCAAGATTGGGGGGTTCTGCCGATTTGTTAAAGTCATTTTTCAATTTATCAGAAAATATGCCGGTACTCGAAAGTAGATTACATGTATGTGATATTAACCTACTAATTAGGTGGACAACTAATATTATAGACTGATGTTTTATACCATCTTCACCGCAACACTGTTATTCTTACGTTTGTGTATAGGGAGCGTGCGACACCTAAAAGGGGCGCACCGATCCAGCTGATGTTCACGCCAAATGACTCTGTTGGGAGCCGCACCGCGGCGCCACTGTCTTGTCGCACGCTTTCCATGACGACTCCGCAGCCAATCAGATAGCGGCGTTAGACACCATGAGCGCCGAAAAATGAATTAGGCAGCGCATGAACATAACAACCCCTGCCGTTCTCACCGACAAATTGAGAACGGCAGGGCGTGGCTTATTTTCCTTCTCGCTGCCTGATTCGTTCTTCGGCGTTCATAATGAGTAACGCCGCTATCTGATTGGCTGCGGAGTCATCATGGAAAGCGTGCGACAAGACAGTGGCGCCGCGGTGCGGCTCCTAACAGAGTCATTTGGCGTGAACATAAATTGGGTCGGCGCGCCCCCTTTAGGCATCGTACGGTGGGGAAAAAAATATTAGCTTTCAATACTTGGTGTGTTGTAGGATTCATTATCGTAACTGCTAATGACAACATTGTTGGAAGCCCCAGAAATAACAAAAAGTCTGCATTAAATTTATCACCAAGGATAGTCGCTGTACAAGACATGTCTTCAACTATAAGCTCATAAATACCTCTTCTTTATTGTTTAGACATTAAGTTATCTACAGATTTTCACACTTTCCTCGGGTTAATATAAACATACGAAAAGTTATTATCATGATAAACACTCCGTGCTCGTTTAATATTAGAACCTAGTTTATTTATTTATTTCTTAAGTTCAGCCAGGTAATCCGGATGTCTTGTTTTTATGAAAAGGGCATAGAGCTTATCGTGTTGTTTTATTCTTTTTAAGGAGTGAGGCCTCAATCCAAGGCTTCCTTGATTTTTCGTCCTTTTTTAAATTCCACTATAAAAAACGTTCGATCGTAGAGTTATTTTATTACTGCTGACAATAGGTTGTATGCCGCAATGGCTCATCCAATTGAAAACATAGCTCCAGATTTTTTATCGACTAAACTTTGAAAGAATATATTAATATCCTAATTAATTATCCGACACGAAATGCATGCATATGTTGAGGGTGTTTATGCTGTGTAGGATAAAGGCTGCTTCACACATTTGCGTTGATCGCGTTACCCGGTCAGACGTGACCAAGTCTGACATGACCCGGTATGGTGTGAATTGGTGTGGTTCCAGTCCAGTGCGTCCTGGTGTAATTGCAGCCTACTCACGCAGGCATTATATAATTTCGACATCAAATGAATTCTTTTGAATGCAACAGCATGCCTGCCAGATTGAAGCGACAGCAAGATCGCAGTACAGCTCGAAATGAGCTATGCTGTTGTTGCGATGTCGAGAGGCCCAAACCAAAGAATGGAGGCAGAAAGGCGTGGAGGGAAAGGGAATGGAGCCGAACCGAACATATAAGTAATATGTAGAGATGGAGGGTATGTCAGAGAGGAAGTAAGAGAGACAAAAGAATAAACGTAAAGATGGTAAAAGATCCAGGCACGCAGCATTGCTGCGGACGCTCAACTCGAGGGCCTAATCCTTGGCACGTTCCTCGTAAAGCTCACTGTCGGCTGAAGACGAGATCTGGACCGCGTACGAGGACAGTGGGGCCCAGGCGCTGATCCCTGCACGTCAGGTGGTGTCCCATCAGGGGTCGGCACCCCACCCCGGATGGTTCGAACCCCCTTTCATCGTTCGCTTGAGCCGGGGCCTCGGGAATGTTTCCTTAGACGAAGCGCGCTCAGACGTTGGCTGCTTGGAAAGCTGCCATGCTGGTGCGGCGTCCAAACGCCCCAGTGATGCGACTGGCCCGCTGCAGCGTTTCTTGCTGAATTCGAAACTTTGGCCTGACCGTGATTGATGATGGAAACTGCTCTTTTTCGCCTTAGCTCGGCCGGTTTTTGAACCACAGCGTCAGCATGCGTAACGCCGTGCGCGGCGGTGGCGCGACGAAGCGGCTTCTTGTTCTCGTTTATTATGTGGAGAAAGCCATCCATTTTAGAGAACCGAGACGAATTTCCTCAGCGTTCTTCTTGCCACAGTCCGCACAGGGCGCGGTATAATGTAGCTCGGAGGGAAAGCGAAAAGGTTCCTCGGCCGCAGTTTGTCTTCGGAGAAGGTATTGCAATTTCGATCCCCGCTCCGCGGGATTTGTTTTCTGCAAGGAACGCGGAGAGGCTCGAGAATAACAGAGATGATAATCGATCTGAAATCGAGAGCATCCGCCTTGGTTGTTCCCGCTGCCGCATCATGAACGGGGGCTTCCTCAAAGAGTAATACGTTTCTGTACGCAGATTCGCCAAGAGATTCGCTTCGGCCGTATATACGTTAATCGCGCAAGAGAAGAAAGAATGGAGGCCTGGGGCAAACCGACCGAATCGAGACTCTCAGGTTAACACACTCCTGGATAAGACATTTTTCTCCTGGCGGACCAAGAAAAGCACAGCCAAGACGAATACTCCTGTTTTTTTTCAATTACGTAGCCAGGAATAAAGGGTTAAAAAAAGAAAACCAGGTAGAATCGAATCGTATGTTGTTTTAACTAAAATTGTAAGTAAAATGCCACATGATTTGCATTTTGTTTTGCACTTACACAATCCCGTAGCATGCCATATTTTGTTTATTTGGGTAATCACCAATGCGTTGTCAGCCTCATAAAGATACTAACGCATGCAGATGCGTTATAAAGCATACAAGCCCATACAGAATGCTCGAGCTAGCCACGGTATTTGAAGCGAAAATATATTTAAAAGATGCCGCTTATGTATCATAAGACAAAAACCTGAAACGCTTTTCTTAGTGTAGCTTCCTTTTCATTCCTGTTTTTTTGTATTTTTTTTTTTTTTTTGGGGGGGGGGGGGGGGGTGCGTTGCAGACATGATTGAAGCAGTAAAAATGTGTCTCCTCAGTTGTGGGTGTTCTAAATAGTCACACTAGTTTTAGCGATCAATTTTTTACCGACAAAATCGAAGCAACCGTAAATAAGAAACAAGAAGCTTAAGAGAAACTAGATGCGTGCTACCCTCTTCTACTGGTCGTATACACGTTTCGACTTTTGCCTTGGCTCCTGTGTTACCAAGAAAAATAAAATTAATGGGAGGAAATAAAGAAGCTGAGGGGAGGCGTTACTGTTAAATTTTAAAACTCGTTTATTTTGCTTTCTTCCGAAGGAAGAAATACCCTGCACTTACGATCTCGAAAGTCTGCTCACACCAAAGGCACTCTTTAGGAGATATTCTATGCAAATTTGTGTTCGCATACATCTGCATTAAACTCGATTGGTATGCACAAGTTGCATTTACATTAGATACACGTGTATACACCGAGCGATTGCTGATCAAACTAATAGAAAACTGTCTTCCTTTCCTCCATTCCCTCCTTAAAAACGAAAGAAAGATGCCAAAACGATTCTTCGATTGCTCACGCGTGGTTAGTTAGGTTGTATTTTTTACGCCCTCGGAATTGATGAGAAGCGCTTTGGACAGATTTCGGACGCTGGTATTTCCCGCTCTTCGTCCGTGTTACCAACGCGTGCAGCTCAGAACGGCGTTGCCACAAAGACGGCTTTATAATGATCCTGCCGGTGCGCATAAGTTATTGCTGTCGCACCTGGCTTCACGCATTAAAAAGAAGAAGAAAAAAGAAGAACTGTCAACACACAGTTTAACAGCGACCCAGAAAACTTAGAACGCTCCAGCCAGCTGTGTAATCCTTTCAATTAGCGATCGATGTCGAAGCGCTAAGCGTTAGCACAGGTCGCGCCTTACTATGTTTTTGCTTACCGGCCCGCTATGCGCCAGTCACAACATATTTCGTTCCACCTAAATGTGAGCTTGGTAGCCTATCGTGAAGTTTCAAGTTTCTAGGAAGCCTGCAGCGTAAACTTTATCGCCAATTTTGTTGTCGGCTGTGTGATCATCTTTATTCGTCCCAAGTGGGGCCGCGCCTCTGCAAAAGGCAGTGTGCAATAAACACTGTCCCCTAATTCTAACATTAAAAAAGGAGTATCTACTGAGTGAGCGAGCGATACTGCCTGCCACACTTTTTTTTTTTTTTTTGTTGACCTTAGTTTGTAAAATGACTTTCAGAAACACTTTCTCAGTTGCTCGGCAACTCTTTCTTATGTCACTTTATGAACTCGTGAATAAATATCTTGTGTTGTGGTCATTTAGATCTGCAGTCATGAATTGTACATGGATTCCGACCATCTCACATGCCTAATTATTTCCTGTTCAAAAACTTCCATCTCTTCTACATCAGTCTCTGACGTGCGAAAACACGCATAAAATGACAAAACCAATAAAAAATAACGAAGAAAAAGGAGTTACTTATAGTTCGGAAACAAAATATAAATAGCGAACAAACAAATCGTCCATCTCAAGCGCCGCGGCCGCACGGAAACAAAAATAATCCCTTTGGATTGTGACAGTCCGTCGCCATAACGTTCGTGCGCTAGCGGGAAAACGAAAAAAATTAATTTGTGCGGAATTCTTTCATCTCCTGTTTTTCATCTTACTTCGGTGTTGAGACTCTGTTTCTTGTCAGTCATCGATAAAGGGAACAGTTCTACAAAAAGCAACGGATTCAGGTTTCACAGATGGAGTTCATGCTTCTGATGTCGTCGTGGTAACCAAGGAAATTTCAATTTGGCGGGTAGAATTCAACGACTTTGAGTGACGTCTTTTCGAGCGTGACGAACGAGACCTTGACAACGGAGTATCATTTTTTTTTTTTGTCCCATGCGCGTTATTAGAAGTCTGACATTTTGTGGCCCCCGAAAAATAAATAAAAAAAATATATAAAGGGTGAACATTTTAAATATTGCGTCAGTTTAATTTTTTTTTTTTGTCCTTGACGTTTCTATCTACGAAAGGCAATTTCTTAACCTGGTTGCTGTACCGCGATGGGAAATCACTAAACACTGTGCTTCAGTCCGATTCGAAACGGAAACTAAGAAAATACCAAAATACCATCGTAAAGAAAGTACGGAAATTCAACAGAATATGTCGGATGATGTTAAATAATGCACGATGTGTGAAGCACGCGTAGCTAATTCTCAAAAAGACCATTTTTTACACTTGCGCCTGCAAAATCTCGAGTGTAGAAAAAAAAATTGCCACAAGCATGACGTGAGCTCGTGAATCGTTATTTGACAGATTATTTTTTTTTAGTTCTAGACCTATTCTCAACCTTGTGATCGGCCGAGCTTCCTCCGCAGATTGGCACGATTGGCTCTCCCAGGTACTCTGTGGGAATGGGGGGGGGGGGGGGGGGGGGCGCGATATTTTTTAGAGTGTAGAATAAATTGTTAAAAGAAAGGCCGCCAATCAGATCTCAAAAATCTTGACAGAGGCAAAAGCAATATGCGCTTCCCCCATACAATTATTATTTCGAACCTCGATTTATAAAGCACTATTACCATTGAAAGGAGTAGCCTTACGCCGTGATCGCACCTCGAATACGCCATCCAAAAGGCGCTCTTTAGACACACTGTCTGAAATCTTCCTTGTGCGGCGGTCACATTGGACACACAAACACTGTCTGCAGACATGTCCGAAGAAGCACACATGAAGCCAACATTCTTCCAACATGACTGAGGCATGTCCGCAGATGTCACCGTGTCTGCAGAGAAACTGGCTATAGGTGGCCCAAGTCGCCGCCCGATATAAAGAGTTCGTCCGTATGCATCCATCCATACCCTGCGTGTCCGTTCTTCGTGCGCGTTCAGATGCAGTAGCAAAGCCAGCGAGCGACAAGACAAAAGCACCTCGGGGCTCGAACACCCGCCGGACAAACCGGCGTGCGAGCCAGCCCGACCGACCGGCGATCGTGTTTCGTCCCCTCCCAACATGAGCGGGCGCTCGCCAAGGCCACTCTCGCTGTTGGCGCCGTCCGGCACGTCTCCGCTCTGCCCTCGCGTAATTAATGCGAGACCAGATCCACCAGCGCGCCCTTAACTAATGGTGCCGTGCGTCATAATGTTCCCTCCCTTTCACTTTGGAGGCCTGCCCGTATGCAAGAATAAGGGCACCGTGCTTGTGTTGTGGCGATGCGCGAGACGAACTGAAATAAATAAATAAATAATAATGAACGATTTTGTTTAAAGTCACTGTCAGTAGGGTTACCTCGCTTGCGAGTTTTGTATGCAAGAACGCCCGTGATGAACTATGTTTCTGGTCATCGGACGAGTTATGTAAAGCGCTGACCAAGTAAGTTGCTATACTTGAAAAAGGAACTTCGTTTTAGGGTTATTTTGGCCCTGCGGCCACGTTCGTGGCGATTACGGCCACTGGAAAAGAGGCGGTGTTGGTTAATTACTTAGCAAAGTAACTAAAATGTCTGAATTAACTTTTTAGGTTTAGAGTTTTGAGCCATAACGTAGTTAGAAAATTTACGCTCGTCCTTAGTACTGTCAAATCGTGCAGTGAAAGTTTGATTGAAAAAACAAAAATGTAGTGTGCGCTACGGGGCGAGAAATGCCACCATTGACCAAGGCTTCAAACCGAATCGGAGAAGGTGAAAAGCGCCCGTGACGTCGATCCCTCCGCCCTCCGCCTGCGCCTCAAGTGAAACCGGCTGCGATTACCCCGCTCTTTGCCCGTTTAGTTTCAGTTTGAAACCGTGTAGAAGGGTGACGGTCGTCGCCTCGTACCGCTTGTTACAAATTTTGTGACCAAACGTTTACGGCACGGCTGAACCTATTGAGGTCGAGCTTCAATTCTAAAACACTTTATGACCCAAAAGGAAAATGTTAATATATAATTAACTTTGTTTAATTAATGAACTAACTAATTAACCAATCTCGTCTTCTCTTTTCTTCTAGTGGCCGCCATGTCCACCAGCTTATTCCCAGGGCTAAAAGAAACCAAACGCAAGTTCCTTTTTTACAAAAAAAAAACCAAAAAACTCTGGCCCGACTAAATAAGAAATAAAAATCAACATCCTGCATAGAATACGAAACTCTGCTCTTTATTTGCGTAGATATTTTGATTAGCGACCTTTGTATTAGTATAAACTCACGAACTAGTTGTACGTATACAGACAGGAATTCGCCCATAAAATACGATCATAGCCTCTGAGTTCCAAGGTAATTATTTGAAATAACTCCAACTTGACGTTCAGTTCTCGCCGTCTCTGTAGCGCTGTTTTACCCTTTTCCCGTTCAGCATCCCTCACACCACTCTCACATCAGAGACGAAAGCAAGAGCCAACGACATGTTCTGTCCAAGCATGCTCTATCAATGTTCAGCGCCTTGATGGATGGAGGCTGCTCTTTCATTTGCGGTTGCGAAGCACTCCTTTATAGCCACTTGGCGGCCACTTCGACCAACTCTTACAGACCGCGGCATGACTGTACACTTGCTCAATCTAGAGTCTCTCTTTAGTAATATGTCCGCGTCTTTGAAATCAACAAAACATCCAGTGCAAAAATTTATGATGTGCCGCGCTTGCTGGCCGTTGTAGTGGTGCACATAACCGAACAATAGGGACACTTGGACGCGAGTTGAAGAACCACAATGGCTTCCAGTTTGCATTACGAGCAAAAGATGCAAAACAGAAAGGCTCGCTTACAGTTGCTTCAAAGACCCCGTCAAAACAGGAGGATCGGCGGCCGAGTGAGCTATAACGCACACAAGCTCAGAGCACGTGGAGCGAGCAATCTTCATCCCTGCCCGTTTCGATCCGGATGAGGAACGTACCGGCTTGCGGTCATGTATCACGACTGCGTGGGGCAAGTTAAAGACCCCAGGGTAGCGGTTCTATTGCACTTGCTAAATTTATTATTTACAGCTGATTTAGAGCAGATTTCTGGGTATGTTAGCCTAGATATTTTTGATGAAGAGCGTAAATTTAGAAAGTGTGTTGCTACCATTCTTTTGTCCTAACTTTCCATTTTTGAATGCGAAAGCATTAACAGTCCCGTGGAGCGGAGCCCGCTGCGCCTGTAACCGCGTAAAAACGAGACATAAAAACCCGTAACCACAAAAAACGGCCCCGAAATTGGTTGTGACGCGTCATATCAGATGCTTTGTCATGGAAGCCGGCGCGGCCGCTCGAGGTCAAAGCGGACGCGCCTCGTAAATGAAACACAAAAAAAGCTCAGCAACGGAGCTGCCTCGTCACGCGCCTCAGAAATAAAACACAAAGAAAAGCACAGCAACGCAGTGCATCGGCACGGAGGCCGTCGTGAAGCCGGCAAGGTTCGCCGCGCCTGCGCAGTGGGGGAGCGTGATGTCACCGCCAGAGCGCCGTGTGAAAAAGGAAGACGTGGCGTGCTGCTTGTAAGAATGCGCTGCTTGTACGCGAAATCCACCATCGTTGTGAAGTCTCGGAATACACGGCGGGGCGGTCTGCGCGGTGCACCGCCGCACTCCCTGCCGGCGCTGCGGCCGCTTCTGCTCCTCTCGGCGCCGAGAATGCTTTCCCATTCACAACTCATAAGAAGTGCTTAGGCGTCCTCGGATCGTCTTTTTTTTTTTTCGTATCGTGTTTTAGCAATAATACTACTATCTGACATTGATAAGTGTACCACAAAGGAGGCGTCAGCCTGTCAGTGGGTCACTCAAAATAAATAATTAAATAAACAAATAGACAGCTGAGACACCAGACGACTATTTGGGGCTGACTATACTTCCGACTGTATAAACATACACACAACGCAATTACCGCAATTTACCCCGTAAAAACCTTTTCCTCTTTTTTTATTTCGTCTTGCTTATTCCCTCTGTTTTTGGATCTTTTCCAGGTCAAACCAAACTATATTGCTCTCGGCTGCTAAACTCCCACTTAACACTCGCGTCCAAGAACAAAGTCATGGCAAGGTATACCTTGATACCTCTCTATATAGATACCGTTTGGCTCGGAAACGGGATAAGTGAACGCGGCTGCGCCGGTATTCCATAACGCTTTCGAGCTTTGATCCTTTCCACCAAATAGCGCGCGTTTCCAGGTGGGGCTCTGGAAGGCTTCCTAATGCGCGGTACTTACAGCGGTGCTCTCGAGAAAGCATTATGTCCCAGCTGGGCAGAAACCATATGTTACTCTCCGCTTCTCTGGGCCGAGATAACATGCACGGCGACACGGTTGAATTACAGCCCCTCAGCGCAACCTATGATGCCCAGGTAATTAGGAAAGCAGGAACAAAGGGCGAACGTGAGGAACAGTTGGGGCGATTATACCTCATGCCATCCATTTGAGCAAACGGCGCGGGTTGTGCGCCTTCGTGGAGAAAGCAGAGCGCACCAGAAAATTGCTTGTGAACACCGCAGCTGCTCCGACGTATTTGGAGTATTTCAGAGGTACGCTTGTCGAGCGTTAAGCGGCGTTTCAAAATCGGGATATTGTCCCGAAGAGTGCTCCGACGAAATGCGGAAAGACTGTGAGCCGCCCAGCCGTTAAAATGGTGGGCGGTTACGGTGTGGTTTGTCAAGCGTAATGTCGAGTGCTCGAAAAAAAAAAAAAAACTCTAAAAGAAAAAAAAAACAAAAAACGAATACCTTTTTTTGAGCAAAATGCTCGTTCGACGATTTCCCCATTTCTGCCGCGGGATGATCGTTGAGTGAAGCGACTGTGTCGTTATTTGCGCTAGCGCCACTGGCCACTACATGGCAAGACATGGACATAAAGCCCATTCGTTCAAACTTTTCTATACCGAGGATGAGGGGTTGTCCGTTTGGTGATTTCACTATGCGTTTCTGGAGTATGGAAACGAACTTAAGCTTTGGCTACAACTGTTGTCTAACTACGAGGTTTAGGGATGGAAAGAAGCAGAGAGGCACAGTTACATGGTTACTCTAGAGTCACTGGGAGCATATGAAAGGTAGGGTGTGTTGAGTCCCGAGCATTTCACGATCGCTCTGCAGCCAATGCGAATGCAGCATTTGCCTATAAGAACACCGAAGGATCAATCACAAAGGGAGAAGAGTGATAATCCACGCCCTGCGTTTCTCAAGGCTCTCACAGCCGTATTCATAACGCGCCTCGACTCGACACCCCACCTCGACTCAGTCGAGTGGAGGAAAGAAGCGCGCCTCCACTCGAGGAGCCATCGGGCTTCAAAAACACGCCTCGGCGTTTCCTCGGACTCGAGGAGACGTGACAGGCATCTGGTTACGAGGTTGTAGTTAAAAAGCTAACTTAAAAACTTTATTGTGGTGTGAACTATGAGCATATTAGTTCATCTTATTTAAAAGGACACGTTTTACTAACATTGAATTGAGAGTGTGCAAGATTTTTGCTTCGCAGCGCGAATGTTTTACCCTATGCGTTGTGGCCGGTTTTAGGATAGACAGCCACAAGCATTCTCCAGTCGGGTAACGGAGGCAGCGGCTTCTCCGCCGCCGTCGGGGTATTCGGTCCTTGACCTGAAGTTGTCGCAAGTATTGACCGTATCTCGTTCATCAAAGTCTAGCATTATTTTTAACTTGTTGCTCGAATGGCTATTTGTAGTGAACATTTTATGCAGGACAGTTACGTCAACTTTAAATGTATTCTCTCAAAGTGGAGGAAGTAACCGAGTATTTTGCTTTCTTGCTAATTACGTTGTTTGTATGTTTAGACAATCGGAAGTTACTCAGCTCCAGTGAGCATCTGTTATCTTCACTGTAGACGATTTATTTAGCAAGCGCTGTACCACGGCTAGCCTGGGGCTTTTAGCTTACATCACACAAGTGATTCACAACCACACGGCGGTACGATGCTCGTCCAGATCGATGCGGGCATGGGCGAGGATTGAACTCGAGATTCCTATGTTCAGCTGTGCGAGCTTTCACTCCACCTGCTCCAAGCTGTGATGCGTTAATGCAATCGACCGCCGATCCCACCGAAAGAAATGGAGGAATCTACGTTGTAATATGTATAGCCAGGTGTTTCCTAAACTTCGCCACTGTTATTTATGTAATGTCTATTTTATTATTGTGTTATCACGTGCTGCCACGTTCAATAAATGCTGAGGTCAGCGAGTTTTTCCATAGTTGTCATTGAGTTCAGACATGTGTCATTCTTTATTGAAGGGATTGTGCCTCAGAATCCTCTATGGACTTGCACCGCCTCCCAAAATGAAGTCAACACCTCCTCGACTAGACGTGGTTTGTTCACTGCCTTTTCAAGGCACACTACTACAGTGCCGGCGTAGCAATTGGGCCCAAGTTTTCAGCTGACCACATACTGATACAGTAATTGAACAACGGTACCATCTAAACCCTGGTGTAGTACATAAGTCATTCATGCTCACACTCAGTAATAATGTGATGCCATTAGTTCGAGTGCAAAGGCCGTGCGTGCTTGTATTGTTAGGTACTGTTAGGATATCCTTGTCCGCCCAACAACCGAAGGTGTCCTCGCAAGCAGCCGCACTATTGCAATATTTATTCTAACTGAAAGTTCTTCATGCGTGGTCACAGCTGCAAGATATGATTTCAGACATTTTCAAGTACACGTTTATTTCAAACAAATGTGCACTGAATAAGTCACTGGAAAGTCTTAATTCTGAAAATGGCGAAAATTTGAGTACTCTTTAAAGGTAACTAGCTGAAGCCTTTCACTTTTTTGTATCCCGCTACCATTCACTCTGCTCTGTGTGATGTCAAAGATTGAATTGTTCTCAAGCAAAATATTTCCACAACAAAGAAGGCCAGGTAGTCTTGCTTCTTTCGGAAGATTCACCAAACAGCAACTGCCAGCATAGTTTCAAGCACTGACGCCCAGCTCGAACCTGAGTAGAACATTGCGACAATCCGTGGTGACCAACTAACTGACAAACCGGCGTTTTTTTTTTTTTTTGGTTCAAACTACAAAGTGTATGGCCATAGTATAAGGTTGATTTGTTTCTGCCCTGATTGCATTTTAGCTTGAACATTGCCAGTGACTTGACCGTTTGGCGACCTATGCTAAAAAGGTCATTTTCTGCCTATCAGTGCCTACTGGAAGCACCACATAATGAGTTGAACCCGCACCCATGCCCTGTTGAAGGTGTCCACTGGTCTGGAGTCGATTGGAGATGAGGCTGCCTTCGACATCATCAAGGGGGGCGGGGGGACTGGTGCAGCGGGAAGAGCAGGGGAGCACTGCTCGTTCTGCAGGTGGACCAAGTTTTGCAGTGCAGGTCCAGCAGCGATCATCACAGCTGACCGTTCATACTTGTGCTGCAACCACATGTCGAGACATGGAGAGTGCCTAGGCCCGCTGCACCGAGTTCCTAGTCTGAAAGTGGGACTTTTAGTACCTACATTAGACAAAAATGAAGAACCAGTAAACATTCTTTTTTCTACTAGTGCTTACAGTATTGCTACTCCACACGAAAACGTTCTTTTTCTATTAGTGCTTACAGTACTGCAACTCCACACGGGAACAATACAGGACAATGATTGTTTAAATAGAAAATGTGGGACTGGTTAGTAGAGTAGTGTATGTACGATAAATGCTCAGACTACTGTTCTTGATAAAAAGTGCTGTGTAGGATCAGGGTTGGGCAGTATCGCGATAGTATTTCAGAAATACATTTTGTATCTGTATTTCTGTATCGCTATACATTTTTTTCACCAGTTTCTGTATTCCTGTATCGAAATGCATTTGGAATGTTTCTTTCTATCGCGATTCATTCAGGATGAAATGTATTTCGTTACATTTCTTGTGAACTACCTCCCCCCCCCCCCCCCCCCCCGAAAAGAAAAAAAAAAAGTCCGGGAGCATTTTTTTTTTTTTTGCTTTTGAGGGCATTATGTTAAGGAGATGCTGGGGCATTGTTACTATGCTGATCAAGGTTCCTTCCGAATCTCCACACTATTTTTTTATGCGCCCTATTCTCACTTCTGAGAAGTGTTGGGTAGTTGGGAACTCGAACCAGGTGGCGTGGCAGGAGTGGAGTCAGAGCATCTTCTGTCGCAGGTCCTAAGAGGGATTTCTTGAGTCATTGTTTGCTGGCATCCAATGCCCGCTTATAAACGTCTCTCTTGCCTTAGCGTACACAGTACACCCAGCCGGCAAAGCTGAGTCACAGTCCGTTGCAGCACTAGCCTGGCGGTGGTTGACTTGAAATAGTAGGATGCCCCACGCAGTGAAGTTAACACATATTCGAATGCGTCTGGCTGCGCCCGTAATATTGCACGGCTCAAGGGTACGTCATCAGCCGACGTGAACGTGACACGCTGGTCTGGTGATCCGAGACCAGTGTTGGACAAAATACTCGACAAAAGTAATTAAGTTAAGTTACTAAATACCTGCTTCATAAAGTATTTAAAATACTACTCAAGTTACTTTCCCTGTAAAGTATCTTGAGTAGAGTACAAATACTTAGAAATGTAATTCAGTTACTTTTGAAGATACTTCCGCATTGCGTAATTTAAATCGACGTCAGTGACAAGCACAATTATACGGTTGCGCAAATCCGGTTTACCAGAATGGTTTATTTGCGCGAACCAACACAAAACAAAAAAAAAAGAACATCGTAAGGCTATTTAATGCAGTCCAACTATAAGGATCAGGATATTGTCACGAATGACAAAATGATGAGGCGGCGAATAACTGAAGAAACTAAACGTCTAATGTGGCGAACTTATGCCCAAAACAAAATAGAAGTAAGTTAGCGTCGCAGGCGCCGATGTCGGCGGAACAGCAGGATCGAGCGCTGGACGAGACTGGCACCGAACCAAAAAAAGAAAAAATTGGCTTGCTTTCTCAACAGGTGACCGGTCGCTTAGCTGTAGATGAGAAATTTAGCCAGTGCAGTACAACCGCTAACCCGGGGGTTTTAACGTGCATCACGCAGTAGTGATTACACGAACGCGTGCCGGTGCGAAACTTATCCAGATCAAAAGGGGCGGGGGCAGTGGGGATCGAACCAAAGAGGTTCCCAGCGCAAGCTTTCGCTACCGCCACGCGGAGCACCTTTTGTACCCGCGTGGGTTTCTCGAAAATTCAGCGTAGAACGTTCCTGGCGTAGAATATTCGTAACTCGATCACACGACAAGGTTCTCGAACTTACGAGAATGTCAAGTTGAAAGAATAAATAAAAGAGGAGTCCGCTCCCTGGAATCGAACCCGGAAGCTCCGCGCGAACCATTCGGCCTCGCGCTCGCTCGGCGACGCGCGTGGCAATATCACTGATACACGTTACAAAACATTTCTGGGACATAAATAAAGAGGTCGCTTTAGCTATAGTGACATCGCTGAATATCACGTCCAGCGGCGCACCTTAGACGCAGCGTTTAACTACAATCCATATTCCCTATATGGGGAGTTTACTATAAACGAACTTGGGATACGGATACGAGTGAACGGATAACGAAGAGAACCCACATAAAAGCCATCGGCAGTGGTCGCACCTTCTTCAAGTTGGTTGCGTTCAGAAGGGCACTCAGCTTTGGGGGGCACTTTTGTTGGGATTTCGAGAGATCATCACACTTTTAGTTCGTTTCCTGTCCTGTTCTCCGCTTATGAATGTTCGCGAAAGCAATAAAGGCCCTGTCACACTGAGGCAACACGACGGCAACATCAACACAACACGTTGTCCAACAGTCGGGCAACTTGTTGCTCGCTCCTCATGTTGTCCGACAAACCTGTCACATCGGGGCAACAGCACGACAACATGGACGACAACTAAAATGTTGCCTCGGTATGACAGCTTTCGGCAACAAAAACAACAGCAACTTGTGTTGGACAACGCGTGTTGCCCTGATTGCTGGCTGAGCGAATTTCGGACCGGCAACACGACAACATAGATAGCTTCGATGGTAGAGCTAGTCCCCTATCAATAACGTCCTATTTAAATAGAGGCTCGGAAAACGTTATTTAACAATAATTAGGGCTGGCGTGCAGCTAAAATATTTTCGATTATGTTTTTGCTGCGTAGTTACGGAAAGCGATTTTCGAAATGGTCACAGCTACGGTCGTGAACGTTCAGACAGGTTTTGAAATTAGAACTGCCGAGAGACCAGCTCACATTACCGATAGTAAAATAAAATGACATGCCTACTCACCCGCTGATGAAGTATAATAAAAATCACCCAGAAAACCAAAGATTAAAAAATCGAAGCATTAAAACGACCATTCTGATCATGACTATTGATGCTTGGAACTTGGGAGCAGCCGCTACCAGACATTTGATTTGTTTTCAAAATACCCAGGACGTTTTGGGGGAATGAAGCAATGGAGCAGGCGGTAGGCAAGTAGACAGCGTTGAAAAATATTTATTCCACCGATTGTTATGAAGGCCGATCGTGTCGGTGTCGCAGTTTTGAAGCACTGTCAGTTCAGCTCAACACCACGCTACAAAAGACGCTTTGGGGTTCTGCCGGTGCTTACTCAATTTTACAGTAGGGACAGAAACACTTCATACGGTGGCGGAAATCCCGAAAATATATCAGCGATGTCACTTTCCTCGGTTAGGGCTATCTGCTTTGTCAGCGAATGACGAGCATTTCGATAAAATAAAGAGCGGAAAATACTCCCCGTGTCAAGTTTTCTAATCACAGTAACTGGTTGATGTCGTACCGTGGTAATTCCCGGCCCTTCGAACGCACTATACTTCGTCTCACCCTAGCATGGACTAACCGCGAAGGCTTGTGCTAGCGCGAGCGGCCAGCCTTGACTACCTTGACTAGAGCACATGCTGCACGAGCGCTCGTGCAGCCGCCGGGGCTTCATTCAAAGCAACTAGCTCGCGCTTTTAGCACGCGCGGCTAACAATAGTCCATACTAAGGTGAGACGAAGTATAGCACTTTGTAGACTCACATTTCCAGCGATTCCGCGCCGCGCCGCACACGAACGGAGGTAAACAATCAAGATGGCGGAGTGTTCCCCGTGTTGTTCTCGCCGTCAGCGCGGTGTGACAGGGTTGTCGGACAACAAATCGGGCAACACGGTTGCCGGGCGGCAGCAACATGTTGCCCGACTGTTGTTGTTGCCGCGATGTGACAGGGTCGCCGGCAACACGACTTTCCCGTGTTGCCGGATAGAGTTGTCCAACTGTTGCCTCAGTGTGACAGGGCCTTATGAGACGGACTGACGACAAAAATAAAATAAACAAAAGGAAGCCTAGACGTTTTGCGGTAGGGGGGTCAAAAATACAACAAGTAAAACAAAAATGTCTTCTTTTTTTCCTATCCACTTCTCTTCTTTTTTTTTATTAGTTATTTTCTTGACAGTCAAGTCTGCATTGTTGTCGTAGCTCGTTTCCCGGTCTGCGCCGCGCCTCAGTGTCCAATCCTAACTTCCGTGAAACCACCCCTTTTGTTTGAGGATTTTTTGGGAGAATCTCTGGAAACAAAAAGCGCCTTTGGGAAGGCGAGGGGAAAAACTTCATTGCACGAACTTCGGGGTGAAATATGAGTCACAATCGTCACAAAAGCGATCTTTTCAAGAGCTCAATATAAGTCACCGTAGCTTATCGGAGCTAGCAACAGGATTTGGTTGCTCGAAAGAATGTTCACGTTTCCTCGTGCCACGCCCACGCCACTTTATACCGAAAAACTCGGAAAATGGCGGAATGTCAAAAATGTATTTGAGATAATGAGTACAAGATACTCAGAAATGTATTTAAGATAGAGTATTAAATACTCTCGATCAAAAGTATTTGCAAGATACCAAGATACTTCAAAAAGTATTTAAGATACAGTATCTTGAGTAGAGTATTTGAGATAGGCACAAGTCTGTCCGAGACCCAGGAAGGAGGCCAGACGCGGCCTCGCTGTACCGACCCAGACTTTGTACACCGGGGACTCGTCTCGAGCGCACTGTTTCTCGGAGACCTCGCACCTGGGCCGGCAATATCAGGTCGCAATCCACGAGGTCTCTGTTTGGATGATGCTAGGCGAAACTTGAGGACTGCAATCCGTGCGTCAATGGCGGAAGGTCGGCAGGAAGGACCTTCAAAACAGGGATGCCACCGTATCGTTTTTTCAACCGTAACAGAAGACGTGTGTTCCAGGATGCTTCTGGTGGTCCACTATTCTGAAAAATTCCGAATGACACTGCCTGCACGATCTACAACGAGGTAACCTACAACGAAAGTATGTATACGTATTGTCCTTTCATACAGCAGTGTGGTAAAGTTTTATGTTCAAGGCCACACCTACAAATAAAAAATACCAGTTTATTTCACCGTGACGTCATGTGATCAATGTTGACAGGGGCGTCCTTATTGGACAGGGGCGTGGTGGCGTTTTGATAGGATTTAGGGTGACATGGAATTTATTTAGAGGTCGAAGTCTTTTCGCATCCCTCGTCAGACAGACAGGATGCCAGGGAAGGGACCGCGGTCAGTCCTTGATGCAACGTTTTTTTTAATTTTTTTTAGCCCATTGAAGACTTCTCGTCGTCCGAAACCACTACCTTCAAGGCAAAGTGCCAAGTCTACGAAAAAGAAATTTCGGGATCAAAAACCTCCACTTCAAACTTCATCTCAGTTGGCGTCTCAAACAAATTTGTAAAATGTATTGCAGTATCAGTATTTCTGTATTTGTATTTCTGCCCTCTCTAAATTGTATTCATGTATTTCTATTTCCGAAGACTTTTGCCTCTATTTAAAACGTATTTCCGATACGTATCGCGATACATTTTTACAGATATATTTCAGTATCAGTATTTTAGCTACTATTTTAATGAATCCCAGTATTTATATTTCCAAATACATTTTTGAGTATTTCTACCCAACCCTGTGTACGATAAAGCTCTCCAGATGTAGACACGCAGCTTTCTCTGGTTAGCGAATAATGTCCCTCCCCACCATTAAGCTTCAAAAAGTCTATTTTAGATGGCTGCAGACATCGGACCGGTTGAGGTGGTATGCCGTGCGATATGGACTTTTGGTACTAGCTGTATTTTCGGTACACTCTGCTGCTTGCCAAAGGATATCGCTGTGCGAATGGTGTGGTATCGGGCTATGTTTTATACATTCATGTATATTTGTGTGGACTCGTAAGCCATAGTATCATTTCAGCGACAAATGCCAAGAACCAACACCAACCAATCTTGATGAATAACAAATGTTTTCAAGCAGTGGACTTCGTCGTCTAGTTTGGCGGATATGACACAAACACGTGCAGACACAAAAACTGTTTACATCTGGGACTGCTGTCAGTTAACAATTGCATAGACAACCTAGTGCATGCCATTAAATGAATGCTTTCATTTGTATGTTTATTGCTAGCGCATGCCATGACCTTCAGAAGAAAGTAAACACTCGCACATCATTTTCAATTTTAATGTTGTAACACAACATCGTCTCATCCCATATTCATTGGAAATGTGCTTTGGTCTAGATCATTCTTGCAATGAGAGTGCACTCGAACCGCTACTATAATTGTGCTCGTACACCCGATCGGCAGTTCGTTTTATTTTAACGTATTTATCTGCTGTCGCAAGAGCCGGCAACAATTTAATGACATCATAAAGTTTCAGATGAACCCGAGTACCGCACCCTCGCTCGTGCAAACTGTCGCAGAATACAGATTTGTTATAAAGTTATGATTGATATCGCTACATCAGAGTTTAGGCCCACGATACCGCATCTCAGCGTACAGTTTGATTAATTAGGTTTGGCACTACTAACAACAAAAGCAGCAGGAGTGAACTTATCTCCGCGTTGATGGAGAAGTATCCCTCTCTGTTTCGAGAACACTTCCACACCGGGACCGCCGGGTACCTTCTTAAATGCACCCAGTCACGCCTGGAAACTTCATTTCGAAGCAGCCCCGCGGGAACGCGGTAAAGTTCTCCGTGCCGTCCGGGATCTCCACCGAGCGGGTGAAAAGGGTCCGTGCGAGGAGCCGAGAAACTCGCTCCGCAACCCGGCACACTGTCGGCTGCGGCATGTTCACAAGGTTCCCGTAACAACTTGGAACGTCCCGGCACCATCAAAGCTCAAAGTAACGAGGAGCGGCAGCATCGGTGAGGGCGGTAGACACGGAATTGGAGCACTGCACGGGCCCGGGCCAACCCGAAAGCCGGAACCGTGCCCGGCCCGGCCCTCGGGCCGGGCTCGGGCCGGGTAGCACGCATTTTCTCAGGCCCGGGCCGTGCCAGGGCTTGAACAAAATTTTTTTCGGGCTGTGGCTTGGCAGTCGTGTGCCGCAAATTCTAAATTGTTGATAACAAAAAATGTGCTCATTGATCGTTTAAGGTTCTATGAAAACATACAAGCGAAATGCAAAATCACTATAGCGCCGTTCAAAAAAAAAAGAAAAAAGAAGACGTCTTGCATTTGAAAAGCTTTCACGTGGATAAAAGGAAGCGTATATGATTGTAAAAGCTTGGTCTGCTGGGCAAGAGTGTTATTGACATTAATATTAAAAATAGCGCCAAAAAAGACGGAACCAAAAGACTCCACCGGCATAGTGAGAAATTGCGGTCAAGAAAACGAGGGCACTCCATTCGCAGGGCACAACATAAGTATTTTTTTCTCTGCTTTTCAAACTAACAAAACAAAAAAAAAAAAAAAACCGTGTGCTTTCTTTTGCGCTTTGTGCAGGGCCTTACTATGTCCCCAAAGATCAGCTATCTATACCATAGATAATTTTATGCTTATACAGCCTTTTGAAGATGCACCAGCGTGACTCTGATTGTTTCTTCACAAAAACATGTAGCGAGGAAAGTTCTCTGTGAAACGAATTGAACACTGAAAGTCTAATATCTCTTCAAATAATGCATACACTAAATAAAATATTGCCCACTTTTTTTTTCTCAAAATCATTTATGAAGTGCGTACTCCACCCATATTCTCGAAAATACATCGTCTATTTTATCTTGTCAGTTTATTGTGTCAAAAAAACTGGGTCCAAGTTTTTAAAAAAATTTTAATCGAATGTGCTCGTTTTATGCTTAGAAAGTTTTTAGCTCAAACCCTGCAAACGTTTTTGGGCTCATGTATATAATCTGTCGTGCCCGGGCCGGGCTCAGGCTTATTTAAAAAAAAATTGTCGGGCTCGGGCCGGGCTCACGCTTCTGTCTAAAAATTCTGCTGGGCCCGGGCCAGGCCCGGGCAATATCTCGTCTGGGCCAGGTCGGGCAGGGCCTGAAAATTAAATTTTCTGTCAGGCTCGGGCCGGGCCCGGGCCGTGCCTTTACCGGGCCGGGTCGGGCCGGCCCTAGAAATTCCGGCCTGTGCAGTGCTTTACCCTGAATACTCGCGCTCCCGGCAGAGACAGCAGAATGCTCGCTATACGGTCGCCTTCGGGAAGGGGTACCACATAGGATATTCGCGGTCACTGGAGTGTTCATGGTTCAGGTGATCTCTGAAACACCGTCTTAGCGCATGTCTCGATTGGCTGTCGCCTTCGTCGTCGTAGGGGATCTCTTCTGCGCTTCGAACGAAGTGCGCGAATTCCACGAAAGACTCGTCGGCCGCCATGACACTCCAACCTCGAGTCGAGGAGCTTCCCGAGGCAGCGACAGAGCTACCTTGAGATTTTCGAGGAAAGAGTCGAGTTTTCCTCGAGTCGAGGAGCGTTTGGATTGGAGATAGGTTTATAAAGCACAAAACCGGCCTCGAGTGGAGTTTCGAGTCGAGTTCGAGTTGAGTTCGAGGGTCCGTTTATGAATTCGGCTGTAAGTGACTCTAAATCTGCGTTTGTGCTGCCTGAACCTGAATACGGAGCCTTGCGAGTCCTCCGCAAAAAGAAAGTGAGCGAAAGTGACCTTCCAAAAATCGGGGGAGGGAATGTTTCATCCGGTGCTACCAAATAATTCGGAGGATGGGAGGAGCAAACACCGGACTAGCCGGAAGCTAGGGGCTGCCCCCTCATGGCGCTCAGTTGGGCCGGAAATCGAGCGCCTCCTATCTACGCGTCGGCGTTGACGAGTCTTTGGTAGGATTAGCGCGTGACGGCAGTCACAAGTCGGTGACCCTACACTCTAATAAAGCCCGTGCGTCTAATTTCCCGCACAACACTCGGAGAGCCAATCACCGCAACTTACGACGGCAGCTCAGCGAATGACGATGCCGAATCATATGTTTAGACAAAAAAAAAAAGAAATGCAGTCTGAGTTGTGACATTAAGCAAAACGTCACGCTTGCATGGCTTAATGTCACAACTCAGACTGCGTTTTTTTGGTCTAAACTTATGTGTCGGCATTGTCACTCGCTGAGCGGCCTCCGCAAGTTGCGGTGATTGGCTCTCTGAGTGTTGTGCGGGAAACTATATAGATGCACGGGCTTTTTTTAGAGTGATATATACAGCGAGGAAGGGTTCCAAAATGCGTCTTTGCCGCATCGGAATGCGAGAAGGAGCACCCCAATCAGAGGGAACATTGAAAAGGCGCAGGGAGCGCGCGATGACGAGCCATTCAAGTACGCACCGTGATTGGTTGAGGGGGGGGGGGGGGGGGCACGTAAGCGCGCTTTTTTTTTCTTTTTTCTTTTTTTTTTTTGGGGGGGGGCGGAAATTAAACGTAGAAGGTGTGTAAGGAGCAGACGACCTTGCATGCCTTGAGTTCAGACGCCGTCGACGCTACGAGGTAACGGGACTAATCAAGCAGCGTCAAAAACGCACATCACTAAACCTTTTCTGCTTATGATTGGTTCAGTGGCGATAAAACACGCGCACAGAAACATGACGAACGCCATGATGGTGCGCTTTTGACCTGTCTGATTGGTCTATCAGCTCGTAGCGTCGGCTTGCATCTGGAATATAAAAACGTAAAAAAAAAAAAAAACGGACCGTTAAAATTGTTTTACGGCGTCGGTCTTTAAGGCGTGCGAATAGTGGCTCCCAAGATAATTGTGCATCCACTAGCGCCACCAAGTTTTCACATATCGGGCATCATTAACTCGCCTTCCCAGTAACTATAGGTCTCCGCGTTCTTTCCCTTTTTTTTCTCTCTTTTTTTTTAGATAGTTGGGAATACTTTATAGACGAATAAGTGACATTACGAGGAGCCTTTTAATTTCGTCTTACCAGATTTTCACCATCATCTAAGTGCTATTAAACGTACTTCTGAGAAGCAAAACGGGCATTAATTGGTATCGAAAAACTACGAAGGTTGTTTGCTGTCACCTGCAACTCGGAAAGACGCCGCTACAACTTCCTGGAGTGTTTTGGATTACTCGGACATTTTGAGCACCTCTGCGACATACGTAAAAATGTAATTGTTCAACATTTACCAAATCTGATAAAAATCTCCCAAGATTTTATTATGCCGGAAATGCCCATCCCGTAAGAATCGTGATTGCCCGACAGCCAGGTTCGCCCCCGTCCCCGTCCCCTCCTTTTTTTCCCTTTGTGTTGATGTCTGTGCCGCGATGCGATTCTCGGGGACTTGTGCAAGACTCGAGAGGACTCTCCCGGCACAGCGACGGGACTCCGCTTTTCGAGCGTCCATTTCTTTTGGGCGGGTGCGGTAGAAAGAACAGGCGGTCCTCGCTCTTGATTAGGCTGCGTGTACAGCTAGCTCGAGGTCCCCGTGTCCCTATCGGCGAAGCGTCGTGATGTGTTCCGGCTTGTTCTGGTCTTCATTAGCCTGGGACATCCGCGCTTTCTTTGGTCGGAGAAAAGGGGACAGCGAGCCTGATGAAGACGCCTTAGTTTTCCGATAAAAGCGAAGCCGAGGAAGAATCCTTTTTTTTTTTTTCCGGTGAGCAGGCCCGCGTGGGAGCCGCCGTTGATGATTTCCCTGATGATCCTATTATCGGGATTTTTACTCCTGGGTGTGGACTCTCGCCAAATAATTTCTCCTTTCTCAAGCCGAACGATTAACCCACTGGAAGGAATCCGCAGGAAAATCATTAGCAGTTGGGGAGAGCGAGAAACGGAAGCTCTTCTTCCGTTCTGTTTTTCTTTCCGGGACGAGAAACGAACCTCGCCGTTAACATTAAGTGAGATTAAAGACTCACTCTCTTTCGACGATCCGGTCTTATACACAGACAGTCTTTGTCGCCAAGAAGGCAGTGCTGGGACCTTTCAATTGTCCCAAAGCTGTCGGTCCACGAAAAAGACTCAACGAACCGTTCTGCTGACAGATATACAAATACTAACAGATCACGAAGGTGGTGGAGCAAGATAGGAAGACATTGAAAACTTAAAACGAGCATCCTAGGAAGAAGAGGGGGGGACCCACGTGACCAACAAAGAGAGGAGCGAAGTGCTGAAACTTGTAGATCTCAAAGCATTGCTCATTGCCTGCACACTGAAAACATTGCACCCCCTTAAGGGTGTAAGAAGGCTGTTCCAGATACTTCCACCAATGGCTCCATCCTTTTATCGACATTATTTTGAGTAATGCACCCTTGTTATTTTTAAAATAGGCTGCATGAAACATTCTTGATTTTAAATGGTTGGAAAGAGCGTGCGGAAAAGAGTACCCCGGCGAAGTGAGGTGAATACGGAGCGAACACCCTTTGAAGGGTGTTCGCCACATTGACAACCGCTTCAAACATATTTAGCGGAGGTTGTTTTGGTGACTATGTGGAGTACTTAATGCCTATATCAATCTCTGCTATCTACGAAATCAGCTCTGCGAAAGATGAGGCAGAATATCCGTTTAGACCTAAAAATGAAGTCTGCGGTGTGGCATTACGCAATGCATAGCGTCATGTTTGCATTGCGTAATGCCACAGCGGAGACTTAATATTGAGGTCTAAACAGATGTTCCGCCTCATCATTCGCTGAGCTGATTTTTTAGATCGCAGAGATTGGCTCTTCGAGTGTTTTGTTGGTAAGTAGACGCTCAGGCATTTTTTAGAGTGTAGAGTACGTTAGCCCTGGGACAAGCCGATTTACACTCTTAATGTTGTAAATCGTTTGTGTGCACATAAAGGCGGTATAATATTTAGGTGATACCCGTCACACTTTCTTAAATTTAAGCTCGCTTTATTCATCCTGTCGACGCCGTTAGTGCGGAATAATTTATGTCAAACTTTTTATTCCGTGGAGTTATCTTCACAAAACCATAAAAACGCCCCACTTTGAGAAGAAATGTGGGAGAGGAGGCGGGGGGGGGGGGGATTTAAACCCGTGTCCTAGACGGGCTGTCAACGCTGCTCTATACTTACTGTTTTCTTTATATTGCGATCGTATTACTGTCAAACATTTATCCATGGCGCTATAGCTACTTACTAACGTTTGAGCATTGCTCTTGTCATGGGCCTGACCGGTAATTAAAATGACATGCGAGCATTTTTACAAGTGAAGCAATGCGCACCCGATAGACTCAAATGTTGTGGATACATTTTCTACTGAGAATATGCGAACGCAAGTCTTATATTAATTCGCAGTTAACTTGGAACTTCCTTGAACACAATCGATGCCGTCGCAACGGGCTGGTTGTGAGGAACGTTTTTATTTTTCCTTCTTGCTTTTCTCGAGGGACTGAGCCCGCAGAGCGTTCTTAATGCAGCAGGCACGTGGCGACGAACATCCAGTTGTGTGGGCTTTCGGTAAATAGCGCGCAGAGAGGCGGATAATCAGGATAAATGCAACACGGCGCCTTCCAATCCGCCAAAAGGTTATTAATTTCCATCGCGCCCTCTTCGGCGGCAAGTCGCCGCCTCGTGCCTGTGTCTCCCCTCCTCTTCATCCCACCTTTCTTGGCAAAGACCGTTTACGCCATAACACCGGCGAAAACAGAATGAGGGTGGGGAAAGCGAAGTGGGCACTGCATAATAGCGTCGAGCTAAACGACGAACCCTCGTGCCGCTTGCGAGAGTTTCTTTCGCCGAGACATAGAAACGTAATAAAAAAAAAAAAATTGAGAAAACCCTGAGCTATTAATATGCATCTTTCAAAAGGTGAAGTCGAAATTTTCAAATAAAAACTGCTTCTTTGAGAGTCGAAGGTTGTTTGTGTGTTCCAGTGTGTATGTCGGTTTGTGTATATTTTATTTTATTTATTTAGTTACAAAGGGTACAGGCATCCGCGCTGCCTAAAGGCCGGAGTACACTTCGCGCTTTCCACTTTTGCCCGCCTTCTTCTTTCCTGTATCCTCTCCACTTTTTACCTTGCCCCAGCTTGGCCATTCACTTGGGCAGCTTAGGAGAGGGGGCGCTAAGAGGATTATCTTCCCGGCAGAAAACCGAGGTTGTACATCGGCCTTTAATTAACATGGTAAGATTGCAACAGGTGTGTAAATAGAAGGTGTTCAAATGCGTCGACATTTGCGCATTCAAAGAGCAATTATGGCAAGCAGTTTAACTGTTCAATTGTATTACTGTATGCTAGTTCTATGTTCCTATTATATTGATGTATTCGTGTTCGTGTTTTCGTCGATCTCCAGTTTCCCTGTACGAAAAGTTTTGCAAAGGCACTGTATGTCTTATGTTTCCCAGATTCTATGCCAGCTTTGGCTCGATTCCCAAATGATATATGGCATTCACAAATTTTAGCGAAAATCACATTCCTTCCTTTTTTAATTTATTCTTTAACATCACTTGCTGCAAAATTTGAATCATATGAACATATTGGTGTCCTTCCCCTCGCTAGTACACAAGGTGAATGACATACACATAAGATAAGAACAGTTTTGCTCGGAAAAGTATTGGCTTGCAAACTATTTTTACATTTCTGGTATTATACTCATTTCGTAATTATTCTCTTAATAAGTAGAGACATAACTGAAATGAAACTTCATTACATATTTCATTACTGACCTATAAAATTGAACATGAGGGTAAATAAATTGAGCGTCAGCGTTGCTTATTATGCAGTTGATGAAGATACAAGCACCTCAATTGCATCAGTATACACTGCTTCTCTTTCAAAGTTGTCAATTAGCCTCACCATCTGGTGGACGTCCTATAGATGTCAGCTGCCAATACATAGACACATTTACTCTGTTATCTCGCTTCGTAGCAAAGTGTCGGCCACGGATGTACAGTTGGCGGATTTGAAACCCGGCCGAAGTACTAGCAATTTAACGAAAGCGTATGAAAAGAGCACACCGTGTATCCAAGCTTTTATCTGGACGCAAAGAAATTAACACGAAATCTAAATTAACCCTCAGTCCTTCGCTGGGGATTGTCAGATTCCCTTCATTGGTTTGCTATCTAAGCTCGCAAAGTTCACTTTTTTATTTTGTTTTCCTCATACATACGTCCGCACTTCATTCGTATTCCTCCTTATTCACATGCATTTTGGTTCATAAAAGCGGCAGCGCCAAAGAAATCAGAATGACTCATACACTATGCAGGCCTGTGACGCCACAATCGATGATGATGATGATATGGCATTGTACAAATAAAATAAAAATAGCGTCTAAAAGAAAAGATCCTGCCTCTCCTTTATTTGAAAACAGGTGTTTAAAAGAGGATAATATTTAAGTTATAAGTAAATAGTCATAACTTCTAACTTCTAAGAAAACGTTTAAACGGGGACGGCAAGCTGATTCCCCCTTCTAGTTCGGATAGATGTGTTCATAAAAAAGGAAGCCATAATTATAGCAACAACAATATTGATGCGCCTGGTATAGTAGTATGATCAAAATACACGACTTACGATTACTTCTACGTCGCGGAAAAGACGCATACTTGACGGGCGCACCATAATGTCAGCGTTTTCGTTTCGCCAGTACCGACCGTATATACCTCCAAACCCTAGGGGGCGTCGGTGGCCCCGTAGTACCTGAAGCGAAGATCGTCCGACATGTAGACTTCAATACTGTCTGCATACGCGTCCCACTCCTACTGTTGTGGACACGAACAATCGCTGTAGCAGCTTGTGTTGAAATCACTCACAACCCCAGTTTAGCTACTCTACGGGACAAAATGCGCTCCAGAGCGCGTACATAACATTTTTTTTAAACACCTTGTCTAAAAATGTTGGCACCACAAAGCGCCAGACAACGCAGTCAGACGAGGTTTTCTCGGGGTGCGAAGAATAGCTTGAAGCGAAATAAAGACTTTCTTAAGCATGTTCAGACCTAAGTTTCGCTAAGCTTTGCTTCGTGGATTTTCAGAGCTTGACTACTAGAAAGTAAGAATTACCTGAACCCGCAATTTCGAAGTGCACCTTAGCATGTACTCGATCGAAGCTTGGCTCTATGGATCTGTACGGTGCACCGCGCAGAAGCCGATCCTTTCGAAATTGATAAATATATGAGTTAATGAATTACGCATTGAATAGGCCATTTAATAGAGCTCGGCGTGTGCGCTTAACGATCAGTAATGCGAATGTATAATAACTATTCGAGGTTTAGAGGTTTCGAAACATTGTCGAACACCGGAAGCTGGGACGATGAATGCTCGAAGCGCGCTTGTATCCTCTACCGGCTCAAGTGCACAACCTTCTCTAACATACAGCTTTCGCAATTGCTAAATCAATATTGGTGAAACAACTGCACCGCCCCCATCTCTCGCCCTTCGTTTCCTTTCAACAGATATATATATGCTTTTGTTTTCTTTTTTTTTTTTTTGTGCTCGTGTTCCAAAGAAAACAAAGCCCGACATCTCGAGTGGCTTCCGACGCCCGAGCATGCGGAAGCCGCTTTTGGCTGGAACAGCCAAAAGCAGCAGCTGCACGTAGAGCGGAGAAAGGCCGCGCGGAAACATGCGCATAGGGCAAACACTGGCGCTGCTCGGTATCTAGGCTAATCCGATTGACTGATCGGTCGGTCGTAGCGAATGCCTCCACGAAACTCGGGGTGCGGGTTGACTGGTCTGCACATCGCGTATACATCGTCCTCCTGATGTCGTCATGCTTCCTCTCTTTACCTCCCAAGTGTTTGGACGGTCGTCTTGTGTTATCCTTTTTTTTTTTTTCGGACTGTTCCCAAGTGTTTGGACGGTCGTTCACGCCATCTCGTGTGACCCGTTGCTTACCGACGTTGCGGGAGATAGTTGGGTCGCTCTCAACTCGGAGGTTCAGCTGCCGCGATTCACAGAACAACTCCAGACCCCTTCCCTCTGTTTCTTTGGATGTATACGTATACAACGATTGTTTTATTACGCACGTTTGTATGCCATTACATCATCATCATGCCCTATTCCTGCCTACCCAATTCGACTAGAGTCACCAACCGCGCAGGAAACGTGAGATGTGGCTTATGATATCCAGCCTTGTTGCTTATGGATTCGCTCCTCGGAGTTCTTATCGGCTAATTCTGCAACATCGTATGCGACGGAGCAATGTATAACAAGATGATTGAAACTACCCACCGCCAACGACTAGAATTTTGCACGCCTTATGCTCATGGTCACGATGATGAAATGAAAGTAATTTAGTTTATTTGAAGGATTATTCCTGTACATTGTTTCCTTGCAAAACATAATGTGCAAATTAAAATCTGAATTTATACAGGGAACAGCGCTGCAACGTCTCCGGGAATTATGGAAACTGCATACCCGTGTTTTGCTTCCCGACTAAATCTCTTTATTTTTATGAGACCGGAAGGGTTTTAGTAACAATCGGATGATCTGTGTTCAAAACTTCCTTCAGTTTGGGAGCGCTTATAATCACCTGCCGCCTATTAAGATGACCAGCATAACTTCAACGTAGCGTGTTTTTTTCTTTTGTGTGTGTTTTTTGTACAAACAACGTTGAAACGCCACTACGACTCCTTACCTCCTAAACTAATTGTTCGTCGAACCCCCATTATATATACAGGGTGTGCGCGTTTCAATCATGGGAGATCGCACGTAGGGTGTTCTAAAGGGAAACAGGCCACGCGCGCCCCACTCCTTTGGGAACAGAGTAAATCTAATTAAAACGTCACCCCAATTTCACGCTAGGACGAATCGGAGGTAGCATGATAGCGGACGACGGCAACCGATCCTCGTAGTGAGGCGTTAGGAATTGATGGCGTCATCTGGCTATGGTAAGTTTAACCATCGACTCTCATCGGTTTCTCGTTTCCTGATATAGCGTGCAGCCTTCGCTCAAATGCTCTTTGAGCCACACGTACTTCAAGAGCTAACAGTTTCCATCTCGTCTGCGCGCTTGTGTTTCTCTTTATTTTTTTTTTTTTGAGGCAGTTATGCTTTGTTGGGCATTGTCGTTTGTGGATATTACGCGAAGTCTGATCTTTAAATCTGGGACAAGGAAAACAAGAAAGACCTAAGGATTGGTTGCATTTTCTTGGACAGCGGGGCCTTAATGTGCCCCTCAGATCCAATCCTAAATAATTAAGGAGACATTTTCGAGTTTTGGCAAATTTTTATGGAGTTCCCGATATCCCTCTAAAAGCGCGTGCTCCAGAACTTACCTCGAAGTGGTACCGCGAGCTTTGAATCGCCCCAATACCGTTCTACGAAAATGCGATCTGCTTAAACGCGAATCGGATACCAAACTCACGTACTGAAGCTGGCCTTATGTTTGTACAGCTTGCTTGGTCCCTTTCAGGTGTGAGCGTGTAATCACATGCGACAAAATTGCTCGACAAACCGTATTAAATATTTAAATAATCGCAAGAAAAGAAAGAGTTGCGTCTCGCCGCACTAGGCTACAGGTCTAACCTTAAAGGAGCACACATATATAAAGAAAATATGAATTTTAAATTCGTTGCACTCCACAACACTGGAATTTCTGGGCAGCTGGAAAAACTTGATCACCAAGCTTCAGCAACACATGGTGTTTATCTTATTTTAAAGCCGCGCTGATAGCTGTGAAAAACTGACATGGGTATAATGTGTTACCATCACTGCTGCACGTAAAGTCGATGTAACGAGAAAAAAAATTATAAAAGCAATCAAAGTTTTGTTTAGTGATTGCTCAATAATCTGCATAATTTTTAAAAAAATTAAGGCGTTTTTTTTTGTTTTTTTTTTTTTAATATAGCTGAACCATACATAGCTCGAACGTACCTGCAAACTGGGAGACTGATTTTTCGACGAGCGCACTGTGGCGATCTATTCCAACTAGAACGCCAGCTAGCGTTGTGAAAACAGGTGTATATGCGACTAAAATTCGCGCTCTCTGCCAAACAGAGAATTGCTCATAAATTTTGCTTAACTCGACGCACTCGGCCCAAGAGGAGTGCACTCCGCGCAAGAACGTAAACGCGCCTTGAATCTAAGCATCAAGAAACGCATTGTACCCCGGGGAGACTCGGAGTGTGAGTGTCTGTGAGGGGGGGGGGGGGTACTTTTTTTTCTCATTAGTTTATATTTCGCAACGGTGGAAAATGATTTTTTTTTTCCTAAAAAAAAAACGCGAGGCTCTTAGATGGCGATCCCGCCGAGGCAGACAGGGAAGACACATGAACTATTACGCAGTGGCCCGGTTTAAGGGTCGCCAGTTTGTTAGGCGCCACACTAGTATACGCCGCGGGTTCTCTCTCTATATAGCTCAGATGTCCCTGAGCACAGGCGCAATTCTCGTCTTAGCGAGGAAATACCGCACAAGTATCAAGAAAGCCTTTTTAATCTCGGAAATAATTTGCGAGCATAGAAATTAAAAAAAAAAAACAATAAGGTGTATTTTTATTTCTCTTTTTTTTTTTAACCTTAAAACATGTTCAAAAAGATCGCGTTCATTCTGTCGCCACTTCGTCAGTACAAAGTCGTGTTGACGCATCCAAGTTGTGAGTCGCTTTTTTTTTTTTTCTTTCGTAAATTGCCTCGTCATTTAGAGAAAAAGTCAGTCGCCTAGACTTCTGAAAACAACTCTGAGATCCGCTTTTTACGTTCGCACGAAGGTGTCGACGACGGTTTTATTGACTTTTGTTCTGGAAGAAAAGCAATCTCTCGGGTGCAGCCGCAAGTTTAAATACATTTTGTTTTTGATTTTGTTTGTCGCGGGAAAAAATGTACACAAAAAAAAAGAAGAAAGTCGCATGTTCATCGTGCACCGAAGCGAGTTTACAAGTAATAAAAAACACTACCCAACAAAGTCCATTTTAACCAAAACGAGCAAACATAAAAAAAAAAAAAATTGAACACACAGAATATCAAGACAACGATGCAACTTGCACTTGTTTTCTCACTCGGAATTTGGTTCTCTAGGCACGCGGCGCAGGGTAAATATTTTCCTAGCCTCGGAACCTTATTTTTATGTGATTTTCTCCTTTATCGTGTCACTAAATCACGCTAAAACAATCTTTCGAAGTTATCGTAACAAGCACAGCCGCCTCCCACCTAAAAAAACCGCCGCAAAAAGCACACACGCACACAAAAACAAAAATCTAAGAGAATTAAAAAAAAAAAAAAGCACGGACAATGTAGAGAGAAAAAAAAAAACAACTTCGTACGAGCTATATTATAATGTGTTGTACACCTGATGTATGGCCTGGCCGACGCTGTCACACGGGTTGTTTACATTCCTTTCGCGAGGGCATCAGCGAATTCTCACGACAACCTCCCACTTTTACCCAAGGCCGAGAAGTCGGAAATTTCGGGGGGTTCCTGCAGATATGTTTTGTTCCGCGGCATCAACGTGCAGCCTTTTTAATTGTGCGCACCAGCACATGAAACGTTTTGTTACTCTCACTTTACGTTTTCTAGATGTCCATGCACCCAACTTAGTCGCGCCGTGGAACGTACAGTCTGAGAAGCTATATAATAAACTAATTGATAGGTTATTTAAAGAGACGATGGAACGATTTTTGTACTTTGCGTAATTATTGCTTAGAAGGAATCCCCAACGTTTATAACCTATGGAACACGCATTCGTTTTTCTCGACACGCAATGGTAGTCTGAGAGAAAAAAAAAAATCGTGCAGCGTTTACCCTTTCAACTCGCACCCAGAACAAGCGGCCACGTGAATTGACGCCGATGATATTCCGCCAATGTTTATCAAGACACGTGCTGGGGTGGGCAGAGCACAGGACACATTCTGAGTTCCAGACATTGTTAGACTTCGGTCATTGTTGCCATTAGAGCCATTGGACATAAGCCACTACCCGAATGTTTGTCGAACTATTGATTATCACGAGCTCAAATCGAGTACTGTCGCAATGCTCGGGTTCAATCTATGAGCCGCATTGCAAATATCGTCCCTCGGGAGACTATGCCAATACCCCGCCGGATCGGATACGGGCTCGCTGTCTTGCGAATCTTTTCAATGAAGCACGGCAGCGCCTATGGTTGCAGTGCGGAACTGCCCCATAATCGGCTGCAAGCGCCACGGGGCGGCCGTAGGATGTGTCACTGTAGGGAGTATTCACTGGCGGCCATAGCTGTGTGCGTGACTGCTGAGCACCTCCTGACGGCGAGCTTCCGGAGTTCGTTTACAACGTGCATTCCGCACCATCGAGATTGCCGGTCTTAGCAGCCTATGTGAGCTCGTTCTGAGCATGCGCTCTTAACAGCGCCCTCAAATATGGCATCCAGTGAATACCCCCTATACTCGGGGTCAATATTCTTAAACGATGTAGTCAATGGTACGGGAGTGCGTGCTTGAGAGTTATTTGTTTCGCCTTGCTCAGTCTTTTCACAATCCTCTTGGGGAGCCAACACATCTGCCTTCTGCTTTCTGCTTTCCGGCGCAGATTCCGACTGCTTTAGAACGTGTTCTCTTCGGGCTTTCCTGGGCACATGCATTAGCTCCTCCGCAAATCCATCGAACTCCGAGAGCACGGCTCCAGGAGGGATTAGCTTCTTTATATGCGGCATCCTGGTACATAATCCCCCGGTTTAAAGTGCCTGCTGCACACTGCCGTATATATGGAGATTTCTCGTTCACAACAAGGTTCCCCCTTAATTTCCTCTTCTTCCCCGTGGTGCTTAGCAATTCATTGCTGGACAGCCGATAGAAAGGCACGCCAGAAGTCTTCCGCGATGTCGACTTGCAATTCGGGACACAACAGTAAACCAACGATTCGCGCGAAACAGAACCCGTTGGGTAGCAGAGTGGAACAGCGAGAATAGTTGGATCGCATCGCCCCACGCAAAAAGATGCCCATGCTTTCTCCTGGGTCATTTCCAGGGCAAAAGAGACGCGAAAATTTTGTCAGGCCTGGGATATGTACAAAAAAAAAATTGATTTCGATAAAAAAGCCTCTAAAATTAAAAAAAAAAAAAAAATGTTTTTTTAGAAAAAAAAACATTTATTTTTGCTGATATCACGCTTTGAGTTTCTGAAATAGGCATAAAACTTGTGTGGCTACAAAAAAAAAAAAAACGAAAAAAAGGTTGGGCATTACACAAATTTAAGTGGGCGCATAATTACTTCATAACATGCCCCATCTTACAGTAAAAAACAAACATTGAGAGACGCCACTTTGAATCCAAATTGGTGCTCAAAAAAAAAAAAAAGAGAGACTTCATCAGATTTTTTTATATTTTTTTTAGTCAACTTGGAGTTGGGTGTTAGCTACAATACTACTTTAGTTTGTTCTCATGGAACTAGTAATTGCATTGCACGTGTTAAATTTTTTAAATCCTCGTTTTGTTGCGTTTTGATTAAATGACTAATTCTCTAGTTTATACAGAAACGGCCTTATTGAGAGACAGAAAAAGCAACGTGGGCCTCGGTGCCCGCATCTTTCGAAATAGCGAAAAGTTTAATCCACCTCATCTTTTCAACATATCAAAAAATTAGAAAAATACTTTTGTTGTTCCTGATAAAGTATTTTTCTTTCAAAAATCAGATAAGGCGGCGCACGCTGGAGTTCGCCAGCGAAGCGTCAACGATGTGAGAGTGAGACGCCACCGCGAGGTCTTCAAGGCTCTCCTAAAGACGCGTTTTATTCAGTTGAAGTGGAAGTTATCCTGACTTCCGTGCATCCGTATCCTCTTTGCGTTACGTAATGATACTGGCGTCCTCATGTTACCCTACTTCTGCCCAGGTAACTGCCGAAGAACGTGGGCCTGCATCGTCTGTTTCCCGAGTTCGGAAATGCATGCTGAGCGTCGACCTCGTCTGTCGTATGTCCAGATATGGTAACAGTTTAGATCAGGGCCCGTTTGCTCGAAGCGCTAACCGCGGCTAAAGTTAGCCGCAGTACCTAGGAGAGGGATTTTGAAATCACGTGACTGTCTGAGTAGGGAAGTGGGGAAACATGGCGGTGCCCCGGTGAGTGAGCGCCGCTCGCTTTAAAACTAATATGTCGTAGCTGCAAGAGCGGGCGCATTAGTCAGCAACGAATGGTGCAGGAGGCTGTCGCCTTGCCTTACCTCACTTAAATCGCAAGGCAAGAACAATGACCTCGCCGCATTTTTTAGATAGTCTTTCGATTCTGGCCATTCCTAAGCCTAAATGGACGCGATAATTGTCGGCATGGCAACGTCTTTGGAAAGCGGATTGCCTTGACTCATTCGGCCGGGTATTGATAGCACACAAAAGCAGACAGCGTCCCAATAGACCTTTTTATAAATCTCCCAAGCACCGAGATGAATGCTAAGAGTGTATACTTCGTTTCACCTTATGTGCTAGCGAAGGCAAAACTCGAAGCGCGAGCACGGAAGCTCCGTGCGTTCAGGCTTTGCTCGAGCGCGCGAGCTGGGGAGAAATGCAAAAAGCGCTGGTCTCGCGCTTCTAGCTTTGGCTTCGCTCGCAGATAAAATGAAACGAAGTATAGTTACACGCGTTGCACGTGCTGGTGTCTGCATTAGTAATTGCTCTAAAGCAAAAAGTCTAAAACAAATTTTGCCTTGCTCGCGCGTTCGTCAAAGCCTTATTATAATTTTTTTTTTTCGAATCTTTTATAAGAGGAAAGCCAGCGCGCGCGGACCATAGAATTACACTTCCAGCGTTCTCCTCGATGCTTGGGTAATTTAGAAAAAGGTCTATTGGGACGCTGTCTGCTTTTGTCAGCTATCAATACCCGGCCGATTGAGTCAAGGCAATCCACTCGCCGTCAATATTGCTCTAAATTTGCTTTCGCGTAAAATTTATTTTTTGTCACGGGTATCCCAGCCAGATTGATTAACAAAAAAAAAAAAAAAACATATATTTTTTTTCGGGGGTCCTTTAAGCGGCTATCAAAACTATGCCCACGCACTCCTGCTATTTTCAAAAAGGTCAGAAAAGACGTCACGACTGGTGTCAGTGCGGGGGAATATGCCTAGCAAATTAAGCTTGCAATTGCACGTGCTGCCCTCACGAGCGACACGCGCTTGGCGGCCGAAAGATACTGGTATGACGTAACGACTAGTCGCAGGTTTTTTTTGTGTGTTTTCTAGTGTTCAGTTACATCTTCGGGGAAAACAAATGTGATATTTTGATTCACGGGATACGAGTACTCTAGAATTTACTTCTAACTCGTGTTCTTCAAGAACCTCTTCAGCTTCCCTTTAAAGGACCCAACAGTGGATTTTAAGATCGTCTGTTAATGACTCAAGCTCTATCAACGCACCCTCACTGTTCTAGAAAGCTAAAATTGCAATTATGCATGGCCATAGCATAGCCTTTCTCCCTGTTGAAAACGAGACCAAACATCGCGTTTCTCAGATATATCCAAGAACCAGGCGTGTGCATGTAGTTTTGGGTTGTCTGTGGTGCTTGGTTCCAGTAAATTAAGTTGGAGCCATAAAAAGATATTTCAAAATACACTTTAGTTCTTTAAATATATACGAAGGAAAATCAAAAGTTACAAGGAGCCATCGTAAAGGCTAAATGCTGTAACATATATTTGTGCAAAAAACTAACTGAAAATCGCATGAAAATTGGAAATTGGAAAGAGTTCAACAACACTTTATGAAAAATAGCGTCACTCGTTGATTTTATCGTACAGTAATTGCAAATACACTTTTACTTTTACCAAGAGTGGAATTACTTTCTCGTGTTTCGATTTTTGTACAATTTTCGGTTGGTTTTGGTCGGTGCATTGTTTGTACTTTCTGACTCTAGAATGTTTACGCTAATGTGCCCTACGTTGTATGAAACACCCAGCATTGCAAAAGGACTCACGCATTTCCGTCACTCAGTCGCTACTTGCAGTCATCACACGGTAATGAATTTAGTACATCACTGTACTCGGGCTAGTGTGACCACCAATGCATAACGCAACATTGCGTTATGCATTGTAAACAAAGAAAAAAAAAGAAAGCAAAAACGCGACTGCTTTAATTAAGAGGCGAACGCTGTGCGACACATTTAGCGCTAACACGACATCGTTCCTTTTTTTTTTACATTTTGTTCAGACCAAAGTTTACTAATTAGGCTCGCACCCTAGCACTTTCTACTATACTACTAGTTCCGATGGTAGCCTTTCAATATCTAAAATAAATAGAGGAAGCACTGACAACGACTTTTTCGTGCTCTCTGCATCCCGCTATGTATAGCTTTCCCAAGAATCTTTGAACGAACCTATATAGGACACCCGTTGCGCAGAGTCAGCATGCAGAACGGCACCCACCGTCCCGCGCGACGTAGCGAACGAGAAAGCGCAGCTTGCGCGTGGAACCGCGGCGTGTGCACCGTACGTTTTTCCGCAACTCGGCCATAAAAATGAGTAGTACATCGCACGTCGTCGCCGTGCATCACCTGCTCACGCAGCCAAGTGCGCAGACTGACGCCTGGCGTAGTGCAGCAGACTGCGAAGGGTACGTCGCAGGGACACAACCGCACGGTAAAATCCCAGTATTCGTTTTTGTTCCTTTTTCTTTTCTTTTTTTTTTTTTTTAACGTTACCGGGAACGTTGCAGCGTGTGTCTCGGCTTTAATAAACGCGGGACAAGTGTCGCGCGTGGAACGTCTGTGAGTCCGCTGCATGGCGACTTTCGTTGGTCGCGGTTTCCTTCTCTTTACTATTATGTTTCGCTTCTACTTGGTGTAGTGTCAGAAATGGAAGGTTCGGGTTTGCTAAGTTAACGCGTTTACGACGCAGCCATGAGGACGGAACCTAGGACTTTAGGCACGAGCAGTATTTATCATCACGTCAGTGTGAAACTATTTCTGTGGTGTGGAGACTCGCTTTCATTTGGTGAACAACTGTAAACATTTAAAAGGATGCGGAACCAACCATTTCAGTGTCTATATCAGGCACGTAGCCAGGATTTTGTTTCGGAGGGGGCCCGCCCATGACAAAATGCTGTATGAGAGGAGGTCCCAGCAAAATGGAAGATTTCGGGGGGGGGGGGGGGGGGGGGGCCGGGCCCCATGGGCCTCCCCCCTGGATACGTGCCTGGTCTATATTAAGTGGCGCGGGATCTTTCCACGAGCCAGCAGCCGCCGGTGTGCTCGAGCACACGTAACGAAATTGAAGTCATAGTCCCCCATGCGCGCTTAAAGGGACCATGAAATGACCTTTTTACTTTTGCCAGATAACTTTTACATTAAACCGTCAATGTTCACTGAATGCCGAACAGGCATCTGTTTTCGCCTCGGTTTATTAACTTCTACACAAAAAATGAATGAAATATCGACTTTTTCTTTCTCTCCAACTGACCGCAAAACAAGCTGCGGCGTAATTTTGACGGTCGTGACGTACCTAGCTGTTTCCGGAACCGGAAGTTCTCTCTTCAGTAGGAGAATGGGAGCGTTAGCGGCGGCGAGTTGGCGGTGTGCCGGTAGGTTTTACTGCGCTGATGGCGCTGATGTCACCGATGTATTTTCTGAATTGGCGCCTCTCATCGCCGCGATAGCGATGGACAGACGCATCGCAGCTGAGCGAGATTCACTTAGATATGTTGCGCTACAGCGACAGCATGGGACTAGTCCCATACGCCGGTATGCCTGTTGGGAAGTGCGGCGAGTCTTCCGGTGAAGACTCTAGAAGTCAACCCAACAGTCATTGTTGGTAAAAGGCGGCCCGTATCAGTCGTTTGCAAAGGGACGTAGATAGAAACAAATTGCCGCGGCGTTTTTCGCGGCCTCGGAGATGCAGGAGCGAGCCGACGTTAAAAAAGATACGTTTGACCTACGAGTGTCAGCGAGAGCCACATAAATACCTGTTCACACTCGGAGCGGACGCGTGCGTTTGATGGAAGTGCTGTATTCGCGCTGTTGGTAAGCGCTTCGGGACCGATCTTTTACGATTGCAACTCGATACTGACGCGACACTCGGCAAAGGAAGGTTGGACCGGCACTGCACGTAGCTCCCATGAACTGTTATAGCTCGACAGTGACGTGCAGTCTGTCAGAATAAAAATGGCATACTAATAACAAAGTGTACGTACATACCGTGTTACGAAGGTAATCCATACGGCATTTATTTGAGCTCTATATCACACAAAACAAGAAGATAGAATCGACGAGAGTATCTTTTCGACGACAGTGTTCGTCAACACTGCCTCAGAAAACAAGGGGAGGGATTGACCTCACCTCTTAATCTAAAATTGAGTTCAGCGATCAAAATACGGGAAGGGTCCACAAGGGTGGCGCGGGCATATTCCATTCAGCACGCCAGCCGGTCGTGGGCAGACGGTCTTGGCGAAATACCGTTGAAGCAACGCTGCTCGGAGTCGGAGTGCCTGCTAGGCCTATCTGCCGAGCTCGCTTGGTCGCGGGTCGGTGAATTCGTGACCGTTCTAGCTTTTCTCGGGTGTTTGTGGATCCAGCGTTCTTGTTCCTCGTGGTCTGTTTCAAGTACTTTTTTCTTGCTGCTTGAAGTCGGGACGCGCGAGAAGAACACGTAGGAAAATAAACGTTCCTTGATCGTCGCGGCCAAGTAAACGGTCCTTGATCATCGCGCCCTACTGCGCACGCGCAGTAGTTGCTTCGTTTACCACACGGTAGATGGCGCTTGGCTCTCAGCATATTGAACAGAGGAGCCACTTTAGAACAGATTCACGAACTGATTGACACATACGAAGAGCGGGCAAGGCAAGTACCCCGTATGTACATCCTACATGTCGGAGTGAATAATATTCTCCAGGGTGATCAACCAGATATCATAATAGAATGCTTGCGACAGAGATGGGCGAAGCGAAAAGCTGCACTAGCCATCTGCTCAGTGCCAGAAATCCGAGCCAGAGGAAAGGAGCTTCAAGCTAGGACAATGATGCTTAATGCCAAACTAAAACACCTCTGCCAGAATATCAAAGCACGCTTTATAGACTTCACCCGGGACTTCGAAGACACGAACGCAGTCGAGAAGAATGGTCTTCATTATCGGCCATTGGGAGTTCAGATGGTGACAAACCGGATGGGGGCTATTGCATGCCGTTTTTTAGGGTTCCGTTCACGAGGGAACCAACGATCAGGACGGTCTATATACAACAGGAAAAACAAGAACCAAGCACCACTACGTCGTGTGCCAGATGTGCGACACGACTACCCAGCAGTGGATTCTTGTGCACCCAATGTCCATTGTCACACAACGAGACAACAGATGATGCCCGGAAGCTCCGGACACAAGCAAACACCAGCAGTGATTGGCCCAGGGTTTTATCCGGAGTACCTCAAGGAATACCCACCACTAGTGAGAGCAGAGATCAGGACTCCCCCTGTCTGCCCAACATGGCATGGACACCTTCAAAGAGAAGTTCACACGATGGCACCGATGAAAGACACCGATCAAAGGCACAGAACAGAGGCGGTGTGGGAAAACTCGCCGAACAACTTGTGCCTTGGAGACAGGCCCCGAACCCCAGCTGCCGCCCCTTTCCTACACACGAGAACATCCAATCAGCTAGAAAGGCCTCCCCCTATGCTGAACCTCCGACCAAACCCGTGGGTTGCCGGAGACTTGCTTCGACCCTCTCCTGCTCTCTCAGCACTGGAGTTGACACAGATTGTATACCAAGTAGTGCGACAGCAGATCGAAGCGATGCAGAATCAGAAGTGACAAAAATGTGCAGAGTGAGTGCGAAAGACGCAGGTGATCACACTTTTATTCCTAATCGGAGAGCAAATAAGCGCAAGCGAAAACAGGAAAGTGTGCAAGTAGGTTTTTTGAATATGAATGGTGCGAGACGTTAACGGAAGTGGCATGAGTTGTATAGTTCTCTCCACACAAGGTGTGTGTCTCTATTTGGCGTAGTAGAAACACACTTGCGAGACATGGAAAAACCGCCGATTGATCCAGCATGGTGTTGGGCTGGATGCAATAGATTTGAAGGGGAGAGGCGAGGTGGAGGTGTTGGACTTCTTTGGGCAAGTAATGGACCAACATGGCTTCGGCGATCTGAGGACTGCAGGGAACAATTATGGGTACACGGGAAAATAGGTAATGTTCCGACAGCGGTATGCATTATTTATGTTTCGGTGGGAAACGCCCGCAAAGAAGAGAACATTGCCATCTTCGAATGTGTTCGTCGAGATATCCACAACATGGACCACGGTCTCTCTGTGCTTATAATGGGAGATTTTAACGGCCACCTGGTTGAATTGGACGGACGAGAAGATAACAACGGCACAATGATGAGACAGCTGGCGGAGGACCTTGACTTGGAGATCTTGAATTTAAGAGGAGACTGTGTGGAACAACATACGTGGACTGTGCGAGACCGACGGACCTGCATAGACTATGCGCTCGCGTCGAATAGACTTGGGATTCATCTTCAAAAGATAGTTGTTGATGAAGAGGGCACATGGAGCGTCAGCAGTGACCACAACAGCATTTTTCTACACTTTGGCACTGTTAAAAAAACTCGAAATAGTAAACAGCGCAAAACTATAACCCGGCTACACGAGGAAGACATAGATGCTGTCGTTCAGAAATTTGACGAAAGTACTCGGCGCGTGCAAGCACTTCAGCTATGATGATTATGCAAAAGTGCTTAGAACAATCATCGCTGAATACTCCACCGTGAAGAGTGCCAAAGGAAGACGAAAACTCGTATCGTGGTGGGATTTTGAAATCAAGACATCTATTCATATACGACAAGACGCTAACCGGCGACACAGACATGCTTTGAAGACTCTTGGAAAGGATCCTGTGACTCTACAACTATGGGAAGAGTATCGCAAGTGCAAAGCAGAGACGCAAGATATGGTAGAAGCGAAAAAACAAGCACATGATTGTAAGGTGATGGCGGACATAAGAAACGGCGGAAAGAAAGCAGTAGAAAAGTTATGGAGATATATAGGATCGCTAGACGGCAAGGACAAAGCTCCAGAACTGCTGGATTACGACAGTGGATGTCCAGTTCTGCATATTGGGGAATTGCTTGAGAAACAACTTGTAATCCTTTTTGGTGCTACGTATGTCGCAAGCTCGCCAGAAGAAAGGAACAATCAGAGTCTGCTCGCTGAAAGCCTCACAATATCGACATCTACTGATGATGTTACAACCCTAGTGGGACGGGTGCAAGTCGATCGCGCACTCACGCGGTTGAGCGGGAATACTTCTCAGGGATTAGACGGAATATCAGGAAAGGTGTTAAAAAACTTGAGACCAGACTCACGAGAACATTTAGCACACCTGTTTACCCGAATAATTCGCGGCGAAGAGCCAATACCAAGTGACTGGAGGCGCGGTCGAGTCACGTTCATTTTCAAGAAAGGTGGCAATAAACAACACCTGCGTGACTACCGCCCACTTACTGTCACGGCTGTGGCATACAGGGTGTTTGCGACAATTATCAATTGGCGAATCTCATCTTGGGCCGAAGAAGCTGGTGTTCTTACGGAACTACAAAACGGTTTTCGTAGGGATCGTCGACTAGAGGACAACTTGTTCACTCTAACTCAATGCATAGAGATCGCTCGGGCGGAAAAGCGAAATCTCATATGTTGCTTTTTGGACATAGCCAAAGCCTACGACTGTGTACCTCATACATTGCTAATCAGGAGGCTACAACAACTCGATATGCCGGAACCCTGGGTGAGACTTATCCAGCGTATCTATTATGGAAACCACGTAATGGCAACATTCAACGGGACCACATCTGAGGACGTTCCGGTGCACAGGGGACTACGTCACGGCTGCCCGTTATCCCCCGTTCTGTATATGCTATATACGTCCGGCATAGAGAAGGCACTGAAAAAAACAGGAATCGGTTTCACTCTACAACAGATGCAGCACGGGGACATGGTTAAATGGCGGCTCCCTGGTCTTGCTTTTGCCGATGATCTTGTGCTGATGGCCGACAATGTGGCAGACATGAAGGTACTGTTGACCACCTGCGAAGCAGAAGCGGCTCAGCTTCGACTGCATTTCAATGCCAGTAAGTCAACCGTGGTGCTGTTTTCCGGGCAGGGCGAGGTCCTTGAATCCCTTACCATCCAGGATAAAGCACTTCCTCTTAGTACCCGATACAGATACCTTGGGGTTACACTGACCTGTTCCGAAGATTATCTAACAGAACACTATGAAAATCTTAAGGCATCGGCACTAAGAAAGCGGAACATGCTGCGTCGAAAAAGTCTTTGGAGCTGCGACCGGTATCTAATAACTCGAGAACTTTGGAAAGCGGTCGCTGTACCAGGATTGACTTTCGCCAATAGTGTTACGTGTACACCCAGCGAGATCCGGGAATACATTGAAAGACGACAAAGAGAGATTGGACGCCAGGCACTAGGATGCCACAGCAGGGTTGCCAATCAACTTGTTCAAGGATATCTTGTATGGTCCTCTTTCGAGGCACGTGAAGCCAGCAGCAAACTTGAATATTATGCCCGACTTCGACATATGAATGGAGACTGCTGGGCGAGAAGAATTTTCGTATACCTACATCTAAAAAACGTACACACAACGTGGAGGCGACGAGTCATTCGACTTGGGACAAAGTATGGTGCCTTCTCAATGACCGACGAGCCATCCACAAAGAAAGACTGGGTAGCCAAGGTTAGAGGGCAGATAAAGACGGTCGAGGCAGACCGCTGGAGGGCAGACATGCAAGAACATTCAAGTATGCACCTCTACGCGTCTTACAAGACCGACATCGCTCCTATCCACTGGTGTGGAAATACGTTGGGAAGTCGACTCCTCGCCCAGGCCCGGGGTGGTGCCTTGCGTACCCGTCTGTACAGAAGAAGATATGACACCAACGTAACGGACGTGCTGTGCAGCGCATGTGGTGATGCGGACGAAACTTTACAACATTTGCTTCTCGAGTGTCCAGCGCTGGAACCTGCCACAGGCGTCGATACTCGCATTGAGCAAGCTCTTGGATTTACAGAAGAAACCAAATTTGTGGCGTGCGCGAAGCGGAGGCTCGAGGCTTGGTGGGCGATCCACCTGTAACCCTCGCCGAGAAGGCATCGCTGGAGACGCTGCTACGAGACTCGTGCCAACAGATCGACTACTCGGACAAGGAGCGGGGCTCTGCTTAGGGTGGACGAGGAAATGGCAGGCAAGATAACTTCAATGCACAACACCATTCATGGTTTAGAAGATTCTTCCCGAAGTAGCGCCATTGCTGCTTCCAAAGCAAACAAGGTGGCGGAGAAGAGGAAGGCGTTGGTAGAGGAGATTGGGGCATACCTGCTGGAGGAAGAGGAGAAACACAGGCAGGCCCCGGAGAAAATGTGGCAAGAGTTTGAGGAGAAGCTACACTTGTCGAACGAAGCACTTCTTGTTGAACAGGAGCGTGCGGCAAAGGTAATAAAGAACGAAGCGGTGCTGACACTGTACAAGCGTCTGCTGCCCTCTCTGAAGGAGGAGGTGCTTCAGCTCAAGGCTGAGGCGCAGGAACGCGTGGACATGCTACAAAAGCCATCAAGGAGTCCGAAGATGACCTGGAGCAGTGCAAAGCAAGGCAAGGTTCGGACGACTGCACCAAGCTCAAATCACAGCTGGACGATGCCGTAAAGGATCTCACCATTCATCTAGAGACGTCAAACAACCAGAACTGCGATTTTGAGGAGAAAGTAAAGAAGCTGAAGCAAGAGCTAAAGGACAACATCGAGGAGCGCAAGAAGCAGGACTAGAGAGGATTGTCTACGGTGAAGGAGTTGAAGAGGCAGTTCCAGACCGAAAGAAGACGGGCAGACAAGCTTCAGGAGAGACTTCAGGACGTTCTCAACGGCACGAGTCTCGGGAGATCTGACGAGCTGTTTCAGCCCATTAGCTACGAGGAGCGCCAGCGCGGCGACTCCAGCAGCAACAATACTTCAATTTCTTTTTTTTTTTTTGGGGGGGGGGGGGGCGTGTCTGTTTTGCAGACGCTCGTTGCAAAGAGCAAGCGCCGCATAAATACATACAATACATACATACATACATATCAAATTTGGCAATTTTCGTCACATCTCTAATTATGCTACAAAATGTGGATCTGAATATTATTTAACAAAACGTTTAGGAAACATTCGCCGGCTATTTATTGTTTACGATCGCTGTGCTGATGAGGTAGGCTCTTACCCAATAGGCGACGTGGATTCGGCTGACGTGCAGCGATTCCGCGGATGCATCGCAGTGAAAAGGCAGAGAGCTTTCGAAGGAAAGAAGGCGCAAAAGAGTCCAGTTTTCTCTTAAACGTTCTATAGCGAATAATTTTTTGGGGCTCCCTATTTTTGTGTTTTTGTGTTTCTTTTCACACCTTTTACGACGATCGGTGGATGAAATTCGATTTCAGAATCGTTTCATGGTCCCTTTAAGAGCAAAGCGACGTGCTTGCAATGCAGCAGCACAGTGGAAAATAATCTGTATGTATGTATTATATATTTATGCGGTGATTCCCTTTGAATCGGGCATCCTACTAAATATACACGCAGAAAGCAGTGTGTATTTACTCTTTGAGTTTCAAAAATGTAATGCCCACCAGGCCTCGAGTCTCCGCTTCGAGCACTGCACATACATGTTCTCCTCGGTAAACCCGAGGGCTTGCTTGATGCGGATGTCGAGGTCTGCTGCCGGTGCAAGTGCTGGACACTCAAGAATCAAGTGGTGTATAGTTTCTTCCACTTCACCACACGCACTGCATGGTGTGTCGGTTAGGTTGATGTCGTACTTTCTTCGATACAAGCGGGTACGCAAGGAGCCACCTCGGGCCTCAGCAAGGAGCCTGCTGCCCAGCGTATTTCAACACCAGATGATAGGAGCAATGTTGGTCTTGAAAGACGCGTAAAGGTGCACGCTTGAGTGTTCTTGCATGTCTGACCTCCACCGGTCATCGGTCTTAATTTGCTCTCTCACCTTGGCAACCCACTCTTTCTTTGTCAGAGGCTCGTCGGACATTGAGAAAGCTTCGTACTTCGTCCCCAGTCGAATGGTACGGCGTCTCTATGTTATCTGTGCGCCTGTTAGGTGAATGTACACAAAAACCCGCCGCGCCGAGCAATTTCCATTAATGTGTAGCAATCGGGCGTAGTACTCCAACTTGCTGCTGACCTCCCGTGCCCCAAAAGGGGACCAGCCATGGTCTCCTTGGACCAGTTCGCTTGCGACTCTTCCATGACATCCTAGTGCCTGGCGTCCGATTTCCCTTTGTCGCCACTTGAGGTATTCTCGGATCTCGCTAGGGGCACATGTAACGGCATTGACGAAAGTCAAGCCTGGTACAGCGACAGCTTTTCAAAGTTCGCGGGTTATTAAGTACCGAACGCAGCTCCAAAGGCTATTTCGACGTAGCACATTTCGCTTCCTCAGCGCTGACGCCTTAAGATTCTCATGGTGCTCTGCCAGATAATCTTCTGCACTGGTCAGGGTCACTCCAAGGTATCTGTATCGGCTACTCATAGGGAGCGCAGTGTTTTGGATGGTGAGGGATTCAAGGCCGTCGCACTGCCCAAAAGAAAAGCACCACGGCCGACTTGTTGGCATTGAATTGCAGTCGAAGCCGAGCCGCTCCGGCTTCGCAGGAAATCAACAGTTTTTCATGTCTGACACGTTGTCGGCCATCAGTACTAGATCATCTGCGAAAGTGAGCCCGGGGAGCCGCCATTCGACCATGTCTCCGTGCTGTATGTGTTGCAGAGTAAAAACCAATGCCTGTTTGTTTCAGCACCGTCCCATGCCGGATGTGTATAGCATGTAGAGAACGGGGAATAACGAACAGCTCTCAGGTAGTCGTCTGCGCATCAGAACGTCAGCAGAGAAAGCTCCGTTGAACGTATCGTTTTGTCGCTTCGAACCCTACCGACGCAAAGGCGCTATCCGACCCTCATTCGGGGCGCATGCGCGTCACCTGCTGATGTTTCCAGCTTTTTACAGTGTCTATTTGTTTATCACAAGGATGTTCGAAGCTATCTTAGTCACAGGTGCGCCGTAATCTGGCTTTTTCAAAATATCGAAAGCCATACTTTTTATATGCATCGTATATTGCTAACAAAACATTTCACAGTAAGCTGTATAAACAAGATAAAGCGGGAGGTAGCAAAACACGTATCTTTGATAGAGAGATCTCAACTTGTGAGTTCGAGTCGCCATACCCATATGAAGCGTTCATCGCCACTTTCCTTCGATTGTGCGGTATAAGTTCTTAATAGGTTCACCCGAAACCAACAGTACTCAGGGCATTTTCTTAAAAAAAAATAAAAAAAACATATTTAAAACAAAAAGGCGCCTTATTATTTCGCGGATGCCGTCTTCGCTAAGCGTTTTTCCAGCTCGGTGGACATGATATGGGAAGATAACTGACGCAATCAACACGCTAATTAGCTAAACGACGTTAATAAACCTTTTAATTGGTATCTTCGTGCGTCATGTTGCAATTCCGGTCCATACGGCAATTAGTGTCAGAGACTAGTCCAGTCTAATTAATTTGCGAAAAGGCAGAAGGTTTTTAGATATTAATTGTCCAGTTTTCGCGGATTGTGGCCCGATTCTGAAACTGGACACAGAAGGTGCGCCGAAAGTCCTGCCCACGGTGACGCTTAGAAGAGTGACGTGGTCTTTTCAGTCACGTCGTTGCCATGTCGTCAACGCGTTCTTGGTGGATGCACCGACGGCACGGTGCCGAAATAGGGACAAGGTACCAAAAAAGAGCACGTGACTCTTCTACTCATGATTGTGGACACGGCTCGCCGTGCTTTTTCTGCGCAGAGTTTGTAACTCGGGTGATAAAAACGCGAAAACTGATCGATAGATAACCTAAAGCCTATTGCCTTTTCTCAAAAAATTTCAATTGGCCTAGCCTCTACTAGTAGAGAGTTTTAGCAGGTCGTACGTTACGGAAGGAATAACATATTTTAATAAACTAGCCTACTAATCGTAATCTCCCGTCTAATGTCCACCGTCTCATAAACACACAGTGAAGACGGTATCGCCGTGACTCGCACCCCTCTTGTTAAAAAAAAAAAAAATTACTATAAAAACAGTCTCCCTGTCTATATGGTATGTATAAACCATTTGTAAAAAGAGCTTCTGGCTGGTGACATTTTCTGCGTTCTTGCGCATATGTAGTATAGCGCGTAGTTTGCTCGCTTTGTGAAGCGACGAAGAAGTGAGTGCTAGGTTGTGGAAATTGCACGCTGAACTGCGCATTTACAAATATTGGAACGGTGTATATAACCCACCTAGTGACATTCATTTGCAAAACTACCGGGCGTCTCAATTAGCGGCCAGGCTCTTTGAATCGACCGCAAAATTCGGTTTCTTAACCTATCGCGCTGCGATTTTGTGCAGCATCGCCACCAGGTGGTGCATTTTTTTTCTATAAAATTCACAAAGAGCGAACTTACCCGAGGAAAAAGTAAGAAACGAAAAAGCTTAACTCCTATGGAAACGCAGCGAAGACACTGGTCTTCGAACAATAGGGCGCCCTATTGATTGAAGACCGGTGGCTTCGCTGCGTTTCCATAGGAGTTAAGCTTTTTTTCGTTTTTTACTTTTTCCTCGGGATAGGTCGCTCTTTGCAAATTTTGTAGAAACAAGGCACTACCTGTGGGCAATGCTGCACAAAATCGTAGCGCGATAGGTTAAGAAACCGAATTTTGAGGTCGATTTAAAGAGTCTGGCCGCTATTTGAGACGCCCGATATTTACATGCCCAGGTACCAGTGCAAGAACCCACGATTTGATAACAATGTTATCTCTTAACCCCAAAAAGATACCAAACAGATTAAACATCCAATTTTTAGGTCAAAATGTATTTCAAATGCGTATAAATCTTTTGCAAGCATTGCCTCAAAATTGCAGCTGCTTTGTTGCGCCATCTTGAGCAACCGCTGTGAGAGGAAACTTGTGCGCAATGCACGCTTGGGAGCAACCGCGAGTTTGTTTTAGCCCCGCTTGCCTTCGTAACACCATTTACAGGAGGCTTTTCATAACGATGATTTATGCTGGCAGGCTACAATGCCCAGTCTACGCATTCCATTCACCAAATGGGCTATCTCAACGAGTTACAGAAACACACAGCGGATAATGTCTAACGTCAGCTACAAAATAAAAAAGGTTTGCAGCTTATTGATTTTGGCGTTTTCACAATTCGAAAAACTTAAACATGTTCCTTCAAAACAAAACAAAAAAAAAATGCGCTAGTGAATTTTTTAATTGTGCATCCTCCGAGCAACTTCACACAAGTGGCACCAGTGTACGTGGACTGCACTATAGTCCGTTGCAACTCGAGAAGGTAGGGCGAGGGAAAGGAAGACCGGGGAAGAGGAAGCAGACGGAACGCTGGAGAGAGAAAGAGGTTTCCCCCTCTCTTCTGCAGCGTTCCGTCTGTTTCCTGCTCCCCGGCCTCCCTTTCCCTCGCCCTACCCTCTTGAGTTGCAACGGACTGTAGTTTCAAAATTTCGAAACTGGCGGAAATGCTTGTACAGCGGGTATGGTCAGTATGCCTTGAAATAGTGTATAGAAATTCCTTGTGCTTCGACCCTAGACGAAAAATTGACCTTTTCCAGAACTTTTCGTGCATATAAAGACGGCCCCTAGCGGCAAGTGTGCGAGCTTACTTTGGTGGAACCTCCTTGCTGCTCTCCAAGCCGGCACAGCCGGCGTGGAGAACAGTCGACGCAGGTTCTGCGAATGTACGAACTGGTCGCGCAATCTGACAGACCTGTATCGGTTGTGTCTTCTGCTATTTTATCTGTCCTCGTTTTTCCAGAAACACATGCGAGCCTCCACCGGTAGGTGGGGAGCGACTTTGTGCATGCGCAGAACTCTCCCAAGAAGAGCTCTGGGCATGCCGACAGACTCCGACTGCTAACCCATCTGACATTAGGAATTAAACGAATTCACGTTGTTACAACGCCCCTCACTATTAACGTCAGTAGGAGTGGGAGACGAACTTATTGCCGTCGTGGCCTTGAGTCTGCAGTGGGAACTTTCACCCCACGTACCACCAAGTTATTGTCCTGACGAGTTGCCGCTTTTAAAACAAGACCTCGGACATGTGGTTGTTATATGCTACTAAACTAGACTAAAACATCCATATAACGACAGAACAATAAAGTAGACCTATCAAAGCAGAACAGGTGTGGCAGTGACGCTTTTAATTCGTTCCAACGGCCCATGCCATCCACGTCATAAAGAGAACCAAACGAAAAAGCGGCAATCAAGTGAAAACGCTAGATAGGGGGTTCGAGTGAATAAATTCCAGAGAAGCTCATCTATAAAACGACGCGGAATTCTTGGAACGCTAGCGCTGTAGCCGATACTGGTCTGGCGTCTCAGAATGCAGGCAGCTATTATTGAAGTAGTTTGCTTTGAGCCGGTCTTGTTAAAACATAAAACAGCACTCACACTGCAAAAGCCCGGAGGTTCGAGGGGATTGTTTTTATTGCATTTATTCCCTTCGAGCTGGTGCCGACCTTGACACAATAGCTGCTCTCAAAACAGGGAGGAAAATGTGGTGCGTGGGACAAAAAATGTACAGAAATAAAAACAAGATCCAGCAGCCCGCCGATGGTACCGAGAACATCCCTCTTTTTTCTTCCCCCGGCTCGGTTGTAATCATGGCCAACGCTTTGTCAGGGTCCGGCCTTTGACAGCGTCAGCTTGCGTTGCAGAGCCACACCCACCGTTTCGAGCGCCGTCGCCCTGCCGAACCACATCGACGTCAGTTCATTTTGGCAACGTAAAAAAAGGACGCGCGTGCCGACCAGACAGTCTGACAAAACGGGCCGCGACTCTCTCGGGGGCATAGGCGACAGCACTGTCGGCCTCGGCGGGTGCGTGAGCACGTCCAGTCCTGCTAGTCCAAACAAAGACTGACCTTGTCCGTACGCCCAGTCCACAAGTACTCGGCAAAAGGGAAGGTCAGCGCTTAGCCTTCTGTGCTCACCAAGCTTATTTTTGAGAACCCCGCATTAATTATCACTATTTTTCCTTCTTAATGTACAGCTAAGCAAAGAGTTAGTAACTTCACGTGAAATGTGACCTTCTCGTTTCAGGGGCTCTACCCTAACTCATGAAAATTGCAGAACCTGAACTACTGTTTTCTATGAAAGGAACATAAACGAGTCCTTCAATAGGCCGAACTACTAAACAAACTGACGACAGGGCCCTGCATTCATATTTAAGCGTCTACCTTTTTTGCGGTTTCCACGTCCCTCTGAGTTCGGGTAAGCCAACGGGCACGGAGAGAGTAACTACATATCAGTGCGTCATAGTTTAACCGGACGACGCGGAAATACGGGAGCGACCCGCGGTGCGGAAAGCGCGTGGTATGTGACATCTTTGGTCCTGGGCTCACTACTGGTCGGAGCCGCTGAAAGCTTCTTTTTAGTCGGAACACAAAATATACGTGGCGCGAACCGTTTCAATTGTTTATGAAAGTAGTTTTTGTTCACTACTTTAGATCAGAAAAGAAGCAAATGCAGTTTAGAAAGTACGGAAACAAGAAAGGACCTGTCGACATACCCGCCACCAAGCGGTGGAAAAGGCGGCGCATACTAGAAAGGTGTAGTGGGATCAGGCACCAACGAACGGCGAGCGTAGAGAGGTCCCGGTTGTACGCGACGGCGCTGCGGCCGTATGGACTCGAGGATCCGACCGGTTCCGAGCGTTCCCAAGGCCTTCGGCGAGCAGCTTTGGCTTGCGGTTTCGCATTTGGCGGTATGGCAGCGCGAAGTGGCTCCCGTTCTGAACTGACCTTTCCCCGTGTTTGCTGTCGTTTGTGGCCAATGAAGTGTCATGCCGAGTTAGTGCTTAATCGCGCAGCAAATGAAATGCGAGCTGCCCTGGCTGCCCGCTTCATACAGCCTAGCCAGAACATGCTTTAGTGGCGCCCTCTCGAGCAGTCGACACAGAGTGCGGCAGCCGTGAACGCTCGCTGAGCTCACTACCCGTCCTCTAGTTAACGGCCACTCAAGCAACCAAGGACGTCATGAAGGAGGTTATTTTTTGCTTGTTTTTGTAATTTTAATTTGCCTATAACTTTTAAAATAAAGCGAAATTCGAGAAAAGAAAAGTTTCATTAAGTTACTACGTTCAGTGCACTCAGGTTTGGTGCAAATTAAAAACCAGTAAAAAAGTCCTTGCAGGGCCCCTTTAAGCCGGGGTCACACTGCTTATACATGATACAAAATACAGTCTGCATACAGATTCGAACACGAGTCATCACGAGATATCTGCTTCGAATGCCGCATGGGAGTGAGTTCAAGGATGAAACTTGGCACGCGGCATTCGAACGACGAATATTTCGGTGACTTGTGTCTGCGGACTGTCTTTTGTAGTATGTATGAGCAGTGTGACCTCGGCTTTAGAAAATGAGCATAAAAGTTGGACGAGACACTTTCAGGGTAGAGAATGAACTTCTTGCCTGATTGTACGTTAGTCGTGTTCACTTTGAGCGTTGGTCACCAAAAGTACACCGGTGTGACCATCTCCAGGAGGACCTTCGGAGGAAGGCTCAGCTGGGATAACTTTACGAAACATGATCTTCTGATAATGAAGCATTGTTCCATGCTCTGTCAAATGGAACGCTGTTTTGATGTCTACCAACACAGCGGTTCTTTACTGCTCGTCTGGCTTCGTGTGCGCAATTTTGGACACACAATCAGTGTAGTTGTCGATCGATACTGCATCAGTGTTGTTTGGGCCTGCCGGTTTAACATAGCATGGGACTGGTCCTGTAAATCGATTACGACAGACAACGTCGCTTCTAGCAATTGTGCCATTACGGCTTCCACAATGTGGACAGCCGGTAGGGTCGATACGATACTGCCAGTCACATTAATCAAGTAGCGAGAAAGTAAATAGGTGGCTCGAATGTACGTGTCAGACGTTGATGGCATATCCAGCGTAATCAAACTTTCTCCACCCAATAGATCAAGCGAATCGAACAAACGGTGTTCGTGCATTACAGTTTATTTTACACACGTCATACATCTGAAGATTCAAAATATTTCAGCCATAGAAAGTAGTAGATTATATATGGCATTTTATCGCAGCCAATCTAAAGCATGTAAAACGTTATAATAATTGAAATAAAATTTAAAAAAAAAACTTCCAACTAAAGCATGCATTGAGATGTTCAATAAAAGAGTTTACTTGAGTCGTTTCGCTCTGGACGTGGCTTTGATTCAATGTAGAGAAAAAAAAAAACACCAAAACATTTTGAAAAGAGAATAAAGGTCGGGAGGGGGAAGCAATAGTCGTAAAAGACCCTCAGCTTCCTAAAGGCCGAATTGAAGAAATAATGCTCTTCTTTTGTCTTTTTTTTTCCCACTTCTTTGATGAGGCGGTAAAAAATTACGAGCTTCTCTCGAAGAAGAAAGAAAATGCGAAAGGTCGCGTGAAAGACAATAGAATATTCATCAGTCCTTCGGTCAGCTCAAAAAACAAAGAAAAAAAGAAAGCTTCATGAAATAAAAGCGTTGTTATTCCCATTGAGCGCTAGATCCGAGCGAATTTACCGCCTGGGGGGGGGGGGGGGGGTTGTATTTGGGGAACTCTTTGAAGACGCTGGGAAGCGAGCGCCCCATACATCAAGCGTTATAAAGACGGCCGCTTTAGTGAGCATCCACTAGAATACAGCCTCGAATGCGTTCAGAAGAGTCAAAGGAAGCCTCGGATAACCCCCCCCCCCCCTCCCCCCCATGAAATGGTTTAAGCCGCCTTCAAATACGCAATATTTCGCTCCTAAAGCGTCCCATACCCCAGTGCGGGACGTAATGGAAAGGAATCTGAAAGCGCGCGAATACTACAGGGTGAGAATCGTGTAGGAGCGACCATAATGTTCCGGTACCTTTCTTTTCTATTATCTGTCCTTCAACAACAGTTGCATAAACGTCAGTACTGCAAAGCGAAAACAAAAAAATCTATTTGCGCGAAAATAAATATAGTATACTTAGTAGAAAAAATAAGAAACCTCAAAATATTAAAAAGGACGCGACATATTATGATTTCATTAACTGATTAGGTGCTGCTGTCACGTCCCCCCCCCCTTTTTTTTCCTCTCTTATTTAATTATATATTTTTTTTAATTCGATGGTTGTGAGTTTTGGCCAGTTTGGTGTAGTGCGTAGGACATGGACACGCTTCCTTGGTGGGAGGTGCAGCGCAGCGATTGCTAAACTCATTTCAGAATGAAGCTTGAACATTCTGAATATAACGGGAGGGTCACCGTAGCATTTCTTCCACCTAAAAGAAGCCTCGTACATGACGTCATTTTGTTGTTAAGGCAGAGGTTTCACTCGAGTCCAAGGAACATTTGTTTATTTCGAAATTTATACCGAACCAAACTTCCCGAGTTTTCTTCAGAGAGTCGCTTTACATTGGTGATTAAATCTGCACCCTACGCAATTGGCGAGGCAATAAAAAAATCGCTTGTGACACAATCTAAAAAAAAGTGCATCTTCGGAAGAAAATAAAAATATTTTTTTTATATCATGTCCCCCCGTGATAACGTATAAGAAAACATTGTGAATGAGAAACAGGGGAATACATAATGGACCAGCGCGAATTTTTGCAAGGACATTATGAATCCATACCAACTCGCCCAGTTATCCTGTTTACTAAGGGGAATACACCTTCCCCCTAGATACGATGGAATATTTTGTGTCCAAAATAGCTGGAATGTAATAGCGGAATAAATGAAATATGTCTCGTTGTTTGTAAATCTGCTCTCTTAAACCATAGCACGCGGTATCCCGATCAATGGTATTGTGCAATAATTGCATCACTCACAAATCGTTTGACGCCTGTTTTGAAAAGGATTCTATCTACTGCTCGAAAATCGGAAATATAGTTTTGTTAAAGGTGTGCATTTTATTTTTTTATCTACACCATAGATCCCCAGGCGTAGTTTGTTTCTCCAAAACAAGTGCGGAGTTATTTTCTCGTGTTCCAAATTTCGTCAGATTTGCTGTTGATGCGGTTGGTTTTTCGCCCGTCTTGCAGCCTTCACTCACTGCATGGTCCCCTATTCCCGGCTCAATGCTGCAGCTCAATATTATTACGATTGTGAAACTAAAGTCAGTGAACCAATAGCGGCTGGGACTCGTTCGAGCTCTAAAAGGCTCAAGTTAACGCAGTCGCTTTCATCACTTGCTGTACGGTGCATTCGCGTTATTAAAAATGTCTGGTGCTTATTTTAGGCTCACCCATTCTCATCGGTCAAATAAGGTGTCGGCCTTGTGTAACACTTTTATAAACAGCGCCAAAAAAAAAAGCAGAAAAAAAAAACAGTGAGCAGGCAGTTGACAGAAGTGACAGGATCTTTCAAAATAATGTCTGTATTCGTGTGCATGTCTCGGTTGTGGATCGGGGAATTCGAAGGTTAAACAGCCGCCTGGTTGACTCTTTGTTTTCTTTGTCCGCAGGTCAATGTATTCAACAAACGTTTTTCGTTTTGAAAAGCTGCGCGTTTTCATGGGCCTTTGTACGCCCTCAAGCACATATTAAAGAAATTATTTGAAATAGAATTGAAGTCGCAGACGCATTAGGAAGTAGGAAAAATCGAGTCCTCTCTGGCGTTGAGTATCTGTGCCCCAAGCACATTTGGGACGTGACTGCGGTCTTACCGTTATACCGCGACGACTTCTGTCGTTTAATGATTGTTTTGTTTTTATGACAGTTTCACTATTGGTTTCCTTGCTACGTTGGCTTGCTCTTGTGTTCCTTTACTTAAGAATTCTGCCGCGAGCATTAGGTACTACTTCCTCTGTTTAATATTCTGGGGCAGATGTGTTGTTTACTGAAAACATATGATACGCTACACCTGAAGTGCTCGCGTGCTCTGCACAAGAGCGCGTTGGGAAAGCAAGCTCAAGTAGCTTCTGCTTTTCACATCGCTGCTTTTTTGTGTGTGTGTCTTTATTGGAGGTTTTGCCGACAGTTTTTCAACGCCCGATGCGACAGTGTAGTAAGGCATCTTATCGCAGGCGATACAACTATACTCCGTTCACCCTTAAAGGGGCTATGCAACAATTTTTTTACTTTGCGCAAATACCGCTTAGAACGGATCCCTGACGTTAATGACCTATGAAACACGCCTTCGTTTTTCACCCGACGCATTAGAAGTCCCAGAAAAAAATTAAAAAACAACGAGCAGCGTTCACGCCCTCAACTCGCAGCCAGAACAAGCGGCCACGTGATCTGGAGCCGATTATATGCCGCCAATGTTGATCATAGCCACGCGCTGGGGTTGGCAAAGCACAGGACACGCGCTGAGTTCCAGACATTGTTATGGCTCGGCTATTGTCGTCGTTGCAGCGATTGGACACGGGCCACTACTCGAATGCTTCTCGAGCTATCAATTATCACGAGCCTAAATCGAGTGCCCACGCAATGCTCGGGTCCAATCTATGAACCGCATTCAAATATCGTCATACGGGTGTACTGCGATCCCCGCGTTACGTCATCGAATTTTGCAAGGGAGAGATTGAATGAAAATGATCGCTTTTGTCCTTGAAATTACACCGCAACAAAGGAGTTTCTTGGCCAGTGACATTGCATGCGAGTATCCTTGAGTCCCACTAGTGCCAGTAAGCTCGTGTAAAGTGAAAAACATTCCAATTGAATATCGTTGCACAGCTCCTTTAAGCTGAGACTAGAAGCTCCGCATTCAGCGCGAGCTTTCTGCCCTTGCTAACACATGTGTGAACGCGCGGGCACGCGCAACCAAAGCACTGCGGATGCCAGCGAGCTCGCGCTAAAGACGGACCTTCTAGGCCTCTAAACTCGTCAAACACAAAGTTGGGGCCGAAGTTGACGGCGCGCACCGATTGGCCTATCACGACGATGACTTGGCGCTTTTTTCGCCGACGTCCAATCGGCGTGCTCCGAGAACTTTCGGCTCCAACTTTGCGTTTGACGAGTTTAGGGCCCATAGTCTCAACTGAAGAGCGAACGGAGTATACCGGTTTCGAAACATAAAAAAAACTACCTAATATTCAACCATACTCGAAAGCTATACGATATTTGTGTATGCAGCTTGCTTGTCTTCCAGTGGCGCTTGAGTTACTTCATCTATTTTATTGACATGCACATTGTTTTGGTTTTTATTTACGAGATGGTCAGAGAGGCGCCAGGAATTTTCGACGTCGTGATGTGTCGGGTTATATATATATATATATATATTACGCGTGTCGCATTGACGGCCGAGGTTTCGGCCTCATTCTGATATGTCCGTTTCCTTCCAGTCCAGGGTAGCGAGCCCGACCTGGGACGCCAGGTTCGACTGTCGAAGCGAGAGACCCCTGTGAGCCGCGCGGATCGAAGCCAGGTACCAGACTCGCTGCGTGGTCCCCCCAGAGTTGGTGAGCTATTTATACGCCGCAGGACCGTATACCTCCGGCGTCCCGTTGTGATTGCTTAAGCGGTGTCCCCCTATTTTCTTTTTTTTTTTTTTCTAACTAAGCACATCGATTCTGGGGCTCGGTTATTTACGTACGCCGCTGCCGCCCGATCGATTAATAACGCTGGACAGCCGCATTTCGATCGAGATCAGAACCGTCTGACCTCAGATTTGCCCCTGCCTCGAACGAAGAGCTCCTGTCCAAGCTGGCGTAGGACTGGCTTCCACGCATGCGCAATGCTGGCGTGACCGACTAGAGCCGGGTTCCGGTCACGCGATTGCCAGCGGGTCGCTCATGTGCTGGCGTTGTAGCGGCCTGCCCAGCAAGAAACGCCCACGGAAGTGAGCCTGCAGCGGGCCACCGCACGAACGCTCCCGGTCCTGCTAGCGCAATATGCAAAAGACTCACATTGCTAACTTTGCTCGGAATTGTTCAAAATAAGAAATCTATATATAAAAAAATTAAATTGTTTCAGAACGTCGTATTGCAAAGTCGCGGGTGCGGTCATTGCAATTAAAGCCGTGCTTTGTTGATTAGTCGTAAGAAAAAAAAATAATAAGAAGATAAAAAATAAAAAAATACGCGCCCTGTGATGGCATATTGTTGCCCAGAGCGGTGACTACATTGGAATCCAGCGGTAGCACTGGCTGAAAAGTTGCACGTGCCTGCTTCCGACCCTTTCGAGGCTTGGAAACAAGCACGCTCCAAATCCTTAAAAGAGAAATGTTTTTTTTTTTATAATTTTTTTAAGAGCAGGGTGCGGAGCCGCGCTTCAATTTTGCTCAAATGGATTTCTACAATACTCAGATGTGCATAGAGTAACAGCAATAAATACCGTTTGGCAGCTACGCTCCAGAGGCACTAGGCGTATACGTAAAGCATATCGAACACCATTCAAACTTTTTCAGCCTTTTTAGGTTCAAATATTGCTTCGCTTGCCAGCACAGTTATGGGTGTTAGTTAGATGGTGTAAAAGTAGCAATAAAATTGTGGCCTCGGTGCATATTTTAGTCTACGTCACCGTTCCTTCTCACGGTAGGCGTACGCCGACGAAAACGGTATCGTCCCCCAAACAATTGCAACCATTTAAGGCAGGAAAGCCTTTTATTACAGTGAACCGACTCCATTCTCCGGACTCGTATGCAGTTTGATAATTCATAAATCATACAGGAAAGCACTCGACAAAAGTTCGCGACACCAGAGGGAAGGAAAGGTTCCTCAAAACGTCGATGAAAAGCGAAGGGGTGACGTCTCAAATGCCACTTTGCTTCTTGAAAAAAGCAGAAAACCTTTGAAGGAATATTGCTCCCGGGGAAACTTTTCAATTTTCCGAGTGAGTTTTGGCTGAACAGGGTTCGCGACGAAATCCAAAAAGAAGCCGGTTGACACGCGGGCTTCCAGCGCATTGAGCGAAGTGTTGTGCAATAATTTCCATTACTCAACCGAGAGTGCGCTGCACTGCAGCCACGGGACTGCTACTAATGGGTCTGGGTTCTGCCATTCCTTTATTGTTCTACCCCGTCACGTGCTGTCGAGGTTATTCCGCTGACGGGCTCGCCCGCCGTCCCCGAAGCAAGAGGGAAGAAAATGGGGACAGGCTGGAATGGAAGGATTTCGCTAACGACTGTCGACATTTTTTGGTGCGTTCTTGGGGAGGGCTGTCTCTGAACCCAGCAGTGCCCGAACACGTTTTATTACGAGACGCTCTCAATTTATCATTCAGTCGCAGAGATATAAAGCAAGGAATATGCCGAGTCGCGACGCGAATCTCTGGGGAGAAGGAAAGGCAGCGTCCCCACACCTCACCATTAAAGCAGTGGCGTTAGTTCGGAACGAGTAAATAAATATATCAAGTGAAAAATTATAAAAAAAACACACACACACGTTATTCTATTGAATTTGTGCAAAATATATTATCCCCTTTTGAATTATATATAAATGTTGTTGTCCACGGCCCTTCTCCTTCTTCTTCATCGTGGTTTTGCGGTTGCTACATAGTCACGATTATTACGAGTCTAGGAATCCGAGAAAATCTTGGGAAGTGTTTTGAAAACGTTTTTTTATATACCATGTCCGACATTGCGAAACATTCAGTTTCAGCTTTATTGCGAGGCCCCACGTGTTGTCTGAATGCTGGTTCAGGCATTTTCGTTTGAGAATAAACGACTCCGTTACAACCCCTTGCGTGCCACTATGACGCCCTGCACGGACTTTGGTTGTCATAGCGCCCATTTCGTCGTAAGCAGTCTTAAACAGTCATGAGCATAAGCTCAAACGAAAATGTCTGGACCAGCCTTAAACGTTAATGAGGTTAAAATCACCTCACGCCATCAATCCTATAACCATGAGCGTTTGTAAAGGTTGTCTGGCCGCATTACGGCGGTGTTCACGGAGAAGGTAACTTTACAGGGCTAATACTGTGGTCAATACGAAAATTTCCGGAGGAATAAAAAGCATTTACAGAAATAATAATAATATAATTTTTGTATGTGCAATGAGTTTTTACGTTATTACAAGGCTCGGAAATATTACGTTATTTTTCTTTCCTCTTTTTTATAAGGGTGGACGTAGATTCAATATTTATTCATAGGGCCGAGTCCAAACAAGTATGTCGGTATCGACCATGCGTAAAACTGTGCCTAAAACGAATATGTAGGATGTTTGTTGGAGTGGGTCATTTCCCTGCCACAACCGTTCGCGAGCTCGACAAACAATAGTTCAATCAGTTCAGTTAGCCTATTGTCACTGAATAATGGCGCGAAAACGTGGAGAAGCCTTAACAAATGAACTACACCAACCACGTGTCGGTATCGACCATGACACAACACGCGCGCTTTTGCTTTTGAGGGACGATGTCGGAGCCCATACAGTCTGCTTCGCGGTAAAACTATTGATAAGCTGCTTTTCAACGAAGCCCTCCTGTGAGCTCTTGGGTCGTGCGGCCCCAAAAATACCAGCCAGCCTCCGATAGTCTGCGTAGCAGCCACAGACCTCGGGGTATGAGCGAAAAGTTGAACGTTCTGGCCTTCAATAGTTTATGTACTGACTTTTTATATTGCTCCCTCCCAGTCTCATCACGGCGCATGCAAGTATAATGACCACAAAATGTTCTTGTCGTTGCGCAGCTAAAGAGCCGCAGCGAGGTTTCTGAAATTCCCGATTTGTTTATAAACATTTATCTTCATTTGATAATTTCTTCCATTTCTTTTTGTTACCGAAGCGCACTCCGAATACTATGGTATTACTATTTCTTGCTTTTATTAAAGTGATTGCTTTAAGGAACTCGTGTCGCAGAAAAGCCGGCGTTGGCGTCTGTGGCGTGGGACGGGAAAATCCTGATTGGTCGATAGGGTCATGACGTCACAGCGACATGACCTCGGGGGGGTATTTCAAACAACCCGCAACGCTCACGTCCCTCATGACGTTACGCGTGGAATGAAAGTGATTAAAACATGACATGTAAGGTGAATTAAAGGTTGCCGCATGTCTCGAATGATTTCACTTTAAAAAGTAATTGATTTTCCTTAAAGAAAAAAATTCGAAGAATTTTAGGCGGAGGCGGGATTCGAACCCACGACCCTTCGGTTGCGAACCAGAGAGGCTACCGGCAAGAATACGCAGACTTCTTTATGTTTTTTTTTTTATTTATTGCCGACTAGGGTACGCAGACACCTTTTTTTTTTTCTTCTTTATTGCATGAGATCATCAAAACGACACTCACGTAACATGGGTTGTAAACCGTTCATGTGTCTCTCGAACATTTTTCGGAGACATCTGTTAAAAATCGACGCATTTTTTCTAGTCCTTTGGACAGATCGGCCCACTCAGGTACCAAGTCTGAAGCTATGTAAACACTCTGGAGTTGCGCGACAAGCTGTACGAAGTACTCCTTGACCTCTTTGGCGTCAGGTTCTGCATGCCTCACTGCCATGCGTGACTTCCATATGCTGTACAATCCAAGGAGCATAAACATTTCATAATGCACACAGTTTTTATTTTCAACAGCAAGATAGCTTACTGTATGAGGGCTTATGTAGGAGTCCTTTCTTAAAGTGCATTGAAGTATGCAGCAGAAAAAGTGGGCTTCCCCTTAAAAAAAAAAAAGGAAAACATGGTCGATCGTCTCTGGTTGCTTGCACGGGAGAAACTCCGCCGATCACGGCACAAAGATGCCCGTCCTTTAACCAAGCTTTCACAGAAAGGGTGGAGCTCCGCATTAACAAAAAGAAAAAAGAAGGACTTTGCGCGCAGGAGGTACGCACATTTTCTTCACTCGCGACAAGACATCTCGGCCCTGGCGCTTTGGAAACAAAAATGCGATACAAAGGAGCTGGAAATAGATTATTAATCAAGTCACGAGTTAATAGTTTTTGTGCTAACCATTACCAGGTAGTCAAATTAAGACCTTACGGAAAACATTGCACGGCGTTCACTACTTCTTTTAAGAACCCAAACAGTTTGTTTGGTGGATTAGCGCTTGACGATACAACAAGAAATGGAAGATGAGGTGACAGTTCTGTTTGAATGAGCACCCAAATGAATGGCTGCTCTTGATAGCGTACAAAGACAAATCTTGATACTATCTGTCGCACAAATGGGTGAGAGAGTCCTAGTCCACCATTGCGTACGCGATGAAAAATGTTGTCCCGACTCATATGTTCCCAGGTTGATTTTCATGTGAACATTGCAAACACTTTATGAAGTTTCAGTACATTTTTCCCCACACAGTGCAAAGTCTGCAGAACATGCCATAACCTGGCGATGAGAAAAAAAAAAAAAACATTGCACACCGTCGTTCTGCTAAAAATAAACAAATGCCGGTGCTTCCATCGCGAAGCCCGTCTGTCGAGGTCGGTTGCGACGCCCGACCAGCACATCGGGCTATTTATGAAGTGCTGGAATGGAACCCCCAGGTACTTGGACGGCGTGCAGCCCCACTCGACATCCTCATACTCTGAGGGTGTAGTAGCCCACGCACCAAGCCAGAACCCACAGTACTTTTCCCTGCAAAACTACGCCTCTTACGTGCCCCTACTCAAGACACTCAAACAAAAGGGTTCCTATTATAATGAAAACAGCAGGAGGGACCCTTGGCATACGGAAGAACGTACAAGTAAAGACGAAGGACACATTGTTACTAATTATTATACTTTTTGAACAGCCGGTATAAGACATCGTGATGCCTCGCAATTACACCTCTCCTACATTCGCCCAAGATAAAATTTGAAAAAGAACATCGTGGCGAACGCGGTCGAACGCCTTCTCGAGGTTGATCTGAAGCATCGCCGCTTGGCGTCTCCATTGAGAAAAAAACTCCAGCACACTACACGCGACATGCACATGAGTTGTTATCGACCATCTTTTGATGCCACACGTCTGGTGTTCTATCAGAAGTTCTGTTACAACATTCTGCAGGCGTTTTGTTAAAACTTTCGCAAACATTTTGTAGTCGACGTTACGTAACGTTATCGGGCGGAAATCGAATACACGACGAAGTTTTCTTTCATCCTCAGACCTCGGGATGAAGACGGTATAAGGCTTCCGAAAAGGAAGGCGGCAAAATGTACGCCTTGTAAGCCTGTCGAAAGAGCTCGAAAAGAAATGAGGAAATGGAATACTTAAAATGTTTATAAAACGCCGCAATTAACCCGTCCGGTCCCGGTGTTTTGACACCAGCGAGCTCATCAATAGCGTCACAGTAATTGTCTCCTCAAGAACTTATTTTGTCTCCTCAAAAAACTGAGGCAAGCGCGCTATCAAAAGAACTTTTAAAAAAAATTACTTGGACATGTTGCGCCACTAAAGAGCTTAATATAGGTATCCACAAAAGCACGCTCAATTCTGTCGTAATCAGTACGAGTAAAAAAATTGTACTCAGTGTCTGCTATCTCATTTGCGGTCGCGTATTTCTTTCCGCCACCAAGTGTTCGTTTTGTTTCCTGTTCTCCCAACAAATACTTCTCAGTTCTAGAGCGCACGACTGTACCCTGATAACGTATATGATTAAGTTCATCTGTTCTACTTTTTTATAAAGCTGATATATTTCGCCCCCTGCCGGGGACTCACGCACTCAGGCTAGCTGTGTATGCGTAAATTGTGCATGAAGTTTCCGTTCTTCTGCTCGCTCAGCGAGCGCCAGCTTACTCAATACTTCTATCGCGACCAGCTTTATAGTTTCTTTAAAATTTTGCCATCTTTCGCAGTAACTGCTTCCACTCGAGTTCAGTATTTCCTCCCGCATTTCGTCTACGTTTTCAGAAAAAAAAAACCTTCGTTCTTCAGTAGTCGAACGTTTAGTTTCCATGCGCTTCCAATTAAATTTCGCCTTGTATCTCGCCTTATTTCCAACATTAACAGTGACTAGGCAATGATCACTAAAGTACACTGATGTCACCTGATATTCTCTAAGACCATGCAGAAGTACAACCGATACGTACAATCGATCTAGTCTTGCGTGTAACGCACCCTGAAAATGTGTGAAGCGCATCTGCGTAGAAAACTTTTGAAGTGACCCTACACTTAGCAGAATAAAATCGTTAGTTATGTCCTAAGTAATTAAGCACTGCTATCCACTTGGGCTCTTGGGCTCGCTCTATCGCGGGCGTTCATGACGCAATTAAAATCTCCTATTAGTACAAGTAACTTGTCACAGTTCAAAAAAGCTCTTAACGAACAAAAAAAAAAAAAAGAACACCTTTCACTAACTTGGTTGTGGTCGTACACGCAAATGACACGCCATTCTCCTGCCCAGCGTGAAATCACAAAAAAAAAAAAAAAAAAAAAACGAGGCGCCTGACTTTATCACTAGTTACGCTTAAGATTGATAGTGAAACAGACTTTTTCAAAAACAAGAAACAGCCCCCAGAAAGGCCTAGAGCGTGAGCGGTACATACCTCATACGTTGTCAAAAAAGATTGAAGCACCCTTGTAACCTGCTCTTCTGTGAACAATTTGGCCTCCTCGACCGCTAAAAATCAACGTCTTCCGAAAATACCAATCGCTACAGTTGGCACTGCTTTTTTCTAGCACTGAGGCCTCGTATGTATACTTAGAGTACAAAAGGTGAGAGGCTCATTTATATCGCTTAACCTTCAAGAGTAATAAGCAGAACACATAGGCTAACAGTTCTGTACAGGAAAACACACTTGCCTTCGTTTTTCCTTTTCCTGACCCTCTGTTTCTTCTAGACCCTGAATTCTTTACTTAGCACCCTCCCAGCGAGCGCGAACAGCGCTCACTTTGAGTAAGCGCTGCTCGCGCTCTGTAGTGAACCTCCGCTTCTGCCTACCACGCACACGCCTCGTTGGCTCAATCCAGGCGTTGTGGCTGTCTTCGGCATCTGAGGGCTGATCTGTGTCCAGGGTACGCTTGATGGCCATGCTCGTCGCGTCCATGTCGGTCTCGTTGTTTTTCTCGTCGATCGCCAGCGTTTCTCCTTATCCTTGGTGGTCCGCCGCACTTGGAGCCGTCGTTGCCCCTGTTCCGGTGCTGTCTTCCTCTTGGTGGTCGTGAGGCGAGCGTGCCTCGCTCACAACGGCGTCAGTGGAGGCTTCCTTTCCTTTCGGCGTTTGGTTTGCCTCCGGGGTCTTAGCTGCCGTCCTGCTGGTTCCACCATCAACTCCTTGGCAGTATTCTCCGCCTCATCCGCTTCCATTAAGGATTTGGAGGTCTCTTCGTCCCTCTGGCCCCCCGTCACTCTTTGCATATGTCTTCACACAGGCGTTGCTCTCGTGGCCGAAGTGGTGGCACGCCGTACAGCGAGGAACCCCTCCCTGATGTGGCCGGTTCGCTCGCAGTGAAGACATAGCGGCACTCTTCCTAGAATGACTACGAGAGCGTTGCCTCCTTCGAACCGGAGCTGATCCGGCATGGCGTCAACGGTCACAACTTCCTTAAGCATCATGCGTGCCAGTCTTGTCATCGACTGGATGCCCTGAAACCCTTCAGCACGCCAGGTTTCACGCATGATTGCAGTCACCTTACCGAAGTACTCCAGAGAATTGAGCACAACTTCGTCTTGTACGAGGTATGGAATCCAATGCAACCGCATTCGCACCTCGGTGTGGCTGGGGTCGATGATGAGGCAGCGCAGTCCTTTTATCTGCAGCTCGCTGTTTTCCGTCAGCTTCTTCTTCGCTTCCGCCGAATGGAACGCTATGTATATCTGCTTCAGATGAAATTGTCGGGGTGTTTCAGATGACCCATATTTGAAACGCTTCGATTGTCGCTACTTCCTTGAGGATGGCACATCTTTACAGCTCGTGCTTGAAGTCCTGGACGCGGTACGGCCAGCCCTTTAGGTCACAATGAAGAAACAGAATTTTTGGAGGCGTTGTCGTTTGGCAGAAAAGGCAGTACAACCTTGTAATCCTCGGTCGACGTAATCTGAGAACCACGGCCAGTTTCGGCCGATGACGCTGCTTCTTGGGAGCTCACGATTCAGGTGACCGTTCTGCTGGAAAGCAGGTAGTAGAATCAGGCCACGCAGACACGCTTGCACGTCTTGGGAACGAGCGGGGTTTATATGTTTCGCTATCGCGTTCCACCCTTAAAGGCGAAGCTTAAGCGTCCTCCTGTATTTTGTTGTGTTTCTCGTTTAATTATGATCGCGTAAAGTTTGGTGAGAATTATTAGTGTGATCAAATGGATGTAGTCAATAGTGCGTGCACCTCACTCTGTAAAGAAATAGTCTTTGCGCAAATAAATTCACAAGCCTATTTCTAGCCGGCGCTAATTAACGTTAGAACTCTTACTTTTGCTAAATGTGTTAAGACCCCGTAGAAGCTCTTTGTGCCAATTTAGATTAGTCCACTCGGACGGGAGGACTCAGCACTGTCACAGGTATCTTAAAATTAGTTTAACACCAACCCCATTGAAAGAAGTCGTTCCAATTTCGATTCGTCCGACAATAGGAAGTCCTCTTTACGGTCTTCCGAAAAGATAATTCAATAAACTAAAGAAATTTTTAAAAAGACACTGCTCTGGAAGAAACGAGCAGCTTTCTGTATTACAACTTCCCATCGACTCCTATCTTACGTGCTACCTCATCGTTCAATTTCCTACAAGTTGCTGTTCTAGTTGAGGCAATCGTTTCTTCCTGTCGCTGCTCCCGTCTTGCACATTTGCCTTCTTTTTCTCGGTCGGTTCGGGTTACGCGCGGGCTGCTCTTGGGGGGGGGGGGGGGGGGGGGGGGGGGCATTGAAGCCATTATTTGCACGTTAGCTTTGGAACAGCGCTATAGCTACTGAAGCAGGAACGGGCAGACGCGTGAGTTCGCGCAAACATGTTTTCTCGTCGAAGGTTTCAAGATCCCCGATCCTAAACCTCTAACACCTCAAATCACAAAAAAAAAAAAAAAAAATTATGCTGCGCTTGTTTTTCTTTGTTGTCCCCCTCCTTTATCGGAGGCGAGATCCCGGGCGCTCGTCGTTTGTAAGATATTTCAGATAAGCCTGAACGCAACCATCAAAATTCTTTTGTCCAACGTGGGATCCACCCTAAACATACAAATTGAGAATCTACCCAAATTTATACAAGGCTATTAAAGCCGACTTTGCCTTTTGCGTCGAAACTACCAGAGGGAACTAAAGAAGATCATAAACTACCGCAAAAGATAAAATTTAAAAAAAAAATGCGGTAAACGCTTTTCGTGAGTTGGCAATGTGATTTCATGTACGAAAGAAAATGTTATTTTTATTCCTAACTATTCATTCGTGACCACCACCTAGTGCGACCCCACACCTGAAAAGATTACGACAACAACGAAGTGGGAAAGTGAAATTGTATTTAAGAAATAAAAAGCGTGACTGCCAGAAGCATAGCCGAATCACAAACCTATTGTAACTTTTATTGGGCAAGTACAATTCAGTCCCGATCGCACTATTGCAGATCTCCCCGCCGCCATGTCTCACGTGTTTGGTTATTTGACGACATAAACATATCAGAGTTAAACCATTTAAAACATTACTAAGCATCAAAAAGTGAAAAGTGATTTCTTAGGAAATAAAAGCACATGGGTTCGGGGAATGTCACTGCAACTGTTTGTTTCGTTCCGCGTGGCGTTTTTAGACTCAAACGAAAGCGCTGTACAAGCTCCTGGCATGCATTCTGGTGATGTCTGTGAAGTATACTAATATGAAATATGAGGAGCTGAAAAATCATTTGAGACATGCGGCGACCTTTAATTCGCATGACATGTCATGTTTTAATCACTTTCATTCCACGAATGACGTCACGTTTCACACGAGCGTTGTGTGTTGTCTGAACTTCCCTCGCGAGGTCATGTGGCTGTGACGTCATGACCCTATCGACCAGTCAAGATTTTCCCGGCACTACGCCACCGACGCCGACGTCGGCTTTTCTGCGACAGGAGCTCCTTAACGCAGTCCCGTTAAAAACGGGGTGGTGCTTCTGCGGTGATCCTGTGCATACTACGTCGAAATGCGATAGCGTTGCTTGTCCACGAAGACTATATTCCGCTGATTACATTGCGATTAACCTTATTGTAGGTAACTAAGCATCAAATGTCCGTACATTCTTATTCAATGAAGGTGGTCATACTCGACACATCGCCATGCGGCACATCCAGCCAGCGCTTCGTCCGGCCATCCGCGCATGCGCGAGGATAACGACACACGTACCTCAAGCTCCTGCCGCCTGCACATGCGCGAGATAAGGAGAGGAGGACGGCACGAACGTACCTCAAGAAGGAGGAGGAGGAGGAGGAGGGGTGACAGAAATGCTATTGCATTCAAAAGTGATTTGCGGCTAATACCGACAAAAATACTTGGTGTCAACTGGGCGCGCAAGCTGAGCGTTCCAAGTAACCTTGAGTCCAGAGGAATGGAACCTTGTCACGGTGCATTCCCTAAAGCCCGGGTCACACTGCTCTTACATCATACAAAAGACAGTCTGCGCACAGATTCGAACGCGAGTCCCCGCGAGATCCGTGCTTCGAATGCCGCATGGCAATGAGTTCGAGGAGAAAACTTGGCACGCGGCATTGGAACCACGGCTCTTGCGGTGATTCGTGTTTGCAGACTGTCTTTTCTTTTATGTATGAGCTGTGTGACCGTTGCTTAACGTCCCTTTGGGTTCGCTAATTAAAAAAAATTGGCTTCACGTTTGCGTTTTTTTTTTTTTTGGTCATTCTGCCAAGCGCGTTTTAATGCGGTAGCTTTATAGGGTGGGTGGTGTTCTTATAGTTCGGGTGGCTGCCTTGTGCAGGATGATCCTTAGTCTTTCAGTGCCTGGGGTGGTGGTTCTCTTAGTTGAGATGGTGGCTACGGGAAAACAAATTACGTCACACCATTGTCTCTTTGTGAAGCTGCGCTCGCTTCCCCTCGGAGAGTTTTCTGCACGTGCGAACAAGTGGATGTTGGGCTTAAGTCGGTAGCTTACTGCAAACACGCAGCAATTAAATAACAGTAAAACAAAATACCTCCTCCTTCGATCCAAAGGAAAGACAATGGCTGCAAAACCGTGTTTCAATTTTTAGAATCAATCAAACGCGAGCAGTTCGTTTTTTGGGTGTTTCCTTTAATAAAACTTTATCGTGCTCAACACATGTAGATTTGCCTTTGCCGAGCAGGCTCAAGAGCTTGCAATATTATTTCCAAGAATAATAATAAAAACAAAAAAGAAACACTTACATGCATTTATTCATTCCCGGCTAAATCATTGCAGCTTAGCATGGTCAACTAGTAAACAAACTTAAACTCTCTTGTCTGCAAAAACGTATTGTACGCGTAATTGGAGATATACTGCTTTCTGAAACCTCTATGCCCTACTTCAAGACATATGGAATTTTACATAATAGAAAATTACGTTAATATAAGCATCACCTTAGAAATTTATCAAAAGTATCAATATGACAAACAGCTCTTCAGCCCTAATTATCACAAAACCCCATGCCCATTTGGATTAAAAAAAAAAAAAAATTATAGCAAAGTCTCGTATGCGGAGAAATTATGAAGAACAACGTCTCGCCTCTCTAATCCTCTTTAATTAACTCTATTAGCGACAAAGTTGTGCTGAATGAGAGTCTGACCGCAATTTCTAACCGGTGCGATCTCTGGAACATGAAACTTGATCAAGAAAAATCTGTGTTTATGCGTTTCACCAACACAAAGTGCCCCCATTTCTTTGATTACTCTAGTGGCAATACAATCATTTCTCAAACAGACACTTTCAAGTACCTTGGCGTTACGATTACTAACAACCTCTCTTGGTCCTCACACATTGAACGAACCTGTGCATCTGCACGTCGTAAACTAGGCCTAGTGAGGCACAAGCTTAAATACGCGCCCTCTCATTTCACTTCTGGCCAATAACACACTAATAAGGTCTCGGTTGGATTACGTTTGCACTGTATGGGGATCCTTTTACGAAGCAAGACGTTAACAGGCTTGAGCAGGTCCAGAGACTAGCAGTTCATTTTATAGATAATCGTTATTGCCGGCATGACTCTCCTACCGAATTAATTAGAACTAACAGCATCATTACTTTAGAAGCCCGCAGGAAGCTAGCTAAAATAAAATTCATTTTTCAACTTTGGTATCACAACCTTCGCCTTGAGTCTTCATCCTACATTCAGCCATCATCTATTAGACAGGCTAGACGTGACCATACACAAAAAATGACTCCCATATTCGCTCGCAGAAATGCTTTTATATACTCCATTTCCTCTTGAAGTGTAACAGATTGGAACACTTGGCCTCCCCATATTTTTACTGCGGACAATGTTCTACGATCAATTGAGCACCTTTATGAAGTGTTATTTGTTTTTTTATCTACTTCATGTGTTTTTAATCGTCCTTTTTTTTTCTTTTGATGTATAAATTCTGGGTATCATGTGAAGAAAACCAACATACCCTCCTGCTTGGGCCGGTTCACTGGCCTGCAGTATCTTGTAAATAAATAAATAAATCCCCTACTTGTTGAATCAGTACCCCGTGATCTTAGATGCCCTACAAGGTTCTATTTATAAGCTACAATTTACAAATATAATGAAAAAATATTTTCTTCTGGAAGCTTAACACTAGTGCATCACACAAATTGGCAGGATGACTTCGTTATGTTAATACTGTAAAAGTGACAACTCTTCACATTTTTGCACTTTATGTCTTGTGAATTATGTGCTTTAGTGCTGATGTTCTTTCATATGAACTAGGTAAACTATTTCTGTATTGTGTTTACCTTTTGCCAGATCAACTGCATTACTTTAACTTAACCTGTATTTGGTGATGACTTATTTCTGTCTTCCCTTTAGCATTTTTATGCAACGTGAGATTTTCTTACAGCTTATGTGATTATCGTTTTTTATCAATTCGCTTTGTTTTTTAAAGCAATCGCCTCCTTGTATTTTTCTACGTCTGTTAATAGCATGCATGTTATGTACCAATGTTATGGCTAAAAGGGTGGCATGGCCCAGTCAGGTGTTAAATCTACATTTAGCCATGTCACCCAACACCATGCTGTAAACGGAATTGTCTTACATAAATGCAAACAGACAAACAAACAAAAGCCACCCGGATACAAAGGTTTTTTTTTTCGCTTAACTTTCTGGATCACTAAAAGGGGGGAAGTGCGCTTTCCTGCTCTTCCTAATCCTCCTCGTTTCGCGCGCTCTTTCTATACCAGCTGTGTCTATACCTCTTGCTTGCCCTTTTTACCCCTCTCCGCTCCGCGCGCTTTCTCAAACCACCTGCCTCTGCTCTTCTCGTTACTGCGTGCTGGGTTCGTAGCTCAGTCAGCAGCTCACACGGCTTCCACGCCGGTGACTGGGGTTCGGTTCCTGACACCGGTTGCCGTTTTTTCTTAAGATTGTTTAGCGGTAACGGAATGACCGACCTACATCATTTCGTGCTTACGCGGCTTCTGAGGTTGGTTGGCCCTATGAAACTAACGCTTTAAATACACATTCAATTTCTCGGCAAATTGCTCCGAATTAATTGGCTCTTTCGGTTCGTTGCATCAACCCCCGTCATACGTAGGATTAAACGAAGCATGTAAAGATGATTACACCTACAACCATCGTACAAGTTCAAATCAAAACGGTCAAGAAACATTCGCACTTAAGCTGCCAATCACCAGCTTAAGTGCGACCGGGCGGAATTAGGTGCAGTTATGTTGTTTAGGAGCAGCGTATGAGATTACGGCATTACCCGACAGGGAAAACAGAAAGCTATCGCGAAGTGACGTATCTCTCAAAATTAGCCCCCCACTGCCTTTCAAGCTGCTAACGACATCAAAGTTAGGGGACGGGAAAGGGAAAGAACTAGCGAAAAATTGGGCCGCTCCTGGCCCAATTTTTCGCCAGCTGTCTTTCCCTTTCCCTTCCCCTAACTGATGTAATAAATTTAATAGTCACTCTCTTCCCTCTTCGTTTACAATATTACTACGGTTGCACTTGTCAATCTTCCCTCGCTCCCAATATTTACCTATATATATATATATAGGTATACAGGTTTTTTTTTTTTTTTAAGCTTTACAGATTTGTTTTTAAAAAAGCCGTGAAAGATACACTTACACTGTTTGTGCAGGTGAGTTATATGGCGAGGGGGAAATTATGTGGGTGGATAGTGTTTGCGATAAGTGGGCTAATTAATTAAAATTCGTTAATTAACTTTTAAGTTAGTGAAAAAGACCTATGGTTTCAATTATAAACTTACTGAGCGTCTTCGAAAACCACTAAATCAACTCTTTTTAGAACGACTTGAAGCTCGTGGGAAACTGGGGGCGCGCCAAAGTTGCCACTCGTGAAGGAGGCGCAAGGCTAGCAGTGGCGGAACGCGATAATGATATAATCATCCGGGTTCCGCCACTGCTAGCTTTGCACCTCCTTCACGAGTGGCAACTTTGGCGCGACCCCAGTTTCCCACGAGCTTCAAGTCGTTCTAAAAAGAGTTGATTTAGTGGTTTTCGATGACGCTCAGTAAGTTTCTAATTGAAACCATAGGTCTTTTTCACTAATTTAAAAGTTAATTAACGAATTTTAATTAATTAGCCCACTTATCGCAAACACTATCCACCCACATAATGCCCCCCTGGCCGTATAACTCACCTGCACAAACAGCGTAAGTGTAACTTTCACGCCTTTTTTTAACAAATCTGTAAAGCTTAAAAAAAAAAAAACACCCGCATATATATATATTTATTTATTTGTTTATTTATTTATTTTTATTTTTTTTAATAGGATGCAATGCGGGTCAGTCCAGCCCAGTCTATTTCTCAGTTCCCTGCCTCTCTTAAGTCACAAAGAACAGAATGTCTACAGAGGTAGCGCTACGCGGCACCGACACGGAGACGTGTCGAGTGAATGGAACAAAGGGGATACAGCGTGTCTCAGATCACGAAGGAGCGGCGACGCAAGTCTTGAGCCTCGGGGGGGAAGGGGGGGGGGGGGGGGGGGGGGCCTGCGGTCCATTGCCTCGGCAGGCTCTTCGCAGCCAGCGCCCTTTAGTCTTCGCCTTCTGCCTCAAAGTGCAGACGTGATACATTTTCCAAAAAAGGACGGGGCAAGCAATCGTTCGACGAACCACGGCGTGTAGCGAGAGAAGAACATTTCGCCGAGTGGTATACGACGACCGATGGAGACCGCGGGGACGACCGGGGCGTCGTACATCTCGGCGTGGCACGGAGAGTTTGGTGTTGAGAAATGGCCACGGAACGTGGCGGCCACGGTCACCGATTCGCATTCTTGGAGTGTCCTACCCTCCGCAGGGTCAACTGCTCTAGCGTCGATCTTGCGGCCTGTCGTAGGAGACGTGTTGTGCACGTACACAGAAAACACAAACGAAAGACCGTTTCTCATCGCGTATCAGGAACTCGTTTTATTTATTTATTTTTTTTAACAGGCTTGCGCACATCACTAAACAAAGTCTTAAATTCGGGTGTAACCCCGGAAATCTAAAAAGAGCCATATGCCTTTTAAACAAATAAAATGAAGACAGGCAAGTGAATAGAAAGAAAACAAACTACCGCCGTTGCATTTTCTACTGCGGGTGGCTAGATTTTCTTCCGCGGCCATTCTCGGCGGCGCGCCCTATCCCAGTGACAAATTAAAGGTGAACGACCCCTCGTATCCTTTAATATTCAGCCGAACAAGCCGTCACGGGGAATGGAAGAGGGGGAGGAGGAACTCGGCACGCTTGGACTGAGAAGGTATTGCGTCCCGAATAAGCACCCAGGCGCATGACTTCGTGTAGCTTATAATGAGTTTCTGTTGGCACCCGCTGAAGTTTGCCAGTGCTGTATTCTGCAACACATCGTGCCAGTTCACGTCAGGTATATGCGCAGCGCATGCACTGGCATCGTAGGAACGCTCAGTGTTATGACCCAATCTGCAGGCATAAATTGAGCTCGCCGGCTGTTTTTATTTCCCCCCCCCCTTTTTTTTTTCTTCTTAAGGCGGAAGAAATTTTATTTTAGAATGCGTGCGATCTTGACGATCTCTGTCAGACACATTGCCATTCGCAGTCGTCCTACACGCCAGAAAATATCTGAGCGTTTACTGTTTCGCGATAATAGACTCTGAAAACCGATCATTCTTCTTTTCTTTTAGTCAGTTCATACAGTTCAGAGTGAGAAGAGGTATCATGTTCTCTTGGTATCCAGTCCTAAAGCCGCCGTCGCACTGCTCGTCAGTAAACAAAGTTTTCAACAACAACAGCCAGTGTCTGCAGACTGACTTTGGTACGACGTTTTAGTGGTGGGCCACGGCTTTCGTGGCAAAGAAGATTGATGCAGGTTTTCCCACTGAGATTGGACGTCCATTCGGGCGCACTCTTCTCACCGGCTTTCTTTTTGTATTACTTGTAATGGATGTTGATGTATTTAATTTAACTGACTACACCGAAAGAGGGAAGATAAACTATTCGTATTCCAGGATAATAGAGAGGGAGTGTACGCTTAGAAGCTTTTGTGAATGTAGCTAAACGAATCTGCACGCACATGTTTCTGAAAAGAGTGTATGATAACAGGGACTGTACGCATGCAGTGCGCATGTTACGGAGAGGTTCCGACACTGGCACCAATTATATCAGGAGAGAACCGAACAAACACAGAGACAGTTTGCGCAATTCACACGATGCCGGCGTCGATAAACCCAGCCTTAATGCACACGGTAGCCCGCGATAACTGCCTCCTGCACGCATTATGGACGCACATACCTTCCCCCCAAAAAATCCTTCAGGAGCTGAAAACCCAAAATACACTTGAAATGGAAGTCTGCGCGCGTTGTTTCCGTTGCGAGGCTTCATCGATGTCGCTCGGCAAGCTCCAGATGGGCCGATTTCCGACTTCACCCAAAATAGCTCCCGTCGTCTCCAAATTCGGCGCGTGGCGCTCGGAAGTTGTGACGTGCCGCAATACCTGCAGCGTTCCCACTGGTCGAGGTTCCGTGGTTCGCCGCACTTCCTCGGAGATCTCCCCGAACCGTGCGGGGAGTTATTAAAAAAAGATCGACCGTCTTTGAGAACGCATTTTCGAGAGCGAACGTGGCTGTGCGATTTGGGGAGACCACCGCTTTGTGTACGTCGAAGGTTACGACACTCGAGTGCGTGCGTTGGAGCTATATCTGCTCCCACGACCGCGTTATGCGTAGAGGCTCGAGCTTGCGTTTTGTGGCAAAGAGCGTGCAGGCACTCGCTTTGCGAAACGTAGTTAAGTGAGTGCCATCGGTTTCTCAGAAAGAAGCATCACATTAGAGAGTAGAATGGTTTGGTCGTAGTTCTTTTTTTCTGTTCACCTGAAGTTCGACTTGGGGGTAGCGCTTCAGCTGTGTCTTTAGTGAGGAGGCACATTTTTCTTTATCCGCTCTTTTATGTATCGTGAAATGAAAGTCCTATCTTCCTTCCCACTCTAGAAAAAGATTGGATGACCTTCATTAGGGACAAGCTTTAAAGATCAGGGCTACTGACCTCTGGTCAAGTCGTGCTCTACCCTCTTCAGACCGTACCGAAAACTCCAGTTCACGTCTTTCTGTATCAGCTTTTGAAAACAATGCGAGAAGAGTCCATAAGTGTCACATGTGAACTGACGGCTCAATTTAAAAACTAAAGCGTAAATGGCGGCGATACATCAATAACAATGTTAATAAACATCGGGAAAGTACTTGGAAGCTCGCTTTTTTTAAGTCGGTAGTTTGCTTTCTGCATTTAGGGAGAAACTGTTCCTCGGTTGTGAAGTTTATTTCCAAACTTTTATCTCGTCTTCATTGTCTATCTTTACAATGTCCTTAAACTCCGGCGCTTCTTTATGATTTTAATCAACACAAACTGAAACTTCATGCACTAAACGAAGTGCACAATAGGAATTATCTAGTGAAACAAACATCTGCATAACTCGCTGCTCTTAAAAGGCTATATATATGCAACTAATCTTGTGTCTTGAAACCCTTTAGTTAGAAAGACGCAAGTCAAAGAAATTCTCGATTGTCCGAATCGCTGCATGGTGACATAATATAAAAATAAAAATAAAAAAGTGGAAGAGGCAACAACAATTATACGTATGGGGACTCCGCAGACATGAAGATGTCATGTTTCGTTGTTTGTAAGTTGCTCACTTAAAAGAAGAAAAAAATGATCGAATACAAAACCAAAATATGCCTTCTCAGACTTAATTATTATTTCTGCAGACGACGAGGAAACAATAGGGACAACAGCATTTATTCTAATAATACTGAAATACGACCATATGTGTGGATAGAGTACAAAAAAAATGCATTTGCATGCAATATAGTTTGCACAAGTCTAAGCAATTCTGTGCAATATATAGAGTTTGATATTTATCATTCGTTGTTAGAAACATGATAGACAGTGCTGTTGGGCTTTGAATAATGCTAGAAGAATATATTTTTAATGGTACTTTTCGATTTTGAGGGTAAGAACTTGACGAAAACATTTACAGATTTTCTAGGGCAGGCGTTCTTTTAGAAGGAACTCTTTCAAGCTCCATATTTTTTTAATATTTTTTATTTACTTTGCAATGATGTATTCCCCCTGAAAGATATTAAACTAGATAAATTACTTACAGGAATTATTATCCTTGTCTTCTATTCTCTTGTGATCAGACATTATCGTTCAAGGCAGCCTCCAACAAACTAACTATAACTGAAATTTTAATCCGGACACGATCATATTACGGAGTAAGCTGCCTTTGTAAACTTCCTAAATTATGACATGCAATGAAAGCATTGAATTTATACCGAGCGCAAGTTCGTCTGCTTCTTGCACGGGAGCTGAAATGATGTCAGAACGCCGAGCTCTTATTGGCTGATTGAAAGAGATAGTGGGTAGACCTGAAGGCATCTAGCATTGAAGTCTACCCACTATTCTTTGAATCAAAGCCAATCAGAGCTCGGCGTCGTTCTGACGTCACCGCAACTCCCGCGGAAGAAGCAGACGACTTGCTCAGCACATACGTTTTTATACTAAAAGCTAACATAGTGACAAGCCTTAATTTAATTGTAATTATCACTTGAAATAAATGTTAATGATGAAGTTCAGCAGAAATCCAGGAAGAAACAAATTATTTTATCAAAAGTAGTTAGAAAAAGCATTCATTTCCAGCACTACAGCCGAAACTTGGAGAAGAGTGTTTATTTCCAGAAAGGCGTTTATAAACTGGCGGATGTTAGCGAGCGCATCCTTCAAACGTTTATGAAGGTCACTAAAAATGCAATTACTCCTTTGACGTAATCAGCTCACACGCTTCGACCTTTATATATTAAATATAGAAGGAAGCAAATGCAATTTCAATATCCTTCTACAAGTAAATCGAGTCTGCGATGAATTCAACAGGCAAACATGACCTTTCTCGCTCATGCTGAGCTTTTTTTTTTCTTTTTGCATACAGCGATGAGCTTGTTACCCATCAAAATTAAACTTATAAAAAATAACAACAGGTCTATGTTTAAAATTAAAACAAAAAACTGAAGACAGATAAAAACAACCTTTCAAGTTACTAAAAGAGGCAAAGACGCCGTTTAATGTTCTAAATAACTAACCAAAACTTGACCCTACACAGGCAAAAAAAGATTAAAGTACCTTTGTTCTTCCGAGAATTACGCGAAAGTGACAGGAAAGAAGACAGCATGAAATGTAAACCAGCGTGACCGCTTTCTTTTATTTTCTAATTATTCATCCGCAGAAGTTTGTTCTGAAGGACGATCCCCAAAAGCTATTTTTCAGTTGTTTTTGTTTTGCTTTTTTTAAATTTCATGTGTGAGAAGACATGATGAAACATCCCGCTGCGTCAGTCGGAGTAAATAATAAAGTCTCCAGATGTCTGTGAAGCGTGGAGGAGATAAAAGGGCCTTAGCATCGCTAGACCGGAAACTTAAACAAAACGAGGCCACGAACAAATTCATTAGTCATCTTGACAGAAAACAATACTATGCGCTTTGGTCTTCTCTCAGGTAGTGAATGTGTGTAAGTAAGATTTTTATCACTTCTATATTGCTCTAGAAAGACTCACTCCCAAAGTGTCTGACAACATATTTCTAAGGATACTCAATATGGCCAATAAATCGGGCGCAGGAAATGGATTAACTCCCATGCAATGAATGCGAGTGAAAGTAATAGTACAGCGCAGCAGACTAATCAAATAAAGCACGATTCTAAAAGAGCTACAGTAATCAGCTTATGCGAGACAAAGCTGCCGACGTTAATAGCGATGCATGGTAAAAAAGCAGCTTCTAAGAGGATTATTGAAATTCAACACTGTCCATCGATACACAGGGTAGCAAATAAACAAGGGGCGAAAGGTTAGCTGCACTCGCTACATTGTTTGTGAACTGTATCTGTACCGTTGGGTCCTTTTGTCTTCTGCTCGTTTCTTTAGACAACATTTTGCTTGAGAGTTTTGTTGTCTGACATTCTACGTTACAAGGGCAAATATTTGCTCACAATAGGACAGATTTGTTCGCTGCAATGCTGAAGATAAAACACGCGGTTTGTGAACTATTAAGCAGTCAGATCACCAGGTTCTTCGGCAGTATTAAAGAAACAAACGAAAGCCTGTTGGTCTTCTTTTTTAATACTCCCTGATACTGAAGTGTTCTGAGAGATAATTGGGCAATATTTGTGAATTAGTGGATCGTCTCATTGTTCAACTGCTTAACTAGGGATGGTTATTTTAGGACAGTGAGCCTTTAATATTTCTGTCAAGTATTCGCTGCTACTTCCTATATATAGCGCAACTTGCTAATAAATAGACTCTAACGTTTAACATTTGATTATTCCGTGAAACGTTCATTGCCGGGTAAATAAGCGATGGTCTGTACTGACACTCGACAATCTTTATTCTCGTCACACACATTTCACTGGAATGTTCCATAAAGATATTTGCTTAATTTAAGCACTTCGATACTTTCACTTGCAAACTTTAATCGTTCAGTTTAGAACGTCCACCGAAGGTGAGTAAAATATGAACTTCTATTCGAGGAGAGGTGTTTAAGCCGCGGCCAAACTCCCAATACGTGGTACAAAAGACACTCCACACACACTGTCAGAGGTCTTACTTGTGTATCATGTATGGGTAGTGTGGCTGCGACTTTAGAGCAAAGGGTTCAGCCCTTGTTTCCTCCACTCTACACGTACCATCAAGAATTGGAACCGCCAAAGTTCCGACAGGCTCAGGTAGCAGACGCTCGATGAGGTATCTGCTTCTTCGCCAAACGTCCTCTCCCGTAGTGTCCGTCCAGGTTGCAACATTGGTACTTATCGCCCGTGCAGAAACTTGGTTGCTGCGAGACGGGCACTGTGCACGCTCTCTCTCGACTCGCCTTCGCGGGTAAAACAACAACAACAACAATAACAAAAATGGCCGATCGCAGGGCACGCCTGATTAAGCCCTCCACCCTTTAGTACACTCTCGGTTGCAGCAAACCTTCACGGGGTCTCGTCGTGCAGGCTGGCGCTATTTCAAGGAGAGCGAAGTGGGTGCTCATCCCAAGCAGCGTCCCGTCGTTGGGCGCAGCTTGCGGGCCGGCTGAGTGCGCAGCACGCTCGCGTGCCGTCGTGCGATCAATGTTCGTCAGGGTCGCTTCAGAATGGCCCTACAACAGGGGCCACTTGTAGCTTTATATAGAGAAGGCGAGCGCGCGCGCGTTCCACGATCGACGTCCGCGACCATACGCTCAGGCAGATCGACCCGGGAGCCCACATGGAAGCCAGCGTACACAAGCGGTCTGCGACCGGCCCGTACCCTAACTGGGCCCCATGCGTGCAGCGGCCGACAACACCGCGCTGGCACAAGCAGGCACTAGATTACTTCCTCGCATGCACCGGAAGCTGGTTTGCTTCGTGTTTCGTGTGTTTTCCGGGTCCTGCTCGCCGCACAGAGGGCTCAATTTTACGACGTGTGGGGGGCGTATACGTGGTCGCGTCTTGTGACCATGCAAATGAAAGACTGTTGACCGATTGGTGTTTGAGATGGCGCGTGTCTACAAATGTGGTGTTTGTGACACGCGCTCAATTTAGTTGTGCTCCCGGTGAACGCACATAATGACGTGTTCAGTTTGTCTATCTACGCTTTCTTCTTCGTTCGCGCCATGTCGAAACAGGCGTTTTAAAACAAGTGTGTCCCAAAATACAAATATTGATGAGTCGATTTACGTAATGCCACGACCTTCGTGTTTCGATTTGTCATAGACCTTTATCGACTATTTTTTTTTTTTTTTTTTAATGAGGAAAAGACTTGGTCCCGTCCCGCATTTCGTGCATTGTTGCTTATACTTCGTTTCACGTACAGCCTCCCGATTTTTTAACAATATCGCTCGATCGCCGACCGGCCGGAAGATCAGCGCCCTATCGCAGCATGAAACAGCAAGTCAGCGAGGCTAGGCGTGTGCCTTCTGCCGCACGCGCGTAGTCCCGCTGACCTGCTCTTTCACGTCGCGATAAGGCGCTGATCTACCGGCCGGTCGGCGTTCGCGCGATATTGTTAAAAAAAATTGGGAGGCTGTACATTACAGCGCACATGACGCTACGAGCCAATGGGTCAATCAAAATCAATCAAAAATCAATAAAAGCGCAACGTCGCGGGATTAATCGGCTTTGTTGATGCATCACCGTCTAAACCATTTGAGCGCAGTAAATGCGCAGTGACCTTGAGCTTTTAGTCTGTGCGTTTGTGTTTGTATATCTCCCAGCTTTGATTTTATTCTGACTTATGGCACAACTCCAAGAGGCTCTTTTTTGTCGTCTTTGCTTACCACCTGCTCGAGTGTTCCGCATTCGATGGTGCCTCTGGTTCGTGGGAAATCTTATCGTGTGCGTAAAGTAGAAGCACCATTGGAGAGCAGTCGCCCCAGAGGATGCATGGCCATATAAGTGTGCTTGCTTAGCATTGCCTACCGCCCAGAAACCCTAGGGGTTATTTGAACGAGAGACGGCCATGTTGGCTCTTTTAGCAGGTGGAGCAAGTGTGCGGCCCTCTTCTGTTGCTGCTGCCTAGCATCAAATCCTACTGTGCATCAGTATGTAGTGTTGAGTACAGTTAGCTTTTTCTGGAGTGGCGAAGAAAAAGGGAGGTCGTTTTTAGTCCGAAGCTGTAACCTACAGTTTCGCTTTGGCTGTTCCTTGTAGCTGCTGTTTCTCCGAAACTCGGTTTCACAACGATCAACGTGTATGTCGCCGGACAAACAAGCTATCACGGTGTAACGTTCTCCGGACCGAAAACACTTCCGCTAAGGGACTCGGTCCCTACTGCGCCTCGGGAACACCGGGCTACGGAAACCGACATATTTTGTTATCGAAGAGTTAAACGCTGGGAGATTATCACCTTGTTTTAGCGTCCCCGAACTTGCAGCACGGCGGATTACAATCGCCACCTTCGGGCATTGAAAAAAGTCAAAAAATTTCTCGTTATTTTATATCATTTTTCAGCATACTTCCCTCGTAAGCGACAAACTAAACACCCAGCCTGTTCACGTTTTCTCTCGTTTAGATTATCAACATAAGGTAAGCATACCGAATTCTATTACGACAGCGTTTCGTTCATCTTCCGTCCTTCGTACATCCCAGGAATGAAACCACCTTCCCGGGTCAATCGTCATTATCACGGACTCGGACTTCTTTGCAAGTGACATTACTATACCATCTGGTTGAGTGCGTCTAATAAATATTTTGTTTGCTGCTTTAAACCTTCTAATTACTCTCCCCATCTCTAATCCCTTCGGGCCCTGAGGGTACATATAATGAAATGAAATGAAGTGGTATGAAGTTTCAGTGTCATTAAGGACGTCCAATAAAGACTTACTTAAACACATCTAAAATAATTCACAATTTATATAAACCTTTTACCATCGATACCAACAGCTAAAGGCACAGTCGTAAATGGCCTGGTGCGTATATTTACTCAACGTATAGTGAAAAAAAAGAAAGAACACATTCGTCTATTTTTTTTAATAACGAGATGGAACGGTTCCAGTAACCCGGCTTTGAAAGCGCGGCAGCACTCGAAGCGTCTCATGCGGAATTTCCTCCACTCCGCCAGCTAATGTGATCGTTGACTGTAGATAATAGATAATAGATAGCGTCTACTAGCTACCAACCCACTACTAAAAATATGGTCTGCGGCACGCTTCTTCGGCCATTAAAAAAAAAAAGCCCATTAATTTTTTTTTTTTATGTAGCTCTCATTTGCCTGATTCACGAAACAATTACCGCACTCTATAGGGCCTCACTGAGGCAAGAAAAAGAGGAAGGGACGCCAACACAGTACGTCACCCCTGCATGGCAAGAACAATCTTTAAAAAAAATATAGTAATATAAGTAAGAGGCAATGTCCGTAATAAGAAAGCAATGGCAACTTTACTCTTGAGCCAAGTATGAAAATTCAATAACGTAACCAAACAGTGCTTTGAAGTTTCCAAGATCGCCGAGAGATGAGGCGCTACCCCGCCGTATGCAAACGCACGTTTTGCTCGTTCGGCCCCTTGCCCAAAGTTTCCGCGGCTGAGCGCAAACAGCCGCCGTTGAAACCCCGTCCTGTCAGAGAGATAAAACAGATATATCCAAAAGGCGCTGATCAAAAAGAAAAAAACGGTCGACCAAAAAGGAAAAGTCGAAAACAACGCGAAAATGATTTTCGCGAGAGCTTTCGTTCGATAGTTGGGACGGCAGCGATGGTCATATCTGTGCGCCGTCGGTTTTGTGCGTGTTTCGTTGCTATTTTGTTTGCCGGTCACTTCGCGCCTCCGGGTTAGACTTGTCGGCGCGAGAAAGGAGACGTCTTTTTAACGACGAGATAGCGCCAGAAATATTCGTGTTTACTCGAAGTCAAGTCGTGCGGCAGATGCAGTTTTGGATCTTCGGCGGCCCTAGAGATGAGGACCTCGAGCCTCGCTACGTCTGCAGCCTTGGCATCGTTGCGATGGGCGGATCGGGTTCGCTTGGTCTGCATTTTGCAGGAGAAAGAGAGAACTAGGTCATGTTTACTGCACAACCGTGTTCACACTCGTCGGATCAAGGTACTCGTAATTTCTATCAGACATCCTGAACGTAGTGTTTCGAAACCCCCGCGCTAATGAGCAGTACTATCGAACGGGTCTTATCGTTTCAGCCTCAGACCTTGATCCAATGTAACCAATGCCATTTGCGCTAATTTCTTCTACTTCTATAAAAAGGGTTCCTTTTTTTTTCTGTAAGTTTTTATTTTCATAATCAATCATACTAGGCGCCTACTCAAAATACCCGTGCGCCTCATTTTCCGTTGAGCGTTCAGAAAACCAGTCACTGCAATCTAGTTACAGAGCTCGGCAAACGACGAGTCCTACAAATTAAGTTTACGATTTTACTCTTTGGTTCACTGTAAATCAAAGCACAGTCAGAGGCTAGAAGCTATACATAGACGTGAAGACATACGAAAGTGCAATGTCACTGGGCATTCATCGCTCTTGATTGGTTTGGCCAATGATCGCACATGCACGGAAAAGATAATAAACGCCGTGACGTAGCACTTTTGCTGCTGCTCGACTGGCACCATCGGCTCGTCGCACCGGCTGCCTTCCGTATAGTGTGAAACAAAGTACAGGCTGCATTAGCATTAGTCTTCTTGCCCATTCACCCTTCCCCCCCCCCTCCCCCCGCACACACACACACACACAAAAAAAAAAGACATTTTGGTTCGCAGTGCATTATGTTTCGGCGCTCTGCTTAGATAATGTATGAATCACTTTAAGAACTTTGGACATATTCCTTTTCGTTATGAGCGCATTTTACTGTCTCGAAGAAATTTGCATTTTGCCGGATCAAGGAGAAGCATGTATCAACTTTATGTCTTTGAACGGTTACGCTTTATCGCACTGCGGTCTCGACTAAAACCTCTGAACTCCTTTCAAATCGTTGCTTCATGGCGTTTTTTTTTTTCTTAGAATTTCAAAGAGTTTAAACCGACCCCGACATTAAAGTTTAGTCCGCTCAGTTGTATGTTTCAAAGTGTCGCGGTGCCTACAAAACAACGGCAAATTTATGAGCGAAGGACCCACCAGAAAGCCGCACGAAAGCGTCTTGATTGATAGCCGGATGCTGGTGAACCTTTTCCCTGCTTAAGCTCTTGACTATTTTTTTTTTTTGTCGAGTCTTAAAAATATTTTTCAATGAATGGAGGAGGGCCAACTTAATCAAGCTAGATTTCTTTTTCTTTCTTTCTTATTGCTGTTTTTAAGGACTTGAAAAAAAAAATGGAGCGTTACACTGCGTTTATTACACCTGCTTAAATCGCGACAGTAAATGCCGCGGACCAACCCCTCACCCCCCCCCCCCCCCTCTCTTCCCACCCCAGAAAAGAAGTAAATAATAAAAACAAACTTCTGGTAAACGAAAGAAGCATAGTTCCTCTTATTTTTGAGGGCATATCTGCAATCTTTTCGCAAGTGCCCGTCATAGCAACAGCTGCATATAACAGATAGCCCCCCCCCCCCCCCTTTTTCCCTTCTTTTTTTATGGTTAAATTGCCCCATATGAAGAATATTTATCGAATGATCCACGGAGTCAAAGTTCGCTGCACGCATGTGTAATGAACAAAAAAAAATCGCGATTTCCGTTCAAGGTTAGAAAGAAAACTATACGTTTTCTTGCGTTTATCTTAATTTCGCTCCGCGACTCTCGACAATGGCGCAAAATTGAAGCGTATTTTTGAACTTCCATCGCCTAATGGATTGTGACAAGATACTGGCTGGCCCCACTTTCGTAATTGAAGATCCCGTTGTTGACTTTTTTTTTTTTCGATTAACCGGAAAGTAAAAAAAAAAACAAAAACGCGAACAGTTGAAAAAAAAAACATTTTTGAAGAAAAACTCATTAGAACAAAAAGAAAAAAGAGGGCGAACAATCCCGCAAACTTTGTCCAACGTCTCCGCCAAGCACTCATCCGTTAAACGCGGAGGTCAACTGAAACCACTATCCGCTTCAATCCTGGCGATAGACAATCCCGCGAGGCGACCGGTAAACTCACGTTTCGTCAATAGCGATCCCGCAAGCTTGGCATCAAGCGACGAGCCCAACTCGGACAGAGGTCCGGCAGAAAGCGTGCACGGCCCATATCGCCGATTCAGGAGGGGCGAACGTTGCCCGTCGGACGTGGCCGCGTTAAAGCGCCGAGCCCCGAATCTCGACGCGCCTGACAGCAGCGTCGTGTAAACCGGCGACACCGTTATTAAATTCTTGTCCAGTCGAGCGACAAAAGTGCCCCGCAAGAGGAGGAGGCAGGCAGCCGATGCTGCCGATCCCCTTGGGCCCTCTGCCCGGTCCGATTCAATAAGGCAGGCCAATTGATGCGCGGACGTCGAGGCTAGCCTGGGAGTCCACAGATAACATACGGTCAATACTGTTCCTACATCTTCGGCTGTTTCGTCTAAGAGTGGGCGAACGCCACGCGCGCAGACCGAGCCGACGTTGGACGAGCTGTGTTCCGACGTTCGTCTTTCGCTAGGACCATCTGGTCCGTACTTTTTCTGCGCCGACCGGATGCATATTAGGTGCCTCTTTGGGCGAATGAATTCGTTCCGCTTTCGTTTCGACAGAGCGAGGGTTTTTTTTTTTTTTTTTTTTCGAATGCGACCGCGCTGGACGCCATTCAGCCGCAATATCGACGTTGTTTCGCGCGAGGCTGTGTTCTTTATGCTTGTGGGTTCCCCCTCCCCGGTTAGTGACACCAACAATCCCACGGGGCTCAAAGAGAACTCTGTATTTCCATCTGAACGAAGCCTCGTGAGGCTGTCATGTCGTTCTTTCCCGTTGCGTCCGTCCTCTTTGCACGCCAAGTTCCAACGTCTCCTGTCCCCACTCGCCCGCCGCTCGGATGGTTGGGTGGGTTGATGAATGGATAAATGGATGCATGGCGGCTGATCCTTTTTTCCCAACCTTTCCCCAGCGCCCCCTATCCAGGTGTCGCCGGGACGCTGCCTTACCTTGGGTCGAGTCCTTGGTGGCGGAATCCCGGAAATGGGAACGAGTTGGGGCTGAGCGTCCCGGGCGAGGTTCCCACACATTGCACTTTCTTCTTTGGCTTTATATAGTTACCAGTGCGCTAATAATGCCAGGCTGCGGTCAGATGAACTACAATCTCCTAAACAGCGTGAATCGCAAGAAGCGAGTGTATTGCTGAGTGCCGATATGAGTCATGTCAAATCGTTCTCTAAGATGTTTAGAGAAGGTTTAGGAACTTCGGGCATAACTAAAGGCTGTCACATTTTCTTTTACTTCTCGATGGGTCTAACGCTTTTATCTGGTTACATTTTTTTCCCATTGGCAGCCTGCAAAATTTAATGTTTTGCGTCTTCTATTTTAACTATCTAATTGGATTCCGTTGGGTAGCATGGTAAATATAATTTCAAGTTACTGACCAGCAGGGTAAAAAAAAAATATGATTTTTTTTTTCAAGTAAGTAGTTTAGATTTATTTGATTTAAATCAGATTTATAACGACTTCAATTAGTTTATAGAAAAATGTTTACCTTTTTGGTAGATACTGAAAGCATGCAGTGTGAAAAATTATCTCTAATGTTAATATATCGTAAAGAAGAGTTTCATTAAAAACGTTTTTCCCCTTTGATCTTTCTCACGCTATGCGTTTTCTGATCACACACAAAAAAAAACATCTTGATATTTTTTGTTAGTGAAGGAGTATTATTTTAGGTAATACGTTCGATAATCAAAACAAGACTCACATTGCAGTTTAGATACAGAAACCTCGTGGAACAGTGTTTGTACATTTGTCACTGCTTCTCTTGAAGACTTCGAAACAAATTGTTTCCCGTCTTCGTGCACACAGTGTCCCTGTTGACAGCCCCTCTTCGACCGACTCCGGGCTAAATATTAGCAACCTCTAGCAGCGCAAAAAAATTAATGGCGTTGAATTCTAGGAGAGGGACAGGACAAGAGCTTGCGTCCGTCCTTGTGTTCTTGTCCTCCTGCGCTATTGTATATACCCGGTGTCCCAAATAGCGGCCAGGCTCTCTAAATCGACCGCGAAAATCGGTTTCTTAACCCATCGCGTTACGATTTTGTACGGCGTTGGCCACAGGTGGTGCATTTTTTCTATAGACTTCGCAGAGAGCGAACTTACCTGAGGAAAAAGTAAAAAAAGAAAAATGCGTAACTCCTATGGAAACGCAGCGAAGCCACCGGTTTTTAAACCATAGGGCGCCCTATGGTTTGAAGACCGGTGGCTTCGCTGTGTTTCCATAGGAGTTAAGCCTTTTTCTATTGTTTACTTTTTCCTCAGGTAAGTTCGCTCTCTGCGAAGTCTATGGAAAAAATGCACCACCTATGCCCAACGCTGTACAAAATCGGAACGCGATAGGTTAAGAAACCGAACTTTGCGGTCGATTTAAAGAGCCTGGCCGCTATTTGGGACACGCGGTAGGATGTTTAACCAACTAGCTCAGGAATTGATATTCACACAGTCTGGGAGTCTTCTATCGGCAAATGCTCGTGGAAAGCATTAATTGATTGACAAACTGTAAATAAAAAAGTATTTTTGCGATTATTTTTTCCTGGGGGGTTTGATATGTCACATGTGAAATCGGTAATTTAAATTACGATTGGATTATTTTCTCCTTTGCTTGGAAGCCCAATATAATGGTTGTGTTCATGCGTGACAAAGACATAGAATAGGACATGCTCATTTAGCTCTCCGTGTGTTCTTGTCAAGATTGAGGCCTTCAAATGTTTGCTATTAGTTTAGTGGGGTACGGCATTCCCTTCAGGCCCACGTGACCGCGGTAATAGTTGCACTTTTTAATCTGTGACGTCATTCCTATATCCCAGCTCGCAGCACTCAAAACCAAAACCACTGATTAAACATAACGCAATAATAGCTTATTTACCGCTCTGTGGTGCATTCAACGTTGTGCTCCATTGTTAGTGATCCCATGCGCATCATATGGAGTAGGAAAGAAAAAAAAAAACGACCCGATATTGGATGCTCCTAGTCCTTTCATGATGACCAAACCCAGCTGCTCCGCGTTCAGCGCAGTAGATATCTGGTCGCCGACATCAACAAAGACAGTCAAGTCTGCCAGTTTTAAGCCCAGGAGTTACGATTCCAAATCGTAGACCAGCAAGCGTTCTCGTTCGGCGGCCAATGTTTCCTCCGCCGTGAGTCAATACGTGAATGCACTCCACGGCGTAGAGCGGGGAAACGGCACCTCATTCCGTATTCGTATTCGAACGCAAACGTGATTGAAACTCGGGGCTCTGCATTTGTGTTGCCGTGTGCTGCCAAGAAACAGCCTGGCAGGATAGTCGATTGATTTTCCTAAAGTGAGGCGCCGATGCCAGAGCGTCGACTTTCGGAGCACGTCAAAACGCGCAGTATTTTAGCCGCCAGACGAGAAGCCATTTCTAACCAAGTCACGCGGCGTGGAACTCGGCTCCAAACCCGCCGGCAGTTTTAAAGTCGCTTTGTTTGAAGCGCCCCGCAAATACATAAAGAGCGACGGTACCCAGCTGACATTGTGCAAGCGTGGTGGTCAACGGACGCTTGCATTTCCCTTAAACCCCGGCCATACACGAATCACACAACCTGGAAGCTTAAGCCTACTTTATGTTACCTCCCTTTTCGTTGGAGTCTGGCGATGGTTTCGTTCGGATGCTCTGTCTGTGACCGGCTAGATAGGCTAGGCAAAGTTGGGCGTTGTCACACGAGCACTTAAAATGCCATTTAGACCGAAGTCGTTTAGAGAATCGGCAGCCAGCGCGTACCAAATCGAGTGCGTGCGGAGTTTGGATCCCCGAGTTAATTCTTTGCTCGTTCAATTCGGCATATGGCTACATTCCATTTGAAAGACTCATTGTGTCAGGCGTATTCACACGAGGAAAAATAATGTAATCTTAGCGAAAAAGGTTCTTCCCGAGTGTCGTTGACTGCGCCGCCACTCGTTAACATTTAATGTCTTTTTCTGAAAAGGACATTACCTAGGGAATGAGTTCGAGGGAATAACTTATTCGCAATCGCTCTCGAACCAAGTGCATGTCCTCGACGACAGAGGCGCAGTGAAGAACGTCGACTTAAATTAGTACTAACAAAATGGTGCAAACGAAATGTTGTTATTTCTATTTGTTACTATATATTTATTTATTATGCTGGCATTCAGTAATATTTTATGGCAGCATTAAAACAAAAACTAAAACTTCTAAGATGATAAGGAAGAATAAGTCTTGTTCCCATCAAGTTTCCGTGAGAAGTCGGTTGAACGACGTTCTTGCAACAATATCGATGCCACCGGCGCCTTTTTTTTTCGGAGTTGACGCGAGTAGTTACGTGCGGCACAGGCTCCAGGAAAAATGTAATTCGGCATTGCAATGATATTCGGTGATAATGCTGTTTTTCGTACCCGTATTGCAGGGAAATAAGACTAGAGCTAAAATTAAACACAGCTACGTTACATTCGGTGGGTGTATGATTTCAATTCTTATGGAGTCATGCCTCGTTAATGTGGACACCTCCGTTTTCTTAACAGTGTGAGTTGTCCGTCATAACGAGACAATAAATGCATGCATTACTATTTACCCAGTATGTCCTCGAAAAGTGTGTCTATATGACGGGATATATATATATATATATATATATATATATATATATATATATATATATATTAACGGGTTTCATGTTATCGATACACGACTGTATAAATATTTCTACAAAGGCCCCTGAGGTCATTATACCGGAGGTGAGTATGTAGTTTTCGATCATTTTCACCTACTATTAACTTAAGCTGAGCTATATTTATTTTAAATACTGCTGATTTGCAGTTAGGAGAAATAAGGTGGTTTAGTTAGGTTGGCCTAGGTTAGAATGCTTACGTTAAGTTTCGGCTTCGGTCATAGGCCCGGCTAAATAGGATATATTAGACTGAAAGAATCGACCCAAGCCCATTTTTGTTTTGGCTACTTCAAGGGCAAGGCAAATATGAAAACGAATTCTAGGTCAGCTTGGACGTCAAAATTATCAATAACAGTGATGACAAGAAAAAAAAAGTCAACACACTGTCATTTTTGCTGAAGCTCGATATAGAGAGAACAGAAAAACGACACACACAAAAATACTGGCTTTCGCTCGTGGAATGTAATGTGTGACCTGATTTAAAGGTTGCACCAATGGCCGGATAATATCAAAGCACACAAGAACTGTGACTCGACATCCGTGAGAATCGAAAATGGTAAAGCGTTTAAAACGAGTTCCACGGTTGGGCGCCTGTTGGGAATCAAAGACAGCATTAATAAGAATTATTCAGAAATTAATAATTGAAACCCTAAGTATAAATAGCAACATGGACTACGTTAGCAATATTTCGATTGGGGTGAACAATGAAACTAATAGGGTGTTTCTGAGCAAATCAATGTCCCTGTAATTTTTTTTTTTTTTTTGTTTATGTGAGAAGTAAGTCGTAGCTTGTCTCTTTAAAAAAGGTGAATCGGTGGCCGAGTGGGCTAACGCGTCTCAGCTCGGAGCGTGTATCGAAAGCTTGTGTTGCAGAACCTCCTGGGTTCGATCCCCACCCCCCGCCCGTTTCGATCTGGATGAGTTTCGTACCGGCACGCGTTCGTGTAATCGCTACTGCGTGACGCACGTTGAAGGCCCCATGTTAGTGGTTGTACTGTACAGACTAAATTTCTCATCTTCAGCTAAGAGACCGGTCACCCGTGGAGGGGTACCAACATCAAGGCTGTCTAAGCATACAGGCAACACAATTGTTGCCTGTAGCCCGTAAAAGCGACAGTTGCTCTCAGCTTGCGTATGCAAGCTGAGAGCAACTGTCGCTTTTACGGTTTTGTGAGATTATGTGTGCCAATATCGTTGGAAATTGTGACGTGCTGGCGATGATGTAGAGCGAAGAGACACTCGATGTTGTGCTATGAAAAAGTAACACTCAACTTAAAGGGCAACCCCGCTTCGTTTTTGTTTTTGAAATAACAATGCAGTCCTCTTCACTATCACGGAGGAAGACCACACCTCAAATAATATGACCTAGTTTAGTCTAGATCTTTCTTAAACGGTCCAACAAACTTTGCAACTAGCCAAGTTGCCAAAATGGACTGACTCGAGCGGGCTAATTGAGGCGCAACCAACAGTGTAGTTAAGGCTACGGCGAGTGTGCAGCCAACATTGAGCTAAACGTCATCACCATTGCTATTTGCTTGTTTTTACTTCTTCGGGAAAGCGTAACGAATGACATAAGCAACTTTTCCTCTTGGCGTTCAGCGGTGTCCACGTGATTGGCGTAACGCGCTTGCGCAGCGCGCAGGCGTGTTAGGCGTCACAGTCGCCGTCGTCGTCTCACCGTTTGGGATTATTGTCTCTCGGAGTTTCGTCCACACTACGGACACTACGTGCGCAGACTTATTACACAGTTGTTCAGCCGTCGTCGAATGTCGTAGACACCAAAACGCGGTGAAGTGTGCGGTGCAAACGACACTTGAGCCTGGCACACGCCCGCCCCAATCTCGCCCATCGTTGCGTTGAGGATCACGTGACATCTCGTACCACGTGATAGTCATGTTCTTGGCGGCCAGAAACCAATGTTGCCGGACGGAGCCGATATTACGATTTCATTTTCCGCTCGTGTTTAAAATGAGATTTAACAATAAATATCCCATTTTTCGCCAAGCAAATGAAGTAGTGTCTTTTACTAGTGCGTTTTAATGCGAAATCACTCATTATCCCGAAATCTTCGGAATTGAACGGAGTGGCCCTTTCACAGCCGAGTCTAAGACCTCTGTGTATTTTTTTTTGTCTCTTTGATTGTATGTATTGCGAGAGCAGAAATAGAAACATGGAAATGCATCTCCAGGTGGTATAAACAAACCGACAAAAAAAAAAAAGATACATTTTTAACGTTTCAAGTGCAAAGTTGTGAAGAACGCGAAGATGTTTTCTGCGAAATGCTGCCAACTGAAAAAGAGCGCTACTGTGCTGAGACGTGAGCATCACCTTCTCCGACACACCGCAAGAGAGCGAGTCGGAGCCGGCGGTGAGCACACTTGCCCGGATGTAGCGAAGCCAAGCGCGAGCGACCCCCCTATCATTACGCTGTCTCGGGAAGCTTCAATTTGAGCGGCATCAAGTCGCATGATGGACAGCACGGGGAAAACAAAAGCTGTGCTCTCGACTCGAGCAAACGAGCCGTCCTGCAGTCTGGAAGCATTAGCGGTCGGGGACATACGACTGACATTTCGCACTGTCTATTTCGGGAACAGCGAAAGCCAATTCCCCGCCGTTCTTCCTTTTCTTTTAATCTTTTTTTTTTATTTCTTTTATTCGCGTCGCGTGTTTTGTTCCACTTTTATTATCACCGAAACCACCGCGCTGCTCGAGTTCATCTCAGTGGAGCAGCATTCGTTGCTCACAGAGATTGTGAGGTAATCAGGATGAAATCTCTCATTTAGGAGCGCTTTTGTCAAACCGGTGTTTGTGAGAAGTCGACGACCATCACCTGTCGCTGTTTGAGAAATAAATACACCGGCGTCTACTCATTTTCGAATCAAACGAATTTCTGGAAGCGTCTAATGAGACGTTCTACACGTTCGAATCAGTACTGAATCAGAAGAGGTTCACTGTGCCGTTTAAGATACAGAGTGTAATCGAGGATACATTGCTTATGCCGTACAGTTTCTCGGAATCTAGAGAAAAAGTTAGAGTAAGCGTTCAAGGTATCTCAGGAGATAAACGTTCTGGTTTCGTTTTTGTTCCCCTAGTGAGTGTCAAAGAGATTCAGTGTGCATGGCGGCGCCCAAAATCTTCGCGAGCACGCCGCACTACGAACTCGGGCCAATTGTTTCGAAGGTAGTTACGTACAAATTCAGTCTTAAAATTGAGGACTTTACATGTAAAGAATTTTCGCATCTTTAAGCTCAACTTCGGAGGCAGAATAAAACGTTTCGAAAGAAATTTTATTCTGTCTTTAGGCAAGATGAGAACGAGTACACAATCGGTATGGGTATCCCTTGAGATACAAGCACTGGGATTTAAAAGCTGTTCCGTTCCGCTTCAAAATTCAGATGTGTTAATAGCCGTTCAAATATATATTTATTCACTGGATAGTTGTCAGTTTCGGTTTTCAGGAGGCCGGTGTCTTCGGGGTGCGTTTTTAGTATTAGTAGTTCTGTGTATTGACACTGACGCGGTCCACGTGTGGTGATTGTTTAAAAATGTGGGACAAATTCTGATGCAAGATCCGGCGCACGTAATACTGGCGATGGTGACAAGGAGTATTTTCCACCAAAGAGCGAAGCAAAAGTTCAAAACACTTAAAAGGGCGATGCAACGATTTTTGTACTTTGCGAAAATACCGTTTAGAACAGATCCCTGACATTAATGAACTGTGAAACACCCGCTCGTTTTTCACCACACGCAATCAAAGTCGTAGAAAATTAAAAAAGGAAAAAAAAAAAAAACTAGCAGCGTTAATTTTTTTAACTTGCAGCCGGAACAAGCGGCCACATGATCTGGAGCCGATTATATTCCGCTAATGTTGATCATAGCCACGCGCTGGGGTTGGCAAAGCACAGGACACGCGCTGAGTTCCAGACATTGTTATGGTTCGGCTGTTGTCGTCATCGCAGCGATTGGACACGGGCAATGGCACACGCCACTACCCGAATGCTTCTCGAGTATCGATTATCACGAGCCAAAATCGAGTGCCCACGCAATGCTCGGGTCCCATCTATGAGCCACATTCAATTATCGTCACTGGAGGATGCTGCGATCTCCCAGTTACGTCATCAAGTTTCGCGAAGGAGAGATTGAAATAAAACGCTCGCTTTTGACCTTGAAATTACACCGCAACAAAGGCGTTTCTTCGCCAGTGGCGTCGCGTGCGGGTATCCTTGAGCCCCACAAGTGCCAGTAAGCTCGTGTAAAGTGAAAAACATTTCAAATGAATATCGTTGCACCACCCCTTTAGAGAAGAAAGACGCAACAGTTTTCTGTTCAATACAATCATCGTCAAAAAAAATATATATATAAATAAATAAACCCGCTTTGCAGGTCTTTGCTTTCCGGTACAAAGAAAGGTACCTCATAGGTCATTCTGAAAATGTTTTCACATGCCGTGATGCTACCAAAAGCTCACTATAAAATGAAAACAAGTTTAATCAATTACAAGCATCAAAAAATGATTGCTGAAAAAACAAATCTATATTCCTTCCGTCAGATTGGAGCATCAGTGAACCGCACTGCAGATAAAATGCAGCAGTTCATTGGCACATTTGTCAGAATGTGAGAAGTAAACATGCTAGCGTATATAGACTACTGGTCAAATAAGTTGCGGTATCGTTTTGTTGCAGATGTCATGTCCTTAAACCGTTTCCAGAAAACTTCAAAGGATACTCCATTTCTTGCCAGAGTTGATCTCACCCTCAACCTCAAGGCTGAGGATGAGATAACACGACCTATTGACGAGATGATGCCGCCTTACAAAGGTGCCCATGCTCGCAACATGCGCCACTACGTCCAACAGAACACCCGTAAGTCGGATTTCAAACTTTTTGTGCGGGCTGAGATTTCTGGTGTGGTTTGTGACATCGATGCGTACGTAGATGAAGACGAAGAGCGTGACAAGTCGACGGCGAAAGTGCGCCCTAGCTAGCGCTGCGGCAGCGAGTTGGAGGTTCAAAATCCCGTTGGCAAAAAACCCAAGGTTCAAAATCATCCCGTTGGCATTTTTTTCTTAGTGCGGACCTTATAACAATGTAACAGTATGCTGCCTTATGCTTGGAAGTACACTTTGTGCTATTTGTGCCTGACAAATGAAGACGAGCAGTTTTGTATTGAAGGCAGGGTTGTCGTCGACTGATGCAAGACAATACAGTAATCAGAAAATGCGACTCTGTTCTGCTGTAAATTACTTTTGCAGAATTGAGCTAGGAAAGTATTTTCAGAAGAATCTTCAAGTCAAAACGCTATAGGCACTATTTGAAAGAGTATCTGAAAAGATACTGAGAAGCGGAAAGACCGCAAATAATAGGCAACCCAAATTGTTTGCTAAGTGCACCTCACTGTTTAGTTAGTATTCATTGTAATGTCCGGATCCTAAGTGATTAAAAGCCCTCGGGGACATGGTTGCTTTAAAAACATAATTTAACGTGACGCCGGCTTTTTCTTTTTCTCCTTCTCTTTTTTTTTTTTTTTGCAACGACGGGTGACTATGAATTTTGATTACCGGTCTTTCATGTCTCTCTTTCTTCACTGTTCATTCAAACTCGCCACTTATATCTAAAGTAAAAACACCAACGAAAAAAAAAAAAAGAGCAAGCGCGCTTGGCAGAGACTGACGCGACACGCAGCGCTCACACCCATAGAAACCGCGGCTATATCAATAAGGCGCGGATAAGGTACACATTGGGGCGCTGCGGCCTTCCCAAAATAGTCCACTTTGGCACTTGGCTGTATCCGAGGCACGAGATATGTGACGAACGCAAATTTTGGGGCCCGACTGTCGTTCGGCTGATATCGATCGGGTCGGCTACTCGCGCAAGCAGCAGCACGCAGAAAGCCACTCCGAACTAGAACGTGTACAAGCTAAAGAGCACGTCGTAAGACTCCCAACTGCGTACGACGACGACGCACACACACACACACACACACACAGACACACGTGTGCGCACGGTCGACGCGTTTCGTGATACCTTGAAGATATTAGAGAGTTTTAGGGAACCGGAACAAAATACGATCGATAAACAAAAACGATCGATACCTTGGATCGGGCGAGTCGACCGATCGTGTGCCTCTAAACGGCTTTGGGGGAACCGTATTTGCAGACGAGAGCAGCAGCGTTGTCAGATTGGAATGATGCTTCGGCACCAAATCCTAGCCGAAATTTCACCAGATTTCACCAGCACTAAAACATCGCGTCTATTACATATTTCCAATTCCTTCATCTTTTTATGCATGCACTCTCAAAGGGATAGCTTTCAGGAGGTTCACTAATATAATGGCTCATCACAGCACAATAAAAAAAGAAGAAAGCAGACATGGGGCACATTATCAGCATTGTTACTTTTTAATATGCCATGTTTCTGAGATGTTGGTGCTGGCTAGTCCTTAGACGGAAAAATCAAATTAATGAAGGCCACCGGACACGTAAGAAAGGCCACATAATAGTGCACTTAAAGACGCTCGCAGTCTAAATTAAGCATACATTTTCTGCTCAGCAGTGAGAAGAAAAAAAAAAACGCATGAGAACGAAGTTCAAATACAACACCACGATAAAGTTCAGTTCATAACAGGTTTTGAAGTCAAGCTTCAAGAAAAAAAAAAAACTGATAGGCATGACATCCAGTCACATAACACTTAACTTCACACAAAGTCCAGTCACACTGACACGGGATATTTCTTGACACATTAAGCACATCCATCGCTGATATCCATAAGAATATGGAACATAAACAAATATGTTACGTAAATACACTAAGTGCCAGAGCTCACTACAATGCTTCGTACATCTCTGACGTAAACCTTTAAAGCATGTCATCGATGTCATCAGTTGCCAAAACCTGAACACAGCAGCCAGACTTCAATGACCGAATGTTGTGGGAATGCGCACAATAGCATCCAGCGTTGCAACAGACATCTTATTTCTGTACTTGATCTTGATGCAGGTGACTTGGCTAAAAACCCTTTCCATTACAGCATTCGACACTGGGCAAGAGAGGCAAGGTATAGAGAGCTAACTCTTTGTATGGTCTCTCTCCTAGCCCATTTTCGTACTTGAATATTGCACTCCAGAATAACGTGCAGTCATCCGGCACTTTGCCATCAAACACAGGCTAACAAAACGGTGTAAATTTGATTAATGCAAGTGACAAGCAATTTATCAAGATTTTTCTCCAGTTTTCACCAGAACTTGTCTGGTGTAGCCGTTCCGGTACGTCAACACCAGTAGCCCCCCCAATTTCACCAGATTTTCCAAATCTGGTGCCGAATTTCACCATCTGGTAACGCTGGAGAGCAGACGATCGGTACAGGTCGCGCCCCCTGGCAACGGAAACCTGCGTCGGCCTGGTTGAGAATTGACTCCGTAAGTGTGACGTCATGGGTCCAAACAAACCGTTGCTAGGGTCGTTGTTATGGACGAATACATGTGGCTTGGTTTCGCTACGAAAACCCGACCGTTCAAAAATCAGGAGTAGGATTTAAACTTCTAAAAATCACAAATGTAGAAAGCTTGAATGTCATATATGTTTCGACAGAAGTGTGCCGGTAATCGCTCGTTTCTGAAATATTTACGACTGCAACTTCCGGTCCTCAAGATGCCTGCAGCAGACGACGAATGCAAGAAGTATGCCGTCTGCCGCACGCCGGCCGGCCAAACCGGGGCAGTCGTTTGAATCGTGTGAATAAAGACGATATTCTGACATCGCATTTGTTTGAAATATAATGAGTTTCAGACACATATAAGAATTCATAGTGGGGTGCGATGCAAAATATGGTTTATCGAAAGTCCGGGCGTCGATCGAGATGATCGTCTGCTAAAAGATCGCATTGCACCCGTGAGAAAAGCACTTCAGGCGATCGGTAGAGATCCCAAATTTTGTTTGCGGACTCGCGCTTTGCGAGGGTGGAATCGTATACCTGGTTGTAACCATCGCGTGGTGAAAGACCCTTGCAGTTTCTTCAGATTTCCGCAAGACCCCAAAGCGCGAAAGAACTGGATAAAAAACATAAGGTGAGTTCATTACAGATTGTACTCGCATCGCGGGTTCGATGGAGATCTTCCCCAAAAGAGCACATCCACGGAATTTGATGTATACCAAGGGGAAAAAAAAAGCAAAATACTGCGAAATACCTGACAACCACAATAATAATAATAACAAACGACTTACCTCGACGGCGTACGATTTGTTTCTCATGCTGGCCTGCACTACGCCGATAATGCACTTCAGGTCGTCGTCGTAACTGATCTGCATGACGTGGTTTGATTTTACTGCATTTTCACCCCTCGTAACTAAGCTGGGTTCTTCACAGAAAAAAAAAAAAAAAAAAAAAAAAAAAACGCACATTGCGGGGGCCTCTACGGCCATGGCGATGCACTTGCTTTTGTCGCTCGTTTACCAACACAATTGATTGAAGACGCCCGCTGCAACAGAGGCCAGCAAATCTATCGTGTCGTCTGCTACCAAAGCAAAGCGCAGTGTAAGTCTTCAGAAATGGCTTTCATCGTTGCGATATGACACTGAGACGACGAGAACATCTTCATAATTCGATATCAAGAAGTTAGGTTGCTTACAAAAAATTATTTACTTACTTGTAAGCAAAAATCTAGCCTCATGTGGAGTCTCCATGCATTAGTCCATAGCAACGTCCCTAGCAACGGTTTGTTTGGACCCAGACGCCTTGTTGTGACGTCATCACTTATGGGGTCAATGTAGAGATTTGCGTTTGTTTGTACAAATCGCAGAAACTGAAGCAAATAAAAATCTCATCCTAAAAATATAGAGAACCTAAAACAATGTATACCTACTTATAGTTCGTCTCCATTTTTTACTGGAATGAATGCGCTTACGTAATACAAAACCTGGCGCTCCATGGCGTGTCGCCACTGGCGCTGAGAAGTTCTAAAATGTTCGTCTGCTAAAAAAGCAGACGAGCTTTCTGACAACAAAGACGCTCGTTCTTTTTGACGATGACTTGGAGTTGGCTCTATTCGGAGAAAACAATTTACAAAACGTTCTTTTGTACGACTGTCTGCGCACTAAGAGAGGCGCTTGTTGGCGGCAAGGCATGGGACGTTCAACCTTGCGTCGATGGACGAGGAGGACGTCGTACGGCTGTTCAGGTTCACAAAGGAGGATCTGCTTCATCTCCGATCGGCGCTGCGCATCCCGGAGACGTTGACAACCAACGGCTGAATCTGGGTGTCAGGAACTCAGTTTGCCACCGTATTTGTTTTTTTTTTTTTTTTTTTAGTTTACCCGATTCATATCCTCGGGAAATAAAATAGTTCCTCGATCGTACGTGGTAACTTGTTTTGTAAGTCATACGTTCTCAGTGGGCAAGCTTTGGTGTTTTACATCAACCAAATATGATGTTTACTTCAACGACGTCCTGATATGCTGAAAAGTCGCCGACAGCAAACTCGATTTGACACACAAATAAGAACACGCTTGCGCGCGCTTATCATCAACATTCGAAGTCGTCTGCCATCGATCCTGTGTCTTTCCCTCGAGGCCCACTGCAGGGTCGAGTATTCAGAAAGTTATGGACAAATAAAACTAGGAATATTAAATCGCGAAGAAATACAAAAATAACAAAAATATACTCGCTTTCTCAAGTTAAGGCGGTCATTTTTCTTGTACAAAGTTACGGGGATATCAATCCGTTCCTTCGCTCCTCGCAACGAGAAGTTCTTTTTTGACGCCGCGTTCAAGCCTTTAAGGACGTCATTCCAAAGGGCCGGAGTAAAAAAAGGATTAGGGCCTAACACCTCCCGAAGTATGAAGATATCATCTTCCGCTGAAACCCGCTTGCGAGGAGGAGGTGGAGGGACGGAGGTAGATACGGCGCTCATGTTGCTCTCTTACGGTAAAGATAGCAGACCATCACGGTCGGACGCCCGCGAACCGATCGTTGTGCCGTGTATGGTACGACCACGGAAAAAAAAAATTAATTAATAAAGGAAAACCTGTAACTTTACTGCTGTGCATTTATTAAAACTATCACCCAATATTTAAAGGGCTCGTTTTATAGAATATATGTGATTAGCATTAGAACACAAATTTTTAAACTAAAAAGTATCCAGATCCTTGATCCAGAAGGCTGTTGCTCACTCTGTTGACACTACAGATAACCCTCAGTCATAATGAAGCTGTAAAAACGGGTGATAAGAGCTCGAAATGCACATCCCAACGTTTGTATGAAAAAAAAAAAAAAAAAACTTAAAATATGAAAAAAAAATTTAAATATAAAAACTTTAAAATATGAAAAACTTAAATATAAAAAAAAACTTCAAATATAAAAAACTTCAAATATAAAAAAAAACTTCAAATATAAAAAAACCTCAAATATAAAAAAACTTCAAATATAAAAAACTTCAAATATAAAAAAACTTCAAATATAAAAAAAACTTAAAATATAAAAAAACTTAAAATATATAAAAAAACTTAAAATATAAAAAAACTTAAAAAATAAAAACAAATTAAAATATAAAATACTACCGCACCTCTACGAGCGCACGAAATAGACGCTCTAATCCACTGCGCCACTGAGCAGACAATTTTTGCTGCTGCTAAACATTAATTTATTTCTAACTGGGATGTCTTATTGCGTTTCGATCTGTATTTTCTTTTTTATTTGCTGATTCCAACTTTATGCACTTGCTGCAACATATGGCGCTCCTGCTAGGTACTACCACGAGTTATTTTATTCATGTTTGAAGCCACGGCACGCTCTCTCCGCCAGCGAAATAGCCGTTTTGCTAACCAGGCGAGACCGTCCATAGCCTCGTTTACATGAAAGCGACTTCAGCGCATCGACTACATTCGTTCTTCGAACGAGGCCGACGCGGCAACGTTTACATGAATGCACACCAAGCCCTAGACGAGGGCGGCGCCACGCCGTGGCAAAGCTCGAAGTTATGCTGGTTATGCAGTTCCGGCACCAGCCGCACCACGTTTTCCGGTGCATCGCACGCGGAGGCCTTTCGACGCGTTCAGTGAACGTAAAGATCGTGCCCGCTGTCTTCGGTGCTGTGTAAGAAGTTACGAGACGGAAGAAACATTAAAACCCAAGCGTTTAGGGCTCCAGGCCGGGCTTCGGGTCACTCTGGACCAGAGGCTACGTGTGTGCGCACGCTTTGAGGACGCCTCCGCGCTTCGCCGCGCGCCAGACCTCGCCGATCGCGACCGGACCAACCGGACCCCGAGTCCGAAAGGCTCCTGCGCAGCCAGGAACGGCACCGAGGTAGGAGCTGCTCGTTCTGCGTGACCATGCAGTGCTCTACCGTGCTCGGAGCTCTCGGTGTCGTTCGTGCTTGCGCCGAAGCCTTTGGGACCCCTTCGGACGCGCAAGTCGTACTTCGCAAGGCTTGGACGGGGGCCGCCCTCACCGAGCAACTCCGCTATATTCCGCTTACTTATGATGGCAATAAAAGCTCGCGTTTGTTCTCGGGAAAAAAATTGCGGGCGACCATACGGGACCGCTCTCCGCGCCGCCGACGAGGTTGGTCGCCGCATGTTCTCAGCTATTCACTCGCTCCCGCAGCGAGCGCCTTCCCATAATCCTCCCCGTTCCAAAATGCGATGCGACCTCCGTTTACATGGGCTGAATGAATGCGCACTCGCCATCTCGATCCACCTCTGTCTAGCGACTTGAATGCGATGCGCTTTCTTTGCGCATTATGCCGTTTACATGACCGCATTGAATGCGACAACTGGATTTGATGCAACTAAGTCGCATTCATGTAAACGCGGCTCATGTCGGCCATTGGTCGTGCCGGTCGTGCCTTACGGTCCGAGCAGCGCATTACGGTAAGATCGCGGAACACAAGCGCATGCGCACTTCGTACCGGAGGGCCCATCGTACCGTATCGGACGTGCGAACACGGAAAACTCCCTATTCTTTTTTACGTTCGCCGAGAGTAAACGAAAAGAACGTACCGCACTTCTGACTTTGTCAATGCATCGATCGAGCGCTTCGGTTTCCCACACAAGAAAACCATGCCCACCGAGCTCCGTTATTGTATTAGGATTCAGTTTTTTTTTTTTTTTTGGCTCATATTCCCGCACAAGATGTCGAATGGCGTCAGAAAGACGCTCACATTCCGGACAGACGGTGAAATCCCTAAACTTGCACAAATTTGACGTACACAATACTAAATACGGGAGTTAATGTGCCTACACATGCCGCCCATGTGATTTGCTGTAAACGAAAGCTTCGTTTTTTTTGTTGTTGTTGTTTTTGTTTTAAGAAAAGAAGAACGCGCATATTTATGAAACTTTTAATCATTTAGAAAGACGCCTCGGTAGACGTGCCGTGCTACTGCATTTGGGTCTAGGCGCAAGCTCACGTTTCCGATTCGAGCCAAACTACAATGTCTCATCGAGATATCGAATCGCTAAAGTTGGCGATGACGAATCCACACTAGGATTGTAAAAGAATGGATTAGCCTAGCAATAACCAATTCATCAGTTAAGATCAGACCCGCCTATGAGGTTGTCAAACTCAACGTCAAGAGCTTAGTCAATGACGAGACCAACTCCTTCGAGATGCGTGGTGTCTATAGCACAGCACGACATGTTGTTTTCGAACGTAAATAAATTTATTTGCTTATGCGGTTTGCATAATAAAAGGCAAACAAACCGTCCCTAGAAATTGGTATCATCCGCACTTATGATTAAAGTCACTCACAAGAAAGACTTCAATCACAAGGATTGATCAGTAAAGTATTCTGACTTGAGCTTAGGTTTCTCCGTAAAACGTTGTTTTGTAAACAGTACTTAGTAGCTGAAACGTCTTGTTGATGTGAACGTGGATACATTATTTTCTGACCACTCCTTTACTTCTTCCATCAGGCCATGACATTGGATGAATTCCAAACAAAGCAATAAATGGAATGAAAATGGGTCAGTAAAACGTCGTAGCTTTCGCATCGCTGAGAACCATATAGACAAATTCAAACAAATTGGTTCCTCAAACGTGTAATATAATGTTTATAACCGCGCAGTATATTAAGCGTTTTGTCGACCTTAATATTAGACGAATTAATCGATTACAATCAACTAAAGATAATCGATTAATTGAAGCACATTCAGAGACGGTGAGACTAGAACAAAGTGCCACCACGGTGACACGTTCTTCTTGTATCCCAGTATTAAACCCAGCGATCCTAAGTTATATCCCCACCCCTGCCCGTTTCGATCTGCATGGGCATCATACCGGCGTGCGGTCGCGATGCATCTTAAAGTCTTCAGGCTAGAAGTCTTACTGCGCTGTCTTCGTTTGTCATCCGAAGCGTGATCCAATATCGCCATCCATGTGCAGACCAGCGTCACGCTGTCTAAATATTAACGTCTCATCTGTTTGCCTTTTTACCATTTTCATGAAGTAAAACGTACGGGCTATAAAGAAAAAAAAATTGAAGCCTAAATATGGATACGTTGTTCATGTACAGCGGCCCCGAAACGTATCTACGCGTGCTTGCCCTTCCCTCTCTTTTTATTTTTTTATTTATTTATTTTTTATTTGTTTTTTTTTTTTTTTTTTTTGCTTCTCGAGCAAGCCCGGGCTTGCAAGGTTACGAAATCTTTCCCCGAACCGGCAATTGCATGGTGAGTATCAAACAACAAACTCCAGCATCTGCCTAGTGTCAGAAAAAAAAAAAAAAAATAAGTAGACTAATTATGTCAATAACGCCGCGCGGTAACTTTTTCGCCTTTTTTTTTTTTTCTTGCTTTTTTTCGCTTCCCGACTGTAAGCTCACTACTTTCCAATTCATTGCCTTCGATCATGTTTTTTTTTTGTTTTTCTATTGCTTTCGCAAGGGTATCACGTTTGCTTGCACGAGAACGGGCTCGCCGAGTGGTGCAGCACAAGCCAAGACGGCCATTAAAACAGGCAGGGATGCTGCACTGCTTAGCTATGCACGTTCCACGGGAATGGGCCCCGCCGCTATCCTTCGCACCTGTCTGTCGCCGGCCCCCGCAGTGCTGGCAGACCCTTATCTCTAATGTTCATTTTTGATGGCAGCCGTTTACCAAAGCCTCACTGGCTAGGCTTCCTGCCCGAAAGAGCCAGGAATATAAGCAACATAAAGAAACGAGGACAGACGCGCTGTCGCCCAGAGGGAAGCGCGAACACCGGACGAGCGCTCGTATTCCTCATACTTCTTATCTGTGCCGTTTCTCTCACTACGTCGGTAAAATGAGCAAATCAAATCGAAAAAAAAAAAAACGATTCAGTTCGGAGACGGAATAGTTTCTAGTGTGTTCGGAGTATGCGCGATACGCTGGAGGCGGTCGCGGTGGCCCCTCCTACGCGCTAGACAGATGTAAACTATATATATATTTTATATATAAAAAAAAAAAAAACAGCGGTCGTGTCTGATCACAGACGGTGGCTTACAAAGCCGACACGCCGTGTATTTGCTCGGGGCAATGGAAAAAAGCCGCAGGAACGGATCAGAATGGAGCCGTCACCAAGATGAGGAAAAGAAACACGGGAAAGGGTAGTTCATTCCCGCAAATAATGAGGGAAACTAGTTTTGTTTTTATTTTTAGCTGGAGGCAGTAATTGTCGTTTGTTCCTGAAAGCCGCTGCCGCCTCATTTGTCGTTGCGCTCTGCAATGGAATATAGTGTGCGATGCGCAAAAAATAAAAATGAAAACAAAACAAAAACAAACAAAAACGAAAACGAGAAGCCGCGGATCCTGCCAGACCCAGGCAACGGAGTCAGAGCGACGAAAACTAGAGACGATGAAACGGAGATACGAAAATTGAGAGCATCCAATCGAATTCCGAATGCTGATGGAACGCGGAAAACGTTTGAAGGGAATACAGCTCTCGTATTCGGTTTTGCTTTGAAGGTTGGGTGGTCTTTCGTTGTCCAAACGTGGTCAAACATTGCTAATTGATCGAATATATCCAGATCTGTTGTTGCAAAGGAAAGTTGTCTGTCCCGAAGTCTGCATATTTATAGTTCCTCGCTGGAGATATTTTTCTGTGTGTTTGTATAGTTGTGCGTTGAACGAGTCTAATTAAACAGTGTTGTATTCAATTTTTGTAGTTTCCGCAGGCCAAATAACAGAGATTATTTTACCATGGATACTCTAAATTTCTTGGCGCTCTTTCTTTATTCTTGATATTTCACTCATACATCTGCTATGATTATAATGCAATTAAATGCAAAGGTGCAAGCGAGCTGGACAAGAATGACGAAAATAATCCCTGGAGGAGGGGAACAAGAGGGACAAAGGACATACACAAATCTCCAAACACAGCTAGGTGACTGGTGCGCGACCGACTGTGTTTGGAGATTTGTGTTTTTCCTTTGTCCCTCTTGTTCCCTTTATCCAGGGATTATTTTCGTCATATATCTGCTAGTCGTTTAAACCCTTTGTATTTATTTTATAATGTGCAACGCAGGTTATTCTCATACCATTTGACTGAGTTAGGAGATCCGCCACTGAATGATTTTTTTTAATTAAATTAAAAAAAAAAACAATTTCTCACAAAGGTAAATTAGAGCTTAAATTAACCCATGGTGCAGCTAAATAGAAACTAACTGTCATATTGTGTGGAGACATATTTCTATACGTATTGTTCTCGACATTTAGTAACAAACTGCATTACACAAAAATACAGTTCTTGGTTTACTGCTGCTTGGAGTTCATTTGTAAGAACTGACTATTAGAAACGAAAAATAACTGTTAATTGGCGCACTCACTCTAAGCTAAAGTAGACACATTAGACCTCCGTAATACTCTTATCTGAAGGTATTTCGTACTTTTAAACCCCCAATGGCTCGGATTCTTTAGAAAATGCTCAATAGACACTTCGCTTTCGTTTGCTAATATATTCACAACACCTTTTTTTTTCTTTCTTTTTTTTTGGAGGGAAAGGGTAGGGGGGGGGGGGGGGTTACATATTACTTTCGGAGGAGTATGGATATACCGGTAACCTGAGTGTCCGTTTTTTGGGCTCCGCTTTTCGGCGGAGTTGGCGTGAACAAGAGGGCAATCAAAGAAGGCAATTCTGTCGTCGTTAAAAATTCCTATTCTCGCAGTATTATCTCCAACTGCGGTCATGGCATTTAATTAGCACGAACGGCTACTCCGAGCTTCAGGTACATCTCGAAAGTGTCATTAATGTGTTGCTGACGTTTTCACTTTAAAAGCATTGCTCGTTTGAAAAGAAAAAAAAAAAGTTTTTTTTTATTTGAAAGAAGCGTGTATGCGCTCAAGTTACGACCCACCCTGATCGATGCGGTCACACTTCCGGAAATTTACTGTCTCTACGTATACATTTCACGGATAACTGAAAAAGCGCAGAGCAAGACTCGCTTCGACATCTCTTATTTCTGACTGCGTGGCATACCAGCCAGAAGCGCGAGCCAATAAAAACACCCCCGGACCAATTTGTCAAGCGAACGGCGATATCAAAATTAACCATGCCCTGGCGTGCAGAATGCCCTTGCGTATACTTTCCCACAGATTCCTCGAGAAATGAATCACCATAATCGAAGGAACAAGCCTGAACAATGGTCACTCTAAGAAATGCCTGTGCGTGTACTTACAGGCAAAACACTCAAAGAACCAATCTCCGCGATCTACGAAGTCAGCTCAGCGTATGATGAGGCTGAACATCTGCGACCGAGTAAGACCGAGAGAGACCAGACCGGTTTTTAAGCCTCTTGCGATGTCTTAGGACCGGATGTGCTGCAGCGGGGCTGGTCCTAAGACATCGTAAGAGGCTTAAAAACCGGTCTGGTCTCTCTCGGTCTTATTCGGTCGCAAGAGTGTGAACGGGCCTTTAAAACTGGGTTCCTTAAAACCTCTTACAACGAGAGGACACACTGGCGCCATCTATTGGGTACCATTGTAAACTTGGCGGTCCGGCATATTTTCTATTTCTGATGCGCATTATCCTTTCTTTCTTGGCTCAAAAAACTTTTGTCAACGTTATAAACGAGCCTTTCTTATAGGTATTACGCACATTTGACCTCGGAAATCCCGCAAAACCTTCGCTCTTGTGAAATGCAGTTTCCAGGTCACCGCATAGATGGCGCCAGCGTGCCAGTATGTTCTCTCGTCCAAAGAAATTTTAAGAGCTTCTAACAAGTCTCGTCTCTCTCGGTCGTACTCGGTTGCAAGAGTGTGAACGCGCCTTTAGATTCGCCCGGAGGCGATGTTATAGTTCGTTTTTGGTGCGAAAAACACGCTGTAAATATTTTTCGCGGACACACGGCACATGGAAGCTTCCGTGGACATGTTGCTTGTCTCTCCCGCACGACCAGAATTCCGGAATGCTGAATGTCTACGAGGCGCCGCTGATAGGCTCAGCCGCACGGCGACTCGGTGACCGGGCGGGAAAATCGGTCATTGACCGCCTGCGTAACACCGGGCGCCCTTGCTACCGCGATCGTCGCTCTGCGGCCAAAAAGATGTCCCGCAACTACTCCAATCCGCAAGTACAAACGCAACTGAATAAAAAAAAAAACTGAGTTCAAATTAGCGAGTAACTTCATCATAATTTGTTTCCGCACATTTTGATCCCCGTCACAAAATGTAGGCGCCTCATTTCTCAATATGACAAACATTTTGCATCCGTAAAGTTTCAAAGGAATGGATTATTTTATCTGCATCACTTATATCAATTGTGATTTGTGCTCTTTCTTTTCAACTCTTAAGCCCGGAGTCACACTGATTATAGGTTCTAAATAAAGCCCGTGCGTCTGCTTTCCCGCACAACACTCGGAGAGCCAACCACAGCAACTTACAGTTGGCAGCTCAGCGAATGACGATGCCGAAACATATGTTTAGACCAAACAACGCAGTCTGACTTGTGACAATAAGCAATGCAAAACGTCACGCTTGCATTGCTTATTGCCACAACCCAGACTGCGTTTTTTGGTCTAAACATATGTTTCGGCATTGTCATTCGCTGAGCTGCTTCCGTAAGTTGCGGTGATGGGCTGTTCAAGTGTTCTGCGGGAAAGTAGACTCACGAGCTTTTTTTTTAGAGTGTACATCATACAAAAGACAATCTGCATACAGATTCGAACGAGAGTTCCAGCGAGATCCGTGCTTCGAATGCCGCATGGCATTGAGTTCAAGGAGAAAACTTGGGCACGGGGCATTCGAACTATGGATATTGTGGTGACTCGTGTTTGTCGACAGTCTCTTGCATGATGCGATGAGCAGTGTGACCCCGGCTTTGCAAACCGTATTTTACACATTGTGTTACTGTTGTGTAGATAACCTGCGTGCGCGCGTGCGCATTCGCGTGCGCGTGCGCGTGTGCGTGTGCGTGTGCGTGTGCGTGTGCGTGTGCGTGTGCATGTGCGTGTGTGTGTGTGTGTTCACTACTTCCATATGTACCGTATTTACTCGAGTAATACACTCTAAAAACTTCCTGCGCGTCTACTTACCCGCAAAACACTTAAAGAGCCATTCTCCGCGATCTATGAAATCAGCTCAGCGAATGATGAGGCGGAACATCTGTTTAGACCTAAATATAAAGCCTGCGCTGTGGCATTACGCAATGCAAGGCGTCATGCTTGCATAGCGTAATGCCACAGCGCAGACTTAATTTTGAGGTCTAAACAGATGTTCCGCCTCATCATTCGCTGAGCTGATTTCCTAGATCGCGGAGATTGGCTCTTTGAGTGTTTTGCGGGTAAGTAGACGCGCAGGCATTTCTTAGAGTGTAGCCGCACTATTTTTGAAGAAAACCTGAGGGTTCGGTTTTCCGCGGAGCACGCAGGTTGCCAATCACCGCGATCGACAGCATGACTCCAGTTGTTTACAGGAAAGAGATAACGTCTTCGTGCCAAGATCCCATCTGCGAGGATTGCATTTGTATGGCGAATCGGATTCTCGGCCTGGTTATTCGCTATGTTATTTATGCGCAACGCAATGATTGGCCGTATATGTGTTCTGTGGTACAGTAGACGCAAGGGTTTTGTTCATAAATAGTGCGGCTATTACTCGAGTAAATACGGTAATGCATCTGGGCCCCAAGGGTTAAGTATTAAACAAGTGTTTGTCGGGGAGGTCCACGCGCGTTCATATTTCGGAACAAATAGCCTGCGTTTGCTGAGCCTCTATGCAAACTAGAGACGTTCTGAATTATTCGTAATGAGCTAACTGCTCTAGCAAATCGCATTATATGGCACTCTATATTTAATGCATTCTATAATTTATTACCAAGTCTTTGACTAGGTGTTTGTGGTGTTGGAAAGTGTGTACAGTGAGATCGAAGCACGACGAATCGCTCTGCGGGAGATGATAGCAACCACTCACACGCTTTCCGCAACACAAAATGTACGAACTCGAGTGGCTGCAGAAATTTGTTGTTCTCCATTTTATTTCATATTATTCATAATCATTATCTTCATAAGTTTCTCCACCTCCAAGCGTCACCAAAAAGTTTGCCTAAGGTTTCCCAATTTTATTGTGATTTATTTTTATTTGCCAAGTCAGCGTTGAGCTCAACACTTTAGAACTCAAGATTCAGCGCAATTCTCCAAAACACGAGCCAAAAAAAAAAAAAAAATCGAAGTCGATTATTGTGTTTGCGACGACATCCATTCCTTCCAGTGCCTCCCAAGCTATAGGCGATCCTCCACAATTGCGAAAGTTCAAAGCCGGTACCGCCACGCGTCAGACAATGACCGCTCCGACCGCGTGTCGCTGTCGAACTCTCGTAAGGACCGGCAAAGAGCGGCGCAGGAAACAGTGTTGCTGACTCGAGAGAGAGAGCGAAAGAGCAGTCCTCAAGAACAGTCTTCGTTGCGGAATCACATCCCGGGCGCTATATATTTATAGCGGGCGCCGTCCCGCAGAAACGTCGTTCCGGCGTGCAGATTGCATTTAAAGGGAGCGCGATTAAGGAGGTGTCACCCTGACAGCCACGAATTTTAAGCGGAGGAATATGTAAATTAGTCGCAGGCCGGCAGCACAGCCGCTGACTGTGCAACAAATGTGCCACGAGGGGATGGCTTGCCATGAAACGGAGAGCGTCCGTGGAAAACTGTTGCTCAATGCTTCGAATTTGCAGAGGCCGCGGTCCTTGGCCGATTCTTGAAATTTTGATTTGTCTTTCGCAATGCTCTCTTCTTGCGTGTGTTTCAGCGAAGACGTCCTGAGCAGTAACTCTGATTGCGCATTTGCTCAACAAAACGAATGAATAGGAAAGGCATAAATGCGTAAATTGCGGAACGGAAAGTTCGATTAAATTTTCTATGCGATAATTAATTTGGTGTGTTCAGCAAACGAGCGAACGAAGTGTAATATATGCATCTGTTTAATGTCGAACGTACCCCACTACTATATTGTTTGTTTTAGAATTTACAGATTTAAAAGTGTTCTAGAAAATAAACTGTTCCAGTACAAAACGCTATCTTACTTTTGTTAGGTTTTAATATACAGTATATTAAAAGGCGGCTGTACACGCCATTAAGCTTTCACATCACGTCTTTTGAGGTAATGTTTAGTAGTTATGCTCATTATGTTCTTGTTTATGTTTAACCAGTTTATTGTTGCGCACTTCATGAACTTTTTCTAATAATTTTTAATGAGACCCTGATGATTCTAAAACTTTATTTTGACATATTATTTGTTTTGTATAATATTACTTACACGTTTAAAAAAAAGCCTTAGACGTAAAACCGTGACCCAAAGCCATGCAATTTTAGGGATACAGGGTACAATCAGAAGCGGTGCGCAGATATACCTGATTCTTGTAGCCAACGTGAGGCCAAATAAATGCGATCACCTAAAGTAAACAAAAAAAATTAGAACGATTCATTGTCCGAACATAATTGGCCTCACCGTTGTTGATTTTACAAATTCTTGCATTCACAACACCGGTTTAAGTGTACGCATTAGGCGGCTGAAGTGAGGCGACACATTTATACACAGGAAAGAACAAGTTGCGTTCTTCAACGCTCTGAAACACCGCAACCGCACTCAAGAAAGCAAGCACAAACTCCCCCGTCTTCCACTCTTACCAAAGCTATTACGGTTCGCAGATCTCGGACATTAGGGAGTTTTTGTATACTGCGTTTCCTCCTCCGCTAAGCCTTTCGCAGCGAAGAAGCCGCTACTGCGCCTGCGCGCCGATGACCTTGACTGTAGAGTTCGGAGTATCGTAGCGGGTTGCGGAGAGTGTTGCGGGACGGCGGAAACGATCTACGAAAACTTCCAATTGGTGGCGCTTTCTCCACTCCATCGACGCATCTCCAACGGAAGAGTCGGCCATGGTGTACTCGTAAACCCATTGGCGGGCAGCTACGCCCTCGGCGGCGCCGGCTCCCAAAACGCGAAATGGAGCGCATCCTTGGGACGCCTGAGAAGACGGAAAAGAAACTCAACTCGGATATGGAGGACACGAAAAAAAAACTGGACAGTCCAAGATGTCGCGTTGGGCGCCCCCCACGCCGCTTATCGATGGCATCGTCGGAAAAGTCGCGAACGGGTAATCATCGCCAGTAGCTCGCGCGCTCGCGATCGCGCTCGCTCGCCAGCACTCAGTCGCGCACGCGCACACTAACACACTTCGTTTCTCCATTAACGCAATGATGGAGAAAGGACGTTCGGGATCAAGGGTATAAAGTGTTATAAAGATACGACGTCGAAAGAAACAACTGCAACAAGGCAGCGTCGCGGAGAAGACAAATGCCTCTGATAGAGGAGAGCGGAACGAGACTGGGTTCGTCGCTTCTTTTTCTTCGTTTTAACATTATTTATTTCTTCTTTTTTTTTGGGAGGGGGTGGGGGGGAGGAGGTGGGTTAGGTCGCCCTCCTTCTCCGTCCTTGTCCGCCCTCTCCCGTGATAAGTGGTGCCATCTACATTCGAAGACGTAGAAAGGACGGCACGAAACGCAGGGGGAAAACAAAAATACAAAAACCAAATTCATCTGAGAACAAATTATAAAGAGCCAGGTCCGCACTTCGAAGTTCGGATCTGAACCATTCCTGCCCCAAAGTCGACGACGATATAAGTTCTTTTGTAACAATAAAATACAGCAAAAAAAAAAAAAAATCTCAAACGCGAACCAGAAGTTGACTCGAATCCATTTGTTTGTGGCTACGAGATGGTTGTAGCGCGTCTGGTCCGAATGGGAAGCTCCCTGAAATAACTAAGGGTTGACCACAAAGGCTCACTGTAGCTCGGTACGACGTTACCGAGGAGAACTCCCAATGGCCAAGAAGAGACGAAGCGCAGATGGGAATAGCCCGGCGTCGTTCCGGTGCTCTCGTTTAGGGCTGAAAGCAGTAAATCCATCCGTGGAAGGCGCTCCTGCAGTGGCTAGTGTACAAGTGGAAGACAGCAATTCCAGCTAGTCACGACAAAAACTTGGACGTTCCGCCAGCGAAAAACGCCCAAGCAAACAAACGTGTCCTCCTGTTTACCAATGTACACAAGAATGGCCTTGCGGTTAACCCACCAAGGGGAAAAAAAAGAAAAGAAAAAACTCACTCGAAGATGAAGTGGAAAACGTAAAGAAAGGACAGTCTAGCTGCGGAGGAGCCGGGTGCTTATGGCCCGCGTGAATCCCTGCAGCCAAGCGAGAGTGTAGGTGTACGATACTGCCCACGTCGATCGAACGCGCTCTCCAAAGCACCGTCTTCAGGAGGCATCAGCCGCTCAGCCTTGTTAACGCCAGTCATCATGAGGGCCGACGCTCGCACAAACATACATTCAATGTGCACGCGATTACGCGTCCTGGCGGTGAGTACTGGTCGCAAAAAGGCTATCTGGTCTTTGGCTCGGGGCCGCCTCTTATTGCTCGACGCAACGCCCATGGCGTTCGATCGTGCGAGATCATCGCGAAGGTTCCTGCTGCGGACGCCAGAAAGAGGGAGGGCGTTGTCGGGGAAAGGCGTCGCAGTGGTACTCGACTCGGTCGACACAAAGGAAACCCAAAGAGGAGTCGTCTTCGTCTCTTTGCTCGGCGCCTTGTCTAAATCGTAGTCTGAGAAACAGCCATAATGAATCTACAGCGTCACACGCTTCCACGAGTGGTCCCCTGATGGGAGGGAAGGTTCGAAATGTGGTTCTCGGAGATACATTTTCGTCGCCTGCCTGGCACAAACTTGGCATCGACGTGTCGTTCATACCGCGTTTAATGTCGTCGTTGTTGCTTTTTTATTGTATTCAAAATGCCGAAGGCAGCATGACTGATACGTTTTCTTTAATTTATTCAAATATTTCAAGGTTCTAATAAAAATTAGAACCTTTTTTTTTGTTATAGAATAGCCGGTGTCATTTTTTTTAAATCACCGTTACCTCGAAATACGACATCTCTTATGCATCTCTAAATAACGATGAAATGGAATAAAAACAATAAAAATACGCCCATGCGTACTTAACATAATTTCTCATAGACGTTAGAAAACTCGTAGTGCAAGTTTATTCCGGGTAATTTGAAGCTAACATGTTTCCGCACAAACTCAAATTTATGTCGTTGGCTATCAAACTCTAGCTTGATCGGGTCTCTTTTATCTCGCACCTACAAAGAAGTAGCGGGCAATGCTGAAAAAATATAAATTAACAACAAATAAAAAAACAGGAAGCCAATACCAACCTACAATGTTATTTTGTACAAAAACAAAGACATAACGACATTTTTATTAAGCAATGAAGATAAAGGCGATCGTTAATGAATTTGTGATGTAGTCAGCACAGGCTCGCTAGAAATAAATTAGGTTAAACGTGCAATGCTTAATCATTTGGAGCCATAAAAGCTAGTTCAACTCACGCCTATGGTTAACCTTTTATTGCCCTTCCCCCTTTTCTCTTTTTTTTTTATTTTTTTCCCCCAAGGAGGTGACGTCGTATGTAGCTGAAAAAAAAAATACTTTTTTTCAGCTACATAGCGTTCTTGTTTCAAACATTCGCTCGACAAGAGGGAACCGCAATGCAGTGGAGCAAGCTTAACGCGTTAAAAACTACCCGACACTTCTACGCGGCTGCTTTACGATCGCGACGCGAGAAAATGTTTTCCCTCTCAATATTGAATACGCGCCGCATCTTTCTCTCTTCTCGGCAGCGCTGCGTCTGTGATGAAGCTAGCGTGGCCGTAACAAGTTCGGGCAAATGCCTCGGTCTCTCTTCTATCGCGCCGATACGCTCCTGGAAGTCGATCAAGGCGGCCCGCGTCCCGCGGGGCTTCTCGTGCTTTCTCTCGCTCAGTTTGCCGACTTTGAAATACGGGTTCCCGATACGGGTGCACGAACATAATTGAGTTTTCGAGTCGAGCCGCTCTTGGTTGTGTTTGGCGCTCACACCTGTTACACGCTTCGGTCGTGAGCTGCACCCCCCATCCCCCACGGCCCGCCGCGATGTGTCTTCGAGCGCCGAGTCAGCGCTGTTTTGCCGTTTCTGTCAGAAAAGCGACGGTGGCACCCTTCCCTTTACACAAACACGCGCCTGCCGCTCCGCAGGGACGAAAGGCTTTGCGACGGTCGGCAGGTGCAGTCTGAGGAACAATTAGTTACACGCCTTAATTTGTTAATGGTGACGACGCGCCCACTCGTACATGTCGAGTCTTTGTGCACCCCCCCCCCCCCCCCCCCGGTGAAAAAAAAAGAAAAGAGTCCCCTCCAATCTTGTCCTCGCGGGGCTTCGAAGTACGCATTATCAGCGACTCGGGACACCTTTTCCCCAGCATCCCGTTTCCTTCTCCCTTCTTTGCGGTGATAATCCGGTAAATTTGATTACGTCGCGAGGACGTGCGTTCATGGACGCGAACGTGACTGCCTGTCTCCGCTCCGGAACTTCCGGAAATGGCATCGGTTTCTGGGGAGGGGGACGCAGAACTGCGCTACGCTTTATACCTGTTCGGCCTCGTGCCCACCTTTTGTCGCGCATCGCAGAGTCGCACGAGGCGGATGGTTCAAAGTCGACCGGTCAATAGTAAATGACTTTCTTTTTTTTTTTTCCTAAACAAGAAATAGTTAATATCCTGTTACATTCACGAACAGGTTAAGACACGCAGGGCGAGGCTAGTCCCGAGTGTCTTACTATCTCCCCGCAGCCAATGAGAATCCGGCAACCACTGCGGCGGCGCTGCTGACGGTACTGCGCCCATGCGCCGAAGCTTCCCCTCTCCCGGATCTGATTTCCGCGCTCGGGAAATGTCCACACCTGGTGTGGGCAAACGCGGGTTTGTCTGTAAACAGTGTGTTGGTGTAGTGTGGGGAAGAAGGTGAAGCTGATCATTTATGCTGAAAGAAAACGACACTTTTCAGGTGCCCGTGCTTCTACTCTCCCGTAGAGCACTCGGAGGTCCTATCACTGGGATCTACTGAGGAGCTTGGCAAAGGACGAGATCGCATATAAGTTTGGAGGGAAGAAAAGCGGTTCAATAGGACACTAAAGATAACATGACCCAATGGACCTTTTCCACATACCCACGGCACCAGGCGGTGGCTGCACGAACTAAGAGTCGAGGAAGTGACATACCTGCGCTACCAATTGATAATGGGAGCTACGCTACCAGTTTCTTTGCTCTCTGAGCTGCGGCACGTGCCCAACGCGACTTTAAAGAGGGGCATCCGTGGCGTCCACCCAAACGTCGTGTTTTTCTTTTCGTCCACTTTCTTTTTTTTGTGTAACGCAATTATATATATGCTGCAATATCGTGTTTTACTCGCTGATCCACAGCCTCCTTCCGAATTTCCTCGATTTTTCGTGCCGACTTCCGCCGCTTGGCATCGGGCGCTCGCGCGTGCGCAGAACGCCTCTCGGAAAAGGTCCATTGCTGTGGTTACATGGATGCGGCAGTAACGCGTCGAATCGAGATTTGACGACAGTGATTGGGTAGAAGACGAAGAGAGAAAGGATTGACTGCGCGTGGTCGGCCTTCTCTCAATTTGATGAGCTTCTGTCGCATTCGCTTAAGCCGATCTTTTAAAGCGTCAGATTCAGTGTCACATCCCAGACTTCTTTTTTGGGGCTATATTTATATTTTTTTGTTCGTGACATTCGCCGAGCTTCTTCGGCAGATGACTGGCTGGCTCTACGAGTGCCCTGTGAGAAAGTAGACCGACACGATTTTTTTTAATCGTGCCTTGCTTTAAATGAGTTGTTGGAATTTTCCTCACCACACCTGACGTCAAAAAAAAGAGAACAATCGGATTTGCTTTGGTCATTGCTCATGCAAACAAAGCTCTTTGCAAACAAAATTGCTTAGAGCTCAGCTTGGTATAGCACCATACACGATCTGTGGGATTGAGCATTACTCAGTAAACAGTAGTCACTCTGACTCGTATTTGAGAAAGAAATAATAAAAACAAGGACTATCACACTCTTTCAGTTCCCAACGACGATTCGCAACGATGAACGATGGACTGAAAGAGTGTAGTTGTTCATGAACGTCCTCCTTGTTTTTATTCTTTCTATTTTAAATATATTCATATTTACAACACGCTCGCTTTAACAAGTCCTGACCCGTACGTTACTCTGCACTGTAACGTGGCGTTTGTACTCGGTGACGAAAACATTTGACGGTTGCGCGCACTGCGGTGAAAAGTGCAACTAAGCTCCGGGTTATTTTGCCGGGTCTCCGGATATATCCGCCTGATCGAGCTGACAGCGACGTAACCTCGCCGAATTCAAAATATGAATAAACTGACGCCTCTTCAAGACCAGACTTGTTGCTCCTCCCCCAACCCTTCGGGAAAACGGTTCCTCGGTGGGCTGAGCTGAAGCTCTGAGCGCCGTCGTCCCTTCAAACAAACTCACCGAGGCGCGCCGGAAGAATCCCAAGCGTGTAACACGATCGGACGGTTCGACCGCGGTTAGAGTTTGTCCACGTTAAGGTCTAGGACTGAGCGATGGGTCGATAAACCGGACAAAGAGGCCGACTTCTCGAGCTTGGCCCGAGCCAGTTGCGTTCGTTAAGCTTTGCAGGAGAATCGGGGCTGACGGCGCCCGGATTGTGTTTTCCGACGCCCGAAAGAAAAAGACGGCCAGCCGCAGTCGGGCTGAGAGAAATCTCATCTATAGTCAGATTAAAGGCTGGTTCACACAGTGCCGCTTTCTTACGTTACCAAGCTTGCGTACGCTTGCATCGAGATACGACCGGAAGTCGCCGCCACATCCGTACTTCGTATTCCACGTGCCAAGCTACTCCTTTAACTGGTTGCAACGCTTCGTACGAAGCACAGATGTGCAGGTGACTTGCGGCAGTATCTCGACGCCAGCGTACGTAAACTTTGTAACGCCAAAAAACAAAAAAAAAACACACACAAAAAAACGGTGCTATGTGAGCCTGTCTTTAAAGTGATGTGCAGGCGCGCGCTCGCAAGCATTAAAGAGAATCACACAATGTATTTAACGTGACATTAACGATCATGTCATATTCAACTATCAAAACGCAACTTCGGCATGCAAAGAATCCAACGTACGCTGCCCACTGTACTGAGTAGCCGACTTTCGCCATATATTGTTCGAACTATTTCTGGTGAACTTGGTTAATTAATGGAATGGTAAAGGCGAGCGGGTTGAACATGAATACATAAAATCGAAAGAATAAAACACAGAGGACAACCACGATGAAAGAATGTGGTTGTCCTGTGCCTGTCCTCCGTGTTTTATTCTTTCGATTTGATGTATTGGTTAATTAGTTATGCATTTTCTTTGCTATATCAATACCTTGTGAAAAGCATTGATTTGAAACAATATGTGCCCCTTTTAGGTTAAGCACAGGTTCATGCATTTTGTATATCTATGTGTTTTATGTTGTTGTTGTTGTTGTTTGTCTTGCTATTTTTTGTTTTGTCTTGTGCTTTTTTCAATTTTTGTTATTATTATGGTTTGCAGTACCTTCCCTTTCTTGCAGAGATCCTATTCTTCTCTTTGTGTTTACTATTTGCCACTAATATTAACATATGGAGGGCAGGATTTCTGTCAAGCTGTACCATTGTGGCCTTTTTTTTCCGAACCTCTTCAGCTTTCTTTCGAGGATAAATTAAATTAAATACAAGTTTTCAAACCTGGAACCATATTTTATTGCATTTTACGTCTTTATTTAAACGTTTTCTTTCTTTGGGGCTTAAAACTGAAGGGGTTCACCCATAGTTCCGATTTCGTTATAAAACTGACGAAATATAGAGCGCCATGTAATCGTCGTCTTCCTATCCTTGTGCGAAAAATAAATAAATAAATAAAAGAAATAAAGCTGCCTCAATGAAGCTGGGGAAAGATCTCGACTAGAATGCAGCAGCGGTCATTCAGGCAGTCAAACATTCGAGAAGAGGGGATCACGTAGTAAACCCAACAGATAACCCCCGAATTAAAGAGAAAAAGAAAGGGTGAGGCGCGACAATAAAAACATCACAATAAAGATCACACACACAAAAAACCAATTCCTTCCGATATTCGTAGGACAAACACGCAAGTCAGAGAAACTTTCCAACTATGTTAATTGCACGTATCGGAAACAACTCCCTTTTCACTTCTTTCCCCGGAGCGTCCTTTTCAACCAGCAAACCAGGGCTGCTTTGTTTCTTTTTTTAGTCTTTCATTTGTGTCCTCGTTTCTTTTTCGCCGACGTCGCGCGCTCGTTTTACGACTCTGACCGAGGAGACCTCAGCAGAACGGGCATGAGACCCAAGGAGGTCACGCCCACACACAAGCAGTCTGGCCGCTGCATTTCAAGGAAGAGCGGCCTGCATCGATTGCGCCAGAGTCGCCGGCGTATTGGTGTCCTGGACGCCAACCAAGGAGGCCAAATGGGCCCGAGATCGCCACTTGAAAAAAACCAAACCGCCGTGCCGCGCTTCAGGAATCAGGTCCCTACCCGGTATGCAATTAGAGAGCCATAAGAAAGTCACGCGGAGCATTTCTTACGTTTTGTCGGCTGCTGTCAAGGTCGATTTAAATGGAAGGCTGAAGACGTCCCAAATGGTGCATTATGTACACGATGCGTTCTTCTTTTATTGCGAGTCACGAAGGCCTTGTTATTTTTGTAGCGTAATATATTGCTTAATATATAATCTGCGCGACACTATCGGCCTACAGTGGTAGGGGGCGTGTCCCACCGTTGTTGTTTTCCGGAAGTGTTCTTGCGAGAATTTAATGAGCAGCAAAACGGCAATGTTGCACTTTGTTTCTCTTCCCGCGAAGGTCGTAAATAGAACCACTGTGACGTGGTAAGAAATTGATTGATGTGGAAAGGTCAACAGCTTCAAGGCTGGCGCGTGACAGTAATTTATATCGATGAAACGCGTACCCTAGATTTAAAAGTACGAACCCTCGCACACAGAAGTGGCCTATATTGAGCACCTCCGCTTCAATCTTACTGTCAGAAAGCACCGAATCTTTCTCTCTTAAACGTGTTCTCGCACGCTCCCATAAAAAAAAAAAAAGACACAAGACAAAAAATCAAATAAATATGCAGCTCAGAGCGAACAACTCATACCACGCGGTTCTTTGGATAAGTTACAAAAACTACCAATGATAATAATAACAAAAAATTACTCGCTCACGACACCCATTCACGCTTCCTTTTAAATGCAGTTTTCCTCGTGAATAACGTTAAAGGACCGAAACCAAACCACCCGGCAGGGAAAGATAAACCGAAGGCGGTCTCCAGTAAAGAATAGCCGGAAGAAAAGTCAAGAAACGATCGCACTAAAACAATTCTGTAAAAAAGATACAAGGATGGAATAAATGAGTCTCCTTTCAGTACGAGAAGTTGAGCAAGCCTACTGATTGTGTGTTGTCGCTTTTTGTTGGCGTCGCATTCGTTTGCGAGGCACACTACGTATCCCCCCCCCCCCCTCCTCTTTCCTCATTTCCCTAAAACAACTGGCATTGCAATAATTCCCATCCACGCGGAATTCCTGCGACCGAGCTCGACGACAGCCGCGTCGGCGATCCCCTCCCCTTGTGGAGGGAGCGAGCAACTACTGAGAAAGCCGCCAAACGAATGGTCCGGAGAATGGGCAGAAGGACCACCAGTCGCAGGCAGGAAGTCTCCCGCTCTGCCACACTCAAACCGCACTTCCTTCCACGCGCAGAGTCGTGGGGGGCGCCTCGGACGCCCGCACCGGGGGAAATCTGCCCGCGATAGATTAGAGGTCTTGTTTATTCTCCCGGTGCGCCTGTGTGTGTGTGTGTGTGTGTTTTCGGTGGTTCAGTGTGCGAAGGAAACTCAGCAAAATGGAGGATGCTCACTCAGCCGAAATCGAAAGGGGCATTCGGAAAAGTTTTGCGCATCTCGATCGATTTTTTTTTCTGTTTCTTTGTTTGTTTGTGTGTGTGTTTGTTTGTTTTAGAAGAGAGGGGCATTTATCGCACTATGCATGCAAATTACCCGTAGCTTATAAACGACGTGTCCCGGTTTGTTACTGTGTCTTTTGCTATTTCGCGAAATCCGGTTTTGAGGTGCTTGGTACATTGCGTTAACCTTTTTGTCAGGATGTATCTTTGCACTTTGTGGGCTTGTAAATGAATATTTATGTTCTATACGCGCAATAGTTCGTGGGGGTATTTTTGTGTTTTCTAAACTGCATGGAGTTTATTTGGGTGAAAAACAAGTATTGTGAATGAACAATCTCTGCATGGCACATAAACGCTTGTTCGTATTTTGTCTCTGGGAGGCCAATGGCAATATTGGAGGTTGAATATCCCACTGAGAAAAACGTTTCCTATCATTTTTGGCAATAATGCGAAGAAACATAAATTTCATGACGCGAGAAAAGCATTTGAAGAAGCATCGATGTTTGTTTTTGAGTTACGCGCTTATTTAAGATGTGTTTTTTTGCGTATATTGTGGGAAATCGTATATTCGTAGTGTTGCGCACACAACAATAATTAAAAAAAATAATTAGAGCCCCTTTTTTAAATACGGATGGTGTGCGGAAAGAATGGCTTTGCGCCACCGGCAGCGAGTGCCATTGATGTCACGGGTGTCCAACCCATGAAAACGAAACAAGGGGTCTATTGGTTATGGCCAGATAGCCCCCCAATTTTGAGTCAAAAACCAGTTAGTATGCCATCAACCTGTCCTCAAGCACGCCAATATGTGTTGACCAGCCTGACTGAACACAATAACATTTTGGTGGTGTTTGGATAATTTATGGCACAAAGCAATTAGTTACTGTCGCGGATGGAAACGTATTCTCACGTGGAACCTAATAATATACGTTTAATAAGGCCAACTTGTGCCTTCGAATAAAACCAAAAGTGTATCGCGCGTCTTGCGGCGGCGGCGGCGGCACGGCGATTGTCACGAAGCAGTGCGTTACCTTTGTATTTATACAGGCTCTGATTACTTCGTTGGTTCGGGAATGTTCTGAACCAACACACGATGACAGGAAAAAATGAACTGGAACTTTCCGAAAAAGTTATGCCTGAGAAAAAAAAAAAAAAAGAACCGGGCCGAGCGGAATTCAGAACCCCGTTCCTCCGCGTAGTAGCCGCGTGCGTTGCTACCTCCGCCACGCACGCGTCACTATAAATACGTAATTCATGAAATTAATTTAATGGTTTATTCCTTATAATACAGATCGTAATTTTAAAATTATAAAAGAAGATGGTGCATCTATGCCACAGGAAGTTCTGTCCATATCCGCTCTTACCTGAGTTTTTTTATTATTTATTGACTTACCGGCCGCCTGTAGAGAGGCCAGGTTCAACTACAACAACGCAGTAGGGCGTAACATAAAATATAACAAATAATGCCTTAGCAAAAACATGCTAACATTCAATCTAACAATACTAACAGCTCTCTCAATACAAAAAAGTAAAAATAAAAAAAACACGAGAATGCCGTTTAGTAAGTCATTTCTGGGGTTGATAGGGGAAGTTCGTAGAATGTGGATTGTACAGATGCAATTTCTTTTAACCCCTGTCTCCGTTGATGAGTGACTGTATACGGAGGAAGTAAACGTCTCGAGGGAATCAATGTTTACAAGCTCTTTGGGAAGCTTGTTCTAATCCGCAAGCGTGGAAAGTGGCTTTTTAAAAAGTAATAGCGCCGAAAACACAGACAAGGACGGAGACGAAGTGAGCAAACACAAGGTACACTCGCAACTGTTGCTTATACGAAAAAAAACATTCATAATATAGGCCCATACCAACGTGTCATTCATCATCGTGTCGATGAAATGCTTGTCTAATATATTCAAACTCTTCCTTCGATAGGGATAGTGCCACTTCACTTACACAATCTGCACCCTTATCCCGGATTTAAACGCCTCATGCAGCTCTCTACTAGTTCTATCGTGGTACGGAGCCAAAATGTTAATGTCCCGTAGAGCAGACGTACATGGGCATATGTTGCAATAAATGGCAAGATGACCAGATGGGCTGCCTCGCGTGGCAGCCGCATGCTCTCGGGCACGGTCATTCCCGCATCTGCCTGTCTGGCCAATATACACAGCGCCGCACGACAGAGGTACTATGTGCTCAACTGTTAAACATAACACGGGAGCTGTGGCCGAAACCGATATCAGAAATGATGCGGCAGAGAATAAGGCGGCTCTTCTTGCGAGTTTCGCCACTCCCCGATGCAATTATTGCATGACCTCCTCGTTTCTTTCTTTATCACCCACGCTTTAAAATTTTACTTGTTTGTAACAGAATACCTTGCTGGACTGGTTGGTTGAACGACATAATGAGAAACATGCTCAAAAGGGACAGGACACAAAGTAGAAGAAGGGCACAGGACATACGCTAGAAGTACAAGAAGGACAGCGTATGTCCTGTGTCCTTCTTCTACTTTGTGTCCTGTCCCTTTTGCGCTGTTTTTCATATATTTACTTGTTTGTTTTGTTGTTTTTGCCACCCTATTTAGTCACACCTACGCATTTACCATGCGTGGCTACTATATCTCAGTGATCTTGCAGTTTCTCTGATAAAGGCCACCTTCTTTAAACAACAAAAAAACAAAATCAAAGAGCGACACTTGTTTTAATTATTATTATTGCCGAGTCACGCGTTGGCGGTTGTTTCGGAGCTGGGAATGTAACTCTAAAAAACAACAGCGGCATAAGCTGCCAGAGTGAGCCGATAGATGACACATGCGGTCTCTCCGGCCACCGCTCCCACGTTATATTTAACCGTTGAGTACACTGTACTTCATAAACAACTCCTGAGTCCATGAAACAACTTGGCACTTTCTATAAAGAAAGTAGCTGTACTTGAACACATCCGTATGACAAAAAAAAAATATCTCACATTGCTCTATTGTGTTTCTTTTCAGTTGCTCAGTTAGTGTCAGGTGCAGCATATTCATTAATAGGTAATTCGCTCCTGCCGCGGGTTAATTGATGGAACAACTTTAGTCATTTGACTCTCTTACGCATGACCCAGCGCCGCAGACTAGATAGCCGATAAAGCTCTCTTAAGCCGAGGTCACACTGCTTATACATCATACAAAAGACAGTATGCAAACAGATTCGAACGCAAGTCACCACGAGAGTCTTGCTTCGAATGCCGCATGGCAACCAGTTCAAGGAGAAACTTGGAACGCGGCATTCGAACCACGGCTCTTGCGGTGATTGATGTTTGTAGACTGCCTTTTGTATGATTGACGAGCAGTGTGACCCCGGCTTTATAAAAGAAGACCTCTCTTCGTATTGGTTATAAATACATCGCAGAGATTTTTTGAACGTTTACTAACGCTTTAATGCAGTACAAAACGTTCAATAAAATTAATTCCTAAATTAAAATAGCGTAAGTTTTTTTGTTTTTTTTTTTTCAAGTGACCTTGGAACACTTGGCACTTTTTATGAATAACCGGAAAAATAAACGTATGAGTAATCATAGCCAGTGCAAAGCCAGGCGAGTGCCACGTGACTGCACACTCTGCGTATCCCTGACCCCAATCATGAAGTTGTGTGATGTACTCGGTGCATAAGATCAATTAGAAATGTTCGTAGGTTTTGCCGCACTCCACGTTAGGGTCAAACAAACTATAGAAACATCAACTGACGTCTCGATGATTTTGCCTGCGCGCTTATCCTAAAAGAGGAAAAAAAGATAATAAAAAAAAGGAATTGAACTTTGTTTTTGATTTCCTCTTGTATGTTTGTTCAATCAAACTCCGCATAAACATTCATCCCTCGCTCTCTTCACGTTGAGAAGTGAAAGGTGACGCATCAAACCTATGTAATAGGCTAGCGTGAGATGTTTCGACCTTACCATTTAATCAGGATGATGCGTAAAAGTGAAGTGTAGAGCCAATGATCTTACGAATATGAACAAGTTGAAGTTCAGTCGCTTATAGTATAATTTATGTAAGGAGCAAGAGAAAAGGCCTTTTTTTTTTGTTTTTTTTCCGAAACGGACTGACTTAGTAGGGGCTCCTTCGTTAATTGCGAACGTCACGGCAGGGCGTGTTAAATAATGACAGCGTACTGGGCACTGCAGCTGGAGCTTTCTTCCTTTATATTGATTGGCACTAATGTAAATGGTTTCGAAGTGAGTATGAGGAGGTAGGTATGGCGACCGCAGGTACAGTGAAGAGGCTGTTCGTTACCTCTGCAAAAAGTCAATGCGATTTCTTTAAATTTTTTTCCTTGACGCAAAAATTATATATATATATATATATATATATATATATATATATATATATAAAAAGAATAAAATATGTAACACGGTATCCGTTCTATATTTAAAAATATATATTTTCAACAGAGATTTTTTTACGCACTTTGTTGTTTGAGAGGAATCTCCTTAGAATAACCTTTAACAATGTGTATTTCCGACTTTTTTTATGGCGTTGTTTGTATCGGTGACCGGTATATTAATTCGATTAAGAAACAAAAGCTTCGAGAGCATAAATTATAGACTTACTCTACCAGCACGTACCTTTAACGTTTTTGTATTGTGTGTGTGTGTGTTTGTGTGTGCGTGTGTGTGCGCGTGCGTGCGTGCGTGCGTGCGTGTGTGTGTGTGTGTGTGTGTGTGTGTGCGTGTGCGTGTGCGTGTGTGTGTGTGTGTGTGTGTGTGTGTGTGTGTGTGTGTGTGTGTGTGTTTTCTTAAACTTTGCTTTTATCGAACATGACAAAGCTTTAGACTGCCGATGATACTTGACGAAAGCAAAATACAGCAAACAAAACAATGTGGAAGTACACTTTAATTTAACAACTCACAAAGGAAAATCACACCTTGAAAGTTGCGACTTTGGGGCTTGTCGGCGGAGGAATATAAAAACGGGAATATATTGAATTGGGATTTGTGCGTTTCCTATAGTTTATTACCTCGCAATTTGTGTAAAATGTCTACAGTACAACCCACCTCCACCGAGTTTGTTTCCCAATCTCCCGTACATTTCAAATGCAACACCGCATTCCGACCTATACGAAGCTTAAACTTTTCTACCTAGAGTGAGAGAAGCCTACAACAGAGGCGCAAGTATAGCTTTTGGTAAGGTTCGGTTAAATGCTATAAATTAACCCGCTAAAACTGCTCAGAAATCTACGCTGAAACGTACTTGACTCTCACGCTCGATTAATGCTTTGGCCCAATAAACGCAGCGGTGGTGGCGATTTAAATTTAGATTTGAGCCGCCCAGCGCACCGAGTTGGTGCTTAGTGATGTGAAGCGTACGAATTCTATTGAGCGCGTATTCAAAATGGTTTGGAACGGAAGATAATGCGAAATGAGGGCTGTCGGGTGTTGTTCGGAAGTACCGTCGGAGTTAGGTTGAAGGCAGTGACAATTATGTTCATCAAGAACCTCGTACATTTTCGTTCGAGCTAGATGAAAATTCGCTCGATATCCGTAATTGGGGGATCTGCTGCACTCCTATTTCGGTTTACTAGCATAAGGATCACTGGCTTCAATTATCTTAAAAGTGACTCTATTATATTGTGAACCAGATTTTTTTCGCACGCGTGGGGACTGTAAGAAACCCATAAGGTCAGAATCCTAAAAGTAAATCACTAATAAAAACAAATGTTGCACTGTTTGTATTTTGTTCGGTGAAGTCTTCTACGAGAACTTGGTCAAGGACTGTTGTGTGTTAACTAAAAGTATTATTCTGGAAATAAATAGGAAGCCCCGAGCGAATAAATGAACTGTGGAGCTCCGTACTGTTCCGGCGCAAAAATCTGATAATCCTAAAATTATGACTAACCGAAAGAGTACTTCCCGCTCCGCCCTCGTCTGTTTTGATACTGCCGAGATAAATTACCTCGCCCATTAAGCCTTTAAGCAATCATGACCATGGTGCCTCCTCCCCGTTCGTGCCGTGTACACACTCGGCTTAGAGCGCAGGCGAAATTAAAAGCGCCTGATGGATTCCTCGGCCTCATATAAGCCACATCGAGCATTTGCGCGAAGCGGTATACGAGGGCGAAGAGAATGTCGGGAAATTCGTTTTGGGCTCGGGATGTCTGGGTAATGACGGCCTTGTGTCAAGAGGCGCCGGGGAAGAGCGCGTCGACTTATGAGACAGAACCACAGGAGCCAGGAAATACAGGGAGGCGAATGGCCCGCCATTTTCTATCCTCTGGGAGCTCGCTGCCGTAGATGGGAGATTTGCTGCAGATGAACGAGCACCGGAAAGATAGGTCCCATCCGAACCGCTGTCAGATGCGCGCGTTAGGGCTACCCACGTCGACCGACTCCTCACGGGGGCCGACACATTAGAGCGTTTCTTCGCCGCTGACCCAAGGAAACGCTCGCCACACCGAACACACGCACAAAAACAAAATAATAATAATAATATTGTGCCACAAGGAAGCGACGGAGGGTCTGCAAAGCTTTGGCCGACCGACCATCTTTAAGAAGCAAAGAGAGAGAGGGAGAGGGGGAGGGAGATATCGGACGGCATAAAAGCGCCCGAAAGTTGCGAAAGGAAACGACAGGCCGAAGAAACCCATCTCCTGTAAAGGGTGCACCGCCACTAGAGCAGCCTTTTGGAGGGGAAGCCCACTGTCGGGGGGAGAAGCGCACAATCTGCAAGTGTTCCGATTCGTCAGACCCGTGACGACTGGATGCTCTCTGGCAGCTCACTGAGTCTTGAAATTTCGGGGCCATTTTCCGGAATCATCTTTTTTTACCTTTCCCGTATCGCTCGTTCGATCAATTCTTGTTCTGCTCGTAGCGCTCTTACTATTTGTTTTCTGTCTTTCCTTCCCGATCGTTCAGGTGTGAGCTGTAAATGAGTCTCTTTCCCTTCTGCTCATGAACTTTAAAGATGACACGATTGTGCATGTTCAAACGTCTCGAAAATATTGCGGGTCTTCTATTTCCGATTTTAAAATTTTATGTTGTTTTTATTTCTCTGAAATCTTAAAGCACCGTAATTCAAGCGTTAAAGCATTCTCGTGCTAGTGGAATAATTTCGTGGAGCGCAGTACTAGACCACCTTCGAATAAAAAGAAAAAAAAACGGATACTGGATTTAATAATACTGGTTTTTACAAATCGTCTTTTCATTGTCCGAGTCAATGCAAGCGAATGGTTACGTTACGTGTAAGAAAATAATTAAGTTTATAGGTTATTGCCGATCGTATACGCCTTCATAAGAACTATACAGCCTCCTTTATACTGAAAACGCCTGCCCAATGGTTTCTTTGTCGTCGTCGCGCCTACTTCACACATTTGCTACTAGGGGCGTCAAAACCCCATACAGAAAAAACAGACGACGCTTGTCCGCTGTCTGCTACTACAGTTCACTGTAGCTAGTGTAAACTACGTTATCACGTTAAGCTATGTGATAACGTAAGTTTTCCATGTTAGGTTACGCGGTAACGTGACCTTACGTGTTTAAATAGGTCACGTTATCACGTAATGTTTTGTGACACGAGTAATATATTTCGGTTGTCGTTCGATTCTCAGAGATCTAGAGCGCTTAGCCATAGCCGGCATAGCTAATAGCACGAGGCTGTCTGCGGCTCCCGGCACGCACACCGTGACGCCACACAGTGTGCGTGTGGCGTCACGTAGTAGTAGGTGGATATTTGGCACGGGTGGTGAAGGAACATGTCAACTGCAGTGACTGCTTCCTACTGGTTATTAAGCAGGCTTCTACGGCTCACGGTGATTCCATCATCAGACACCAGGACAGGGCAGGACTATACTATCCATCCGAGAAGCTAGTGAGGGTGCTGTATGCGCCGAAGAACTTCGTAGAGGTTTTACAAAAAAAATCGAAATATGCTGAAAAAGCCTTTGTATGTAGCTGTTGAGACTTCGGTAGATACACTTATGCACCATGGCGCTCTGAAATGCGCAAAGGCAGATAAAGATGTAAACCATTACAAATATTTCCTGCAAATTCTGTGTACTAAGTATTTCAAGCCAATTTCCACAAACTACTCTGCATTCGTGTCTGACAAGCATGACCTCAAGAAGATCTTCTTCAACAAGCCACTTTCTAGGAATTCGTTAAAGCTCTAGAACTGCATCCGTGAAAAACAGTGCAGACCAGAAGAAACCGGTCAAAACATAAAAAAAATGAAAGCCGTTTACAACTCCCTGTAACGCCGAATTAGAGCGCAGCTCTTGAGGAGGAGGAGGGAAGGGTACTGGGGGGTCAGGTGACCTCGGGGGGGGGGGGGGGGGGTCACGTGACCTGGGGGATCACGTGACCTGGGGGGTCACGTGATCCCCCAGGTCACTGATGACGATGACGTCATCAGTGACATCATCAGTGATGATGACGATGACGATGCGGATGCCGATGACGTCATCAGTGACGTCACTGATGACGTCATCAGTGATGATGACGATGACGACGCGGATGCTGATGACGTCATCATCATCATCACTAATGACGTCACCGATGACGTCATCGTCACGTGACCCCCCCAGGTCACGTGACCCCCCCCCCCCCCCCCCCCGAGGTCCTCCCGAAGGAACCCAAGGTCCTCCCGAAGGAACCCGAGGTCCTCCCGAAGGAACCCGAGGTCCTCCCGAGGTCCTCCCGAAGGAACCCGAGGTCCTTCGGGAGGACCTCGGGTTCCTTCGGGAAAATTTACCCATAATGCACCGCGCGGTTACACTGACGGCGACGCCGACGGCGACGTCGACGCCGCTCAAGCCGGAAACGGGCGCCTAAGAGCTGCGCTCTAAAAAACCTGTAAGCTTAAAAAAAATTGAAAAACATTGAAAATGTATTTCAAGATCCCCGGTCAGGGCGTTGCCGACAGGTGCGCAGGTTTCCGATCGCGAAGACTCGTTCGCGGTCCTGAGAAAAATCCCTTGACTGCCGCATGTGGTCCGCGGGCCGTATGTTTTCCGACTCTGCTCCAGAAGCAATAAAAACGCCAAGTGGCTGCTGTTGCAACGTCGTGAACGTCCGCCAGCCTCTCTGTCTCCTTTTTAATTCGGTTTGACTATTACTGTTGTCCCTGTGACAAGCACCAGAGGTCTGGTAACATTTCAGCATAGAAACAAAACCAAGAAGTGAAAGCTAAAAGAAAGGTTAAGACTTCTTTTATATATGAAAACTATACTGACGGTGCCCTGCAGGTAGCTATGTAGCACGGGTTACAAATGTATTCAATTCACAAATGGCGTCACAGTGGACTGTAGCAGCGGGCAGAGGAGAAGCGTCGTCTGCAGTTTTGTATGGGGTTTTGGCGCCTCTAGTGGCAAATATGGGCAGCAGGCGCAACGACGACGAAGCATGGGGAAGCCAACCATTGGGCAGGCATTATCAGTATCAAGGAGGCTATGTATGTATATATATATATATATATAGCCTCCTCGATACTGATAATGCCTGCCCAATGGTTGGGCAGGCATTATATATATATATATATATATATATATATATATATATATATATATATATATATATATATATATATATATATATAACCAAAAAAATGTTCTGCTTTGTCTTACAACAGCGTCTAAAGTGTGTTTCTAAATCTATGCACATATGTGATGAGTATCCAAATTCAAATCGCAAAATCTTGCCGCTTTTTTTTTAAATAATTTTTGTTTTGGTCAGAATATGTTCCAACAATTCAAATCTTTGTAGGCGCAATATCACAAAAATATTCGAAAGGCGCTCAAAGCTAAAAAAAACAATGTTTTTAATGCGCTTTTTATTTTAGTGAAACGTTTTGAGCAAACAAGTTGTGTCGCAGAAACATTTAGAACCCCTTTCCACAGTATTTCTTAGACACTGTTGAAAGTAGCAGGTTGCATGCGACACATTTAGAGGTAACGCGTCACGTTTGTCCCTAACTCCTGGATTCTTAACTTATCAACAACAAAAAAATAGAAACATGAAAACTGGGCATCTTGGTAAACCCGAGACCGGGAAAAAAAGGACAAGAACGGAATCATAACTGACACGAACAAGTCTCGAAACTGAGCTAAAACCACTTTATTGCACAGACAGATATATATGCCACCAGCCACCGGCGGTTTGTATTTTCCTCACACGTTTCTAGAGTAACTTTGAGCCCTTACGTTACTCGTTTTACTCAAACGGTGCGAAACGCAATCTTCAGCGCTCAGAACCGTCGAGAGCTAATTAGGAGCCACCGATGGAGAGGAGAGTTTATGATGCAGGTACCACGAACAGAAGTGGGCGAAAGATCACCACGGCGACACTCAGTCCGTGCCGATTATCGTAGCTGGCCACATTTTTTTCCCTTTTTTTTTTATCCCTCGCCAGAAAATTTCGGCGAACAATTAGGCCCATCTGTCCCGAAGTTTCCCGTTGTTTAACGCCCAAACTTCACCGCCTGGCCTAGCCGCACAGTCGATCGACCGTTGCCTGGAGTTCAGAGGAAGGAAGCCGTAGACGGCTTGAACAGCTAGCAGTCCCGCTTTTCCCTTTCCAGGAAGGGCTGACTCCCTCTCCCCACCAATGCTTTTTTTTTTTTAGTTCTAAAGCTTCCACAAACAGGCAGCGCGATTCATCGAACGAACAATGCGGGGGCCCGAATTGAACGGATCAAAGAGTTCGCTTCGGTAAAAAAAAAAAATAATAATAATAATAATAATAAATAAGTAAAGAAAGCGAAGGACAAAAAAGAAAAACGACAGGAGCCATTTTTCGATGCCAGATATCGGCGCAACCTCAGTGGGCGTACCTCAGCTGAGCTTGGGTCTAAATAAGGTGATAAGAAAGAACGAGAGACTCCCCTCCGGCTTATTGGTTCGTATTTCTGGTTTACTGTCCGAGACATCAATTCGTCTGGACGGCGCCACGATGGCGGTCGACGGTGAAATTGAACATTTAATGGCGTGTGAACGGAGCAAGTCTGCAGCACCAGAGGCGTCGGAGACCACGGAGAGACGAAATAGAGAAGGCGAACCCCATTTACAACGCCCACTGCCGGCAAAGTATGGGACAAAAAAAAAAAAAGCTAAACCTTTTTTTTTTAATTTTGACATTTACATTTTTCGGAAACATTGTGAGGCTAACAATGCGGAGGACTTTCGCGGACGTTGCATTTCAGCGATAAATGCCCGGCACAATGTTTGGGCGTCCGACCCGACGAGCCGTGTACGAGCGAAGTGGTGCTTAACCCGGTACCGATGTCTTCGTAGCTCCCAGAGTTTTTATCTCGTATCTCAAGTTACTGAGTATACTCGCAAACAACCACTTCCTTTCGTGTGATTGTTACTTCCCCAGTTTTGAAACACAACAACGAATATTTGTATTGCGAGAAAACTTCCATCCGTTGAGTCGACGAACAAAACAAAAAATAAATAAAAGATACAACGAAAGATGAAAGACCATCAAGGTGGAGAGCCGTCGTTCGCGCCTGCCTTCATCATTCGTTTTCGTTTGGGACTTACGACTGAGGTCGAAGCGTTTTGGGTGCGAGAAGAGGGATGCGGCGACTACGCCGTCGGCAGGGCGACAAACAGGCAGCCAATTCAATCGCCAGAAAGGTCACGCGAAGCAGGGCCCCCCCGGCGCAGCACGCGCAAGGTGTCCCAAGTTGAGGGCGATAAAATCGAGACGAGCCGAGATCCCGAATCGACACCACGGTGCGCTCGCGTCGCAAACCCAGGGGACGACGACTGGCGTGTGCCGTTCCGGCCTCCTTTGTTCGCACGTCTCTACGCGGGCTGACGACAGTAAACACTGCATGCAGCATCGTCGACCTCTCTCCTCTCAGCTGAAAAATGCAAGACCAGCCGATGGGACCTTTAGGAAGATGGCTGGCTCGGGTCGCCTAGGTGAGGGAAGCAGGTAACGGCAATCAGCAAGAGTGAACCGGCGCTGCTTTCTTTTCCTCATGGTCTTGGGTGGATGGATGCCTCTGAGGCCGCTGGAGAACGACAGGGTATGGAGCCACTCCGTTCTTTCAACCCGGGGCCGGCGGTAAAATTAACAAGCACGATTGTGGTTGGTGTCATGCCTTTTGCGGCGTGCTACCCGCATTTTGTTTCCTGCTTATCTACTACGGAACATAACAGCGTGGCTATATTCAGGCTAGAAAAATAAAACACTGAGGGACAAAGGCATCGTGAGGTAGTGATTTTACAAAGTTTGAAGCATCAAGTACTAATATTCTTATCTCGAGGGAAACGACCGAAGGTGACAAACTTTGCAACTGTGAATATAAGTCGGGTTCCCTTCACGCAATCGTTTATATATATATATATATATATATATATATATATATATATATATATATATATATATATATATATATATATATATATATATTAGGGTTATGGCATTCATGAATTATGAAATTGAGTGCGAACATAAGTGTGCACTGGCGGCACCTTGCCACGTGTCTTTGCTGGTGGTGAATGGCAGGTTCTGCGGGTGCGTGATTTTTTTAGTATTTGGCTCTTCGTGAATACCTATGCGTGGTATCAATATAACAACCCTACTTTTTTTAACATTTTTCAAATAACCTATACAATGTTGCCTTTTTGCACCGTGTGATTAAATTCGCCCGCGGATTGCGTACAAATAGAAGCGCCTACAGTGTTTAGCTGTAAAATTAACGAACAGCATGAGTTACGGGGCCTTTTGTCATCTCGCGATCGATCGCAGGGCTCCCGCACAAGTACGCAACCACGAAATAGTTACAAGGAGGCGCTCAGTTCTAGCTATAGAAAACAAAATGCGGCGGTGAAGTATGGGACCTAATTTTAAAGCAAAGTAACTATCTGGTATTCCTTTCCGCGAACATTGGCCTGCATTTTCCGCTCAGAACTACGTGGTGAACCATAAGATGAAGATTTGAATAGGGTATCTTATTAACGTAACTGAAATTTAAAAATGATAAACTGGGTTTTGGGAAGGGTTATCGGGTAAATTGGGTTATCGGGCATCATCAGCGTCTGCTTTATAATGCTGCTTGGTTTAGAAACCGGTTGTGAAGGAGAGCGTGCTGGACACGTTGGCTCTGTTATTGTCCTTCTTTTTTATATTCTCTAACTCACAATGTTAGAAAACTTTATCTCGTTCTTGATCTATACGTGAAGCTAATTTTGCGCACGAGCTGCGACTTTAGAAAGAAGCTGGGTCTCCGATTTACTTGCCAACGAGTCTGTGCTTCTCTGAGTCGATGTCCCTTATCAGCGCATTAATGACTTTAATGGATGCTGCCACGGCAACAAGGCAGCACAGTCCATTTCAGGTGTGCTCGATGACTGTGACTCCATTATAGGTGCTTAGAATGACCGACGGCCGTTCGAACGCGTCGACATATTGACGTCCGGTTCGTTCGTCCTACGTCCCTCCCGCCTGTGGTTGCGCGCTGGGACCTTCGCTTCTGTTTATGCGTTAAAAATAGGCCGCCTGTATGCGTTCACCGGTTTGCTTTATGCGACTAGCCGCAGATCTAGGCACTGAGGTTGTTGGACCCTTGTCTCGGCAAATGTCCTACTTTAGCTTTACTTCAGTCGGCTTCACTTTCGTCGAGCTTTGGGTGTATTTATGCGCCTTATCGTGTCGTTTTATCGTATCGTGAACTGCGCCTTATCATGTCGTTTTATGAGCACTTGTTTAGCTGGTATACAACGTGAAAATAAAGAAATCATTTGATTCTTATCGGATGAAAATAGAGAGGGAACTTGCAACAGGAGGCGAAAATAGGAAGTAAAAATTTTTTTTTTTCATTTTTTATAGGGCCGACAATGTTTCTAAGAATTAAACCTAAAACGACGATCTAGAGAGAGGTTTTAATAACTTGCGAATTCCACCTTGCTTGAGAATCTAGTTTAAAAACTTGAAATGAGATAACCCTTTCCAGTATATAATTTCCGTATGTAATACAATAAAAAAAAAAACTGGCTTGAGGTAACGGTATTCGGTTTAACATCATTTTGGAGGTACAAATATTACGAATTAATTCAAATAATACTGCATTGTAATAGCTCTATTAATTCGGACTATATACTTAATAGTTCAATGAGTATCGAGCCGCACTCTAGCAAAAGCCCGTGCGTCTACTTTCCCGCGCAACACTCGTAGAGCCGATCAGCGCAACTTACAGAGGCCGCTCAGCGAGTGACGATGCCGAAATATATCTTTAGACCAAAGAACGCAGTCCGAGTTGTGATATTAAGCAATGCAAGCGTGACGTTTGCATTGCTTAATGTCACAACTCAGTCTGCGTTTTTTTTTATCTAAACATATGCTTCGGCATCGTCATTCACTGAGCTGCCTCCGTAAGTTGCGGTGATCGGCTCTCCGAGTGTTGTGCGAGAAAGTAGACGCACGGTTTTTTTTAGAGTGATGCATTCCAAGTTGAAGGAGAGCAGGCAGGGCGTGGCGAGTCCCGAGAATCTTATTATCGCCTTACAACCAATCATATTGCGACTTTAGAGGATAATACTTCTGAAGAGCCAATCGCGAAGCAAGAATCGTCAATTAACATAATGAGCCATGCCCTTCCAGCCTTAGGTGAGTCTACACTCTAGAAAATGCCTGTGCGTCTACTTACCCGCAAAACACTCAAAGAGACAATCTCTCCTATGTACGAAATCAGCTCAGCGAATGATGAGGCGGAACATCCGTTTAGACCTAAAAATAAACTCTGCGCTGTGGCATTGCGCAATGCAAAACGTCATGCTTGCATTGCGTAATGATACAGCGCAGACTTAATTTTGAGGTCCAAACAGATGTTCCGCCTCATCATTCGCTGAGCTGATTTCGTAGATTGCAGAGAGAGGCACTTCGAGTGTTTTTCGGGTAAGTAGACGCCCAGGCATTTCTTAGAGTGTAGGTGAAGTGTTGTCCCCGTCAATTGCACGAACTGATAGAAAAATTTGAGAGGATGCGACGAAGCTATGGATTCGTTATTAATTCATGCCTGCGCATGTACCGTTCGAAATACAATCACAGTGATGTCTTCGATGGCGGTTCGATCTAAAAGGCTGTTTATTCGTCTTTATATCTTTCGTAGACCTTAAAAGAGGGAAAACAAAAAACAAGTTTATTAAGTCGACTAATTTTGTGCAGTAACACTAAAAATATGCAAGGAAACCGGACCTAAAAATGTCTTTTTAGAGGTTTCATCGTTTATTGATGTATTTTGAGTTAGTTATTTTTATTTTATTTTCATGTCCTCGGCTAAGGCAAACGGTTTTGTTCTTCATGTCAGCTAAAAACGTGGACGACATGCCTCAGGCGTTAAAACCCACGCCGTTAGCCCTTCGCAGCCGCTTCCTCGGAATCCACGGTAGTTAGGCGGGCGACTACATCTTTGTAGAGTTTTTGGAGAGAAGGACTTTCCAGACAGTCAAGATTTTATTGAATTTAAAGTGACCTCTTAGATTCGAGGAGTACTAAAAGAGGGTGGTGAGGACGCAGAAAAGCGAGGATGGTGTTAAGCGTCGTTCAGTTCGCACGAAAACGAAACGATGGAAACGAAACGACGCGAAGAAGGGAGTTGGTGTTGAGAGGAGGCTTCCACTGGAAGACCGTTGGCGCCCACGCCGTTACGAAGAAGAAGAAAAAAAAAGTGGAAGAGACGAAAGGAAACCATCCGCGGTCATTACAGCTGGCTGCTTCAGGGCTGGCGAATAATTACCGCTGCCACGACAGGCGCACGTCCTGGCCAAGCAAAAGGCCCCATGAAGGGAGAAAGAAACAGATCGTCCTTTGATAGATGGCCCCGGTTGCTCGACCCGAGATGCGCTCATCATCCACTAATATGATCGGTGGCCATTAGCAGACCTGCCAGCCGGGCACCACGCGTGAGCAATGGTTCGGGACACTGGCCAAGGGGGTGTTGCTCGCGTCCTCTTCCACTCGGCCCAGTCTCTGTCCGAGCGCTGGATGCGGCGAGCGAGGTGACGCTGCAGCGGGACGTTTCACGACGTGGGCGCTAATCGAGGACTTGACGTCAAAACTTCCAGAGAGCCGTACGCCGGGGCGCAGACTCCCTTTCCAGCCTGCCCGTTTTCCTTCGAAGCGTGTACGAGGACCCGGTTGGGTTGTAAGCGTGGCGGATGCGTTCGACGCGACAAGCGAGCTGTCCCAAATAAAGGTGCATCCCGGCACTCGTTGGAGCCTGCGAGGGAAATGCGACGAGGAGCGGATCAAACAGGCCCGTCACGAGCTGTCTATGTGTCGTTTCGCTTTTAATGAGATTACGAAGCGCGTGAGGGTACTGAGCAAATTCCAAGCGCCTGAGCGGGCTCGAGACACGGACGACTGTTCTAATCTCGTGACAATTTGTGCCTTCGAGCCCTTTTTGGAAGTAGCGAGCTCGACCTCGTAACCTTTATTTTTGCGAACTATATAGTTCAAGTAGGGTGTATTCTATTTTGCAACATAAAAACAATCAAAAATGTTCCGCTCGCAAAAAAAAAAAAAAAAATCGATCGATGGCCGAGCGCCGAAACACATCGAACATAAAGCGGAACATAGCTTGAGGTGGAGTCAAGTTTTGAAACAAAGGCACTGACGGATTATCATTTTGTTTTTGACGTCAGAACAATTGTGTAGTCGTACCGAGCGTCGTAGTGATGCTACTTCTTTGTGGAAATTTGTGCGAGGAATCTTGCTTGCAGTTGGTATGTTGGAATAAACGTGTACAACATTGCAAGCAGCACCTCTCACGGATAATGCTCATGTACTGCGCCGCCATTCGGCATGAGCTCGGTCACAATCAATCGGTTGGTGAATATTCGGCTGAAGGAAACCGTCTGACTTTAAAGATCTCCGGTGCAGAGCACTGCCTATAAGTATTGTTAACCAAGGAGCGTCACTGTAATAAATAATCGCTCCTCGAAACAGCCAAAAATCAAATATGAGCGCTTGTATTAACAACAAGTCGAAAGAGCGGGCACCACGGGCATTTCCGTGTCTCAATGCGCCACGGCACTCATGACTGCCCATATCGCTCGTGAATATTAAAAAAAAACAAATCATTCGGTATTTTGTTTTTGTTTTCTTTTGCGGAAAATATAACGTCCTGAAACAAAGAGACATTTCCCTTTTTGGGTTATATCAACATCCAGTATTTATTGAGGGTCACTATTTATTAAAAGTTAAATACTCGTCCTGCGCCCCTTTCACGTTCAGTCGAGTTGTCAATTGTTGAAATATTTAAGCGGTCCGAACAGTCCTGTCTCTTTCACATAATCACTGGCACAATTTTATTTTATAGCGGCAAGAGCTATCACCAATAAAGTTTCGAAGACGCAGATTATTTACATTTCAAGTAAATATTCGTGTGGAAGTCATGAACACCAGCTCTGGTAAAGTAACTTGATCGTCTGTCGGAAGCGACATATTTAAAGGTGCTTAATAAATCTTATTTAGGCTCGTAATCGGCGTTTGAAAAACAAAATAAATAGCAATGACTTCCATCTCCTCTCCTATCTTAAGGCTCAACTCCATGGAGCGAATATTCTGCGAAGATGCAACGAATTTTGCCGGGTTTTTCTCTCTGCTCGTGGCGTCACAAGAGTGCTATGGCTCTGCACGCAAAGTGCCACCGGGCAACGTTTGTCGGTTGTTTGCCGTATGCTTACTTGGCTCCGACCGTTAAATTTTGCCCTATTACAGCGATAGCTGGTACGGGTTCTTCCCACCACTGGATATGACCTCCGTTGTGGAGACTTCGCCGTGACTTATCGCAGCTATCCCTCTGTCTGTACTGTGGACTAGCGCAGGACTGCTACATTTTTCTTACCTTTTAAATTAGTCACCTTCGTTGTTTAGTTTAATAGCTGTTGTTCATACGTGTCTGAAAAGTGTGAAGAAAACAAACCTCCGATGTGAACTTTTATTAGCACGAATGCTCCTCTAACTTTTCCCTGATCACTAGGGCCTCCTCGTCCATGCCACCGCTGCTTATGAACGAAGCCGAGCTTGACCATGTGCCAAGACGGCCACTCAAGTTCCTTCAGTCGCGGCCACTAATGGGTGCTAGAGTAACTGTGTTACGCTCAGCTTGCGGAGCAGAGTATCGCTATGATCCCACGTTTCGGTCCTCCAAGTATCGCGGTATGCGACAGCCGCTCTTGCAGGAGACGTGACCGGCGCGAAGACATGCGCCGTCGTACGTCTCTCGGCTCGGCCTCGGCTGCTCTGAAGGCGTCGTCTGCTTCTGTCATCTGCTGCGTCGGAGTCCTATAACACCGCCGGCAGTATTTAAAGAACGAAGAAAAAAAAAAAACGAAATTAAACAGTATCTTGTTGGTGCCCGCATAGTTCAAAAATTTCAAAACTCTTCCTGCTCGTTAAACTTCGGAGAAAGATCTATATTTTGCGCACGGAACGCGAAGAGTATATCCCGCCTAAAACCCGTCTCTCTGCAAGGCCGCTTCCCCGCAAACGTTTGGCCTCTTTTAGCGCACTGGGAGAGACCCTTTCTCCACCGATGAGGAGTGTGCGGCGAAAAGAAATGGAAGGGGATACTCTGGCTCCTCCTATATTTAGTTTTTCTCTAAAAGAGATCAGCGCGCGGCAGATATCACTGGCCTCGAAGGGACCCCACCTCGCTTCGGGTTTGCGGCTCTGTGTCTGGTCGGATCCCTTCGTCGCACGAAATTCAATGCCAGAGGTGCGCGCGTGGTGATGTCCCCGAAAATGTTACCGGGGCAACCCGACGTTCGAACAGCTCATTCGTCTTCGCTGTACGGCGCAGGAAGTTGCGTGTGGAAAGCTTGATTGGTGTGTGCATGTATAAGCGTCGTTGAGGCTCCATTTGTTGGGCGCCCTCGACCCCCGCTTCAAGGCCGCCGAAGGGAACGGGCTCGAGATGTTTCGCTGTTGTCGCTGCGCGCGCCCGCCTTGTTAGGATACCTAAATATACCTTCGAGCGCGCGGGTTTCCTCGTTCGTGCGGAAAAAAAAAACAAATCAATTCTCATTTATTTTTGGGACGACGCTGTTCGAGTGGTGCGCCGACGTCGACCGATTTTTCTCGACTGTCCTAGAAAACATTGGCAGATTCGGTTTCCAAGGTCGTTTGATGTTTTGTTTGTTCTCGCGCTTTGTTGGTGCTTCGATTTTTGTAAGGTGAAACCTCGCGTTCGAAACGCAGAAAAATAAGTTTAATTATAGCGGAGAAAGAACTGGCGTTGCTGGGGATATCACAACCAGAGTTTGGCGAAACAAACCATTAACTTTCTTTCCCTTTTGACGGTTTCGTTTCCAGTACATTACACAATAGTCTTCATATCTCTAGCACGATAAAGGTTTTTTTTTTAATGTTCAAATCGTTTTAACAAAGGTTTTCGTACTTCTTTTAAATTGCTGATTTCATGAAACGTGAAAGAGATCTCTCACGCCCATTAACCACGTGTGATCGCAAGATTGTACGTAACCAAACAGCCTCCCATTTACGTGTTCAAAATGGGAAGGCTTTCCTGCGCTACAGCCTTGATCGTGAATATTGTGCCGACGCGTTGCCTGTTTGAGCTCACGTAATGAACAGACATCCGTCATTTCGACTAGCACCACAAAGGAGCACCACACGCAACTCCGCAAAAAGCAAAGAGTCAGGTTGAATCAGACATCATAGATTATATAGTGTTGCTGAGAGTATGAAACAGCAGGGAGAAGTCTGAGTTGTCTCGCCCCCAGCGCAATTTTCCTACCTTATGTAAAACTTCGGTGTCTCTTGACGTGTAGCCAAAGCACGACGGAAGGCAGCGACCGCGTGCTGGAGACCAGAAGTCCGAAAGAGACGCCCTGCGATTCTCGCCCTGTCAGGGACCACAGCGGCTACTCCAGCCAGTTTAATATGTCCTAATTCGCATGTATTATGCGTGCTATTTATTTAACGTTTTAGCCACCATATTTCAAAACAATTGTCTTCAATTATAGAAATTGCATGTCGCAAAAAAATACGGGTCTTCGCACCTTCGAAATGATTTAAAGCAGAAATAAATTCTACACATTTTTGGTGCGTGTCAAAGCTCTCCGAGCACGGGCTCCTCTCGGCGCCAAAACGGAGCCGACGAAATTACAGGAGGACGTCTCGGCATTATCAAGAACGTTGCCCCAGGCTTGAACATCCAAGCTTCTCGTCACACTGATTGTTTGCCGATTTCTCGTCGGGGGTACTCCGTTTCGCAACGTCGGGTGTTAGCCCCACCTCTCCCCCTCCCTTTCTTTTATGACCTCTGAGGCGGAACACTTCTCTGGACGACCGAATAAACGAGGCGCCGGCGCACCGTCATCGGAAGGACCGCCTCGACGGGACAACAAAGGGCTCTTGACAAAGCACGTCGTCGTCGGGCACGTCCGTGTTTTGCGGTGTCAGCCAGACAAGCCCAATGACACGGGTACGGCGGCCACCGAGGGGCAAGACGTAGGCGTTCATCGTCGCGGCTCCATAGCAGGCGTATGCCGAGCATCGCTCTGCAGAGATGCGATTAAACTCGCCACTTGCCCTCCCCCGGCACGCCCAAAAGTACCCCTGTCCCAATGAATCCGGGCCGCGCGGAGCTCTCAGCAAAATTGAGCCGTTTCGCACACCTTTCGGTCGTCAATGCCAATGGGCGCAGCCGTTCCAGCTACCGACGAAAAAAAAATGATATACGCTCACGTCGTGAAAGAAAGCCACGAGAGACGGACGAACAAACGCTGGCCACGCCGAGAAACGGCGTTCCCCGTGCGAGACTCGTGGGAAGTGGCCAATAATAAAGCCATATAAAATGTTTTCCCGCCTTCGTCCCGAGGCACCGGAGTGGAAGGGATCCGCAGAGACTCCGTTTTGAAAGAAGTGGGCAGGCTGAGGAGGGGCACTCTGCCTAATCAGGACCATTCACGGCGGTCTGAAGCGAAGAAGTGATTCACCCGCATGTCTACTTGGGTAGACAAGGTCGCATCGATTGCGTGTCAAGAGGACTTCCACGTGGAGACAGAGTGCGGCGCGGCACGACGTGCGCGCGTCCCGGCGAGCGCTGCCTCGGCGCGTGTCAACGCTCGTGCGAGGGTCCCGTAATTAGACGGCGCCGCCGAGAGCGGGCCCGTCTCGGCGCAAAGCGAAGTGCTCGCTCGCACGCATTCTTCGACCGGACGCCGCCCGCATTCAGGCTGCTCGGCCAACGGGGCAAGCCACGACTGCTCGTCCCGGAGTCTTAGTTTTGTTTCGCCAGGAGGAGACGGAGGCCTCTGCTGCGTCGGTTTCGATCAGGTGTTTAACTCGAACAAACGAAACAAGTACTGAAGAAGAGAAAAAAAGCGTTTTCGCCGTTGGTTCAGTCAAAAGAAAGGAATGTGTCTGTCATTCTGGGCGAAAAGGAGGCAGACGGGGCGGGGAGCTATGCAAGAGAAACTGCTGCCTTTTCAAACCCGAGAACATAAAGTTTTATGCCCTTTTTCCCTTCTTTCTTTTTTTTTTTTTTTTCTGTGCGCGTCACCTCCGCTAGTGAGGGATGGGGCGAGCTGGCGTCAACGTCAATGTGATCTGCATTCCGCGTTTTATTATTTCTCTTCCATTTAGCCTGCTTCCAACAATAGACAACAAGAGAAGAATGAAACATTCTTTATTGTTGTGCCGGTGCGTCACACATTCTGCTGGCGAAGAAATACACCACCCACCCTCGTGGTATGCCGCACAAAAGAGGCCTATTGTGCTAGCTTTATATGAATTATATGCGAGCCATTGATGCGCTTCGCTCTTTAGTATTTCATATTTCATGCCTACCAAAAAAACAAAAGAGTTAATTCGTGTGAATTTGCAGCTTTTCATCTCGTTCGCATTTTCCCATATTGCTACGTCGTACTCTTTTGTTTTTAATTTTTATTGTAAGTCTCATTACAAGTTCGCTTGTTACGTCCACATTACTTCTATCTTGTCGTTTAAAACCTGTGACTGAGATGCAGAAAAGAAAAAAATAATTTTAGTCGAAGGAACAGACACAGAAGGTAACTAATTTTGTTTTCCTCTCCTGCACCACAGTGTCAGGTGTTAAACGACATGATTAGCTACCACCAGCTCGCCTGCGCACTTAGTCTTATTACTGCTATAAGTAACGAATGCTTTTTTCGATCAGTTATTGCGAAATTATCCCATGTTGATAGTCGGCCACCTTGATGGAAAAGATGGGGAGGTCATCTAACGGGCATCCTTGCGAAGCTTTAGTTTGACAAATATTACAAACCGAGAACGAACAAGGAAAACCAACTTAATACGTTGTGCAGAAGTGTCTTTTATGTATTTACACGTCAGCAAAATGTCTAGGAACTGATTTAGTGAACACTTGCCGGAGAAGAGTCTTTCGTGACATGTTCTCCTGAGTCTTATCGACTTTGTTTTTTCCCCTTATCCTTAACTTTGCTAAGTACAAGCTCTCTGACAAAGGAAAATTGTATTACTGATACTGCCTCTCAGGTGTGATTCGTTATAATGAACAAATAATTATCAGATTCTTCCGAAATCAAAGCACTTACGTGACGGCACGTAAGTGATTTGCCTTTATCGCAACGTTGTGTGTAAGCCTTTTGTGTGTTTAGCCGACGAGACAGGCTTCTGTTTGACATTACAAATTAATATGTTTTGCTTAAAATGTCTTAGTTCCATCCGCTATTCCCCTATTATATTTTTGTTCCATGGATGTAGAACCTCTCATTTTCTCATTTCTCGCTTAACCTGCGGCTGGGTTTCATTTAACAAATTCTCAGGTTGAGTAGACCTTCACTGCACCAAACCTCGTGCGGCAGGGTACCGGTAAAACGACACACCCGTGCCTTTAGCTTCACGAGAAATATCTATTTTTCGTCGATTAATGTAGTAGCATAACGATGGCTTGTTGACACACCGAAACCTCTTGGCATCAGTAGCACGGGCTTCTGTCGCTTTTAAATGTGTACATTAAACATGAGCGCTCATCGCTATCTGTTTCACCTAAGAGCGGCTTCTTCGGCAATTCTAAAGAGAAACTGATAGGATTTCTAAAGCAACCGTCTAAAGAAACAAAAAAAAAAACATGCACGCAGTTTATTAATGCTGGTCTTACTATACCATCCCCATTACAGAATGCGCGCGGTGTTGTAGTCCGGTCGGTTCATTGAAACTACCCGACGATGTCTGTAACCTGCGTATATTTAATTTCCCGTATGGCACGGACAGTACAGAATGAAACGCACGACGCCCGTCCGCCACACTCACCCCCGACGTCACATGTGGGAACGACGAGTCAAAATGGCGCATGCGTGACCATTTGGGACGTTTTACTCAATCCTCTTCCCTCAAGTGTGCTTCACTCGTCAGCCACAGTGCGGTGCCGTTGAGGGGCGGGGCAGAGGCCCCGTTTTTTGCATCCGAGTCCCGCAGGGTCCCGACCCGATGGCGCGCGCGGCACGGTTTGCAACCGCGACGGTCCGTTTCGCCGAGCTGGCTGCAGGCAGTCGTCGAGACGCCTGCCGCGGGCATCCGCAAGAGGGGAAGTAGGCCCGAGATGGATGAGGGGACAAACCGCCATCTGTCATCCTCTTCTCTGGACAAGATGAACGAGGGCCAAGGCTGTAGCGAAATGCCCTCAAAGCGCTCGCTGATCTCCGATAGACCCCGGGGCGCGCAAGTCGGGCGCTCCAAAGTGCACGCCCACGCGCTGGACCCGGGCTCCAAGACGGCCGACAAAGCACGGCTCTTCCGCGCTGCATTCGAGATTGAGCCGTCACCGACGCTGCGCCTTTTGCCTCTTCATATCCGGGCTATCGTGTCTCGGTGGCTGCTGGGCTCGTGGACGGAAAACCCTCTTCGACGTGCATCATCCGTAATGGGGGAGCATGGATCCACTTAAGAGCGGCTACTTTTTTTTTAACGTAGGGATCAATTTCTGTTTCGCTGCTCGAGGTGAAAACAATATGATTCGTTTCTTGAATAGGGTTCAATAGGCTTGCGGAAGATCGCTGGTGGAGGTCCAGACATAAACGTTCAAACTGCAAAAACAAAAATTTCCTGTTTAAATTTGATAGAAGAAGAAGAAAATAAATGGTGCTATGGAGAATTTGGCAGCCTTGAAATTTGATATTTTAATTCGTTTCCTTTTCTTTTTTTTTTTTTTCATTCGAAGGTTGGGAGTTTGCTTGTGCTAGTTTTACGGCGTTTTCGTTCATTTTTAAATTTAATCATGATACGAGTTCCGGCTGGTCTTCCTTTTATATATACTGACAGCTGAATAAACGCAGGGAATGGCAATATTATATTTTACTATTTTGATAAATATTTTACCTTGAAATATTATAGTTATGTTGAGTACAGTCTGTTCGGTCGTCGCTACAAAGTAAAAACCAATGTTAGAGATCAACTGGAAACAGCGCACAAATAACAAAGACGAGGAAGGTGTAGACGGAACAAACGCTGGACTTCGACTGATCATTTAATAAAAGGGGGAAAAATAAACTAACAATCTGCATCACTATCGCGTCGACACTTGTTTCAATAAGGCTACCTCTTTCTTATGTATTCAAACCGAAGTTTGACTGGGGCATGTTGCGCCTTCTCCTCCTATCTCAAAAGCTTCCAGCCGTTTTCTTGCAGTCTTATCAACCCCTTTCCCCAGAATCTTGGTACATTTAAAACATGGCTTGCACATGCAAGTCACACAATGTAAAGGTAGGTGCCCTCCCACAGTTTATCTCGGCGACAACGCGTGCTCGCGCGCTCGGTCGTTGACACAACGGCCCCGTCTGTCCGATGTATGCTCGACAACAACTCAACGAAATTCGATACAACACTCCCACCTCGCACTTAACGCGCCTTTTTCTGTGGTTGACTGGATGTTTGTTTAATTTCTCCCCCCTATTAGCAGCCCTGGAGCATAATTGAACATTTTGCAAGACACCGAGAAGACGACCGGTACATCATACCGCCCCGCTATCTTTTTTTTTTTTCATATTATGAGAAAACATATGTAAATAAGGTATTACCCGTTGTCTCTTGTTTTGTCGCTCCTTATGTTATTGGTGTTCCATCTCAATCTTTTGACGCAGCTTTTCGGCCACAGACAGCAAAACTGACACTGGGTAACCCGCAGTATCCAGCCGTTCTACCTGCCACGCAAAGCTCTCTTGAAAGTACGGTGGCAAGACTTTTTTCTCGGGCAGCTTGCAAGCATGATGACTCAATGCGCCTCTGGACCAGCTTGGAGTAAGCTGAATCATACGGCAAAAGGCCCTCCTTTGCGCATGGATGATAGGCCCAACAAACGTGATTTCTAGTGAACTTCAGTCTCAAGTCGAAGAACTGCAAAAACATGCCGTCCTGGCGTTCACGCGTAAACTGCAGTCCTCCACATTGACGCTTAAAAACATCCAACACAGAAGCGACAACGTTATCCACCGAAGCCTCATTAGCTCCTGTTGTTACAACCCGGTAGTTATCCACAAGTCTAAATACACTGTCTAAGCTGCTTGCGTCCAAATACACACTAATCAATCAGTATAGATTGGCCAAGAGATTATCACAAAGCACCAGTGCTACACATGCGCCAATGTGAACCACATTTGCAAGTAGTACGCACTAGGTCGACTGAAGATTAAACTGAAGCAGTTCCATAAACCCCTCCACTCCCACACCACTAGCATTCTGAAACTTGACCACCCCGTTTGTGCCCATACATTCACGCACAGAAGCCAATAGGCCCTCGTAGGGCGCCGCGTAAAACAAATCGACTTCGTCAATGAAGAACGCAGCCGCATTCTCGTAACTACCACAATCTAAGGATACAACAATCGCCTATAAATTCCGCACCAGAAAGGGGTTCTTACTTGCTTTAGTAGGAATTGGCTCACCAACCGTTGCCAAGTATACCTCTTTTGGTGACAATGGTCCTAAATGGTGAACCCTCCTTATGTGTTTTGACGGTGAAAAAGGCCTTTCGTTGGCCAGCCGTGCATTCTTGATGTTCCTTGCCACTTGTCCTTGCCATTTCTATGCCCGTCGTCGTCCTTTTACCGATGTCTCCACTGTTCTTGCTGCTTAGCTCTACTTATTTATTTCACGCCCATCATTCACTTAATGAACGTTATCAGTCAATACCTTTACACCGAAGTGTGTATGGACGCGCCACACTTTAGCGCTCTTTTTGATTTCGTTCTGACCTTATTATTCGCTATCTCGTTTTGTGCATGCGAGCGTACGAGTCCGTGTGTGCGCCGAATGACACCGGCTTGACCCCACATGCCTGGAGCCAGTAGCGTTAGCGCGGGGTATACGGACGCACAAGTTTTCCCCAAAACGTCATGCAGATATTCGTCAAATTACTGCTACATTCGAAAGTCTGTCTGCTATCTACCCCAGAGAGTTTCTCGTCAAATCTAATTCACGTAGCACAAAACAACCAACAAAAAACATCGCTTGTTTCGTCAAAACCGAGGGATGAAACCCCGATTTGTTTCCGGTCGCACCGATCTGGCCGCAGTTCCTGTGGCGTGTGGGCAGAGATTGTTCTGAAAGAGACGAGCTTCGCGGAATACGCTCACTGCTCCCGCTTCCATTGCAATGCCGCGGAACGGGGGGGGGGGGGGGGGGGGGGGGGGGGGCCCAGTGTGTGTTCATCTCCGTCGCTTGTGTACCACACAGCGCGCAGTGCGGCCGTATCGTGACCGGAAGAAAACTCGGCGGATTCAATCCCAGATCGAGGCTTTCTGACTTCCTGCCACATTTCGCCTCCCATGTCTCGTACGCGCGCGCATTTGCTTTTTCTTCTTTTTTGTTTTGTTTTTATTTGAGTCCTGCCTTTTACTCGCAGCCAACGTCGAAAAGCTTTCTCTGTGACGAGTCGGAGTAGGACGTGATCTCGCTCTCGCTCACATACTTGTTCAATCCTTGCTTCCTAATAATTTTTACGGGTCGTATTCATTTTGTTTTGCAAAACTAAAAAAAAAAAGAGGAATCGGCGATTCTTTTTTCTAAATAAAAACAAATTGAAAAGCCCCGAAAAAGTTAATATATATATATATATATATATATATATATATATATATATATATATATATATATATATATCAGTGACGGGAGAAGCACTTGAGCTTCATGTTGGCATGTACGAATCCAGACTGTAGGTCTGTGCAATATCAAAACAAACTAGTTAAAAGATGTCTGTGAGATGAACACCTCAAATACGGTTGCAGTTGTTAAAAAAAAAAAAAGAAAAACGTTATATCTGGAAACGAACATTGAACTAAAACATAAATAGACATTTTGGAAAGTTTGTTTTATGTTGCCTCCGACAGAAGCGAGCGTATTCCATGCCGCTGATTTTGAAGGCCACATTTCTGGGTATAGTTATGTTATCGGAGCTTCGTCATTCTCTAAACGCCCTTCTCGGAGGGAAGCCCCCTCGGAAGTCTCAGACGGAATAATGGTGATGTATTTTCTAGATATTCCGCATGCTTTGAGAACTACAGGGATCCAGTTCCAAGAGCAATATTTTAGACAAGTAATTTCGTCTGTATTGTCTGTATAGCGACCACCTCGTGCCCACACAACAGGTGAAGACCAAGCGTCCACCCTAATCATTACAAACACACGCAGGGTTAGGAGTACAAGCTTTCACCTTTCAAAGCTGCTTCCAGCACACTAGCACTTTCCACGGCTTTAACGCACACCCTGTTAGTGTGCAAAATAACATTGTTGGAGCCCGTGGAGTTTAGTTTAGTGAAAACAACGTGTTCCCAAGAAAGAAAACAAGAGAGCTTTTCTTAGGGACATGTTGTTTCTACTAAAATAAATATCACAGGCGCCAGTCGTGACATTTCTTTGTTTCACGACTGTTAGGTCTAGGTGCTCGTCGGCTTATAAAGTGGTTTTGCTTCGTTTTATCTTTCAATTCAGGTAACGTCATGGTCTTAAAGTTTCGCATTCTAGCACCACCGCTAGCGTCCTATTCACGCGGAATTTCAGCTTTCTGAGATATGTTGTTTTTGTCTTGTTGTTTTTCTTACGCGCGTAGAAACGACAGGCTTCTATTTTCTCTGTCGGCTTCAGTATGATATTTAACAGATGTTTTTTTTTTTTTTTTCTTGTCAAGAGCAGTCGGTCAGACAATGTGTACGAGCAGAAAGTCGAAAACGTCGTTTTCTATGATTTCGTTTCAACACCGTGTCTGCTACAGGCTTCAGAAAGAAAGCAAGACACGTGAGATTGACTGTGAGGCCCCGCCAGACGTTGGACATGCACAAAAGTGGGTGGCGTAAGTGAAACCTTCTTTCAACCCTGTGACATCCGGACCAAGGCTCTTTAATCAGAAAACAGGAAAGAGTCGCTTTCCAGCTCGGAATAATAGTGCGCCATTGTCGTGACACCTTCGTCTGACAGACCGCATTTTCTTTTTGGGTCGGAAGTGTTCGAATGAATGTCTGGTTGCCGATCCAGAGAAAAGGGCAGAAATAAAAACGCTTTCGTAATCTGGTTCGCGATTAAATTGCTTCCAGCTCCCGTTCGAATGGAGAAAGGGGGCGGGGACATTTTGGGTGAATTGAACGCCGCTTTTCATAAGACACCCCGACCAAAGTGCGTTCCTTTCGAAGAAGATACTAGCGCAGAAGCCAATCAGGAACTTCGAAATGACGATTTTGTCGTCTCTCTTTTCAGTGGCATACTAAAATTGTTCATTTTGAAACAGTTCTACACAGTTTTGGTCACTAATTTCTTGTGAGAGTTTCTTCTTTCCACGATTGCTGTTTTTAAATAATAGTTTAAAGAGCTAGGAACATCAGTATGCGAAGCTCTTTGACAAATTTCGCTTTCGAAGTCTCTTTCACTCTCTAACAATTTGAAATTAGCATTTTACTTTCTTTATGATTTTTTTTATTTAGTAAACCTCGTGGAAAAGAAAGTGTTAGACAAAAGCGTTCCAGTATTTGTTTTGTTTAAGGAAACATAAAAACGGCAGAGACGCGGTTTGCGCCAATTGCATATTGATCGTGCCTTTGTATGCTGATTACAGCAGTGTGCATTTTTTCATTGTTTATTACGCTCTCGTCATCGAACGTAGCGAACGAAGCTGAAGTGCTGGCAGATCTAGATTGTCCGTCCGTGTTTCCTCTGAGGCAAATGAGTTGTGTATCAAAGTAAATTACTACCAAACAACACAATCGTTTACAATTCACACTACGTACTGTGAGACTGATACTGACGACGCCCGACAGTTACGTTTTTGGAAATATTGACGATAAAATATATTCGACGTCCCCCGCAACAAAAGCAAACAAACAAAAAGCATAGCAATAAGTACCCGAATTTACGACCAACTTCAAAAGATTCTTCAGGACACGCCATGCTCTGGGTTTCCTGAGCTGTCCGCGATTGTAAACTGAGCCATGATGCGGAACATGAATTCAACGTATTGTGGCCTGCGGAACAATAATCTACCGTATGGACGTTTGTTGTTGTTTTTTTTTGTTTTGTTTTTTTTTTGTTTTCAGTCACGTGGCTTCCGTATCTGGTATGCAGCACGAAAAAATGACAAGAAATTTCAACCTGGAATATGCGAGAAAATATAGGTGAGGCAAAACAAGAATACAATCACGCATTTTTTGTGAACATGCTTCCAGCAGCGTGGAGAGATCAAAACGATGCTTTTAACGCATACCAGAAGTGACGACATTAAAGATGGCTGCGCCCTTGTGGAAAAGGTGCATAGCATATACAGTCATGTCTCGTTAATATGGACCCCATTATTATGGATACCCCGCTATATGGGCACCACTTTCGGGGACAAACTGGGAAAATACATGCATTTTTGTCTCGTTTTTATAGAAAACTTACATTATGGACGATTTTTCACGGGAACGAAGGTGTTCATATTAACGAGACATCACTGTACGTTACGTAGGTCCGCCTACCGAAAATTGTTTAGAGAGCGTGAAGCGCCGGTGTTGCTTTCTCTCCATTGTCATAAGCATGAGTGGCCTCGTGCATAAGCCTCATACCTATGCGGCCTTCACTTTACTTTAAACCGTACTGACGCTTTGCAGCAGCTGTGCATGGGCGCCGCCATAACCGAGCTTTAGTTTTTGCTTCTCTTATTTCGATATCTTGTCCCCATCATTACCACAGCAGGACAGGGTATTGACATTTTAGATTGGACTGTGACCTTCTCACCAGCATGAGCCTTTGTGGAGGCTCGTCAAAGCCCGCTTCGGTTGCTTGGTATCTCGGTGAGACGAGTGAAGGTCAGCAATGGCGGCTGTAATATGGCGCGTGTGCAAAACGTCTGTATAGGTCGAGGATCCCATACAGTGGATCTCGGCCATTAACGTGTATTATTAAAAACTGGGCGTTTAAACGCTTACGAGATGTTAAACTGATAGTGTTGCATAATGCACCAGGACAGCTTATGATTTCCAAGAAGCCTTAAAAGAAATTGATTACTAATGACTTCACTACACCCAAAGAATTGTGTCACCTGTAAGTTTCTAAGCTTGACGCGTTTTACAGCCAACAACAAAGGCCTACATTACGAATGAGTTTGAAAAAAAAATATCGTGTTCCATGTACAACCAACCGTTGTATCGTTATTTATATAAATAGGAAAGGAAAGTTGTGTTTGCATTGGTTAGCCAGCGCTAGAACGCTCGCGAGTCTAATGTCGTATGACCTTGAGGGTAAATAAATAAATAAATTCCAAGTTATGCGTCTATATGAAAATTTGCAAAAAAAAAATAATACCTTCAAAGGAACATAAAAAGTGGCCCGAAGCCACATCGTGATTGACGCACCGCTGTCTAATAACGTCTTTCAATTTTTCAATCCCCAGAAGGCAAAACCACCTTCCTAAATGAGTTTATAAAAAGAAAATTCAAGTCTGATCGAAAAAAAAGGTACGATGAAATTGCGGGGAAAAAATAGTGTACCAAATTTCAAAACCCTTCTGATTGCAGTAAAGGATGCGAAGGAGAACGGGAAAAGGCGGGGGAATCTCCAGGAATAGAAAGGCAGTGGTCGTTTTTGGAAGAAGCAAATCAAGAAATAAGCGTTATCATAACTCGCTCCTCAAGATCGAGAGACAGACAGAAACGAAGTAAAACCGACAAATATAAGTTTCGGACTTTTTATCAAAGGGGGAGCAGGAGGAGCAAAAGAGAAAATGGACGGGACGAATTTTGCCGCAAAGGAGAAAACTGCCAGCAACGAAAAGCTCGATAAAAACGAAGGCTCTTCGCAGAGTCGGAATAAAGTAAGAAGGAACCAAGTTGGCGGGGCAGATTGGAGGAAGCAGGCGGGAAGAGGAACTTTCTAATTAAGCTAACTTTTGCTTCCTCCGTGAGGGTTCGATGCCTTGCAACCAGTGATCGGTGTAGCTCCATTCTCACTTATAATACTTTGATTCGTTTTCTGAGCTCTGATATACAACCTCCCGATCAATCATGTCCGGATTCCGGGGAATTACATCTTCCTTTCCCAAGCATCTTGCAATTAAATAAAAAAAACGGGATTATAATGTTTTTATGCCCCCTTTTCCGGTTATGAAATGTGGGTGCTATAGATCGCCTTGCATAGTACGTATCACAGCGCAATTGCTCTTTGGCAGCTTCTTTATTCAGTGTCACTTAGCCCTTTTGCACACCATTTCTAGAAATCACTGCAAATCAATCAGGAACGCGAGCGTACTTTGCTTACGCCGCGACGCTTATGCGTAAGGAATTGTATCTTCGGTTTTAACGTGCGACTCGCTTTAATAAATGAAGGTTGCATTTCGAACGTATAAATTGTCCAAGTAACACGCATTTTTTACCGAGACTGTATTCTACTCCAAATCAGATGCGATCGGCGGGTCTGTATATGCCATGTTGAATTAACCTGAGACTGGGGTAGAGAAGAAACATCAAAACGTAGAAGGGACAGAAAATAGACAGGACGACGTCTCGTTTTGATGTTTCTTCTCTACCCCAGTCTCAGGTTAATTCAACATGGTTAATATTCCCCGGCTCGCCTGCACCCTTACGATTTTGTGTTTCTATATGCCGGACATTTTAAACCATACATTTATTTGGTCACATAACATAACTCGTTTTTACATAAAATTTCGAAATAATTATGACGAAACACCGTCCATTTTTTGTTTCTTGTGTGAACAAAACATCGCCCCTATATTCACAGACAGCTTAACAAACGCAGGGTGTGACCTATTCTGTTTACACTTCTTGCTTCTTGATTGACACTTTATAGTTTTTGCCGTCTAAATCCGCAGTCTTATTGACAACGGAGCAGTAATAAGATGCCCGGGGCATGCCACGCCATGCTTCTCTTTACACTGTCAGCGACTCGAGTAACAAAGGCAATACATATCTATATTCGGACCACTATATGGTACAAAATAAAATTTAAAAAAGGCTTGCAACCCGCCTAAGCGCCGTACGTGTGTTGTCAAATAATCAAAGTTTAACATTTATTGGGGAGCTACATTAGAAAAAACTAATAATCTTTTTTTTTTTTGCAATAAAGAAGTGCAAAACCGCGTAGTCGGGCAGAAAGGTTTCAAGCAAGCAAAGGCTACGAACGCACACTGGCCACGTCAATTTGTGACCAAGCGCTCGTTGGCTGCATTTCCGTGGATTATACCGTAGCACATTGTACGGAGAGGGGACAACTATGGCAGGGTAGAATAGGAAAAAAAAAAGGGGGGGGGGGAGCAATGGGTAAGTCAAATTGCTTCCCTCTCGATTCGATACGCCGCAGGCGCGTTTACGTAAACACATCTGTTATCACGTTCTGCCATCGAGAAAACAAAAAAAAAAAAGGTGGAGTCCCCAGAGACGACGACGTGAAGCGATCGTGTGCAACGGATTTGGCGACGATTGAGAGCAACGAACCAACTCGACGGTGGCTCAAGGCAGTCGTGGTGACCCGAGGCAGCAACCCAAAGACCCCAAGAGGGATGAGAAGAACGTGCGAGACGGATTCGACGCTCACCCGAGGCAGTCGCAGTTAAGGCCGGCTCACACTGAACCATTTCTTACGTTACATTAAGTTACGTTACGGTTCAAGGCTCATTCGCATAGGGGCGTCTCCTTACGTTAGGTTACGAGCGCTTACGACGAGCTAGGGCGGTGAGTTACCGTGGCAACCAAGGACACAAGGCTCGTCGTAACGTAACCTAAGGAGTCGAGCTCGGTTCAACTTTTAAGGACTGGTTCACACAGCACTGTTTTCTTACGTTACGTCTAAAGCGCGAGACACATGCGCGAAATATCCATCCGATCCGACGTCCGATGCGGCAGTAAGACTGCCTGTCCGAAAAATATTGTCGCTTCAAACGTTGGATCGGCGATCCGGCGTGCGTCCCACGTGCCAGATAGTTTCGCACGGCAGACGGACTGTCGGAAGCGTCCAGCCAATGACAGCACAGCTAGCGCGAACGTCATGATGATGTACTGGGTCTGGCGGGACGAACAAGAAAACGGGACTGACCTGGGCCACGGGAAGCCGGACGCGTGAATCCCGCTGACCCATTCGAGAAAGATGGCCCCAGCAAATGATGCACGTGCTAGCGAGAACGAGCTCCTAATTTCGCTCGTGCGAGCTGAACCGTCAATCTGGGACCAGAGATTTACCCTGTATAGTAACGCGGACCTCCGCTGGAGCGGTTGGATCTCCTGGGCGGAGCCGAACGGATCGTCGTGTCGCATACAAGGTCGGAAGCGTGTGTCTCAAAATGTCGCGTGCGGAAATAGACTACTTCCATAAACCCCTGCATGCAACACGGCGCGCGTTGCACTCTGGGAACTAGTTGGCCAGGGAGGAGAGTGCATGGTATGGTTTCGGTTTCGATCGACACGTCGACAAGAGGTTATATACAGAGCGTGGCATGTTTTCTGGTCCCGAGAGCGTCATTTTTGGTCTCTAAACTAACTTAAATGGCCAGACCTCGAAGCTATAGCACAAGCCTGAGACGTATAGCTTGTCTTAACACATGCTTATTGTATTTTTGTACTCAAGCCTTTCTTTTAGCGTTTTGAGGTATGTGAACGAGGATCTTGCGTGTGTACGAGTCAACAAGCTGGTACAACCAATGCGTATGCATACATCCAGCTTGCACTTTTACATTAGTGTTGCTGGTTAGGAAGTTTGTTTGTTTTGTGCGTCCATAGACGAAATATAATTGTTTGCAATTACTGTTTTTCCTAATACGCCTGGGTACGCCAGGTAAAACTCGGAAGCGCCATTGAAAAGCTCAATTGGAACACACTTCTTATCTCTTATCTGTACTGACCCGCAGCACTGCACAAAGCGAAGTCCCCACTCGCTTGCATTCCACTAATATTAAACATCGCGTATGCGCATAAAGTTATCCTGCAATCATATAGGCACATTCTCACATACAAACCTTTTTAAGAAAGCAAAAGTCGAGCATTTGCGTGAAAAATGTCACCCCGTTCGCCGGAAGTGCACCGGACGGGCGTGAACCCCTACGTGGTGCGCCAAACGAACGAAATTATTCAAAGCTCATTTGACGGTTGCTAATGGCCATAGTATTTGTTATGTCTTTGCTTTCTTCCTGACTGAGTATGCCGAGATCATTTCAGACATACCGTTCAGACACAGATCTTGGGCGTCAGTAAACGCTTGCCCAAAAAGGTTTAGCGAGGAGTAGGGGACGCTTGTTAGAGTCACCGTCGTAGCTAGCCGATCTCAGCATTTGCGAAAACTTAATCTTCTATCAGTATAAAATTTGAATGGGAGATATATGATGACACGAGGAAGACATAATAGTAACTTTTGTGCAGTAGTGAAGTCGAATTTATTGCGTTTTCTTAACAGTTGATGCGTCAACGCTGTCCTCAACTTTGATACTCCTGTGAGGATGCGGCTTGCTTTTCGCCCAGTGAAGTAACAAGCAGCGGACGTTTGGAAACAAAATAAGTGTAAAGCTCAAGGTGACGAAGTTTCAGTTGTAGTTCACTGGTACTAGATGGGATTATTGAACTTTAGCTCAAAGATGCACTCGTGGGTGAGGTGACTAAGCCACGTCTTACTACGTTTGCATACGCAGGAACAATATCCGGTGTTTCGGGAACCAAGGAAAGTGCCCGAGTCTTCGTTTTGTATCGCTCGAGAGTGAGTGTATTGTACATTCGCGAAAAGTCAGATAATCGAAAACGCAAGCAGCGCATTCGGTCACGGCGTAATAGCATGAAATGAAGCTGCTCAATCGAAACCGAAACTGAGTGGCAACTAAGTCCCAGAGTGCACTGCGTGGTATTTCGCCGCGATGGGGCGCTTCGATTTTGGAAGAAGTCTATTCGGAGCGGCGTTCGGACTGTCAGATCGGACGTCGGATCGGACTATTCTGCCGTCCATGGGGGCTAAACTCGTCAAACACAAAGTTGGGGCCAAAGTTCATAGGCCCTAAACTCGTCGAACACAAAGTTGGAGCCCAAAGTTCGCGTTACGCGCCGATTGGACGCCGGCGAAAAAAGCGCCAAGTCATCGTCGGGATAGTCCAATCAGTGCGCTCCATGAACTTCGGCCCCAACTTTGTGTTTGACGAGTTTAGCTTCCATGCATGTGTCTCGCGCTTTATTGGCGACGTGAGCGATCGAAAGCGTCGCAGTGGTTGGCCTTCCACGATTGGCCGAATGCTGACTATGACGTCAGCAAAGGATTCTGTACCAAAAGCCGTAGGAAAGCTAACACTCTGAAAAGATCCCCTTCCCTCTCCCCACTCTCTACTCCTCTATCTCTTTTTTCCCTATTTCCCTTTCCCATCGACAGTGACATGTGCGCCCAAAGCGCAACTATCTACAACGTCGATTTTCTAATAAACATCGCTTCAACAACAATCAATCCCCACCGCTGCCCCTTTCGATCTGGATGAGCATCGTACGGCGTGCGGTCGTGTATCACTACTGCGTGATGCACGTAAAAGACGCCAGGCTAGTAGTGGTACTGCACTGGCTAAATTTCTAATCTACAGCTAGGAGACAAGTAGCCCGTTGAGGCAGACTAAGCTCTAGGCTGTATAAATATACACACACCCCAATTGTTTTTCGGAAGCGAATGGCGGTGGAGCGCTCGCTCGTGGCACGTGTCTCGCGCGTTCGCACGAGAATGATTGTCGGATATGGGTACCGTCATCACTACGTCTTTATTCGACGTGTCGGACATCAGAGGGGCGGAGGGGGAAGGAGTAACTGTCACTATCAGTAGGCTAATTAACGAAAATCTCTTAATTTATGTTTGAAAAGAAATGGTTTTATGGGTTATCTTGCATTTGTAGTTTCAGAGGCAATCCTTTTTAGAGCCTAATTCAATTTACATTATTTGCCCCGCAAACGCAACGGGTGTTGAGATATTCATAGATCAGTTTTCGCGATTTTCTCGTCTTGTGCTCAAATTAGATGTCAAAGAAGCTTTGCAAGTTCTGCCCACGATGATGCGTATAGAAGAGGGACGTAGGTGCTCCGTTCTGGCACGTGGTCGTTAACTCGGCAGGTGTCCTCGACGCATCCGACAAGCACACGCTACCGAGATAACGACGATGTGCACGTCATAACTATACGTCACTCTCCTACCCTCCATATTTGGCAGGGCTTGCGGCGCTTCTGCAAAACTGCATGACATGAGCCATTATGCCGTAAATTAAAAGGTGAATTGAAAAGTGAAATTAAACAGACTACCATTTCTGACGGTTTTCCCCGTCTGATGTCCACCAAGACCGATACGTACGCAGTGATAAATATCTATGCAACCGTCAAACACGTTAAAAAATTAATATGATAAAACAATACATCCTTTATAATACCGTTACAAGAACGAGCTTCTGTCCGGTGCCATTTAGAGCGTTCGTGTGTATGGAGCATGGTTTGGTCGTTCCTCATAGGGACGAAGGCACGCATGCTAGACTGTGCACTTGTGTGGACACTGGAATTGGTGTATACTTGAGTAGTGCAAATATTCTCTCTTTTTTTTTTCTTTTTTTAGTGTGCACTTTCTTACTTTCTCCGATCATGCGATCTTGTTCTTCATTCAAACAGTTGGTATGATACGAAATCCATTATCTAAAACAGCACACGTCTGGCACGCGTCGTTTCACATTTCTTTTTTTTTTTTTTTCAAGTTTGAAATTGAGCAAACAACTACACGTCGTCCGATACATCCGGTCAAAAAATCCGCACGCCACATTTACAACACGCCAACGCTCGTTGGAAACTAGAGCTCCAAGAAAAATGCTGCATTCGTTGAATCAATCTTTTTTTTTTTTTCTGTCTTTACTGCTAAAGAAGAGGCCGAGCATCGGCCATACTTTGTTTCAAACTCTAAATTGCTTCAGTAAAAGGTCCTTCCGTTTCTTTTCTGACACCCGACGCAGACATCATTAAATGGGACAACGCGTGCTACAAGATCAAGAAACGAGTCCGATGCGGCAATAAACGACGCCCTTTCGAATAAGGCCAAAGAAGGGCAGCAGAAAGCTTTCTCGGAGATGAAATCGCAGCTGCATTTTCAACAACTTTTCAGGGAAAGGAGGGGGTCAATTTGGATCGAAGCGTCGCCTTCGAAGACACGCAGCGCGTGTCGTATGGAAATCACCGTTGGCGCCTTCCACGTGCATACTTTGTAACGATGAGTGCCGCTATGGAGGCTCCCAAGCGTTGTTCCTAAATGATTGGAGTGAGATCTTACCGCGCACGAAATACGCGCAAATAGAAAAAAAAAAGAACAAAAAAACTACGAGACAGGGTTGAAGTATATCTTAGCCGGAGATCTCTCCTTGGAATCTGGCGGACGACAGGCGGCAAAGAGCTCCGAGTCCCGACATTTGCTCTTTCGAGGCTCTGTTTGCGGAAACTTGACAGTGCCGCCATAACAACAGCAACAAAATGCGGGCGCGGATCCCGAAAGAGGGAGAAACAAAAATGAACATTCACTCTCATCCGCCGTGCTTTGAGAGCACAAAATGAAATCCCGACTTTCTTTTGTGCGGCGCCCGAATGCTTTTCGTTCCTGGGATCAATACCTTCGATGGACTTCTTTTCCGAAATCGATCGACCCGAGCAACATCAGAGGGCTGTTCCCCATCCAGGGTCGATCGCAATTCTGAACTTGAATTCCTCCAGATCTGCGGCAGGGAAAGCACGTGCGCCAGCAGCTGCCACCTCCCGACTTCTGCGCCACTCGGAATGACTGCGACGCAAAGCGGCAGGCGTGCCTTAGGCAAAGAGCCATTGCAAGGATCATCGACTCCGTGAAAAATGCACGCACATATGCCCTCCTCCTCCGGCTGCTTTTCTCCAACAAGTTCGCGAGCGAACGCGATTGGGCTGGAAGACTTCACGCTCCCTGTAAACAGGCGGCGCAAGGCACCGTCGAAAGAAACAACTCGGGGTCTTTCGTTTTTGTTTTTTCTGTGTGTGTGTGTGTCCGTGCGTGTCCGTGCGTGTGCGTCTCAAAGTTGAGGATAAATGACGTTTTAGACACCCTTGGTGCCTATTAAATTATCCTCGGCAGGCACATGAAAGCCTTTTACAGCACCTTATGAACGATACTCTTTTTCATACCTATAGACCTTTTCCGCTTACTCTCGCCCCCGACCGTCAAGTAGACATATCCGGTATGGGCGACGAAAAATTATAAAGACGTTTCAACCTGCAAATAGTAAAAAAATAGAGGGTAGAGAAAACGAGAATGGGTGACGGTTACGCTTTTCTCCTAAATGCATTCTATTGGCGTGGCGACGGCAAAACAATGTTTTCGCCCATACTGGAAGTGACGACAATTCAAGATGGCGGCGCCCTTGAAGAAAGAGTCTATACTCTGTTCACCCTTAAGTTGAGACCAGAAGCTCTGCCTTCAGCGCGAACTTTCTGTCCTTGCTAGCACAAGCGTGAACGCGCAGGCACGCGCAACCAAAACCCTTGCGGAAGCCAGCGAGCTCGCGCTCAAGGCGGAGCTTCTAGTCTCAGCTTAAGAAAGAACGGAGTGTTTAAACCTGCGGGCAGAAACCGGTCTGCGCTGCCACATGCACAGAGCATGACGTAAGTACGTCAAACGACATGCTCGATGTCACTGCTGTTTCTTTTCAAAACCCGTCAGTCGTCGAGAGCTCCCTCCCGCGACTGTGGCGATTGCATCTCCCAAATGCTTTACGGGAAAATAGATGCACCGGCCGGATTTCTTAGAGTAACGCCTGCTCTATCTTCTTTGTTTCATTAAACAGTGCTGTTGTAGGAAACTGGTAGAGTACGTTTTAGCGTAGCCTGTTTTAGGCTTTGAGCGCGAGAACCTTTTTTTTTTTTTCTTCCGCGGAACGCTCTAGGCGGGGCGATTGCGCGAGCGACGGAGAGCCCAAATTGCATCCCACTCCTAAACAAGAAAACCGGAAAATCGGTTATTATCAGGTTTCTTACGGCAGATATCGACATAATCGACTGTCAGAGAAGAAAAAAAAAAAAAAAACACTTTTCTTTTTCTTTTCACACAGTTGTACCTTACTCTCATGCCTCTCCGGAGCGTGTACCGGCGCTTTACAGGTTGTGACCTCCAGCCAATCAATGTGGAAACTCTAGGGAAATTCCGTGGGCTTCTCAGGAAAAGATTAAGTGCTTTCTTTTGAAACCACCAAGAATCGTCTTTAGGGCTTGAATTTGTTTTTGATTTTTGTCTTAGATGCCATGTTCAAGTTGTTGTTTTTTTTTTTTTGTACATATAGTTTTTTTCGTTAAAGTCACGTGTTTCTGTCGATTTGAGACTGAGCTAAGAGAAGGAGGTTAAAAAGTTTCATGAATGCATTGCTGCAGCTGGTGTTCTTAGAAGAAATGAGAGTTAGCAATAAATGAAGAAGAAAGGAGAGTTCGTGTAAATTTCCTCTCTCCCGTCTCTCTGTAAATTTCTTCTTTTTTTTTCGCAACTAGGTATAATATATATTTTTATCTGACTTGACCACCCGTTTGCTGCTAATTATTGTACCCGTTCCAAGACCATGTAAGCACGCCAAAGGAAGTGGCAACATCCCTAAACAGAAGGGCACGCAAGTATAAAATTTCAGTCAAATGTTTATGAGGACGCATCTATAGCAGACAACATTCATCGGTTTCGTTATTCTAGTTTGACGTGAGTTGACAGCAGCAGGACGCATTATCTATCGCCCCAGCCGCAGTCTTATATTAGTGATCGTGGTTGCTGTTGCGCAACACAAGACGAACGTTAAAGGACGACCTGCAAAATATTTGTCAGCCAAGGTGAAAATTATCTTTGCCACCCCTTCCCATTTCCCCCTCTCCCACTGCTATCTTGAAGGTGGGGGAACTCCTTTTGTTGCTGAAACTTGGAGCTGGATGAGCCGGGATAAGCTCCCGGCTCGTCCGGCCCAAAGATGCAACAACAAAAGAAGTCGACGCGTCGTCAAGTTAAGAGTGGGAGAGGAGGAAATGAGAAGGGTGGCGAGGATGCTTTTCACCCTGGCCGAAAAATATTTTGCAGGTGGGTTTTTAAGGAGAAATATTTTAAAATAACTATTTATTGTAATAAATATGCGAGAACCTGCGGGCATTGCGAGCTGCATAGAAAACAAAAGGACTCAAAACAAGGCAAGAGAGACAATAAGATAGAGGGAAGGAAGGATGGAAAGTAGCCGAATGTGAATATGTGTAGAAATAATCCTCGGTAAATACTCTTTGCCCTTCGCTGACCCTTTACTCCGTCGCTTGTACTTCATACTACATATCACGATAGTTTTAACACGAAAAACTATTCGCCTTTTCTTTTTTTTTTTTTTTCATTAGAATCGAAAGAAGAACTAAAACTGCTAGTGTGGTGGGAAGTGTTCATTTGTGGCACTAGCCAAACTTGGGTTTCCGGCAATGCACGTTTGAAGTAAATTGCGAGAAAGCGTTGATGTCGCGTTCGCACTAACGGTGTCGCGCACTGTGCTTTTATTGCGTGTAAACGCAGTGATCAGTCTAGTCGCTCCTTTTTCCGATGACCGGAGATTGCAACATCAAAAACGTTCAAGAGCTCGCGATTTACGCGCGACACCAAAAAAAAAAAAAAAATAAAAAAGGCCAAAACGAGGCTATAGCAATATCTCAGTAGTTTCTCCCCCTTTCATTTTCTTCTTGGAGCGTTTTACCTTGTACTAGCGCTAAAATCGATTTTCCGACAAGGACCAGTTTTCACTCGCTTCTGTGTTTTTTCGCACTACGTTGTGATTTTTTCTTTCTTTTTTTTTTTACACAACGTCGTTTTTTTTTCTTTTTCTTTTTCTTGTTTTTTTTTCCTATGGGGATGATAAAACGTCTTCCGGTAAGAGCGGGCACCGACCGCTTCCCAAACCGCTTTTAGAAACGTTACGATAAGCCCACGAAGGACAAACAAACTTAGCACATCTCCGATGTTCTTATTCCAGTATGAAGGCCAGTACCAAAATAGAAAGGAAACAGTCTCTTATGTGCGGAAAGGATTGAAGAAGATCAGACCCCGGTTTGTGTCCTGTCTGCTCCGACGGTTTGGTACCGATAATAAAGATAATGCAACGACGCTGTTATAAATAGGCAGACGTGCCCTCGGGGTTCTGTGAACCTGTGAGCTGACCACGCCAAACAGCTTTCGAAAATATTGGTGATATCCATATTAACGAGGCGTCAATCCACGAAGTCGTGAACCCTATCCGGTACTTCCAGATCTAGTGCCAGCAGTATAAAGCTATTTTATTTATGTTTTGTGTTTGTTCTCGCTTGCTTTTCTTCATGAAAGAACCTTTGGTCGATCTATAACCTACCGCGTGAGTCAAATGTATCGTCGGCCTTTTGAAGGGACCGCATTGGTCGATTCCTTTTAACGCATAGCACTAAGCTTTTCCATAGATGTGGCCTAAAATGGTGCACTTTGTGCATCACCGTTTCAACGGATGAACTTGCTTCAGCAAAGAGTAAAAAAAATTGAGGCACTGATTTGCGCCCCTACGGCGTCCGTCTGCCAACCAATGTACGTCTGACTGGCACAACAGCCGAATGATGGGAGGCAGTTAAGAGCGAGGGCACAGACACTGATCTCCGACAGCGGACGACGTTTTTGAGTCAAACGTGCGCGGGCTTTTTTGATGTTTCGGTGTAGTGCGTGATTTTTTTTTACTAATAAAGAATTGCATGGACACAAAAGATACGAGATTTTTTTGTCGGTCTACTTTGGCTATATGTCAAAAGCTGCTGCCCTCTCACGACTGTCACCCAGACGCCTTTTATTTGCAGACGGCTGCCATATGTAGTGAATGTACACTCTTATTTTTTTTTTTTTACTCTTCACCCAAGTAAACGTTTTCTTTAAACTTTGTATATACAAAATTCACCATCTTTGGTCACCTCAGTACAAAATCTTCAATTAGTAAACTTCCCCCGAAGTTTACGAATTGGTGATCTGTGATGTCGTATGTTTTCCTTGATAACATTTACTCTAGACCCGTTTGTTTTTGTTTTTTTTTTTTAGCCTTCCCAGTTAACTCAAAGGATACTTAAAAACACGAATAGCGTGGTGGTGGTTGTTCCCCTCCAAAAGAAAAAAAAAAACGACGCCTTTTCTCTGGCATGCTATCAAGGGAGATGTAATGCGATAGAACTTGGAATTATTTGCTACAAAATTGGCAAGACCTTCGTTGGCGCATTGCTTCGGCAATTTTCGCACACTCTTCAGGCGTCCGTCAAGCTCGTCGCTCTCGGTCCGAATCAGCGCGGCACCGTTTGCGCGCCAATGGACGCCTTTCCTCTTAGCTTGTGCGCATGTGAACACCCTCTTCCCTGGCCTCGCTTCCCGCTGTCGCTATTTTCGGGGGGGGGGCACCGTCTCGCACGACCAACATACTCAGCCCCTGTCTTTTCGCGTATTTCGTCTTTTTGACAATTCTTTCTTAAGCATCTCTAATACGAGGCATAAAATGCAATGTAAACCTATACGACTGCACGATGCCATTGGGTTCTGACTGGCGGGGGGCAAGTTGGGCTGCCCTTCGTTTGTAGTTGGCATACAACTCCCCAGACGGCGCTCGTTGCTCGAGAAACGCAGTGCTATGCATGAAATCCGAAGTGCATGCAAGACTAGAAATAAAACAGCGTGGAGTAGGTAGGCTGGCTTTGGGGGCACATTGCAAAACACCAAACCAGGGAGTACAAGGAGACATGGGATGGGCGTCATTTGAGGGCAGGGAAGCTGTGAGCAAGATAGAATTTGAGGATCGGTTGAGGCAAATGGGTGGGGAGCAATGGGCACGAAAGGTTTTCAGCTATTTATACATGAGGAGTATAGACAGAAAATGAAGACGGCGCACTAGGAAATTAAGAGGAACGTTTTTAGGCTATAGTGGGGTAACGGAAGAGCAGGTCTCAGTTAAGAAGAAAGTTAAGGCCACAGAAAAAGATCGGTGGCTAGAGGGAATGCAGACAAAGAAGGCTCTGGAAAGCTATAGATTAAACAAAACAGTTATTGCCAAAGAAAGTATTTATGACAATTCTAGGGGAAGCTCATTGTTGTTTGAGGCAATGACAGGTGTTTTGCGAACCAGAAAATACAGAGCGAAGTACCAGGAAATGGATACAGTGTGCGCTGCTTGCGGAGAGGAGGACGAAACGGCTGAGCACTTGATACTCTACTCTACTATGCCTACCGAAGACAACATAGATTTAATAAAGTCATCGGGTTTTAGAGACAGCGAAGGAAAAGTGGATTTCAAGACAGTAGAGATTACCAAGCAAAGATTAAGTGAATGGTGGCAGAAAGCGAGAGAAAACTAGGTATTTTCTTATTAAGTGATGGCAAGGGGGTTTTATAGCCTCACTTTCTTTTCAGTGCGGAGTGAATATAGTTTTTACATTTAAATATTCTAAGCTTAAATGGTAAGACAAAATGGCTAGGTGGCGTAAGCTGCCGCCCGATCCAAAGGGCTCAGCCGGATTCATCCATCTATCCATACATACATCCAGGCTCTGGAGAAAGGTTAATATTTCTTCGAATTCCAGCCATCTCTTTCTCGGAGGCATTGTGAATATTGGGCCCTGCGCACAGCTGTAATGTGCTTACGTCACCTCCTCCAGATCACGCCGCCACAGCACCTTCTCTCTGTGTGCGCAGCTGATTCGTGTGCCTATGACCTGGCCTGTTGAAACATATTTTGCCATTCACGGTTCCCCTTCCTTCGCCACATGTGCTCCCTTCTCCCGGGTTACAGCCAATGACCGGACGCCCTATCGAGCGGGTTGCAGGCGGACTTGTGATCTGACGCGGTTTGGTGGCTCTGTAGCAGTCTGTAAACGCTGTCGCGTTTAAAACAACTTGAACAGGAAACCTGTGCAAACATCTAAAGACGAAAGTTGTCCGAGGATTTATCTTCTCCTCGGCTCCAAAACTTAAGAATCATCCCTACTCGCCCGCGCCCTCTCTCCCTAGATTCCAGAGGTGGTAATTAGACTTCAGGCGATTATGTCGGGAAAGAACAATTTATAATGGTTGTCCAAAGGTGATTGCCGTCTAATGATAACGGGTTGTGGGCACGCAAGACAAAACCCAATCTAAAAAAAGCGCTCAGAAGGGACGTGAAGACAGAAAATGGCGCGCCTTCAGTGTACGCTCTTCGTATCACGACGCTCTTCGTTGACGGGTGTACGCGTACGAGACTTCGCTTCTCTCTTGTTCGTGTCCTGTCTCGCGCTTTACTTTTCTACTTTTTTTTAATTTTCTTGCCATGGTCGTAGTACAGACAATGGCGACGAGATGTTTCGGTGGCGTCTTCTTGTGCTTTCTACCCCGGACGTCACGATGTGTTTTATTAGTTACGAACCAAAAGTTCTATGGTGTGTTTAAAAAGCACGGTGCAAGGTTGGACTCATCACGCTCTTAAACTAACACCGTCAGAGTTGACAGTTGGCATTACACTTATTTTAGTCGATGAGAGGATACTTAATCTCACTAGATACGTCATACTGAGCGTTGGGCGATGCTGCGCCGTTCAGGCACCTTTCTCTTCTTCCACCGTGATCGGCAGGAAAAACGCAGTCAAAGGCGGAAGACGTATAACACCCCCCCCCCCCCCCCTCAAATGGACAATTTTAGCCGAAACACCCGATCCGGCGTTTTTCGGCGTTATGGTCCAAAGAATTGCGGGTATTTTTCTTTTTGCCAAATAGTCCAAATATGGCACCTCAACTTCGCATTTCTTTCCTAATTTGAACCACAGCTCCCTCAAAAGCTGACAGGTATGCCAAAGAAGCACGACTGACTGTTTTAGCTCATAATATCCGCGATAGTGCAACACGACGCCGAATGCTAAAAGCGCAAGGTCACGGTGAATTTACCACAGTTGATTGGTTTAACCGATTATAGCAGCCGCACCACAGGAGAATAGAATCCGTAACGTTGCCCTTTTGGCGCTCTTCGATCGGCCCCAACGGCTTGTAGAGTCGGCTGCGCTCTGACTTAATGAGACCGTGCAACGAAATTGGTTAGGAATATGTCTCTCACTTTACACAAGCTTACTGGCACTAATGGGACCCAAGTATACCCGCACGCATAGCCACTGACCAAGAAGCATCTTTGTCGCCGCGTAATTGCAACGATAAAAGCGGACATAGTTTTGTGTGCCTCTTTCTCGTAAAACCTTATGACAAAGCTGTGGGGATCGCATTTAACATGATTGTAAACCTGAGACTGGGGTAGGAAAAATAAAACGCAAAGAATAACAAAAAAAAAGAAAACGGACAACGTCCTAATTTTGATAAGTTGCCTGTTCTTTTTCTGTCTTCCTTTGCGTTTTCCTTTTCCTACCCCAGTCTCAGGTTTACAATCATGTTCAACTTACACCAGCTCGCCTGCACTCTGACTATTTTGTTCGGGATCGCATTGTTGGCGTTTTTCAAAACCACAATTCCCGGAATTTTTTGGTCGTCAAGATTTGCGATCCCCGCAGTAGCAATATTTAAATGCAACTCATACAGTGGAACAGGAGCACGGCGTGAGCATTCGATTGGGGCTCGTGTCAATCAATGCCTCAACGTGCATTCGGTTAGTGGCTCGTGCCTAATCGCTGCGATGACGGGAATAACCGAACCCTAACAATGTGTGGAGCTCGACGTGTTTGCCAACTCCAGCGCGTGGCTATGATAAACATTAGCGGCATATAATCGGCTCCAGATCACGTGACCACTTGTTCTGGCTGCGAGTTGAGGGGGTGAACGGTCGTTTTTCTCCCATTTTGCCTGGGACTGCCATTACAGGGTGAAAAAAACTAAAGCTTGTTTCATAGGTTACGAATGTCAAGGAATGATCCTAAGTGGTATTTACTGAACGCACAAAAATTGTTGCATCTCCCGGCGACTTTTTTTACTTACCCAAACTTTATTTTCAGCATTTCCGGCTTTTACCCTTTCCGATATGCTATTTAGTAGCGCGAAATTCACAATAGTTATTGTGAAATCGGCAAATCACAATGATGCAAAAAACCAAAGTTCAAATATACCCGCACTTTTCAGTGCCGTGACGCGAGCGGCAGGCTTGCCAGTCGAGCAAGCGGTCTAAAATATAGACTATGCCAGGCGTTTGTTTCGTGCTGGTGCGCGGGTACTGCAGCAAACGTCTAGAGCATTCATTTGACACCATGAAACTGCTTGGAATCCGTTGGGAACAAATTCTACTGTCCAATCAGCGAACCCCTGCCTTTCGCTGGAGTCACTTTATCGTTGTGTCCACTAGAGACTTTGAGTTTGAAAGGAACACGGTGAGGACCACAATTGTAAATTTAATAACTTCGCTCAAAACAATACTTTGACCTAATATATGGGATACTATTCGAGCGAAGTTTGTTGGTGAGTTTAGCAAATTTTCAGGCAAATCGGGGACCATGAAGAAGTCGCTGGAGTACCCCTTCAGGAGCAAAAATGCGACTAAAAACTGACGAACTACTCCCTCCTGCACGTTCGCTTCGTGCGTGACGCAACAGCCACTGTTTTGACTCCAGGCAACTACCGCCCGGTTAAATTTGTCGCTTTTTTTCTCTCCGTGGTCTCCAGCTTTTAGAGTGAAACGAAGTAGTGATTGCATTTTATTAGCCTGCGTCAGAAACTCGGCTTTTTCACCTAGGCTTATGTCAGGTTTGATCGTAGGTTTCCAATGCGTCTAAGAAAAATGGAGCCGGGTGGTAATTTGGCTAAGTGTGATACCTATACTGTTTGTTTGTTTGTTTGTTTGTTTGTTTGTTTGTTTGTTTGTTTATTTTGAGTGCCCAAAAACAGCCAAAGCCTATACATTGGTGCACTTGTTAGTAACACTTCAGATAGCATATAAACGCAAACAAGAAAAGTATGGTCGCCTCACACACCTCTAAAGGAAAAACACAGGAATTGAATAGTTGCAAAGCATGAACATTATTTCAATACATGAAGCAAGCACTCCCTAAAATGAGGTTGGTTAGGGTTGAAAATGTCAATGCCGTCTGATTCCAGATGATTGAAGTAGTTTTGCAGTCGACCCGAGGGTGACGTGAAATCGCTGTAATTGACATGGAAAGTGCGACTAGAACGAACATTTCTACCGGGTATATGATAGTTAATAGATGTGACCAGAGAGCTAATATCGTGATTAGAATGTATGCATTTAAACAAGAATAAAAGGTCGCGCGAGCATCGTCTTGATGCAAGGTTAGTGATTTGCAATTGTCTAAGCACTTCGTTGTAATCATATAGATCGTGTGATGGGGATCTAAAATGATAAGTTCTGACAAATCTTTTCTGTACGCGTTCCACATTATTGGAAGCTGTAGCACTAAGGCTGTTCCAAATCACAGTGCAGAAGTCATGTTTTGGAAGAACCTAGCATCACTCCCAGATCTTTCACAATCGTAACTCGAGTAATCGATGAATTTTCTAAGTAGTACAGAAAGTGAGTTGGATTAGTCTTACGCGTGAAAGATATTACATTTGTTTTTCCAATGTTAAGATCAAGCCCGTTATCTTTACACCATAGACAGATGGCGTTGATATCTTCCTGCAGTAGAGCACAATCATTTAATGACGAAATATTTTTATAGATCTTGAGGTCATCAGCGAACTGCAAGAGGCTCGAATGGCGAATGATGTCTTGGACATCTTTAACAAATATATTAAAAAGAAGAGGTCCCAGATTGGAACCCTGGGTTACACCAGATGGCACAGGAAAAAAACAAGACCTAACATTTGCGTAGCCGACACAGTTTTCTCTTGCAGAAAGATAACTTTCAAACCAAGAACAGTACTCGTCACTGAGACCAGAAACAGAAAGTTTGTGTAACAGTAACTTGTGGTTTACACGATCAAATGCCTTGCTAGAATCAAAATACACTGCGTCAACTTGGTCTCGAGAACAGACTCTGGGGGCAACATCATTTAACAAACACGCAAGATTTGTTTCAACAGACCTGCCGCTCAAAAAACCATGTTGAACTTCGGGTATTAAGTGCTTAAAACAGTATGTTAGATGCTTATGAATGATTTTTTCGAATACCTTCGAAAATGCGGAAAGCAATGATATCGGTCTATAGTTTGTGATATTCGTTGAGGTGCCTGATTTAGGAAGAGGGATTACCAAGCCCTTTTTCCAGGCGGTCGGAAAGATAGACTGCTTCAGCGACATAGAAAATATGTGGTGTAGAATGGGAGCCAGTATGTCGACACACCCCTTAACTATAAAATTCGGTATGCCATCAAGGCCACAAGATTTTTTAGATGGGAGCTGATGAATTGCCCAAACAACGTCGGCAAGGTCAATTGTCGGAGGAGGAAAATGGTTATGAGTAGTTAGTAAAATCTCTGTGTTTTCGACACTGACTGATGAATAGGTGGACAGGAAAAACTTTGCGAATTGATTGCATATCTTATCAGGATCAGAAGAATATGCTCCGTCAATCATAAGTGAAGCAGGACTCAACCTATCTCGAGTATGCTTTTTAACCAATCGCCAAAAATCCTGGGGACGCTTGGAAACACTTCCTTCGACTTGTCTACGATAAGCCTCTTTATCGCGCTTATACAATTCTTTAACCGTGGCTCGGCATATTTTAAACCTGTCATAAACTTCGTTGCTGTTAGTAGTGCGGTAAAGACGGTGCAAATGTAACTTTTTGCGCATTACGCGTTTTAATTCGCGAGAGAACCAGGGGGGATATCTGTTTGATCAATCAGTTTGTTTACGAGGTATAAAGCTGTGCATGCCGGTCATCAAAATATTGGTCAAAGCAGTGACCGCCTCGTCAATCGAGTGTAAACGAAGGACGTCGTCCCACGCGTACGCAGCAAGGAAAAGATAAAAGTCAAGATATGAGCCGTTGGCGTAATCAAACCGATGTATGTTTTTGTGTTTCACGGACGAGTCTAGCACGTCTACCTTAACGGAAAATGGAACATGCCATATATCGGCGGAAACAATTGGATTGCTCACTATTGCAATATTGTAAGTTTCAAGATTAGTAAAAAGAACGTCCAGAGCGTTTCCACATAGGTTTGAAGGAACTTCGCCGCGGTAAAGATCGTTGTAGTGAACAAAATTTAAGAGCTGATTTCCTTTACGACAGCTTGACTCTGAAGCTTCGCTCGACCACCACGTACCAGGTACATTAAAATCGCCGACAATGATCACGTTAAAGTTGGCGGGGTCGAGTTTTTCTGATAAACTGATCAGAACCTGCTCAAATTCCTTGGAATCGAGAGACGGGGGTATATAATAATTTCCTATTAAAAGATTTTTGGGTCCGCCAGTTTTCACTTCAAGCCAAACACATTCTTCATAGCTTTCGAGATCCAAGCGACGAACTGCCGTAATGTTGTTGCGTATAGCTGTGAGTACACCATCACCGTATTTCTGTCCGGTAACTCCGTAATTGCGGTCGCGGCGAAATGTAGAGTAGCTGTCACAAAAATATTCATAAGATGAGATGTCACTTAGTAGCCAAGTTTCTGTAATACAATACACGTCGTAGTCTGAAAGCGCTACCCCCTCAGAGAACGTATCGGCCTTAGTGCGAAGGCCCCTTACGTTTTGGTAGTAGATTGATAAAGTTTTAAGCTTCTCCCGTGTCTGCATTAGCAAGTTCGTCGGTTCTTAGTACACCACGAAACTGACGAAAAAGACACCCCTCAGGCCACACTAGTGGGTCGTTAATAATATCAAACGTGTCAGCACTTACTGCGACGTGAAAAGACGAGTATGTAGAAAACTTGCTTTTAAGCCTTGTACATACGAGCGTGTCGTCCTTCACCACATCAGCCACAAACTGTTCGATGTCTTCTGTGGTTGTATCCGGGTTCATCCTTGTTACGAACAATGCTTTCCGGGCAGGACCCCGGGGAACGGTCCTCAGAGTCGTCGACTTGCTGGCACCCCCTCGTATTTCTGCCTTCCGCCGGCGTCGAACCTCATTCCAGCCGTCTTCGGGCTGGTTGCGTTTGCCTGAGCTCGGACTGACGTTATCCGAGTGCGTTGAAGGTGCGGTGGAAGCAGAAGTGGACTGTCTGGAAGGTCGTTGGGTCTCGTTGTTCGCCGGTGCCTTGTTTACAGCGGTGACAGCGGCCACGGACATAACCGGCAGACAGAAAATAACTATATTCTGGTCACAGGTATAAAGCAAACTAAGCTATCGCGGTTTGACTCGGTATGCCTTCGAAATGCTCATTTGTCTGCATTAAAAATTGGTTTACGTGGCAGCTCTGACGTGTGAAATGTTGCGGACTTCGCCTCTATGCATCAGCAGCAAAGAAAAGAAAAAAAAACATGTCGGATATCTGGGACGAAGGGAGCTTTGAATCGTCGTTCAAGGTTACAAAAAAACAAAACAAAAATCTGAACACTTCCTTCAATTTGACGCTGGATTCAAGGATCTCAGTTTTCGGTCGACTAAAAAACAATCAATAGAGAGCGCATCTGTCGAGCGGTAAGATTTTCGCCGAAGTCGGCCACTCTAATCCCTGATCCACAGACTGAAAAGTTTGTGAATCGGTACGCCGCATTCGCGCTAGCGAGCCAAAGGGGGGGATTTAGGTTTACAGAATTACATGTCTCTGGCTTTCCTACCTTCGCGCTACAACCAACGGGACAGATAGAATATTTGGGTTGTTTGTCGACCAGGAAAACTACAGTTAGAAGTGCTTGAATGAATTTAGGAAGTTGCCCAAGAGGATTGGTTCGGTCGTCGCTATCGAAGCAGCGAAGAGTCGACGGCTCATCTTGGAAGAGGACAACATGCTTTCAGTTGTTTTTCGGATTTAGAGCGCCGGTGAAACGCGGGCTTCGCCGACGGAAATAGTTCTCGTAAAAATAAGTCGAAAGAACCGCAGGCACGGACAGGGAAGCAAACTATCTGTCAAATAGGCTAGAGTCCGCGGCATCTTATTATCGCTCCAAATCTAATTATATTGTGCCATCGGCTGACAAGAAAAACGTAAAACGAATTACAAAGTGAGAAACGTGATAAAAATAGGCTACATCTTGCGCCCCTTAAGCTGTGAGTGACTGAAGAAGGAGTCACACTGCTTATACATCGTACAAGAGACAGTCTGCAAACAGATTCGAACGCGAGTCACCGCCAGATCCGTGCTTTGAATGCCGCATGGCGATGAGTTTAAAGAGAAACTTGGGCGCGCGGCATTCGAACCACGGATATTGCGGTGACTCGTGTTTGCAGACTGCCTTTTGTATGGTGTGTGAGCAGTGAGACCTAGGCTTTAGCTGCGCTGAAAAATCCAACCAGAAGGTCAACAATACGAACATCAATATGGTTCAATAAAAATCGAAAAAAAAAAACATATGTTCAACGACGCAACACATGAGACAGGCAGATGCCGCTAATTGAACATTTGTGCTATGTCTCGCACGAGGGTAGAGTCGTCTCTTGTGCTCATTACTGAAGCCCATTGTTCAGCGAAAAATCCTACGTCATTAGTTTCGTCTACTGCATTCCGATCCTGAAGTAGATTGAAGATGTTTCATATACATTTGTTTAATCTATCCATGCGTTTTTGTCTCCTGCATTTGAAGCGTAACCATATGTATTTATTATGTTGTATGCACGTTATTATTTTTTACTTATTTTTTCTGTAGAATTTTGAGTATTAGCGGTGAGATGTTTCGGTGGCGCCCTCGTTTGGTTTCCTTTCGTGACGTCATTACCTTGTGAACAACAAGATGAATGGTGTTTGTAATGAGCAGGTGGAAGCCTGAAATCATAGCGCTCTCAAAGCAACACTGCCTACACCGTCAAAATTGAAGTTCTTACATTCCTCTTATTTCCGTCGATGAGACATCCTTTGCTGACGTCATAGTCAGCATTCGGCCAATTGTGGTGGGCCGACCACAGCGACGCTTTCGATCGCTCACGTCGCCAATAGTACTTATTTTCAATTAATTTTGTGCTCTTGTGCGTTGCTTTGTTTTTATCTTGAAATTTTGAATTTTCTTAGGCCCCCCCCCCCCCCTTTTTTTTACCAAATACTCTTGACGAGCCTGTAAGATATTATGGTAAGGGCCACGCGAGCGCATGGTGCCAAAAGCCCTCTACACTATCCTTCTTTGGAAAGCTGAGCTTCGACCTAGGTTTAAAAGAACCTTGTAACGATATTGGATAGGAAGGTTTCTCACTTTACACCAGTGTAATGGCATCACTGGGACCCAAGTATACGCTCGCATGCAACGCCACTCACCAAGAAGCTTCTTTGTCGCCGCGTGATGTCAAGGATAAAAGCGGTCGTTTTCTTCTTGTCTCTCCTTCGCAAAACGTGATGTCGAAGTTGAGGGCATCGTATTGCTGCCGTTGTCAACAATACAATCCCCCAGGATTTTGTCCCCAAGCTTTGCGATCCCCGCTGTAAAAATATTGAAATGCGGCTCACGCAGTGGGCACGAGCGCTGCTTGAGCATTGTATTTGGCTTCGTGACAGTCACTGCCTCGACATGCATTCGGGTAGAGGCCGTGCCCAATCGCTGCGGTGACGGGAATAGACGAAACTTAACAATAGGTCAGCGCGTGCCCTCTTCTTTGCCGACCCCAGCGCGTGGCTACGATGAAGTTCTGTCTGCGAGTTCAGGGGGTAAACATGAAAACCCCTCTCTCCTGGGAAAAGTGGCTCCATTCATTGTTGTGGAAATGCTCGAGACACGTGTCGCGGCCACTTCTGGGAAGGACATGGCTTCTGAAATCCAGCTCAGTGCTGCACTGTGCCGCCATGCTCTTCCCAAGAGCTACACGTCGCACGTGCCTCGTGCATCGACGCACCTTGCGTTACTTTTAAAACATGAAGGGGCTTTTGGTAAACGTAAAGTCACTGGATCCTGGGAAAGTAGCGCCGAGCTCCCCGTACGGTCGCCATTTTGGTCCGTGAAATGAGCGATTTCTCTTTGACCCCTCCGTTCTTGGTGAGCCGATCTAAATTCGCTGGTGACGGGTAGCTTTATAGACACGTTTTTTGTGTACCGAGATTTCGCTATCCACACACCGGCGAAACAATTGCGTACATCTTCGTACCACCACCACATACATGGTGTGTCGGTGCTTGGAGGCACTGAAAAATAAGTTTACTCTTTTAAAATACGCAAGAAGAACAATATAATTGTAAGAGATCCGTAGAGATGGGCATGATTGATAAGTTGATTGCATACACAGTGCCAAAGACGCTTATATTGGCGAGGAACGCTTCCAGTACAATGATGCTCCATGGTGATCTTGGCGTGACTGGTTTAGAACGACCCTCTGGAAGCTTCGAAGATTTGAATGGACCGAGATGGCGCTTTCCATGGCAACGTAGGTTTTGGTCGTCTCTATGTTAGTATCTGTTTGTGTCCAACTGGCAGGCAGGGAAGGCACTGGCGCTGCTCTTCCAGGTTCCAGTGACTTTAGATAAACGCTGCTCGCTTTTTTTTTTTTCTTTTTTAACGTGATAGCGTTTAGGAGCTCCGTCGCAAAAAATCCGGCTTCGGCGTCGGTGGGAAAGGGAAAATCTTGATTGTTCGATAAAGTCATGTTCTAACAGCCACATGACCTCGCGAGGGCATTTCAAACAACCCACATCGCTCTCGTGAAACGTGACGTCACACCTGGAATAAAAGCGATTAAAACATGACATGTAATGCGAATTAAAGGTCGCCGCCTGTCTTGAATGATTTCATTTTATAATGTAATTTATTTGTCTTAAAAGTGCACGGAAGTCAATTTTGAGATCGTCCTTTTGTGGTGACAACTCAATCTAGACGCTCTAAGCATCCAAGAAACCCGAAATCACAATCGTGCGTAGCTTATTTCCTCGTTAAAAGCGTATTCAGAAATCGCTGACACGCCCTTTTTGGGAAGCAATTTCTCACGAGTGAAGTTGTCAACGAAGGGCGCTTGTCGGCGAGTTGCAAGCGATGGCTTCGCCCGCGGATAAAAAGAGGAATCTTATCCAAATGTGTACCTATCAGACTCTCTTCGACACGAGTTATATTAAAATCATGCGGAATCTGCGCGTATTGTAGGGATTTTGTTCGGTTCACACAATGCAGTCCGCGAGAAAACAAAATCCACATGTTTTTCTCTTGCCCTGAGATGAATAGGCGCTTTTGTAATATATGACCTGGTATATGTGGGAACTAACACCTTTTAAACATTAAGAGATCAAAAACGACCTTTTTCCAAAAATGACTTCAGTGCCCCTTTAAAGAAAAAAAATTGAAGACTTTCAGGCGGAGGCGGGATTCGAATCCACGACCCTTCGGTAGTGAGCCAGGCACGCTACCAACTAAGCCACGCAAAAAAAAAAAAAAAAAAAATTGTTTTTATTAGGTTACGCAGACACGCTTCCGCGGCTTGGGAACGAGAAAGGGTTTATGTTTCGCTATCGCATTCCACTCTTAAGGCCCGTTCACACTCTTGCGACCGAATAAGACTGAGAGAGACCAGACCGGTTTTTAAGCCTCTTGCGATCTCAATTAGGACCAGCTCCGCTGCAACCCATCCGATCCTAAGAAGTCGCAAAGGCTTAAAAACTGGTCTGGTGTCACTCGGTCTTACTCGGTCGCAAGAGTGTGAACGGCGCTTTAAAGGCGAAGCTTAAACGTCCTCCTCTGTTGTTTTTTTTTTTTTTGTTTTTTTTTTTGCGTTTGTCGTTTTTTGAGGAAAATACTTAACGCGTGTTTCATAGGTTTAACTTTAAATGACAATAAATAATTCTAAGCGATATTCACTGAAAGGATAAATACTGTTGCAACAGCGCTTTAAGAGCATACGAGAAACTTCAATTCATTTTTGTCATCACTTCTGAGGAGTGGCGTTGTCAGCGAATTGTTGTTTCAATGTAGATTTTGTCGCTAACTTTATACCGAGCAAGCGGCGTTACACTAACTGCTACGAAAGAGAATATTCCTTGAGAATGCGCAAAATGCTGCGAACAAACGAAAAAAAAAATGTTCTCACAAAGCACCAAATACTAATATAGGGTAAAATATTTCTCCGTGGGTTACCCTGCTATTCGCAACGGTGACACGTCAGCGTACAATAGACGTTTTTTTTTTTTTTTTCAATTAGCTGCACATTTTCGGACCACTACGTTCCTTGTGTATCGGATAATTCATATAAAATCGGACGTTTTCTTTCAGTGTCTCCTTCGCAAAACGTGTTGACAAAGATGTGGGGATCGCATTGCTGGCGTTGTCAACGGCCTCTAGGATTTCGTAACTAAGCTTTGCGATCCCCGCTTTGACAACATTGAAATGCGGCTCATAAAGTGGACACCATCCGGAAATAAAGTACTCTTCGCATATACGCTCCTCGAGAATATTCACTTTTTAGTAGTGCATGCGCGGTGGCTGGGCTATAGCTCATTCGTTATTCGCCCCCTGACGTCGTTTCTTAAGACTGTAATTATTTCTGTAAATCGTTTTTTTTTTTTGCAATTGTTATGGTTAAGTCAGTCAAAAGGCTGGCCAACTTGGAAGTCCAGCTTTGAAAGAACTTGTGAATGCGACAAATGTCCGATCATGCAGACCATGAGAGATACATCGACAAATTCGTAAACCTTATTGATCAAACGCAACGTGCAAAGGAGTGGTGCGAAAACAGGTTTGAATGTTTAATGAAGGGCGGCACAACGTTTACGATGCATTGCGAATCTGCAGTATGCCGTTTCTGTTTGCGAACAATCTAGTAAAAGCAATATGTCTACAAAATAAATATCTGCACAACCGGCATTTGTCAATTTATGATCTTGCAACACATGTCTCCAAAGTTTCGAAATTATCACTTTACGAAATCGTTACAAGACACTACAGTAGCACGAATAATTTTGACGATGAATGCCAAAGATGTTGGCTCAGGACTCAGGCGGCGCACATTAATGGGATTGGTTTCAAAACAAGCGCCACAGTGTGACAAAAACCTTAACATTGAAGGCGATTACATCGAAAGAGAGATTAGGGTACGCATAATTTATTGAAAGCAACGCATTTCACTAGCAATCTTGATTTACTAATTTCGAAACGAAACTCACTTTCTGGACACACCGCTTGTCACACACATTTTGGATGAGTTCAAATCCCGACCGACCTGCCCGCAGGCTTATTGCAGTAGTGGCAGTGCAGTGTAACTGAGATATCGGATGCGCATCAAAAGAGCCCCATACGGTCTAAATCGACGCTCAGTCTATCGTTCGGGCGTAACACATGCCCTTCGTTGGTTCTTCGCGTGAACCCTAAAAAGTTATTTTATTTCGACCGTTCGGATGAATTAATGATTTACATAACGAAATTACATCCATGCGGAACAAGCTAATAATGTTCCCATATTTGTATTAGCTTACAGCACGTCCAGGTACTGAGTGATGAACCACGGAATGTAATTACAACCACAGTTTTTGGTGATTTTCTTTTTTTGCAGCAGAATGTTGTTTTGTTGGTTACACTCAGCACTCAAATCGACGTTCCCTCATTAACAGTCTGGCAGTGCAGCGACGACAGAAATTGAACCGAAGCTGAAAGGTTGTGCGTGCGCCCTAGGTCTGGTAATAGCTCAGCCTTCCAGTATTTGATGTCGTGGAAAACGCCGGCGGCATAAACTCATTTGAAACTTTCTGGTGTGCTTTGATTAAACCTAACCTGGAAATTCCTTTTTTTTTTTTTTTCATCTTGAGACGCGATTGGTTGAACACATGGCTTGCTTAGTCGCAAGTTATTCCAAGAGAACCGTGGCAGGCTAGCCGGATGGATTAACAGCAGCAGCAAAACACGCTGGTGGTCCACGTCAAGTTTGCTTGGTTATAGTATAATGTCGTACACTCTAAAAGTACCTCACTGCATCTAGTTTAGCGTTGAACACTACTAGAGTGCTCGAAGATCCAAATGCTTCGATTTATGGGGGAAGTTTGATAAATGGCGTGGCTGGAAAAATGTTCACATTCTAGAAACAAAAAGTCTGCAACTTGTTAGGCCCTGAGCACAATATTGCGCAACATATGCTGATATTATGCTCAGTGCCTCATCGTAGACTTTACTTTAAGTAGAATTTTTTTTTCTACAGCATCATCATTTGCCTAGGTATCTTCCTACATCGCAGTTAATGGTACTCATAAAACTCTGCTATAAGAAAAACAAAATTTAATTAGCATTATTATTAGCAAACAAAACAAAAAACTACATATCTTATACAAGTGTGAGCGAAGCCAAAACTATAAAAGCTAAATCCGCGTTGCCAGCATCAGCAGTTAGGTCTTGTGCGTTTTGTTCAAAGCAGCATTTTGTTTTTTCTTGTCTGGCTTCAGTCTTGCTCTTCGCTGGGGTCTACGGTGAATCAGAGTATAATCGCAAATGACTGAATGATGTGACTGCCATTGGGGCAACAGCCAGAAGTTGGGCGAGCTGTGTTTTTCAATGCGCCTAAATCAATTGTGGTGCGCTCTATATAACCCGATCGAGCGGCTCTACTACTTTGTCATATCGCAGTCGACTTTGCGCACGTCACGAACACTTCGCGTCAAAATCGTACAGGTACGATGGCGCCAGAGTACACTCAGCTTCACAGCTAACTGTATCTTTCAAAAGTGGCTCGTTTTCGTAGGAAAGATATTGTTATGAGACGCACAATGTGCGTATTTACTCTAAAGACACTTAGTTAAAAAGTAAATTGAAAGAGTCATATATTCCCTTCATCTCAGGGCCACTAACTAATTAATATAAATTTTAACGAGCTATGAAGTAACCTGCTATAGTTTAGAGTGACCAACGTCTTCATTGATGTTATTGTGTCATAAATCCAAGGAGAATAATTTTTATTATCTTGTCTTGTCCAGAGAGTCTCGCCTTACAATCATGATGATAGGCTTCTATTGCTTCGTCGCGTAATGTATCAAGAATAGGTTCACAATCGCAAATTTCCTCTATATTCTTTATTAGTGTTTCTAATAAATCTGAAAGCAATATTAATGTGAGCAACCTATTTTACCGAGATTGCACCGAAGATATGTTGTTTGATGCCGATTTTGGAGTCCTCCAAATATTGTTCCTATGTTCCAGCTATAAGACCACTTACCATTCCACAAACCAGGACAAAATGCGGCCGAGTAGATGAGTATTTAGCTGAACGTATCCGTTGGCGGGATAATACAAGTAAGCGCTACAAGCGTGACGTCATCACTATGGGAAACCTTTTCCCTGGATGATATTGGGGAAAACGGTTGGCACGAAGCATTTCAGGCCTCATTTTCTGCCTTGACAGTCGTTGACATCGAGCAAAAGTGACGCATAATGAAGAGCGTTTTTCACTGTTCCATTTCCCTCGCTTTCTTCATCTCTCCTCGTAAACATAATATAGACTCGTGCCCCTACGGTCTTCCTAAATTGACATCAGTGGAGGATCGAAAAGGAACGAGCCAAAGTGACACTGACTGAAGCTCCACCTCCAGCACTCCGGGTCATTAGGCCTAATAAGCAGCCCTTGCTGACTGCCACTAACCCAATAACGCCCCATTCAAGTCAGGAAAAGTTTAGCTCGCGCACAGCCGAGTTCTCTCCGACACCGAATCAGCACGGTAAGACGGGGAGCAGGCCCGCGCGCGCCCGCATAACCGCAAAGCTAATGACAAAGGCGGTTCATGGAGTCCTGCCCGGGGCGCTCGTCTGGGTATCGATCCCCCTAGAACGTACGGACTGATCGCGGGGTTTTTCGAAGACACTCTTCAGCGATAAAGAAAGACGGTTCGCCCGTTTTCTTTAAACAACAGCCCCGGGCAACAGCGCGAACGTACTTCTTAATTGCGGAGTTCCTGTTCTTAAGCCGGCCGCGCCCAGCGACAGGGCCGCTAGCGCGGCGCACCGAAAGACGTCGTCTCTTTCTAGACCCTCTGACAACGCCTAGTCGTTCGAATCCCGTCGAGCTTCCGGGCGCCGCTCGGGTGTAGTGGCATTTTGAGCCGCGGGGCATCGGATACAAAGAATTAGGGAACGCGGCACTGAATAATAAATAGCAAACGGTCAAGATAACTTCCGTTTTCGAGTGGCGCGTTTCAATCTACGTGTGCACTTCCGTTTGTTTGTTTGTTTGTTTCGCTTTGTTGTTTTGTTGTTGTTTTTTTGTTGTTGTTTTTTGTTGTTGTTTTTTTTGTTTGTTTTTTTGGGGGGGGGGGGGTTGCATGTTTGTATTGCACTCGTTTAATTTCACGGTGCCAGAGATATAACCTTTTGAAACAACCCGTACCATGTTACACGAGAGCGCGAAGGACAAAAACCAGTGCTTCTTGTGTACTTTCTGTTTCGCGTCAGCTTACAGGGACGCTATAAAATGTCTCTTAGGAACTGCAATAATCTGCGCGTAAAATGCATTAGTAACTTTCCCCAAATTATTTTACTTCAATGTATTCAAGGCATAATAGAAAATTCAAAGGCTAAGAGACGCGCACAAGCCCACATCGGGAGCTATGCCACCAAACAACATGGTTCACAAGTGTTGTGTGCATACCACGCAGCACGGAGTAAACTGACGATCTACGGAGTTCCATTTCAGACGGTTATGTTCTGATGCAGTTGCGTTCAAGTTCAATCTCTTTTCAAGTGACGTAGAAGAGCTCGGAACGAGCCCAGACCCAAACTTTCCTATCAATACTTCGCGAAGTTTTAAGCAGTGAGACAAGCAGTAAGACGTCGTATTCTTCAGCCACCAAAGACGACGCGTCTTTTTGCTAAACAATTAAACTTCTTTTTTCTTCCAGGTTTTAAGGTATTGGATAAAATCCGGTACGACATATTTGTTTATGAGCACCTTTGCCATCCAGTATTTTCAGCGAGTTTAATCAGCTAGCTATCGCTGACATCGGAGATCAACCACGTATTCTTTTTTTTTCAATTGTTTTATTGTTTATGTCCTTAAGTATAAACCGGATGTAAGCGATTTGGCGAGCGACAAGACAAGCGACGACGACCCGTTTCGCTGTCTCTCAGTGAGTCGCGCGACGAGGCAAACCGCATGAAAGCGACGGGATCAAGCGCCCAAGGCGATGAGCGACATTTTCTAGAAATCCAAAAACCGAGCGACGCGACGAGCGACAGTGAGAAATCTCCGTCGCTCACTCTCGTCGCCGTCGCCATCCCTCGTCTCGTCGCTTGCCAAATCGCTTACATGCCGTTCAACCTTTATAAATGTTGTGAAGTACGAAGTAGACGGTCAAGCTCAAAATTAAAATAATTCAATTTTTTTTAACAAGAAGGTAAAGGAAGGAATCTTGTGTAAACCGGGGATATCAAACGCATAGGGCTGATTTCGTAAAAGCCTTGCCGAGAACTTGTCATCTATACTCTATTAACGTGTCCTGTAAGATTGGTCACATAACTAATTCTTTCCGGGATGCTTATATGAGGAAGCCTAGATGGACATGCCTGGCACGTCTTCTCGATTTGATTCGCTCGGCCGGCTTATAACCTCCGCTGTGGAACTCTTCTATCGCTGCTATTTCGGTGGCACGATAGGATTCTCTTCTCGCTTGCGCAGTGGTCGAGCTTCCTCTCTGTTGGCTGCAGTGAGTGCAGATACTTGTGCTTCGGATGAGTTTGTTCTTAAACAGAAAAATCACGCTTTCGTTCCCGGCAAACAATCTTAAAAATTGTTTGCAGCGAACGAAAAGGCGTTCACTCTAGAACACCGAACTGCGAGTGTTCGCACAAAAACGTGCCAAAACAAGAGCACTTTCTAAACTTTCGGGTTAAGTAGATGAGGCCCCCGCTAACCTCTTTGGCTGGTCGGGCGGCTCAAAGAAAACTTTGAGCATAATAAATCTAGACTGAAACACCGTACGAAAAAAAAAAAAGAAATACACATTTCGAAAAACGAAATAGGAAACTTTGAGAATAATAAACCTGGACTCAAACACCACACGAAAAAAAAAAAAAACGCATTTTGAAAAACAACCAACACCTGACAACATTGCTTTAACGAAGCCTGTTAACCTGGAACGAATCAACGCCAAGTAAAGAATGATCAAACACGGGGATTTTTTCCGGATCATTGAGGGTTAGGGCCGGTGCGTTCAGCGCTGGCGCCCTAATCCTGACTCGTGGTGAATGCGGGCCTCTGGGAAAATCCCCCGCCGTCGCTGAAACGTGGGATCAGAACGCTTATGATAGCGCTGCGAATCTCGGCATGCTACACGCATTGCCGCTTGCTCTCTAACGTTCACAGAAGGTATTAGTGTACCACCGTGGATTTGTAGTGATGCAATTAGCGAATCGTGCATTAAAAGGCAGGTTTGCGAGTAGAAACGAGCCAACTCGATAAAAACAAACTGCCCCATCAACGCGCTAAAACGGATTTTTTTTTTTTTTTTTGTGATTGTAAGGGAGCGTTTTTTTTTGGCGTACTTCAACGTTTATTTATATATTAGGGCTTGAAAGGCCTTTTGAACGCTGCCCCCCAAATCCAAAATTTTGTCCGTCCGTGCATTTCCCGCTAAATTTATCGGGGAAATCGATGTGACGTCACCTATACACGAATTCAGTTTCCCCGCTATTTTTAGCAAGACACTTGACGTCACGCGACCCGACGTCACCTTACCTTTACTTTTATATATATATATATATATATATATATATTATTATTTATATATTGTTACGAATATGTGCGGCCGGCAGCAAATGAGAATGACGCGTCCACTCAATGGAATAGAAACGATTTTATGGAAGCCGGGCCGTGCGCGCGTTGCTTGGCGCGTGATGGTCAGGTACGCGTCGTCGTCTTCGTCACATTTCCCCCTCCTTTAAAGAGGACGACCCGGCCGATGAATGAAGAAAGCACGTGAGAAAACTGAAAGCACACACACACCTATAGCCATAGAAGACAAGGCAGAAGACTTATGAATAGATGAATGACTGCTGCCGGCCGCGTAGAATGAAAATGTTCTTGAACTTGCAGCCTCTCTCCACAGCATTGCCGACCGGGTGGTTCCCGTTTCGACCCATTCCCAATACAACCTTCCCGTTTGTACCTTCCCGTTTCGACCCGGCTCAAAACAACCTTCTCGTTTCATCCTTTCCCATTTCGCCCTTTCCCGAAACAACCTTCCCGCTTCGGCCATCGTTCGGTTCGTTAGTATTGTTCGTTAACAGTTGATTAGGTTCAAGTGTCCAGTGTCTGTTCTCCTTGCTCACATCACTTCTCCCTCTCCCGAAACAACCTCGGAGACATGACACCGTAAGATAAACGCTGTGTCAGGGAGGGCTCACCCGAACATTTACAACTTCATCGACCTGCAAGCGGGATGAGGCCTTGACAAGGATATCGCTGCAGCAGCTTCCAAATGGTGGTGCCGTGCGGGCCAGGTGACCGCCGCGAACTATCACAATTAGAGTGTCGCCTTTCTGATGGCGCGATTTTCCTGCTCGACTTCCTCAACCATGGCCATTTTGTGGTTTATGATTTTTGCCTGCGTACGCGAAGGTTCTGTGTTTAAACTTGTAAGAAAATGAACTCGCAATCATATGCCCGTCAGCCTGTCTGATTTATCACTTCTAAAAATACCCCGTTTACTATAAGGAAGTTTTAAAATAACGTACGCAAGCGCTTTGGGTAATCTAAAAATAGCGTCGCGATATAAAAACTTAAGCAACGCAAATTTTTGCTTACTCAAAGTGCTTGCCTGCGTTACTGTAAGACTTTATTAGGGAGTTTTCGTAGACCGCGTTTCCCCTTTCGCTAAGCCCTCCGCAACGAAGAAGCCACTATTGCGCTTGCGCGCCGATGGCCTTGACTGTAGAGTTCTGGGTATCGTAGCGGGTTGCGGAGAGCGTCGCGTGACGTCGAAAACGGTCTACGAAAGCTCCCTGTTATTGTACAGAGCGCGACACCATTAGCGCGAACAAGCGATTGTTGGTTTTAGCTGTTTGTCTAAAAAAATATCAGAAGACTGCCATCAATATTATTAGTGTGTCTGAAAGTGCGCACACTAGTGGCCCACACAAACCTAAGCGGTAAAATGCGGTGCCTTCTAATACCATTTCGAAGTAAAATTCGAAAATCGCCAACATCGTGTTCGTGGTAACGTTGTCGCGCAGTGTGCATAGCCCATTTCGTAGTTACACATTTTGGGGACCATTTTGAAAGAAACATTTTAAGTGGTTCAAGTAGAAATATATTTCCTTGAAGCTTGTCTAAAAGTATTGCATATTTTAAGAATACATTTACAAGCGAAAATATTTCACAACATAACTGAATTGCTCGCCTGCACCTTTGCATTAATTGCATTAACATAATTTCGGGACATATTCTTGAGCAGAAAAACTGCGGAAACCAGGATTAGAACGATAGACACTTTTCGCGAAGAGGTTGAGATGTGCGGGGCTTTATACCGAAGGGTTCAAACGGGACGAATTCAAACGTAAACTATGTCTTGACTACGGGTTCAAATATGAAGGGCGTTTCGGGATCGGGTTGAAACGGGACAGGTTCAAACGGGAAGGTCGTTTCGGGAATGGGTCGAAACGGGAAGGGTTCAAACGGGAAGGTCGTTTCGGGAATAGGTCAAAACGGGACGGGTTCAAACGGGAATGGGTTGTTTCGGGCTACACCCTGCCGACCTCAGTACCTGCCACAGCCCTACGACGTCACGATCCGGGCTGGGGAATTCATTTGACCGCTATCAACACAGACGGGGCTTGGGACAGGGCAGGGGACCATAAGCTCGCGTCCGTCTCTCGATTTCGTCCATAGTTCATCTTCTTCACGACACTCTTCATAAAAATTCTCGTAACTCACATTCTTTGAAACTCTGTCTCGAACACTTCGGCATTTCAGGCAGTTCACGGGGCGGGGGCTGTGCAGCGGGGCTATGGTCTGGAGCTCAATCGGCTGTGGCGGAGGAGTACTGCAGCCAAGGTCCGGAGCGATGATGACGACGAACGAAAGATGACTTACCCCGCACCTCCACCAAATGTTACGAAGATGTGCGGCCGGCAGCAAATGAGAATGACGCGTCCACTCAATGGGATAGAAACGATTTTATGGAAGCCGGGCCGTGCGCGCGTTGCTTGGCGCGTGATGGTCAGGTACGCGTCGTCGTCTTCGTCACAATATGTATATATATATATATATATATATATATATATATATATATATTGATGCCACGTGACCTATACTATACAAGACTGTATAGAGAAGACGTTTAAACAAATTAAAGTTATCACTTGTTAAATACTGCATTTCGTGCTTGATAGGACTTAAAAAAAAAGATTGCTGCCAGTTTTTTTGTTCTATTTTTTTACGTTAGTATTTCTGTGGTTTTATTCCGAGATGTGTATTCTAAAATAACACTTTGTGCTGTCAGACAACAAACTGGTATAGAGTCACTGCCAGCGTAAGAAACGCAGGACGTGCACCCTACTGTGTTCGTGTTTCTTGATTCAGGATCCGTTCTTTGGCGTTCTTATGCGTGATTGCAGTGATCTCACTGGCCGCGGAACGATCGGGTCCCGCTTAAAGCTGCTTCTAGTACAAGCAAACACCGGAATATGACGCTCATACGTTGCGTCATAAATCATTAAAAAAAATAGTAAAAGAACTACACGAGGACTGCGTTTTTATAGTATCCAACCTCGTGTTTAGGCTCAAAAAGCTACTTCAAACAACGTGCAGAGATTTAAAAAGAAAAAAAGAAGTACAGCATGATTATTTTTATTTAGGGAAATCCGAATTTTTATGTACGGAGCTCATTTTCTTTTTCTGTAGTTTTATAGACCTTTTTTGCAAGGGCGCCGCCATCTTGAATTGTCGTCACTTCCAGTATGGGCGACAATATTGTTTTGCCGTCGCCACGCCAATATAAGGCATTTAGGATATAAGCGTAACCGTCACACATTCTCGTTTTGCTGCCCCCCCCCCCCTTTTTTTATATTTGCAGGTTCGAACGTTTTATTATTTTGTCGTCGCCCATACCGGATACGCCTATTAGGTGACTGGAGACGAAAGTACACGAAAAAGGTCTATGCGCGCGACAGATTGCAGTCAAATATGTTAAAGGGCGCACTGGTAGCTCGTGATTATTTCAAATTAAATAAGCATCACAACTTGTCTATCTACTTCCCCAGATCAGTTTTTCACCGTTCTACCACAAACACACAGAAATCTTCTACTTAAGAAGCTGCAGTAACTCAACGTAAGACGACTTTTTTTTTTTTTTAATCTTCTCTTTTGCGCCATGCTGAAACCACGGAAACGACGAATTCAGTGTCTGGGTTGAGAACGCGTCCCCGCGGAGAGACGCCGCCTCTTCCTCGTTTTCCGCTTACACCCTCTCCGCACGAATTGGACGGCCGGAGATGCGTTCGCGCCGTTCGTGCTTCGGAATCTCGGAGGCCATGCATCAGGATATGGCTCGCAAGATGACAGTAATTCGATTTCAAAATGTTTAGGCATGCAATTCGATAATCAGTGGGTTAATCCGAGAAATATATATCATACAATCAAAACTTTATAAATTAGGAAATTGCGTAATTATTTCAATCGGACGCTACTTCGATGCGACCTCTACAACAGGCAGTCAGTTTACTAATATAAATCATCTTTACACAAGTTTCTGCGCGAGTTTCAATTTACCGGGTTGGTAGGGAACTACTACTTCCTTTGCGTCGCTGTGTTTAGGATTTTTGTGACGGGTTTCTACACGTATATAAATTCCAAAGTTTCCTTTTATACTGATGAACAAATGAAGAATAACCCTGATAAACCACATACACATGCCGCATTGAGAACCTCTTCACTCCTTTCATCCGCAAAAGCAATAATAGAAAAAACGACTGGATCTATCCTCAGCTTGCAGCCCCCGTATCACATATGCATTTTTTCGAACCTAATTCTAGTCAACGAAGCATGTGCACTCAACGGGACTGCCAGTGTATTCGATTGGGTTTCTATTTGAGTGCTCAGAGTAAAAGACAATATTCCGACAAAACACGGCGCGCACTCAATGGAAAAGCCTCTTGGATTGTGCCCTCCGAAAACCGATAACGCTGGAGGCCTCTTGAACTGGCTGCAGCTGCCTTTCGATTTTCCTTTGGTCAAACTGCGAGCCTCATTTAGGAAACTGAGTAAAAAAAAAAAAAAAAAAAAAAGAAATCGATAGGGCAAGTCGTGCCTCAAGGATTTTTGAAACTTTTTCGCCGTTTTTCTTATATTGGTTTCGGGCTGAAAAAAAAAAATAAAATACAACCGCGGGGAACTCGTCAGTTGGTAAGATGAGAGTGTAATCCAAATACGGATATCTCGTTCGACTGGGCTTTGTTCAAGAGTGCTGAAATAGGCAACTGGCAAAGGAGACACTTTGTTCACTATACTACTTCGCTCATTCGACTAAAACTAAATGTTTCGTGCTCAAACATACTTTGTACGTTTGTTGAACCGAATGTACCTGGAGGCCATTTTGCACGGTTGTGTTGCCTTTTCCTGTAGCTCACTTGAAGTCGTCACGTTTCGTGTCTCTGCTGTTTTTTGTCATTGATCAGGGCTAAGCAAATGAAAGGGCCCCACAAAATTGCTATTCACATTTTTCCTCTGGAGTATATATATATTGCTAGTTTGAGGAATTTCAAGTCCCGCAGTCACGTTACAAAACAGAATAAAAACGCCGCAATATAGGTTCTGTTTTGCAAATGTTCTTCGGAGAATGATCTCTAAGTCTGCTTTAATGTCTTCCCAATTGGTGATTTTATCCAAGCCGAAGAAAACCACTTAGATATTTTCTGTCCACTGAGGCCAGCTTGATGAAAATGTTCAGAGCGCTTTGATGTTCCATTTCATTTTCTCTACCAGGATTTTCTCGTTCTGGATCGAGGAGTCTGAAATGAGCACGTTGGTTTTAGCATTTAATTTTTTATATATACTGTATATATAACATGCCGTCTTCACTTAACCTATAAAACTTCGTTCTCGTCATTATCTACATCATATTTCTGAAACAATTACCAGACAGGAGATTGAGGGAAAAGAGCCTGGGAGGACGAGCCGTCAAATTAAACATGTTCACACATTCTCCGCACTTCTATTCGGTGTCGCTCTGCATTCGTGTGTATACATGCATGACTGATCCTTAATAGCGTTCAAGTAACAGTGCTTTGCTGGACTTCGTTGTACTCTACTCGACCTTCTTAAGCCTTAGCTTCACTGCTCACACACCGCAAAAAAAAAAAAAAACAGACACGCTTTTCGCACGGTATACAAGCACGTTTGCTTCATGTATGCTTGGAACATGGCTGCAGACAGTGCAAGAGACATGCCTCAGACAGTGTCTGCAGATTGTCGTTTTTATGATGGATTAGCAGTATTACCGCGGCTTTAGGTTTTGCATGTGCTGCGATCACGGCTACCTGGCCTTAGACGGACAGAAAATACTGCCCATTCTATCTTAAAAATAAAATCGCGTCTTTTTCTCTCTGACATTTATAAAAGCCTAATGTTGGCTAGAAAGATATGTTCCGTTTCTTTTTTTCTTTTTAATGGTTTAGGCAGACGCGACAATCACTCGTGCTTCAACAGCATACACTGACCAGAAAAAAAAAATTGACCACTGCTACTTTTAAAGCCTAGATTTTACATTAATCTACTTTGCAACTTCCCAACTCTAACAACAGCGGTAACAGATAACGCTGTTCTGGAACATGCGAGTTATTTTCCTCTTCGCATGTTTTCTTTATAAATCAAATTCTCTCGCAAATCGCGTTAATGACACTGTCCGGGTTGGACGGAGATGTGTATATACAGTCGTGGACAATGTGAGCTGGAAAGACCAAGCGACAACCGAAAGAGACCGGGGGCGCTGCCTCGACGCGAGAAGTTCGGTTCTCAATTAGAGATAATATGCGAACAAGAATGTCGTGGCCACTCCTATCTCACTTGGCCTGCTCCCTTACTGCGTTTAGGAGCGGTTACGTGTAATACCCCTGTCAGACGGCGTTCTAAAGATCCTTTTCACTAAGCTCCTTTATACAATCGGCCAATCAGCTCGCGATGTGGAGTGCGCACGTGCTCTACGGCGTGCGCTGGTTCGCCGATTTTATAAAGGAGCTTAGTGAAAAGGATATTTAGAACGCCGTCTGACAGGGGTATTACTCGCCTTTACTTTTTGCCATCACCCACGCTTGTCGTCCCCTTCATTATCATGGCTCGTGGTCCATGCGCCAGTGCTCAAACATGGTCAGGCTGAATCAGATAACGTGCCACTGAAATCTCGTCCGCACGCTAGCTCTCGTTGCTAGTTAAACTTCTCGCGTCGGGGCACCACCACCAGTGTCTTACGGTCGTCGCTCGCACTTTTCAGCTTACTTTGTCCACGTCTGTACACGTGGCATACCCCTTCGAGCCTGGTGGTTTTGCGTGCCTCGCGTGTTTCTTGCACTGCGTCAACTTTACGCTGTACGAGCGCCACTGCATTCACCGACGTTTGTTTGCAGACAAGCTCGCTGCCGCCAGCTATCGGCGGACCCCTGCGCGCTTCCGGTTTTCCTTCTATTTTTCTTTTGTTTCACATCCTTTTGTTATTTGTACTATGTTCTAGAATGCGCGCAGGTTCTTACAAACGTATTACAGTTACTTCTCCCAAAGAAAATCTTCGTATCCGATCACTGTGCGTTGCTGACGAACAAATAAATACACTACCGGAAGTCTACTGGGGCAGATAATACTGTGACGCCCTCTGGGTACCAACTCCCAACGAATGTGGTGAATACGCGAATAAAAAATTCACAGGGTTTCTTATGTTATCCCTAAGACGACTTGAAGGCGAAAGCCCAAGCGCCGATGCATTAAAGACAGACACATGATTTACTCGCCGAGTCATCCCTCTTAACGTGATGAGTCAAAACCACGTATACACTCTCAGAAAAAAGGATGTATTCTTACACCCTTTGTCCCATATAATGCACCCCAAAACTTCAATTCGACGTACAGCGCCCTATAGTCGAACAGACGGCCCCAAAGTTTGCAAGGGGCTTGATAGCCGTCTGGTACAACTTCTTACAATAGTTAATGTACGTGGTACTGGCTACAAAAAAAAAAAAAAAAAAAATCGTGGTTTTCTTGGCCCTACTGGAAGAACTCAGTGCTTTTCTTATGTGGTCTTTGATAAGTACTTTAGCTATTTAAAAAGTTATGTCGCACCGTTATCAAGCCCCTCGTAAAATTTGGGGCCGCCTGTCCGACAATAGGGCGCTGTACGTCGAACTCAAGTTTCGGGGTGTGTTATATGGGACAAAAGGGTGTAAGGTGATACCCTTTTTTTTTTTTTAGAGTGATACTGACAAAGCTTGGCATTTCGCCACGGGAAGCGGCAGACAACGGATGAAAGGAGAGCCATGTGACTGGCGCCCCGCTGCAGTGAGACGTCGAAACACACTTCAACCGAGCGAACAAGTGTGTTTCGGGTCCTGGCCGCTGCAAAAGCTGTGCGCTGACGTCCAGGTTTCCCAAGAAATAGCTCTTTGATGCTGTGTGCTACCAGATCCTCGCGCTTCAAATCTGCGACCGGGCACTCTATGGCTCTGTCGTTGAACTGCCAGGCTTTGTGAGTACAGAGGAGGCTATGGCTGAGTCGTCCTTCTTAATGGGCTGAGTCATCATCTTTATTCGCTTAGTTTTCCACTGAGTGGCCACGTAAACGATTTGGTACCTTCGTGTCGCCGACGTGTTTTCGCTCAAGGACTTTGAAGGTCGACTGAACGATGAGACATATAAGGCTTTCGCCTTAAAAATAAAAAAAAAAATAATTACCAACACAGCCCAATGACGTCAGGCGTAAGGTATGTGCAGGGATTGCAGAGAATTCTGAACAAGATCCACTGAAATAGTGAAAGCGCATGCACTAGCAGCTAAGTGGCATCATTCAGGTTAAAGATGGGGCGTCGTCGGCATCCCCGAACATGACTGCTTGTGCACATTTCTTTTGAATAAAATAGCTCGCCCGCCTTCCCGAGAGTGAGGCGGAGAGCTGTGTGTGATGAGATATGAAGAGGCCAGACTTTGACCAAGGGAGTTACGCCAAAGCCCGATTGCGATCCCCACGGACACCGAGGGGAGGCTTATACGATCGCGGGGAAGTTGTCGGGGCCGCAGTAACAAAGAAAAACGAGCAAAACAAGGAACGTCATCTTCCTTGGACACTGTCCCAAATCGAAGATAGTACTGCAGCCAAGCGCGTAAGATACGTTATGGGTTGCGACCCATTGGACTTGGCGGCAGCCCAACGGCGCTTGTCTTTGACTTTTTCTATTTTTTTCTTCTTCTTCTTGCGAGGGAACAATGGCTGAAAAATAAATAAATGAAGTAAGAGCTTGCTCGTGTCTCCTCCTGCCGCAGTATATAAATGTCTACGGAGCTTAAGGGGACAGTACGCTTTTTCTTTCGACGTTAATTTGCACCCCTTAACGAGATTAGTGCACCCCCTTCCACTTAACTATACGACGTCGGTTCTGTTCCCGCTAAGTTAAGAATATATACTATATATTTAATTTACGATAGATGAAGAAAATAATGGCGTGCCGTAAGACATAGCTCAGAAAAGGATTGCTTAAGGTGTACTTATATGTTTATTGGACGACGTTCCGAGCTGGTCCCGCTCTTTATCAGGTCATGGTAGAGTGCGGACGGCCAACAAACACAACTCGCTTTAAAAAAAAAAAAAAAAGATGGGAACGAGGAAACAAAGGAAGTCTAGCGGTTTGCTATAATATGCGGTCGTTCGTTGTGTTGCAACACTACAAACAACAACAAAAAATACTAAAAAACGAGGGAATCAAGCAAACACAAGACCAAAGCACCGCGGGGTCGGTCGCTGGGGCAGGAAGGCGACGCACCAAGTCGAGAGGCGACGCTACTAAACGATCAAACGATTGTCATCTAGGTAGATCTCAAGCGTCTCCGCTTGCAGACTGTGCCGAATTCGGTTGTCTATGATTTTTCGAACGCTAAGGAATGTCCTAGATCTGGGAGGTGAAGGGACGGGCGCCTGCTGCATTGGAGAAAGCTCTGTGGTTAGAGGGGCTCCGGGAGCGCTGAGGAGCGCTGGAGTCTGGACGAGTGAAGGAGCCTGGTTCTGACGGCGTTGAAACCGGACCGTGGAAGCTCCGAAAGATGGCGGACTCGGCCACCCCAGTGGACAAGATCGCAAAGTGGGGGCGAAGCGGCCGCCTCGGCGGGAACATCAAAATGGGCGAGATGCTCGCCGGTTGGCACCCGTCGAGGCTCCCACTGCGGCAGAGGCGGCCGCTACTCTTGATTATTGTTTGTGGACACGGTTGTGATGGGCTGGTCGGGCTCGTCGGTCTTCGTGTGAACGTGACAGGTGCTGCGAGGCGGCGTCAGATACTCCAGCCATCCCGGATTAGCTCGGTATCTCCCCTGCTATAGCGCCCCATGGAGGCTTCCAGCGAGGGGACCCACTCCGCAGAAGTTTGAGTGTCGTCCGTTGGCCGCCAGGACCCGAAAGGGCAGGAGCTGGTGGAACGCGTGGTCAATGTAGAAACAGCCGGCAGTTCAGAGGCAGAGTTGGCGGAGCCTCTCATTGAATTGTCGGACCTCCTGGTTGAAGCGGAACACATTCTCCAAAGTACGTTCCCTCCGGCGTCGATTCAGGTATCGCGGCAGGACCCGGGTGACGTACACTGTCGTAATCTCCGGGCGCTCCCTCGATAGGTGGTGGAGAATGTCTCGATACCTGTAGAATGCGCATTCGGCTCCGGTGGTGGTCAGGTTGTTTCCGCCCACATGCAGCGCGAGTGTTGTCACTGTGGGAGGCAGCCAATCCAGCAGGTCGCTGACGTCCAAGATTCTTGATCCGCTTTGCCCGATAAACGCAGGGGCGTCTTTCCGGCGAGGGTCGAAATGCTCGTGGATATACTTCACTTGGGAGCCCCCCACCACCGCAGCCGTGGGCACATATTTGGGATACTTCCACTGAATAAACCTTGAAGAATGGTCGGTAGCCATATATATGGGGCTATGGTAAGAGACGGAAAAATCGCGCGGGCACCTTGTCGCACCGGGAGCCTTGCTCCCGCTGCACAAGTGGTAACTTTAGCGCAATACTGCGCTTCTCACGCGCTTAAAATCTTTCTGAAAATCACTTATTTAGTTGTTTTATATGACGCTCAGCAAGTCTCTAATTGGAACCATATGTTTATTTTCACTAATTTAAAAGTTGATTAACAAATTTTAGTTCATTACTCACCAGACTGTGTCGGTTGTTCGCCCCCCGAATGCCCGCTAAGCTCAAGATGCATTTAGTGAAGACGGCATTCATGTAGCAGTAAAGACGCCTTTTTTTTTAATATGTTTCGAATAAAAATATCACCCGGTAAGTTATACAAACCGAGTTAATATTTAATTATGGCTGTTTATTTATTTTCCTTAACTTTTTCAGAGGTATAGTATTGTGTGTGTCTATCCCGCATTTGTGAGCGTCTTGAAATTTAGCCAAAAATGTTGCTGGCCAACAGTGCGTCGACGTTTGATACGCTTCCGAAGTTAGACACCAGTTTCCTCAAGTCCATCCGTTTACTAGCGTCTTTTTTTAAATTTCTGAGACTTGAAATTGTTTGGTTTTTCAGCCTGCGGCATGGCAGTGTTGGGATTCATGAAGTGTTATATCGAGATGTTTAAAGTGTAGTGCTTTGAAAGTAACATAAAATATATATTTTCCGATCAAAACTAACGCGCACAAATGATCTTATTTGCATAAATTTTATTCAGCAGAGGGTATAATTTTTGTTTTTCGTTTTTGGCTTTATCTTCATTATTTATAATATATCGAAAGTACTTTGACAGTGACAGGTATGCGAACTTGAACGCTGCAACTAAACATTGCCATGTTGTTTTATTGTTTGAGGATTGTTATTATTGAACCCAAATTTTAGTGAGCTCCTCGGATATAAGTTTAAAACGTATGATATACGTATCAGTGGTCTGCATGCACATAATGCACAGGCGCGCACACATACACACATATATTCGCGCACGCACGCACACACACACACACAGATGCACGCACACATACACACACACACAAATTTCAACTGAGACTTCAAGCCTTTTTTTACAGTTTATGCGGACAAAGCGAGGATGATAGAACTCAAGATCCGTATGAACGTTCAACATCGGTGTCTACTTTATTTTTCCGCATCCCTAAAAATGGATGTCATTCTTTTCTCCGCGTATGACGTCTTATGGTGACCTTATCTCAGGGTAGCTTTCTCTGGTGAGCCTTTGTTCGAAAAGAAAACAACAGTGTTACAAAGCGCCAGGTGAAATCCCACCTCTGTCGTCACAAAAGCTCTGCATAGCTCAGCTATGGAACATGACGACCTCCGCAACGTCTTATGTAGCTCTCGGGGCTGGGTGTACCACCAAACAGGCAGCCAAGGACGCAAATTAAAAGTGTCTACACAATGCGCGTCGCGTCGGGTAAATGTCGAGATGCTCTCTGTAGATCTTCCTTTGCCCCGACCATGCGCCAGAGGAACCATGAGGAAAACACTGATGAAACGAATATCGCCTAAAAAACGCCCCTACCCTGGGCAACCCCATTAGCTGAAGTGCACTTTGCAAAGACACAAAATGTTATATTCATACCTCAATACCTGCGTCTGACCGAAGTAAAGCTTAGCGCTCTGCATTATGCAAGGAAGCTGCAGTCGAGAGGCCCTACGCGCTGCCGGCGGTTCTTATATTTTTAGGTCGGCCGACCGGCTCTCCCCCCACAAAGCCGTTTGCAATATTCGGAGGTAAAACAAAAAAGTATAATGCAGAGCTTGCCGGAAGTGTTTAAGTTGATCCCCCCCCCCCCCCCTCCCCTTGTCATCCGTCGGCGGAGTACCTTACTTGGAAACGTGATCAATCAATTACGGGTCGAACTCGAGTTATGAGTGCGTGTAGCGACATGTTCTATCGAGGCTCATGGTTAGAAAACATGCGTTGCGTGCGGGGGGCGGGGAAGTCGGTGAAATAAGAGAAGAGAATGTAAGCGAGCGTATAAGTCAAGATGAAAACGGCTGGATTTGTTCGTGTTGTGTTTTTGCGCACATAACCCGTGTACGATCGTCTGAAATAGTAAAACCTTATCAAATAGAGAGAAAAAAACTACGCAAGCATAATTTTGCTTTTCTGCTGTAAACATTCTGCATGTTGCAGCTCCAATTGGCCTAATCCACAGTCTCCTCTAGATAATTTAAGCGCATTCTACACTAGGATGTATGGTTGTTGTTGTTGTTGTTGTTGATGTTGTTTTTTCATACATAAAATTTATTCCACATTAAAGTTATATCCTTTGCATGCATTTTTTTTTGTATGTGTGGGTGGGTGCATGGTTCATGTTTTAATCAGTGCTAATTTTATTTTTCGCGATGATGAGTTGAGTGGCGCTTTTTCAACCATTGATTTTGTGGCACCATTAGAGTAAAGATACGGTCGCTTCGATTGCGACAACAGAAAAGAAAGATGACGCTTCCGAACTACGTAGTTATTGAACTTAAGATTTCTTTCATTCTGGTTTCATCTCGAGGAGGAAGAAAGTAAACAATGTTCACTACTTCTATTCACAGATTGCATAACGAGAACCGTAAAGTAAAAAGGAAGCTTCTGAAACACCTATTCGATATCACTGACTATTTTTGCTTCCGATTTGCCGGCCCACTAAACGCCGCTAAGGGCACTTCCTTTTTGACTGCAAGTGTTAGATCCTCCGTCTTTCTACACTCGTACACTCGGCAATACTCAAATCACTTATATCCATGGCTTCTATTTTTTTTCCCCTCAAATGGGTACAGTCGTGCAAGGTGTTAACTGCATCACTGAAAAAGTTGCTCGTCGCTTAAGGGGTGGGGTTTCTCATCTCAGTTATGCTGTCAACGATGCAGTAAGCATTAGGCCTATCCAATTGTTTGTCCCTCTTTTCAACCGGTCTCTTGCTATTTCTGTATTCAATCAAATAAAGTTCCTAAATAAGAGGGTGACACTTTCCTCAATAGGCTCACCGTCCAAAAGCGTACCCACAGATCCGGGGGAATATTTTCAAGTGACCGCATAAATCGGCTTGGTAACGTATCGTGCTACGATTTACCACAGAGGTGCCCGAAGGCGTGGAAGCAATGCATCGAAATGTCAAAGAGCGCACATACCTGAGTAAAAAGTATTTTAAAAAAAAGAACAAACGATAACTGATTTTCCCTACCTACGGCACCCATCTGATATATCCATGCACATTCTGACTGGCGCAACAACCGACAGATGGCGGCAGCGACCCCGGCGTCAGCTTACCACCCGGTCGCGCCAAAAGTAAGACGATGTTTTCGAATCATAAACGGCGCCATGATTTCTTTTTCGTTCCCAATAAAACACATTAACTAGACACAAATTAAATAAAACCGATGGTTCGTCGAGCGGCAAGCTGACGCCTGTTCAAATAAAACCGATGGTTCTTGGGGCGGTAAGCTGATGCCGGGGCCGCTGCCGCCATTTGTCGGTTTTTGCGCCAGTCAGAGTGCGCGTAGATAGCAGACGGGCGCCATAGGTAAAAAAACAAAAATCAGTTATCGTTTTTTTTTTTAATCAGGTAAGTTTTATTTTTGCAAAATTTGTTGCGATGCGTTCACCACCTTCAGGCACCTCTGTGGTAAATCGTAGCGCGATAGGTTACGAAGCCAATTTATGTGGTCATTTTAAAGGCTTCCCCCGGATTCGTGGACATGCTGTAGGGTTTTCTATGCGTTTACAACGCATAATCATGATGACATTACCCTTGAGATAGGTGTACCAGCCGTACTGCCATGTCGCAGACAAGAAATTGCGGTACGTTTTCAGAACAAAACAGCCGTGGATGGCAATAACATTTCAGAAAGGTCGCTTCCGCGTGTATTCTTATGGCCCAACATCGATCATTCCTCGACGTGTTCCAGACTGTCCGTTATAGTTCCATACAAACGCGTTTATTATATACGGGGCCATGAAACTCAATTAATGCCGCCCCAAAGGGTGGAAAAAAATTAAAAGCGTGATTCTTGCATTGAGCTCGAGGCTGCGAGGGCTGGCGTGGTAGTATTGAACAACACTTCATCTAATTTGTAAAAAGCGTTCTGCACACGACATTGAAGTATACGTTCATATAATTGGGGCCTGGCCTTCGAGCGTGGAACACGAGAGAAGTGAAAGACTCGCGCATAATAAAGCAGACCTACGAGAACTTGAATCGGCTCGTTCCCCGCCACTCGCCCTCCGCTACACGCACCATCTTTGCCATGGCGACAGTGAGGGACAGGGTCGACGTATCAACAAACTCCGTTAATGCAATCAATTTAAGGCACTATCACCAACACGCGCGCATAAATTTACATGGAGGCGCTCAGACCTGATAAAAAGCAATAAAAGAAGACTCAAGTTCGCTGTTCTCTGGAAAATTAAGAAAACCGAAAATTCAAAATTGTTTTGCCCGTTTATTTTTTTTTTTTTTTTTTTTTTGTGTGCGATGAGGTATAAAGAGGGGCATGAACTTGCTAATGAGGATAATGTCGCCGATGATTTCTCGAGAACCGTGCAAAATTGTTCCTAATCGTGTCTACGCCAGTGACGCAAATGCGCAGAAAAAGAAGGAAAAACAAAACAAAGAGAAGCTCTGGTTGTGGTTAGTGGGTGTGGTTTAGCTCTTCCGCAAAATAAAAGTAATGGATGAAGGGAAGCCTTAAAATTCTTCTGGTCAACTAAATTTTGTAGTTGAGAAATGATAAAACTGCAAAGAAAAAAAAAAGCATAAGGAATGAGACGGCGGTATTAAAACGCGCTCTACTGCTTCTGCTATAAATAAAATCTTAACCTTACAGCTTATATATAATATGTATCTAGGTATGAACATGGCAGACAAAGTGTATCGCGGAAATTTCCGCGAGTAGCGCCCGTTTCAAGTTGATGCTTGCGGACGGCACTGCGGGTCGTGGACGTCTAGTCTGGCCAATTGAATATCAATCGAATGGCAGTGCGGGGCGTGACAAGCATGGCACTCTGAGGGAAAGCGGTATACAGAAACTTTACACCCAGAGCGAAAAGCTCTTTCCTTTCCACGACGGCGACAGCAACGAAAGCAGAGGGGGCACAGATACAAAAACTACCTTCCGCCGCTCGGAATAAAAATAAGCGCACTACGTCGCGCAGCTAGCACAGGGATAGCTACATACTTTATGACCTATCGATTATTCGTCCACAGCGTAAAAAAAAAAAAAAAACACAAGAGCAGTGGTGTCGTCACTTTCCCGGATGACACGAAACCCTTTTGGCTTAACGGCAATACTGATCATCGATGCACATTTTTGGTGCCCTGGTAAAACTTTCGAGTGAGTGGCATTCCCAGCGTGCGAAAAGAGCCATCTTTCGAAAATGTCCGAACGTAATTTTAAAGCGACGCTCGATTTCTTTATGAGCGATAGCGAGCATGCTGGTTATAAATCAGCGCATTAAAGCGAGACACAGCAAAGCAAGAACATTAGCAGAAGGCAGAAAACGAGACAGTGCTTCCCCCCCCTCCCCCCCCCCCCCCATCACTCCTTACTTCCCGTGCCCTTTTCTCACCCCCTCTTTGCCCCTGCTCGTCGATACCCCTTTCGTCGGAGTGTGGGGAACGTTCTAGGAGCGAGAAAACTGGCGTCGCTGTATTAAATATGTGTTGTTATGTATTTGTTTTTCTTGGACTTTTCGTTGTTGCGCCAAAACAGAAACGTCGAACGGACGGCGTGAATAATGATTCGAGTCTAGGTGCGCAGTAGCAAACCATCCCATACAAGAAGGATGGAGATTAATGAGTAAAACCATGATTCCAGTTGGCTCCTTCTCATTCTTAACCGAGAAACAAAAGAAAGCTAGAGAGAAGAAATATATATATATATACATATATATATATATATACTGTACGTTGCCTTGTTTTTGTGTAGCTCATTGTTTTACTGCTTCGGCTTTTAATGTTCATCTACAAATAAATTTTCTAATGCCAGTTTACTTTTTTTCTTTTTTCGTAACCTTACGTTTCCTTGTTTTAAAACAGCCAGAAAGAGAGCAATACTTCCAAAGAAGGCCAGGCTAGGAAATGGATTTTAAATTTTATTTATCTCGCCTCGCTGCTCGGTGGTTCGGTGGCTGATCTGTTCTCGTCCGCATCGCTAAGCGTTTTTGTTGCGATTACGTACGGTATATCTTCCAAGTGCTTTTTTTTTTTTTTTCTTTTGCTCAATCAGTCTTATCTACGCAGTGTCCAGTCATAACCGCAGTAGTTTTGTTCTGTTTAGTTGTGTTATTAAGTTTCATCATGTCAAACGCCCGGTCTCTGTCGTAACGCCTTATTCCTTTTTTTTTTCTTTTTTATTACGGCAAAACGTTTTTAATCTCATGTGCTCGAGCTCTTGTGACATTTGCCACTACTCTCAGCCCCGTATATTTGCCATCGGGCAAGCGTTTCACGGGCAGTCGTGCACCTGAAACGCTTGCAGTTGAATAAGAGGTAACTAAATGCCCATACAAAAATGTCCTATGGTCGGCTATAGGAAATTCTTTGTATGGTCAGCTTTAGCTATTTGGCCCAATTACCTAAATAATTTTCTATGGCTGTCTTTAGCATTTTTTATGGTCGCCTTTATGGGCCCTCTTTAGCTTTGTCTATGGTTCTATTGCTGTGCAGCCATAGTGCTCTCAGCTTGTCTAATGGTTGGCTAAAGACTTCTCTATGGCTTACCCTATGGCTCTCTTTAAACAGCAAACTCTAAAATTTTTTTTTTCTTTAAGATCCCCCGACTTGTGAGCGCTACATGGTAGATATACATACATCACTGAACACACAGAATACACATAACACAAGCAGAACACTACCCCACACAGCAGCGACAACGCAGCGCCACCGGGCTTTTCTATATATGCTATGTTCGCACTATCTGTATATATGGCAGTCTAATTTTTGCATCCGACTTTGCCGGTGACCCATTATTTGTCGCAAAAACACGGAGAGGCAGAGAAAATATTACTCGTACTTAATACATTATTTGAATTGTCTCTTGGAATAGCCCCCATCTCTTAATTCAAAACCCTGAAAAAAGCAAATGTAGATCATTAGGCTAATTAACTAAAATTAATTAATTAACTTTTTAATAAGTTTGATGAATCACTTTGACAATGCAGTGATGACATGCAGTACACTGGTGCTGAAAATTGCAATCAAGCTATTGCTTGATTGCAGTGTTCGGCGCTAGTGTAATTTATTTTCACTTTTGGGGGTAATCATTCATTTTAATTGTTGCACAAGTATTTCAATGGATTTTTCAAACAAACAATATTACTGGTTTTCACGACTCGTTGCAACAGCAGAGAACATATCTTGGGTCATGGTTTGTCACCGGCATTACAGAAATTCAGTATTGATTTAATTTTCTAACGTTGAGTGTTTTTACTAAAAAGTAAGCGCCGGTAGTGATTTTCTATAGGCGTGGAAAGAAAATTTATTGGTTCTTAGTCTTTAGACTCGGGGCTATAATTTTTTTTATAGACGCATAAAGACTTTATTGGTTTCCAGTCTTTTAACTCGGGGCCAAAGAATTTTCTATAGGCGGGTAAAGAACATTTATTGGTTCACTGTCTTTAGACGTGGGGCCATATAATTTCCTATAGGCATCTAAAGAAATTTTATTGGTTCCCAGTGTTTAGACTCGGGGCCATAAAATTTTCTATAGGCGGTTAAAGACAATTTATTGGTTCCCAGTCTTTAGACTTGTGGCCATAGAATTTTCTATAGACGGGGAAAGATAATTTATTGATTCCCAGTCTTTAGGCACAGGGCCATAGATTTTTCTATAGCTGGCTGTAGCTGTCTTTATGGATTTCTATGGCCGACCATAGAGGGCCATAGGGGGTGATAGCCTGCCATATAATTTTCCATAGACGACCATAGACCATTTTTGTATGGAGTAGTCACCTGTTGCTTAAGCAACAGGTGACTACTCCGTTTTGCATTAAAGGGTCAAAGTCGAACCAAAATAAACGGTCAAAAGTCGAACCAAAATGACTGATGTCGATTTAGAAAGACTAAATACGAGCACTCCCAAAATATTTCACTTATGGGAAACCTCGACCCACTCTAAAATTGATATTAAAAATGCTACTACCAGCTTCTCAGGGGGCATTCAGCGGGTTGACTGTTTGTCAAGCAACCTTGGGCCCTGATGTCATCTTCGTCTTCAAGGAGGTTTCTTGTTTGTACTGCCACTTCTTTCACCCTGTTTTTCTGCTCCATTTTCAGCTGTCCCAGCGGACGATTTCTGCTTGTTACGTCATGTTTTAGGCGCCGTAGTTTGTAAGTGCTCTTCTGCGATCGCGCACGAAGATTATTGACTCCCTGCTCGCTCGAGCGCTTCATGGTGCCTAAGGTGGAATTCACCGGCGGCCATAGTTGTCTAGTTCAGTCCGTTCCAGCTCGGCGCGAGCTTACGATTAGCTAACACAACGCTTCTGCAACGTGTCGCACACTACCAAGATCGTAATTTTTCTCAGAAGATAAGTGGGTGCTCGTTCTGGGCCTACGTTCATCTTGGCGATCTCGGTTTTCGACCGGCTACTTTATTAATGTGTATTAATATTTACTACAGATGTTTGATATCTGCGAAGCAAAGCAGTAGACCAGCCGTAGCATCTTACCTGACTGCTCGGACCTGCTCTTGCGTCAAGGACAGTCGTACCTGTTGCGGTACCGCAATACGAACTTTGCGTCCCACGATGGCCATGCTGCTGACCACGAAATAGATGGAATAGCCTAGCAACGTTTTAAAATCTTTAAGCATATTGGTGTCACAATATCGTGTGATCCCAGCTGGAATGGGCATGTCCAAAATGTATGTAATTAAGCATATGGAATACTTGATTTCATGAAAAGAACCGAACAAATTCCGATGTTAGAACTAATGTTTATAAAGCTTTACTGCGCCCACCGCTAGAGTTTGCATCAATAATATTAATATGGAACCCCCATACACAATATGATATTAATACAGTTGAGCGAATAAAAAAGCTTGCAAACAGAGTTTCTTTTTTTTTTTTTTTAGATACAGTAGGCACGAGTCTGTTGCAGCATGGATGAGAGAAGCCCTTAGAGAAGTCCTTAGCGTCAAGGCGTAAAATTGCGCGACTGAAATGATTTCATCCGCTGTAATTTAATCACCTTAATTCTGACACGCAAAGCTCTACAAGGCGGTCTAGACGTTTAAACAATGAATTATCTGTTGACCCATATCTAGCCATTATTGATATTTATAAATATTATTTTCTTGCGAAGACCATCAAAGGACTAGAATAGATTTACCTCCGAGTGTTTTCATTGATGTCTCTTCTGTCGAAGTAAGTGAAGAAAAATTGTTGGATTGGTTTTCTGACGAGTAGTTGCGTTTCCTTTTCTTGTTTTATTTTTTTTTATTACAGTAACAGCGTAATTAGAATTATTCAACGTATAACTTCTTGCGTTGTGTTTCTTTGTAAATGTCAACGTATCCCCTCCTGCGATGACCCGCAAGGGTTGACAGTACATGCAAAAAAAAAGAAAATAAATAAAGGTTCCCATCATGCTCAAGCTGGTGGTTTCGGTTTCGCCGTAAACTCCGGAAACAAAACTTTGAGATAGGGTATCTACAAAACTACACCAGGCATCTAAAAAAAAAAAAAAGACACGGAAAAAAAAAAACGGAGACTAAGTAATTTAGGGACACTTCATTCACAAATAACCGTCGTAACCCTAAACAAAGCTCAACCGATCGCGCACAGTGAAAGACCCTGCGTTTTCTTTTGTGCGTGATCGGCTTAGCCGCTGATTGCGAACGCCCAAAACAGACGAGTGCCGTGATGAGGGACCTTTGGCACCGACTGATTGGCTCTGTTCGATCGTGGCGTCGGCAAGGCCTGATGTCACGCTCCGGCAGATGTCTCGCTCTGGGAATCAAACCTACTTATATAGACCGTTAAAAAAAAATCACCTTCTGCGCGCTGCCATTTTTGTCTGCTGGGCTGTGGAACGCCATCTGAGCATGCGCCGTTCCTCTGCTGCGTGGTGTACGAGACCCTGCGCATGCGTCCACAGCGCAATGACTCAGCATTTTTCACCCGGGTGATGAGCGATGAATCCTAATTGTATTACGTTCGTTTTGTAAAACAAAAAAAAAGAACCATTTTTTTGTGAAGATGAATGTTGATTACGGCAGTGAAATCAGTCGATCGACCTACCAATCATTAATTATAGCATCAGTAGCGGATTAATTTCTGAAATGATTACTCGGTCCAAAGTGAGTCCGTGTATGGCTTTGCTATGCGCATACGTCATTAGCACTATCAAAACTCAACAAAAAAAAAATGTAATCCCTGGTGAGACCTTTTTTTTTTATTATTTATGCAAACGCCAGAAAGATATTTGTCTAATATTTTACTTCTACTTAATATCCCCTTAGTTGAACATATAAACCAACACGCGGCCCTGACGTCACGCAGCTGCGGTGGCGCTGTCGACGGCACTGCGCATGCGTAGGCGCCTCACTTCACGCGAATTCGGTTTCTGCGCACGCGCAGTGCCCGCACCTTGTGTGGGCAAACGCGGGCTTGTTTGTAAACAGCGTGTTGGTCTATAAAATAGCGCAAAAAAAAAAGACAAGAACAAGAAGTAAACAGGACAAGCGCTAACTTTCAACTAGTTTTACTCAGGAAAAGCAAAGCATATATACACACCACGCGCGAAGCAAAAACAAATAAAAGCTATCACGCGAGTATCCGATCGTGCAAAAACTGAAATTCATTCCCATGGAGCACAATTGACGTGCCGCTGACACATGCCGTCCCACTTTTTTTTTCATTTTTGTTTTCATAAAGACCGCTTTTAAAAGTTTACGAGCGACCGTCTCGTGAACTTTCTCCCCAGAATCCTTATCTGCTGAAGTCGCGGAACACAGCCACACGTGTTGCAATGTATGTGTAAATGCCAGCCATATATATTTATATATATATATATATTTTTTTTTACCGATAGTGCGTGCTATGGCTGGCATTTACCTATACATTGCTAAATATGGCTCGCATTTACCAATACATTGCAACACGTGCGGCTGTGTTCCGCGATTTCAGCAGATAATGATTCTGGGGAGAAGCCGTGAGACTGTCGCTCATAAACTTTGGGAGGCGTTCTTCGTAAAAAAAAAAGTGAGACGGCATGTGTCAGCGACACGTCAATTGTGCTCCATGGGAATGAACTTCAGTTTTTGCATGATCGGATACTGACTTGATAGCTTTTATGTGTTGCTGCTTCGCGTGTGGTGTGTATTTAAAGGGGCCATGAAACAAAAATGTATTGACCTCATCTTAATTTTCTTATATTCATTAAAGCCCAAAGATGTTGTTTTCTAAGTTTTGCGGCCAAATATTGTGTCTGGAATTTACAAACCGGGTTTTAAAATCATAAGTTTCGGCGATTCTGAAACGACCATACGACACGGTGTGGGAACCAGAGGCAACAAAACGTCATCATAAGTGATATATAAAGCGGAACAGATATTAAACTTTATTTATTGTTCGCATAACAAATTGAAAATGATAAAAACAAATAATCATTTATTGACGCTCTTATATTATTTACACGATACAGCATCACGTGATTGCGATTGAGTTTCGGTTTCAAACGCATCCTAGTCTTCCGTCGCTTGGTAGCCATGGTAACAACCGGGTCACGGGTCTATCGGCTGCTTGTCTGGCGGGCTGCGCAGCGCATATCTACTGTAACAGGATACCTTGCTGAGCTGGTTGGTTGAACGACATGATGAGAAACAGCGCAAAAGGGACAGGACACAAAGTAGAAGAAGGACACAGGACATACGCTGACTAACAACCAAAGATTTAACAACCAAAGAATAAAAATTAAAAAAAATAATTTTAATTTTTATTTTGGTCACGCGTATCGCCACGTTCTTCTAGTGCCACTGTAGAAGTTTTTTCACCTTTTTTATTGAGGTTTTCTTTACTAGCATTTATCTCTTCCGAACGATGTCGAGAGCCCGCACAAGCCGTACCTTCGCAGTCGATGTCGTCGCCGCTGCTATCGCTGTCGGACGACGAACGGTCTCCCGTTTGACGCAATGGGCTGTCGCTCCACGGCTCAAAACCCAGGAGCCGACTGCGTTGTAAGAGGCGACGCTGGAGCTCGGGGAGGTCGGCCATGTTAGTTATCGGAGCGAAATATCAGACGTCAGATCTCCTTCGTTTACTTGTCTGCGTGACGTCATTATGGCGCCGCTGTTGAGGCGATATCTGACGCTCTGTCTGTGGTCATTCAGTCCCACTGATCTCTATGACAATTGCTGGATCGCGCTTCCCCGCTTCGAGCCCATTGCGCGATTGAAGCCACCGGTCGGCCATCTTACCGGTTCCGCGGAAGCGTTGTCAAGGCGGCGGTTGTCTCTGTTGTCACGTGACCTACACCCGGTAACCATGGCAACTGTCTAGGCTTGACAGCGCTAGAGCATATCTCGTAAGATGGCCGACGGTGGCTCCATTTTCGGTGCGGGGAAGCGCGATCCAGCAATAGACCGATCAAAGCCGGTCGTGGACCGATCTCACCAGCCAGTTTGACTACGCCACCGCTGCCGCAATGCATCTTGCGACAACCTCGCTGGAGCTCTGCGCGTGTGGAGCATGAGGCGGCACGAGCCGTCTTGTGCATTGCTGCCTGCCTCCTGCGAACTAAAGTTATGGCGGCGTCACGCATGCGCCGAACGCTTGGTGAGATCGGTCTATTGTCATAGAGATCAGTGTTCAGTCCGGTCTACGTCGCCATCTTGCGCAGACAACAAAAATTCCCTATTGGTTACTTATGATGACGTGTTTGTAGAACTGAGAGGGAAGCTCCCCGAGAAACCGAAATTATCTTTTTTGCGCCAATAAATAAATCCGGACGATCAAATGAATGAACGTGGGTTATGCAATAAAGGACAAAGATTCCAAATACACATATAGCTCTGAATTTCGGGAAAACGTTTCACGGCCCCTTTAAGCTTTGCTTTTCCCGAGTAAAACTAGTTGAAAGTTAGCGCTTAAGTCCTGTTTACTTCTTGTCCTTGTCTTCTTTTTTTTTTTGCGCTATTTTATACGTTTAACTATGACGAACCAACTAGCCCAACAACGTACCCTACTAGATTAACACTTCCTGCTGGAAAATGCCCATTTGGCGTTGTGTGTTCTGCTTTCCACGTTTCTACTGCCTAAGGTAAGGGAGAAGAGCGATCAAATATAAAGTAGACATATAAAGTAGACATTCTATAATGTCTACTTTATAATGTAGTGAAGTAGACATTTTATAATGTCTACTTAATAAAATGATATAAAGTAGACATTCTAAAATTAACGCTAATGCACTCCAAGAGTCATTCATTCCGAAAACTTCAGTGGATTGGAACCACCTTCCCGCATCTATCGCAACAATTGTTCCTGACCATTTATTTAGAACTGCCATAAATAACATATAGTGCTCAGATTGAGCTACAAAGTGTACTACTGCCACTAACCCCCACTCCCCACTGTAATGCCGATGGCCTTGAGGGTATTTTAAATAAATAAATAAATAAATATATCGCCGTTCTGTTTTATATATTTCTCTTATATCTTACAAGCCCTCTGTTTTAGACTTGATTCGGATAAATATTTCTTGAGAACTTGCACGTATCTCAGAGGTTTCAATTTGTCCAGCGTTTCCTGTCTATTTCTCTACCTCTACCATCATATATGGTGTTTGGTTATACGCTACACAAACTAGTATAGTAAACAAAGTGTCTTCATTAACACGTAGAGTTTCTAAATCGTTATGGCTTTACAAGTCCCAGCAATTGTGTACCCCAAATACAATATGTGACGCTCATAATTTCGCATTACTTTCACAACTACAGCAGCCCCAACCTTAGAACAATCCACCGATTTATTAATCGAAAAAAAAAAAAATGTCGCCGGATAATCATGTAAAGAGTCTTAATTTATGTACAGCCCTAATGTTGATGCATTTTGATCGCGCGTTTTGCCAAATTTAATAATTGTACACAGAATTCCAAAATTCATGTTGCGTACGTACGCGAATAAAAACACTCCGTGATATTTTTTTTTAGACTTTTATGGTTATAGTATGAAAGTCATGTGACTGAAAAAATTAATCCACAGATTATAATTCACCTTTAATCAACTGCACACGCAGGTAATGAAAAAGTAACAAGAGAAGTGTCCAGTTTTGTTTAATTTCGAACGGCTTAGTTGGAACGTTGGTTAGAAAGAACATAGATGCTCGAAAATGTTTATCGCTTCATCCTAAAATAATTGCCGATACGCCATTAAAATCGGCACCGGCTCGGAAAGGCTTTATAATAGAAAAAGAAATAGAAAAAAATAACGACATTGCTGTGAAATATAGCTCTCCCTGCAACGCTACAGCGAGGTACTCATCGTAAAAGTTACGAATATCACCGAATCCGGAGGAACCCACTCCAAGTTGTTTTCGTTGGGACGTCAACGCGCGAAAAGTCCCCGAAAAGGAAACGGGCGAGATCAACTCGTTAATTAGCGTTCTTAATTAACTGAGGCCCCCTCGAAGACAATTTACATACCGGGCGTCCCTCCCTCCCTCCCCGTCCGCCGGGACGACGAACGATCCTCGGATCGGGCTCGCGGGAAAAGATACGGCGGAGGTCTCTCGGAGAAAAACGCTGCGGAGGAGGTCGCTCGCTGAGCGATGAACGTCCGAATGCAATGCGCACTTCGGCGATAGCCGCGGCATCCTGACGACTCATCTTCCGGCACGGGGCCGCCCCAGTCTTCTGGCGACCCCCGATAACGTTCGCAGCGGACCTGCGCCCTCATCGCAGAGAGCTCTGGACGCCAGCTCGCCGGAACCGTTTGAAGCCGTAGAAAGAGCCCACACCGGGCGCCTCTTCAGACGGACCCTTTGTCCGGGCATTGGCCAAATCGGCTCGGACGCTTCCGCCTACGTTCCCGAAGCCATTCGACTCGATAAAGGTTCTTTGGGAGGCGAACATTGGTTGATTTTTTTCTGCCTGTTTCGTTGCCTTTTTCTTTTGTCTGAGGGACTCTCGTCGTGTTTGAAGGTTCGTGTATATATACTACACTGGGCGGAATTGAAAAGGAACTATAACATCGTTTCTTTTTTCTCTCCTTCGTCCCTCTCTTGGCCGGGCCCGAGAAAGAGACGAGAAGAAAAAGGTAAACACAGTTGTCGATCGAAGACCTCCAGAAGTTCTCCGTTGGATACGTCTGGAGCAAAAGAGGGCGAGGAGCAGGGAGGGTAGGTAGGACAGAGAAGCGGAGTGGTCAAGAATCTGGGTAACTCGGAGAGCTGAAACAACCGTGAAATTAAATTGCTTTCCAATTTTGTTTTGTCAATTTATATGTTGTATGTGCGCCAGCTATAGCAAACAACATCCAAGGCGACAATTTGTGCGCATTACTTAAAAAAAGTAACCGATTACAATTATAATTCCTTTATTGAGAAATTTAATCAGTTACTGCATCAGAAAAGTAATTGAAAAATTACCAGAAAGTAACTGCTTACTTTTCACGTTACTTCTTTTAAATATTTATTCCCAAATCAAAAAATGCGTACATATGTTCAAATTGTGGTTATATTTTGTTTCTTTTGGTCGTTCACGCCTTGTTAAGCTTTAGACAACAGCAGCTGTCGTTCGAAGTTCTCGTCAAAACGTCACTGAGCGCCTTGACATTCTAATCCTTCTGGTATCTTGGTGTCTTTTTGTTTTAGTTGTTTAAGGGTAAAAAGAAGTGTCCAACGTTGGTGCAACATAGACGAGTGACACATGGGCAAACAGAGCGATTTTTTTTTACGTAAAAAAATAAACTCAATCACTTTAGCTCTTTCGGAAACATATAATTGATTACTTGTAATTGATTACAGAAAATAGTAAATAAATTGCAGCGAACGTTACCGCAGGAAAAAGTAATTGAAACGTAAAGAAGTTATATTAAAATGTAATCGATTACAAGTAAACAGTTACTTGTAACTCGTTACCTACAAAATTGGGCGTAGCACGAAAAAAAAAAAAAAGAAAGAAACTCGCGCACGACTTATATATTACCATTTTGACGGTTTCGTTGGAAACTGTAATGCGCGAGAATGAAAGCATCGTTGCATTGTCCCTTCGTGGAATGCTCTGGGCTGCCAAGAGGCTTTACCAGTAATCGAGCTGTTTTCTTTTTCTTCTGAATAACGGTGGTTGTTCCGGTGATTTAGATTTTCTCTTCCTTTCGAATCTAGCACGATGTTGCCGCCTGATGTGCGGGATGAACCTCCCTAATAACGGTGTTTGGTGCGTTTTCCACCAGAGAAATATTTTGTTTATTTCTCTGTCGTTCGCCTCGGCTCCAAAACGCTCTAGCGATAACCCGTACACCCAGCTTAAAAGTGCTGCGGCAATATTATGTCCGCGCATAAATTCTCCGAGCGATCTCTCTCTCTCTCTCTCTCTCTTTCTCTCTTTTTTTGCCGCATGAGCTTCTAAGTAGCATCATTACCCACAAATTGTATTAATGCTTAGACTTATAATTTTCTTTTACAGATGGCACTGTCAAGGCGTCTCGCTTCCGTCTGGTTCTCTCCAAGCCTCTTTAATGTCCTGCGCCGTTTACGACGGAGAACAGCAATGACGCCATGCCGCTGAAGAAACAGTTTCGGCACTGTCCAGGTAGAGACGATTTCGGCGGCTCATTTTCGGTCTCTAAAACACGCGTGGGGAAGCAACGAGGGCTGTTTCAGCTGCACTCCCTCGTTACGACAAGCGCCTTCTAATTGCGACAAAAACGTCGTCGTGTCGTTGCGTGCTTGTTTTGTTTCTCTCTTTCAGCTTCAATCTTCAACCCTGCGGTATAGCTTTACAAGTAGACGTCTAAATCTTTTTGCAGCCTTTGCAAACCCGTACAAAGAAGTAAGGCGATAATTTCACACGAGGAGGCGAAAAAACAGAAGATTAAAGAAGTGATTACACCGAGCTTTAGCGAACACCATTCGTATATAAGACCCTTTTCTTTGCAAACGCCACCAGGCGGTGCTTCAGTCTTTGACGTCCCAGCGAACTTCCAATTCATAAAGAAAAAAAATGAACAAAGCCCACCTTAACAACGCTGCTTGAAACGTCGATGAAACATTTAGCCACAAATTCTCGTGGTGAACTGCCAAAAGAACCAAGAAGCGCGAGGTCTGTTCAATATTTTTTGTAATATTCTCGTAAACCAACTTGTCTCCTCCGAGACGTTAAATCGCACAGCCGAAGGCCCTCGCTATACCTCCAACTTTGTTGTCCTTGTAACATTTATGCTTTCTATAGCACCAATGTAAGCAAGCTCGACAGGTCTGCCAAGACGGAGCGTCCGGAAGTCGCTTGGGACGCAAGCAGTGGTTCATGTTTGTAAACTGCAAAAGGGTCTATAATTTCTGCGGTGCAGAACACGTTTAATACGCGTCGGTCTCCCGATACCGCCTAAAAGGCCATTATTTTGCCTTCATCCTTTAACGCTACCATTAGCGATACTGGCAGCACCGCCCATGCTCGCGTCCGCGTCGCCGCGACCGCGTTCCCGAAAGCGCTGACAGCGTCTCTTTTACGAGCGCGATGCTGGTGTGCGGCGATGCCATGATACACGCGTCTGCCGCTTTAGCGTGTACTTTCGTCGAGGTTCTGTGCGTTTGCCGCTTCGGGTCGGATCGCGAACGCGCTAAAGCTGCTAGAGCAGGGGACACTCGAGCGCTGAAACTGGGCGCCGCGCGGCGCGCTCCCCATGCGTGACGCACCACCTGGCGATATCGCGGCGATATTTGTGGATCCAAGACGCATGCACGAAAAAGCCCGTCGCGCGACGCACACATAGTTGCTGGGCCACAATTGGCACCGAACGTAAAGCGAATGGCAGTACTTCGCCTTAAAACGCACTATTTCTTCCCAAAACGTAAATGGAAGTATGCAAATCGACGATAAAACAACAAAAAAAAAACGGCGCATACGTTCTTGTGCAACCATTCTGTTACTGTTAAAGTAATAATGTCGATGAAAACATTACCGCAAAAGGTATGTTCACAACACTAGCAACGCCGTGTTTGCTTTTCCTACCCGATCAAGCTGGAAAAAAAAAAATACCGAACTCGTTTTAATGAAAGCCGCTACGACGTTCTAGACGTAGAGGCCCAGATTGAACAGAACAGGCTAGCGCAAATCGCTTGTATGAGACGCGACCACTTTTCATGAGACACTTAGCGCTTCCGTTCGAAAGTACACGGAGATGTCTTATTGACTTTATGCCAAGGAAGTCACACCGAATGCAATAATGATCACGTGTTTTGACCGTGACATTAAAATCAGAAGTGACAAAGCGTTATCCCCGAGCATTATAAAAGCAATATGAATGGGTGTAGATATCTACCAACGCAGTCCAAAATAGTAACCCGGCAGAGAAATTCCAAAACGCACAACACGTTTCTTCGTCTCCCGGCGGCGTCGAATGGCTTACTCGATAAACCTGACAACGCCGAAGGTCTCTCCGGTACAAAGTGCGCCGTCTCGGCATTCATACTACACCCCTCGTGTTAACTCCTTCATCGACTGTGGCAGTAAAACTAACATTCCGGCAAACAGATTCCCCACCTCGAACTCGAACCACCAACACCGAACCAATCTCGCTCCGCGTCATACCGCCACTTCTCTGCACCGTCGATGTTCGTTAAAGGGGCACTGACACCCAAAGGTCGTATTCGTTTTTGTTATCAAAAACAATGCAAGTTGTTGTTATTGACACGCAAAAAAAATTCCAGAACGCAAAAAAAAAAAAAAAGAATTCCCACGCCTTTTTTTTTTGTATTCTTCTCTCTTGCTCCTCACCTCCTCGCTTCTTTTTATTTGTGACGTAACCTATTATGAAATTTAGAAGCTTTGCAAGCGACGTTTTTATAATATTCAATAACGGCATTCGTAAAACATGTTTTTAAACGCGATTGCGAACGCACAACTTCCCTTCTTTTTTAAACTTCCGAAAATCGGAGTCTGAAGTGATGTCGCCTCCTGTGGCTTTTTAGCCTCCCTCGGAAAACATGGCGGCGCTCGACGCATGTAGCACTGAGGATGATCGGTAAGTCGAGGAATCGGACGAAGTTCTCTTTTTAAATGCCCGGCGACATCTCAGACTTCGAAAAGGAAATCGTCAAACGATCAAAACAACTGGGTTTGGTGTCTGTGTACCGTAGTTTCGGTTGTGACTCATCGCGGGACGCGGGCGAATACGTCATGAGAGAAACTCGAGTTGCTGGACGACTCAAACTTTGACGTCACTGGACTGGCGTGGATCGCGCGGGAACTTCAAATTCGGCATTTGGAAATTGTTTTTTTTTTTTTTACTTCACAAATACTGAGTTCCCAAGTTTCGAATTTTGAGAGTTATGTCCAAGTATCGTTTTCAATCGTTTCGGATAATAAAAAAAAAATATATATTTTGACCTGTCAGTGCCCCTTGAAGACCCGCCTGTTGCTAGTTGAGAGGGTGATTTCACGACACCTTCCGTGTCACTCATGGGACTTTGAATAACTTCGCAGATGACTAGAACGTTCTCACGAGAGTGTTCGAGCCGCACACAGCACCGAACCCAAACTTAACCGATCAAACAAACGGTCGTCATATTTCCTTCTCCGCCGCTTGGCGCTCCGGGCGCAAATCGTTTTCATTTCCCTCTCCGCTCCGTGCCTGCCCAACTGCCCCCTCGTGCGCAGCCGGGTACTCTCAAACTCAGAGCGTCTGCGCATGCGCACTGGCGGTTGTGCCGCTTCCACGGAGCGGAGCGGGCGCACGAAAGCGGTCCACTAAAACTAATATCTGGACCGACCAGATAGAAGCGACGCCACGCCGCGAGGCGCGTACGTCACAGTGGCGTAGGACGCCTGCACCGGTTGCTATGCATGGATACTGCCGCGCGCTGCCACACGGCGCCTGTTTTCATCGCTCATGTGTCCCCGCTTAATAATGGCGTAATACGCAACCCTTGTCTTCTAGGTGCACGTATAGGACTACCAGTACCACAGCATTGGTCGTACTCTTTTTTTTTTCTACAGCGGTGGCAAGGCTACATACAGGGTGTCACACAAAAAACAAAAAAATACAGTTTTTTTGTTTTTTTTTTAAATAAACTAGGCATCGCCGAACACTCATTCTCCGCCCAAAGGTACCGCTAGAGGTCACAACCAGATGCAAAAGTTTCAGCCCGATCCGATACCTTATTCAAAAGTTATAAGTGATTTTCTGAAAATTTCGATGGAAATATGGTGCGCATTTTTGCCCGTTTTCGGTGTCTGGTGCCATAGAGCCCCATGTATTCGAAAACTCCGTCGGTCGCCATTTTCTCATTGAAATTTTTATAAAATCATTTATAACTTTTGATTAAGCTATCGGATCGGGCTGAAACTTTGGCATCTGGTTGTGACCTCTAGCGCTACCTTTGGGCGAAGAATGAGCGTTCGGCGATGCCTAGTTTATGTTTGCAAAAAAAAAAAACTGTAATTTATCTTGTGACACCCTGTATATAGCGTGACTGAAATAACTAAGCTCGATCTAGAATGGGCCATAAAAATCGGCGCCTGCACGTAGCAATCTAAACTTTTCGTGAAAGGTGTATTTCACAGGTCGGTTTTTCTATGTAAAATTACAAAGCGTAGGTCCCTATCTGTAAAACATAGGGTCAAAAAACTTGCTAGGGTCAACGGCGGGCGGCAGCGCAAACGACCGAGTCGAGTGGCGGGACGCGTTTGGCGCACGTATTGATAGATGACGCTGCCTCCTTATCAAGACTCCTGGCGACGACCGTGGTCTACTAAAATTACCATAATCTTTTTGTAATATGTACCAAAACTTGAAGTAAAAAACAAAATACGCGGTTGCATAACGACGGCGCGTTTGCTGCCGACGGATTTCGTCTACGTGTCGTCTGCTTTCTTTCGCTCGCCGGCATGCACCTTCCGACGCTGCTGCCGACGCCATCTATCAATACGTGCGCCCAACGCGACCCGCCACTCGACTCGGTCGTCTACGCTGCCACCCCCCGTTGACCCTGGCAAGTTTTTCAGCCCTATTTTTTTACAGAAAGGGAGCAGCGCTTTGCAATTTCACAGGAAAAAACCGACCTGTGAAATACACCTCTGACTATAAGTTTAGATTGCTACGTACAGGCGCCGATTTTTACGGCACCTTTTATATCGAGCCTGGTTATTTCAGTCAACCTATACTTCAAAAGGAGCGACTGACCTCCCACTGTCTAAACATTTGTAAAACAAATTCGAATGTGCAAACGGGAAGCATTAGATTTCGTCACCTAGTCTCGCTTCGTTAGATACATATATGTCGATAATTTCGAAACATATCGGCTAGCTTATCCACACAAAGAGTATGCGCCGAGAAACCGAGGGTGAGGAGGTAACGAGAGGGGGACGTCAGAATGCCGAGTTCTGGTTGGAAGGATTAGTGGGTAGACCGAAAGCTATAGCTGCCTTTGTCTCCACTGCACTCGTCGAACGCTTTAGAACGCGGAACGCCAGCGTCCGGGGTTTGGATCTCGCATTCGAAGGCGTTCGACGAGTGCAGTGGAGACAAAGGCAGCTAGCTTTAGGTCTCTATACCCACTATTCGTTCCAATCAGAGCGCGGCGTACTGACGTCTCCGAACACCCTCGTCTCCTCGTCTTCATCGGTCTCTTGGCGCATAGGACTTCCCACATTAGTTTCCATTTCTACTTTTTCGTGTGTTTTTATTCTGTTGTGTAGCGGAGCTTCCTGAGCGTCGTCTCCTAAAATGCCGTGTCACAAGCACCTCTGGCTCATGTTGAAGGCACTGGAAGAGATGCTTAAGGCTGGAATATTGTACATAGCCGTTCCTTAATGTAACTTTTTCCCTTGGCGAACATGTCAAAGTGGCTGCTGACCTTTTAACGGTGTTACGAATTGGAAAGACACGACAGGGAGTTTAGTTGTACTTTCATATTCAGAACTAGTTTAATGTATCTCTGATCTATGTGAGGCAGCTACTACAGTGTGTTCGAGATCCTTGGAACACGAATAACATTTCTAAAAGATTATTTGAAAAGCAAAATGCCTTTTCCGGGAGGCGTTTATTTCCGTGAATTGGGACCGTTTTTGTACCTACAATACATGTTGATTTCGCGAGGGAAAAAATACATTTTAATAGACAAAACAAAGACATGTCGAGTTAGTTTATTTAAAATATCAAACAACACAGGGTATGTTAGAACTATATAATAGTGATGTGTTTCTTATTATTATTCAATTTGTGCATGTCCACCTAAAATAGCTTGTCCCTCACGCCTCAGTCGAAGTAACCTAGCGCACAGAGAGACTTCTTCTCTTTAGTTGAACGCTAATGCTCCAGGAATACTCCAAATACGAATTTCCAACTGAAAAACGTAGCTGCAAACAGATTTTTCTTTGGCGAGGGCACCCAAATTAAAAGGCCTTAACACTCTTAGAATAAATCCTTTTAAATCCACTTCGTGTACATAAATCCAATTATTTTCTTTTATTTTTCCAAGAGCAAATACTTTTGCTCACTCTTATCGCTTTCCGGCCCACTCTCAAAAGCCTCCTTTGTTCATGGGAGGGACCGAAATAGTCAATCTCATTCTGCGACGGCCTCGGAGTTTTGTCTTTTGACGAATTAAGATAATTCCTAATTAAGGGCTTTGCAGAACTTCCGAAGCGTGCCCAGCCTTACAGGGCGACACTCGCCTAGTCGAGAGTCCTCGAATTAAACTTGCACCTTACAATCGAAGAAACAAATAGTTATATCTGCATTTTTTTTTTCCTTTCCTCGATATTATTAATCGAACTCTGAGGCAACCTGGAAGCGCTCGTCATTGCATGGTAAGAGAACGATCGTCCCGCTTGGATTTCTATTCCCAAAATTACGATTTTCTGTATGTGTATATTATGAAGGGAACGGAAGGATCGCGCTATATTGGTGGGCACTTACAACCCAGATATTCTTACCGCGGATCCTGAACGATTAAAACAGAAAGACGTGGTGTCTTCGCACAACATCAATATTCTTAGATTCCAATGACGTCATTTTCATCTTGCAGATGTTATGCGAACCCGTGTAAGGGGCTCGTGACGTTCCTTTGAACACTGCAGTTTAGTTTCCCGTCGTTTTAAGGCAAAACGTAAAGCAGAAGGTGAGGTGAGACACCACGAATACGAGGAGATGCACAGCAAACTCTTTGACCTGCGAATGATTTGCCTGGTTTTCTTCATATATACGGAAAAACGATGGATCAAACGCCTGTGACTTTCGCAAGCGAAACGCTTTCCTGTTCTTCTGCGTGCAAATACATCAATCCCGGTATCACGACGTTAACTGTGGTCAAAACGAAGCTCCAAAACCAAGCTTCAAACGAAGGGAAGTCTGCACCTCTACAAACTCTTTCTTATAGGCGCCTGATGACTGTAAGGCGCTGGCATGCACCGTCCTTTCATGCTGTCTGACGGATCCCCAACAATATCCGTCAGGACCGTCTCACTACTTTCATTCGGAAGCGTCGCACCTCTAAGGATACGCATTCTTCACTTATTTTCCTCGCTTCGTTCCTTGTTTGCGGATGCGGTGAGCCTGATATTCAGCATCGAGCCCACAGCTCGGCGTTTTCTCATCCATCACGCGATTAGGCATCCGCGGCATGCGCATTTCATTTTCTTTATTTTTTTTTTTTTTCTTCTCGAGGTTCCTTTCCTCTCCACAGTAGCATCGCATCCATCACGCGCCTTTAGTGCGAGAGCAACCAGACGAATACTCCTTTCAAGCTCTGTTTGTAGCGGAGCCATCTCAACTGGAAGGCAACATAAAGAAAAATGTAACTAATCGTGGAAACTGAAAAGCCAGCAGCGCGTCCCTTTCGAGCTGCCGCTTTCTCCTAAGGAGCGAGTTTGCGGAAATTTGATGACTCTCAAATATACAGTGCCAATCCAACGCGCGCATTGGTTCAATACCGCGCCAAATGGGGCGCGAAGAACATTTTGTTTTGTGCATTTGTTTGTTTGTTGTTGTTGTTTTTGTTTTTTTTCTGGTGTCAGCTTCCTCGCGTTGGTTTGCCGCCAGATTTCATTGACGTTCATATAACCGACACAATGGCTATTCTTAACGGTGTTCCGTAGATGCGGGATTTATTTACTTCTCGAGCCTTTCAGAAGGTCGATTTTATGCTCCATTTCCGTTCGTCACAATTCTTCGGCCGCTGGGGAGGATGAAAAGCTTCCCTTGTCACACTCTTGTGTGTGTGTGTGATCGGGAGTATATCCGGGGTGTCGAACCGGCCATTTTGTTCCGTTTGGATGCTCAGCAGTGTTTTGTGCCGGTTCCGTTCCGATTCGGGCAAGTACACTCAATTGCGGCGCGATTACAGGTCCCACTAAGCGCGAATTGGTTCAAACCGGTTCATAACTTCACCTTTGACCATGGCCGCCTGTGCCCTTCCTGCGATTTGCGTTGGGAACGCGACACTTCTTGTATCCGGACACAAAGATTGCGTCTAATGTTTTCATCGCACCAAATTAACATGACAGAATGCGGGAGACGCGTACAACGTTTTGCTCCTCAAATGCGTACCACGCAGGTTCACGGTCCGCACGTGTCACTGATGCTGTTACTGTGCCAGTGGTAGTCACATTTTTTTTTTTTAATTCTGTACATAATTTCCCTTACTTCACGAGCTAATGTTCTGGTAACATTCCACAGATTTTATCATTATTAAAAAGTCGAAGCGTCCATCAAATAAACAACCATTTCGAGGAAATACGGTGACACATGTAAAGACGCGATGTTATTATAATTTCCTTCATAAACTAACTATTTCATCTAAAAAAAATATAGGCAGCACCACCACTGAGGGATCAGGTGCGATTGTTTTTTTTAGAAACGACACCTGTCTTATTTCAACATTACGAAAACGAATTGACATACCTGTACTGTTGAAACGAAAACAGAACCTGGCCACAATTACGACAAAAATGTCCGTAGAATCACGACCCTTTGTGCAATGTAGCAATGAAACTACTTGGCCTCGTCTTGCACAAAGCTAGTACTTAGAGCAAGGTACACCTCGATTGCTCTGGTCTGGAAATTCGTCCGTCAGGCTACTGTACAGTTTGGTTAGGGAGCCACTGAACCACCAGAGGCGCGATGCGGGTAGGATATAACGTATGCGGACAGAAACTGAAGGAGAGGAGGAGAGAGTGCGACGATGTCAGAGCGCCGAGCGCTGATTGGAAGGTTTAGTGGGTAGGCGCAAAGCCTTGCTGAATTGGTCCCCCATTGGCGACGTGCGCGATCGAAAGCGTCGCGGGGGTCGACCTTCCACGATTGGCCGAATGCCGACTATGACGTCAGCAAAGGAGTTCTCATGGACGAAAATAAGAGGAACGTGAGGACTTCAATTTTGACGGTGTTGACCACTGATCTTTATGACAATTGCTGGATCGCGTTTGACCAGCTCTGCCTATGGACCGGAATGCGGCCACGGTCGGCCATCTTTAGCTAGAGTTATATCATCTCTAGCCATCATAGTAATATGGCGGACAGCGCAATGGCGGCAGGCTGCCATAAAATAGCCGTGTATCTAGTACACTGTACCATGGGTGATATTTCGTGCTTGATTGAAGTTGTTCGACGAAGCAGATTCTTGAAACCCGGCGTGAACGGTAGCCTCGTTTTTGAGGATCCGGCGAAAGTTCTACGAAAGCGCAGTACCGGGGGAAAGCAGCGCAGCTCGCATCGAAAGCAGACTACGTACCGGCGTCTGCTTTCGATGCTTCTTTCGATGCGACTTTCGATGCGTGCTGTGCTGCCTTTCCCCGGTGCTGCGCGATTTCGTGAAACTTTCACCGGGTCCTGAAAGACCGGGCTACCGTTCATGCCGGGTTTTAAAAATTTGTTTCGTCAAACAATTTCAATCAATCACGGAATATCACCCACGCTATTTCGATGGCAGCCTGCCACCACAACTGCCAAAACGCCGTCTGCCATGGATGGATGATGGTGGCTGCCAAGTGGCTTCAGCAGCTGTATCTTGGCTAGAGGTGATGTAACTCTACCTAAAGATGGCCGCCAGTGACCGCATTCGCGGAGCGGGCAAACGCGATCCAGCAATTGTCATTGAGATCAGTGGTGTTGACAGTGTTGGTTCAAGAAGACTATGATTTCAAGCTTCCGCCATGCTAATTACGAACACCATCGAACTTGTTGTTCCCAAGGTAATGACGTCACGAAAGGTAACCATACGAGGGCGCCACGGAAACATCTCGCCACTAATACCCGCTGTCTCCCTCCAATCAGAGCAAACAAGAGCGTCGTCTGCTATGCTCGCGCAGGGTCTGGCATTCGGCGTAAGGGGTTCGAACGCCGCATTCTGCGTTCGGCGTTCAACGTTCGAACACCAGGCCCGGCGCCTGGAAACTCAAAAGTAACGCATTCACCGCCTGTCCAAGAAAGAAGTCCTTAGCGAGAATATCGATCAGAGCTTCCAGGCCGGAAAGGAGCGTAATTAGAGACGTATATAGTTACCGCTACGCAGAGAGGTGTATACGCGGTCATTTACTTAAGTGCAATCTTTCTGTTTTTGGTACATACGGGCATGTAATAAAGCCACTCTTGTTATGTGTTTAATAACGTGTTATTTCATTTAGTTCCGCTAGGTTAAATATTATCTGGTGGCATGGATTAACATCATAATGTTTCTTGTCGACTCTTTATGTCAACTAGAAATGACGAAAGCGTGTTGTTTTTTTTTTCTTTTTTTACAGGAAAAAAATTTTAGTCGCGGCTATTAGGGAAGAATTTCATGGGTGGACCAATGCTCTTGTTGGCCGCAGTGCGCTCAGGCAATTCTTCCTTTTTTGGCCTCTCATGGGCTTGTAAGGTGTTTAGTTCGCCTTTTACTTGAGAACCCATTCGCCGAACAAAACAAATTAAGCGCGGCGGCAACCTCTACAGTCAACTCAGTTATCGCCGGACCGTTTTACAATGATCCGGTATAGTCGCCGCGTGAGATTGCTCTTTCGTTCCGGTTCAGCTTCAATGCGAAATGTTTAGACTTCGCCTCTCCCCGATTCAGCCAAAAATAACCGTTTCGATCGGGTTTCGAATCATTAACGGGTTCGGTTCAGTACCCTGCTTGAACCTCCAAACCTGCCAAACACAACAACTAAACGCTAAACAACGTACTGTCTGTTCAACGACGTACAGTAGCGGGCAGTGGATCAATTTCAGCGTTCACCGAGCCTGCTCACCTCTGTTTTGCAACAGCCGCAATCTGTGGCCTAACGAGATCCCCGTGAAAACAAAGGTAAACCTATCCTCGCTCCCTGTCCCGGCCCTAACGAGCACAATAGACAGTGCCCGACGCTTGTTTCGAAACAGTTTCCGGCGCCGATACCCACACAAGCTGCCAGCGGCGAACGGCACCGAAGTCGTCGTCTCGGTAGGTAACCCAAAGCATTAGTCGGTAACGATGTCTGAGCGGTTGCCCAACGTACGCTCCATCGGATGTTGCGGCGCCGGGAGCACATCATCGGTCGCCTAGTTCGATCATATCTTTATAGCGCGCCGCGAGGTCCTGACCAGGGCGGGAGTTGTTTCGACACTCAGGCGGCGTCGCCAGCAAGAACAATGGTTTGCGAAATGTGCGCGAGATGCAGACCATAAATCCCTTGATCCCCCACTAACGTTGCCCGCGGAGGCTGCAGCTCCGACTTATCTTCGTTTTCGACTCACGCCGACTCGTCGAGCGCGTCCCGAAGGCAGGGGGAGGTGGCGAGTGTAGAGACCGGCGAGAGCCTCCGTCCCCGCTCCGAATTACGACGAAGAATGGAGTGTCTTCGATTCGATTTAAGGATGGATGGTGGAGAGCTTCACCGACGAGTTGTTCGGGGCTCAGAGACCCCATTCGGTCTCGGCCAAAGTGTGATGTCCCTCGATAACCGGCTGCTATGGCTAGGGAGAGCCGCGTCGAGAGAAGCGCTTCTGATACAAGACTGTTGCCCGTCGCTTTTTTCTTCAGTTGGAACGTCGGACCGATTGAGGCAGGGTGAGGCTTGGGGCTTGAACGTATACGAAAGGTCAAACTGTCTACGGAGGTACAAGCATCAAACAAAACTGTTTAGAGAGAAACCTGCCAACCAGCTTCGACGAACTACACCCAAATATTTTCGTCTGCGAAAAGAAATGGTGATGGAGGTTCCAATAATGATTTACCGTTTAAACAATGCTACTAACAACAATGCAAATCACACCTATTTATTCCGTCTGGACCACACACGTATTCCACTGTAATTTATGACTATAAAGACGAAACATATTGCGAAGGACCACTAGTGTTGCCTCTCTAAATCAGCAAAAACACACTTGAGACACGTTCGAGTACGAGGAAATAAAGGCGACTAACCTGCACAACGGTCGATACACGTGCGTCGTAACAACATGATTGGTTAGGAGATACAATAATAATACGTATTGGGCTAGTTGGTTTGATGTGAACATCTTGGGAAGGAACAGCGGCAAAAAAACTTGGACAAAGGTAAAGAAACACGCACGACAGGACGGCGCTGAAGGACGCTTTCAGGCAGCTGTGCACGGGCGCCGCCATTACTGACCTTCAGTTTCGGTTTCCCCTTAATACGTTCGCTTCACTTCAACACTGGCACAGCAGGACAGGTTACTGCCACTTTAGGTGCTACTGCTACCTTCTGCCGGGCCTTTGTGGAGGCTCGTCAACGACCGTTTCAATGACTCGGCATCTCGGTAAGAGAAGAGAAGGTCGGCAATGGCGGCTCAATCTGGCGGGTGTTTAAAGCGTCTATAGGCGGCAACTTCTTCATCGTCTTCATTCAGCTTCTTGCCTTGTGGCGTTGTTTCACGAACAACGCCACAAGAGGCCATTTCACTTGTTTGGATATCGCTTAGCAAAGCAGTCGCGTAGAACGGAAGCACTTCTCGATCCGGCGCGCGCATTCGAGCTTTCCGCAATTCATTTAAAATGTTAGACTTTATGTTCGTGCTCACAACCGTCGATTGAATATCCCTTTTACACACACCTCAAGGTCGCTACGGTGCCATACGAATGAACAGCCGCCACGACGAGGCTTTAGATTTGTAAATTCTTTGCAGATTAGCTTCTACGATGGTGCGGGAGCACCAAGTTTCAATAGAGTGTCTCTTCATATACCATAATCAAGTAGGAAAGGGAGCCTAGCAGCTGTAAATCGTTGAATAGTTCCTACACAATACGCTTCCTCTTGCTTCACTAATGCAGATGAGTATTCTTTGGTCAGCTCCCCGAAATTTGTTAGAGCTTTAAGCGCACACGAACCTCCCCTGTCTTCTCAGTCATGGAGTGTCTTTTCTCGGGTTATGGTATGCATGAGAATGGATAAATGTTGCAACTTCGTTTGCCATACCCGTGAACTCGAACGGCGCCGAAATCTCTGACGCGCGAGAGGGAAAAGGGGGGGCGTAGTGTTGCAATCATTGCAGTGTTGGCAACCGCGCACTTGAATCAGATTGCAGCATTGTTGAAATAGCTACAGTGGGCCGTTGCCTCGTCGCAATTATCGTGGTTCGGTTCGCACGGAATATGGATGGAAGATGGAGCGAGTTATGAGTGATGGTTCTCGACGTCAATGAAAGCCGATGACACGCTACAGCCTTCGTGTCGCTTCGCGGCCTTTAGCATGTCCCTCCTCGGGTTTGCGCAGTTACGTTTTCGTCGTCTATATTTGTTTCTACCCTCGCACATATTACATTTTCGTCCTATATTATCTGTGGACGTACAATTTTCCTTGTCCAGAAATAAACGGCAGGCGAGAAGAGGAACCCAGATATCCGAGGCACCGAGTGCGCACATAATGCGTTAATTACTCCCGAAGAATTTATTACCGAAAGAGAAGATACATTAGAATAAAAAGATCTTTACCGCTTATAAGCGCGAAAGCAGTTTGGAATATTTTACCACAAGTGGCGCGGATTTTCTTTGTGCCGCAACGCCAAAAACGCACACAAAAAGCGCGCCATTTGAAGACATCTATTTGAATACGACGCCCCGCCGAACGTAGACAATTATGCGGATAATTAGGCGCAGATGTACGCAGCCACACGCCCTATCCATAAAAAAGGCTAATTAGCCAGAATCCAGAAGTAGAAAAAAAAAAAAAAAAAAGAAACGTCAGAGAGCATACACGAAAAAGGACAGTGCCATGCATCTGCTCGGCTCACTTTGCACGGGCTACAGGAGTCTGGGAGCGGGACGTTTTCTTTTCGTCCGGGCCGCCTGGCGAGCGCAACTTGCTTCGCGCCGCTAAAACCACTCCAGCGTATTGTCGTCGTGCATCGTGTCATACCCCATCGCACGTTTAAAACGCCGATGCTTCGAATGCGGCCAGAAAATGAGTAAGAGGAAGAAAGGAGAGCGCGCGCGGACGACGCAATCTCTCGTTTCCTCCTCTCTCTCCGTTTCTGGCCGCATAGTCAGTCAGCTTAGGAGGGTGGAGTGTTGAGCGAGTTGGTGATTCATAATGGTTAAAAAGCGCTGTGTCTGTGTCTTCCTTTCTGTCCGTTGTCCTGTTGCGCTTTTCAACCATTACCGTTTCCAAAGCCCCGAGCATCTCATTATCGCTCCTCAGTCGATAGGGTCTCGGCATTAGCCGACGAGAACGCCGAAAAACCAATCACAGAACGAGAAGCGTGAACAAAACAAGCCACACCCTGCGTATACCCTAAGTTGTCAGCGACTCTACTTTGGATATCACACTACACTCTAAAAAAAGCCCGTGCGTCTACTTTCCCGCACAACACTCGGAGAGCCAATCACCGCAACTTACGGAGGCAGCTCAGCGAATGGCGATGCCGAAAAATATGTTTAGACGTGACATTAAGCAATGCAAGCGTGACGTTTTGCATTGCTTAATGTCACAACTCGGACTGCGTTTTTTGGTCTAAACATAGGTTTCGGCATCGTCATTCGCTGAGCTGCCTCCGTAAATTGCGGTGATTGACTCTCCGAGTGTTGTGCGGGAAAGTAGACGCACGGGCTTTTCCCTTACAAAAATGATCAATAAGTTTCAATTGACTTTCTATTGTGTTCCTATAGAGTCAATTGAAACTCAATATAAACTCAATGTCTAATGAGTTTGATCATTAGAAACTCAATTTTGATTCTATTGAACTTACTCATTAGGAATGCAATTGAGGCTGATCATAAGAAACTCAATATCGATTCTATTGTCTTCACTCACTAGGAATGCAATTGAGTTTGATCATTAGAAACTCAATATCAATTCTAATGAATTTACTCATTAGGGATGCAATAGAGTTTTATCATAAGAAAGTCAATATCGATTATATTGAATTTACTCATTAGGAATGCAATTGAGTTCGGTCATTAAGAACTCAATATCGATTCAATTGAATTTACTCATTAGGAAGGCAATTGAGTTTGGTCATAAGAAACTCAATACCGATTCTATTGAATTTACTCATTAGGAATGCAATTGAGTTTGGTCATGAGAAACTCAATATCGATCCTATTGAATTTATTCATTAGGAATGCAATTGAGTTTGGTAATAAGAAACTCAATATCGATTCTATTGAATTTACTCATTAGGAATGCAATTGAGTTTGGTCATTAAGATCTCAATATATATTCTTTTGAAATTGCTCTTTAAAAATGAAATTGGGTTTGCTCATTAGAAATGCAATATGTATTCTTTTGAATTTACTCATTGGGAATGCAATTGGGTTTGGTCATAAGAAACTCAATATCGATCCTATTGAATTTACTCATTAGGAATGCAATTGAGCTTGGTCATAAGAAACTCAATAGCAATTCTATTGAATTTACTCATTAGGAATGCAATTGAGTTTGTTGTTTTTTGGTCGTTTGTGGATTACTGCACCGAACGATTATTGCTTGTACCAATGTTTTCCTATTAAGGGATAGAGTCCAATGACTTCGAAACATTGTTTATCATTTATGAGACTTCCAAGGAGGAAATAGCAAACTGGGAACCTTAATAAATGCTGAGGTGGTCACCGGCCAAATGAATACCTTTCTTATGTAGGGTATATAAGGCGGTGGGGCAGTCAAGGGGAGTACGATTAGTGGGTTGTGAGTGCTTAGTTATGATGTTTGTGTTCGTTTCCTCCATGTGCTTTGTTTCCTTCATGTTGCATGCTTTAAGGAAGTGTACAAAAAAATTCTTAACCAGTTGCAATTTTGTTTTTAAAAGCAGTTGCAATAAATTCTATTGAAACACGTTACACAAATTCAATTGAAACTCAATTGCAATATTTTTATTGAAACTCAATAGCAAAAGTTCTATTAAAACACTATTGCCAAAATTCAATTGAAATGCAATTGCTAAAAATTCAATTAAGCCTCAGTGGCCAATACCCTAGGACGGTTCAATAGGGACTCATTAGAAAAAGTCAATTGAATTTCAATTGAGACTGAATGCGGTCTATTGAGTGAGCCCTTTATACTTTCAATTGAAACTCAGTTCATGTTTTTGTAAGGGTTCTTTTAGAGTGCAGGTCGTGGTTCCCTAAGCATTATAGCGTCAAAATACTTGTTTTTGTTAGTACGCCATTGTATTGCACATCACATAATCAATATAGTTGGAGTAACTATGCTTCCGTGCGACTCATGCACGAATGAACATAGTCACTAACGTTAAATTATTTTTATTATTTTAGACCCGAATGTAAATTCGGTCCAAATGCTTTTTACCTTCCATTACAATTATCAGCACTCCTCTTGTTTCTATTTGTGAGATGTTGCGAATTTCCGCTCAATTTATTGCCAGTTTCGGCAATTTGTTTTTCTAAAAAACGGTGCATGTAAAATAAGAAAATGAGAAAAAAAATTTCTGTTTTTGCTTGACGATAATTTGTACTTTCTTCGCAATTGTAAGCTCTTGCGTCCGTCGTCTGGCAGGGTTCACGCGCTATTGCATTTTTTTAGGCTCATATATAGGGTGCCCCAAGTCACCAGGCTCGATCTAAAATGGACCGTATAAATCGACGCTTGCACGTAGCAATCTAAACTTTTCGTCAAAGGTGTATTTCACAGGTCGGTTTTTTCTTGTAAAATTACAAAGCGTATCTCTCTTTCTGTAAAAAATACGGCCAAGAAACATGCCAGGGTCAACGGCGGGCGGCGACGCAGACAACCAAGTCGAGTAGCGGGATGTGTTTCGCGCGCGTATTGATAGATGGCGTCGAGAGCAGCGTCCGAAGGTGTAGGCAACCAGCGAAAGAAGGCAGGCGACACGCATACGAATTCCGTTGGCAGCAAAAACGTCGGCGATATCCAAACGCGTTTTTTTTTTGTTTTTTTTTACTTTAAGTTTTGATATTATTGTCCGCATTTATATTTAAACCAAAGTTACATTACAAAAAGATTATGTTCATTTTAATAAACCACCGTGGTCGCAAGCAGTCTCGACAAAGAGGTGGCGCATCTGTCAATAAGAGCGCCAAAAGCGACCCGCCATTCGAATTCGTCGTCTGCGTCGCCGCCTGTCGTTTACCCTGGCAAGTTTCTTGGCCCTATTTTTCACAGAAAGGGAGCTACGCTTTGTAATTTATGCCAGAAAAAACCGACTTCTGAAATACACCTTTGACGAAAAGTTTAGATTGCTACGTGCAGGCGCTGATTTTTACGGCCCATTTTAGTTCGAGCCTGGTGACTTGGGACACCCTATACAACAAACAAAAAGTACCACAAACGCACACTGACCCTTAAAACGTTTCAATTGAAATGGATCACCAGTCATCCCCCGATTATGCGCGTTTATTGTAAAAGAATTTCGAAACATTTTTCCCTGACTTCTCTTCGTACGCTCCACGTGCCGCGCTAAAGATTATACATCGCATTTACCTAACAGAAGCGGTAGTAGGATGTGCATATTAATCGTTCAATTCGAGCGCAAAGTTAATCGTAGGAAATAGTCGCTCCTTTCGTGTTCTTTTCACTGCTTTTCGCTTTGTAAGACGAAAGACCTCTGAAAAAAAGCGAGCGTAGATCCTTGCCAACAGTTCCTACAGTCTGAAATAAGAAGGGGAGAGTGAGGGCCACCAGTGCGGATTTATCGGGTCGAGAAATTCACATCTGACGGCGAACATCCACTCGAACAGTCCTCAATTAATTAGTCACGGCGCGCATACGCTTTTTTCCTCCGTAACGAGCCCCGACAGTTGGCATGCAAACCCCGCAGAGCCGAAAGAGGGAACAAAAACAAACCGGTAATCTAAATCCTGAAATCCAGGCGGCATAAAACAAAAAGAAAAAGGGAGCGCAAAGACACTCGAGACGAGAGTAAAGATAGGACCCGTACGAACCCTTGAAAACGGCGGGAGGAACAAAAAACAAAAACAGAAGAGTCACGTCTCTGTTTTTATTTTATTTATTTTTTTTGCGCGTGTGTGAGTGAGTTTCGCGACGAGAACGGAAGCAGCAGCAAGAGCAGACGCTGGATCTCGCGACCCGCGGGGAAAGCCGTCCAAAGAGCGGAAACACAATAAATTAAAGTAGTGATTCTCGCCATCGAATGCGAGATCAATCTGCATGCCATTTGACCAAGAGGGAAGAGGAGGAGGAGGTCCGACATCAATGAACTGCAGAGTTCGGAGAGAAAGAGAGAGAGCGAAAAGGAGAAGGAAGGAGAGAGAAAGCGAGACCCGCATAGGTTCCGAGAATCCCCCGTTGTTCCCATTTGTTTCTCGAGTGGCACGCGGTTTCTGGAAGAGAATGTGACACGGCAACTAAGCAGCGCAGAATCGCAGCCGGCTGTGGGAGGAAAATCCAGACGCCCCAAAGTCCCCCCCCCCCCTCCCCCTTTTTCTCGAGAGTAGGTTTCTGATTTCCATTAGTGCTAGTCGCGCGTCGGGAAACGCTCCTTCATTAGCTGCTCCTTTCGCCCAGTCTAATTACCCGATAATGAACTTTCCCCGATTCCAATTTCCATATTCAGGAAATCACGGCGGTCACGGGAGGCGAAGAGACAGGCGTTCCGCCTCATTTCTTGTTTCGCGCCGCGACATGTTCGCTCCGGGGTGCCGCCCCGTCTCGGCAAGTATTGCGGAACCGCGAGAAAGGGAAGCTGCGTCTGATGTTGATAACGCGCCGGCGTTTCGATGGCCAGGCCTTCGCTCCACACGCGACCAGCCTGCAGATTTAAGCGGGAAGCGTGGACAAATGCAAATATCGCAACCACCGACGTCGTGCACGAACTGATATATGCCGCCCTGCTCACAAACACGGCTCCTGTACTTTCTCCCTAAAAAATAAAACAATATTGGCAGTAAAAAAGAAAACTTTTAGCCTTTTCACTTTGGTGAAGAAGGAAGACCAGCGAAGCTGTACTATGGTTAGAATGAAGTAATGGCCGGCCGCAAGTCGACAAGCCAGAGTGAAAAGGCTCGAAAGGTTGCGCCATCTATGAGCGACGGTGGCAAGCGGACAACCGGCAAACACAACACTCTGGACAGCTACCGCCATCTATGAGCGACGGCGGCAACCACAGTTTTGTGTCGACATTTCTTTGCGGGGGACACGATCCTGAAGAAACTAGCCCTTAACAGCTCCGCTGTAAAAAAGAAAAGTTGCATCATACGCTTAATGAAGATTGCGATACTGGCGATCCGCCGTAATTTCAAAATCCAGGCTATATCAAAACGACCGATTATGCAGCGTGTCCACCAAAAAATGTTTACAATGTTTATTTCACCACGAAAATAAACTATGCAGAAAGGGTAAAAGCACAGGCGAGCTGGTGAAGAAGCTCCATCATACCCGGAGACACGGGAAGATAAAAAAAAAACGGACCAAACAAGAGCAAGTCTCAAACACAGCTTCTAGTTTATTTAAACACAATTAACCGCTCTTATATATACACCACGACCCTCATCTCCAAAGCCGAAACACCTCATCTCCACTCGGTTACCGAAAGCTCAGACCGAACCCAATGACACATTCCCCTACGCAAATGTAGCACTAGCGGTCCAAACCAGACGCTAGAGTTTCAGCAGTAACCGTTATCTTATTTGAAAAAGTTGCGATCGTCTGAAAATTTCAATGACAAAATGGGGCATGCATTCTCGCCCGTATTCGGTAACTGGCGTCATAGAGTTCCATGTATGCGGAGAGCAAGTCGTCTGCTTCTTGCGCAGGAGTTGCGGTGACGTCAGAACGACGCTGGGCTTCTATTGGCTTTAAATGAGAGGATAGTAGGTAGACATGAATGCTAGACGCCTTGAGGTCTACCCACTATATTTTTTTTTTTAATCAGCCAATAAGAGCTCGGCGTTCTGACATCATCGCATCCCCTGTGCTAGAAGCAGACGAACTTGAGCTCGGTCGGCCACCCTTTTCGACATTGAAAATTTCAGAAAATCACCTATAACTTTTGAATAAAATAACGGCTAGTGCTGAAACATTGGCATCTGGTTTGGGCCGCTAACGCTACATTTGGACGGAGAATGAGCGTTCGGCGATGCACAGTGTATTTTTGCGATGCGAGAAACCCCGTAATTTTTTTGTAATTTTTTTTATGGTGGGGGGGGGGGGGGGGGTGTCACTTTGTACATTTAGCCTGCACCCGATTCCTACCGCGTTCTCGTCAAGCAAAAATAGAGAATTAAATTTATGTTGAAATGAGCCAAGGTAATATCAGATAATGGTATGACATATTCTCGGTTTGTTTTGAAGTATAACTCTTCCAGGTTACAATTCTTTTTTGTGGCCAGTTTAAACTGGATGCTCGCAATTACATGGCTGCAAACGTGTGTCGTATTATACGATGGCACTACTGCGAATGTGCTTATGTATTTTTAATGAAGCGCTGCTTATACATACAGCGGCTAATGCAATGCCAGAGTCCTTCAATACGCTCTGGCCATACGAAGGTGCGCACGAAAGCGCTATGTTTTATTTTCCAAATCACTAGTCATTTCAAGCACGTCATGATATCTGTCGTTCTATCGCTTATGACGCTATACAATAATGCGTAACTCTTGTTTGGGAAGGAGTCGCCAGCATGTCTTTTGATGCGCTTTTTTATGTAAAAAAAAGAAGCTAGAACAACGTTTAATCTCAAATCATAAGCCCGATGAGCCGCGTAATAACGTATACGTACTTCAAAGTGGCACGCTACGAAAATACCACAAACCTGGCCAAACGACCAGATTATTAAAAGAAGAGCATTTCCCGCCAATGCCGAAAAACGTCCGGAGACGCAGCTAACCTGTTCTCACTTTTCACTTCATAAACTGATCGTTGCGGGGTGTAATGATTTACTAAATGTATATTTTATGTATACGCAGCGCTATACCATTATAGCCCGAAAACGATGTCGGCCAGTTTTCGTATATTACAAGTGAAGGATAGCGACGAATGCTAAAAAACTTGGAGGGCGCTTAAGCTTCGCCTTTAATGGCGGATTCATACTGGCGCTTGAGCTGCGTTTGCGAAGCGGTTGCGGATGCGGTTCGCAAGTGACCCCGTTCAGAAACAGCGAGAGGTTGTTGGCGGTTTCTCGGCGATCAAGCGTGATCTTCTGAAACTTGCGTTTGGTAACCCTGTTTTGCAATTCAAAATCCACTGTAATCCGCGATCCAAGGCCAAAATTTTGCTATTTTGGCACTCTGGAGATTTCTCTTCGGGATGTTCGCACGCATCCCGAGCTCAAATAAACGCCGTATGGATTACCTATGCATTGACTGGTACGTACACTTTATATCTTGGGTAGGTCATTTTTATTCCTTTTGGTAGTAGCAAACGTTACAGGTCGAGCTAGCGCAGGTACCCTGCCAGCTCCGGGGTGGTGTGTTGGCTATGCAAATAGGCTGACGGACGTCTCTATCGGCCTTTGTGGTGGTCATGCACGGTGTCGAAAGCTTTCAATAATTCACGCGACTGTCTCAGTGGCTACAAAAGCTGACATTTCGGTCGATCAGGGGCGGGTTCCGACGTTCTATGGGCAAAGACTAACAAGGCAGCGAGCCACGGGCTGTGACACCCCGAATAATAAAAAAACTCTTACCCAAACCAAATCACCGGAGCGAAGCCCGTTAAGATTACGAGTCAATTCTTTTCGCGGCGGATTCAAGAGACGGACGTGAACATCACGTTTCTTCGTTGTCTGCTGTAAAGCTAGGACAACAGCGCCTTGGACGCCTCACTAGCGACAGATGCCATCTTGTCTCGAAAGCCACCGACATCACGTCAGCGTCGCGTTGCGATTGGTTGCCGTTTCGCAGTTCGCGAAAGCGGTTGGGGCAAATCGGTCCCGAAGCGCTCCAACCTCTCGATCCCAGCCGCTTTGCGGTTGAGAACGCGCGGATCCGCTTCGCGTTCGCGGATCCGCGTCCAGTGTGAACGCGCCATCAGAGTGGAACGCGATAGCTAAACATATAAACACTCGCTTGTTCCCAAGCCACGCAAGCGTCTCTGCAGCGTGACCTAGTCAGTAGCGTGTCTGGCTCGCAACCGAAGGGTCTTGGGTGCGAATTTCGCCTAGAATTCTTCATTTTTTGTTTTAAGGCAAATGAATTATTTTATTAAGGGAAATCCTTCGAGTCATGCGGCGACCTTTAACTCGCATTACACGTCATGTTTTTTAATCACTTTCATTCCACGTTTGACGTCACGTTTCACGTGAGCGTTGTGAATCGTTTGAAATTCCCGCGCGAGGTCATGTGGCTGTGACGTCACGACCCTATCGGCCAATCAGGAATTTCCCATCGCAACGCCACCGACGCCGACGTCGGCTTTTCTGCGACACGAGCTCCTTATCGCTATCGCGTTAATAGTATAACCCCTTAGTAATTTGGTGCTCCAGATGAACACCAGCTCGAACGATCGAAGCCGTGCACTAGAAACATTCCGGTGAGATCGAGCGCAGACAGAAATTGGACGCGAGTGCGGCGCGAGCGAGCGTTCGGTCGTGTTCAATCAATGCGTCGATGGACGATCGGCGTCGTGCTGGGGCCCAATCGCCAAGTTGGCGCCATTTGACTGATCACGTTACGTGCAGGTGGAGGAGGCTGTTCACGGGCATTAGAGAGTTTTAGGGAACCCTTTTTGTGCATCCGATACGGTATACGATGGGCTCTCTGGTAGCAACTGCGCATGTGCGAATCTTCTGCTGTAACAGATGTGCAGTTCGTACCGGACGGCTTATCGTCCCGTATATCGGATGCACAAAAAAGGTTCCCTAAAACTCCCTATTGATGATTCTAGGCTGTCTCGAGCAGATATTCCACCCTCAGTCTTTAGTAGAAAAATGAGGGGGGGGGAGTTGCATGGCAAATCGCTGGGCAAATGACCCCGTAAGTGATTACGTCACAACATGGCGTCTGGGTCCAAGCAAACCGTTGCTAGGGACGTTGCTATGGACTAATGGAGACTCCACGTGAGGCTAGATTTTTGCTTATGATTAAGTAAATAATTTTTTGTAAGCAACCTAACTTCTTGGTATCTAATTATGAAGATGTTCTTGTCATCTCAGTGTCGTATTGCAACGAGGAAAGCCATTTCTGAAGTATTACACTGCACTTTGCTTTGGTAGCAGACGACACCATAGATATGCTGGCCTCTGTTGCAGCCGGCGTCTTCATTGAATTGCGTCGGTAAACGAGCGACAAAAACGAGTGCATCGCCATGGCCGTAAAGGCCTCCGCAATGTGCGTTTTTTTTTTGTTGTTTTTTTCCTGTGAAAAATCCAGTTTAGTTCAGAGGCGTGAAAAGGCCGTAAAATCGAACCACGTCATGCAAATGAGTTACGACGACGACCTGAAGTGCATTACCGGCGTAGTGCAGGCCAGCATGAAAAACAAATCGTACGCCGTCGAGGTAAGTCGTTTATTATTATTATTATTATTATTATTGAGGCTCGTACTAAATACTATAATTAAAAAGCTAGTCTTAACAGGAGAACATATGAAGAGCACAATTAAAAAACATCACCAAAGGTAGATATATAAGCATAGAGAAAATAACCGGATAGCGCATGGACACAGGCATACTTCTCAACGCTGTTTTACCATAGCAATGTAAGACTACTGCAAGGTTGAGCTGGATTTTTACTCTCACTACTACTTGCATGCAAATACTTTATCAATATTATAGTAATAATATATAAATATAGCGCCATATTTTAAGACCTTACGACCGAACAGAATATGGGTTTTACGTGCTCTCGGTTGGTTTGGCCCTTCTTTTTTTACATCAAGGCAACTGTCCGCCAGTGCTACATGTAATCACCTTATGTTTTAGGGGCGAACCTCCTTAGGGTCTAGCCTTGTCCGTCCGTCCGTCCGTCCGTCCGTCCGTGCTCACATCGATTGCCATCCAATCTGTCTTCTTAAAAAAAAAAAAAAAATGTTTGCTCAGTCGACATTATTCGAACCTGTGCGGGGAGACCCCAATGGATTTCTAGTCCATCGCCTTAACCACTCGGCCACGACTGCGGGACGAGTAGGGGGCTCTGAGGTGGGGTTGTAACTCAAGAGCTGGGGATGGCATGGATGAAACGTCGCACGCAGCCGCTCAACGTCTATACAGGAGAATGCGCTGCGGTCAAATGCGTATATAATCGCGCTAAACTTTGCATGCATTGGCTCAACGTTTATAGACGAGAGGGCGCTGCGGTCAAATGCTCAAATGCGTATATAACCACGTTCCGTACCACATATTCTCTTTCTGACATGGACCGTTGACTTAAGCGGTGGTGATGCGTTCCCACGGCTTCTAGCGGATCCAAGCTGATCCGCTAGAAGAACCACTGGCTCTGCATTTCACCGACCATAAAGCAGTAATAATGAAGTCGAAACGCAACCGGGAACTCAGCACTACCTATGAGCAATAAAAAAAAATCAGCACCATCAGCACTACCTATGAACAATAAAATCAGTATCATCAGCACCATCAGAGCTTCGCCCCAATCAACATCATTCACCACGTGGAGATGCGGTCATATTTGTTTTTATCCAGTTCTTTCGCGCTTTGGGGTCTTGCGGAAATATAAAGAAACTGCAAGAATCTTTCTCCACGCGATGGTTACAACCAGGTACGAAGCACCCCCCCCCATAGCGCGAGTCCGCAAAACAAATTTGAGATCTCAAACGACCACCTGAATGGACCTTTTTCACATACCGACGGCACCAGGCGGTAGCTGCACGAACTAAAAATCGAGGAAGTGACCTACCTGCGCTACCAATCGATAATGGGAGCTACGCTACCAGTTTCTTCGCTCTCCGAGCAGCGGCGAGTGCCAAACGCGACTCTAAAGAGGGGGATCTGTGGCGTCCACCCAAACGTCATGTTTTTCTTTCCGTCCACTTTCTTTTTTTGTGTAACACAATTATATATATGTTGCAATTACGTGTTCTACTCGCTAATCGACCGCCTCCTTCCGAATTTCCTCGATTTCTAGTGCCGACTTCCGCCGCTTGGCATCGAGTGCTCGCGCGTGCGCAGAACGCTTCTCGGAAAAGGTCCATTGCTTTTCTCAAGGGGGAAATCCGATCTTTTAGCAGACGATCATCTCGATCGACGCCCGGACTTTCGATAAACCATATTGTGCATCGCACCCCAGTATGAATTCTTATGTGTTTCAAACTCATTATATTTCAAACAAATGCAATATCAAAATATCGTCTTTATTCAAACAATTCAAACGACGGTGCCGGCTTGGCCGGCCGGCGTGTGGCAGACGGCATACTTCTTGCATTCGTCGTCTGCTGCAGGCATCTTGAGGACCGGAAGTTGCAGTCGTAAATATTTCAGAAGCAAGTAATTACCCGCGCACTTCTGTCGAAACATATACGACATTCAAGCTTTCTATATCTGTGATTATTGGAAGTTTGAATCCTACTCCTGATTTTTGAACGGTCGGGTTTTCGTAGCGAAACCTAGCCACATGTATTTGTCCATAGCAACGACCCTAGCAACGGTTTGTTTGGACCCATGACGTCACACTTACGGAGTCAATTGTATTGCATACGTGAAACGTTCAAGCCATAGAGTTAGTATAATGTACGCTAGAGGTTCAACTGGCGCTAGTGTCTACGCGACGTCCGTGACGCAAATTGAAGCAGAACGCAACCGGCAGTCTACTTTTGCGGTGCTCCTGTGCATTCCTGTGGGAAAACGCGCGTGCATTTTGTCTCTTCGCCGAAAAATAATACAAAACACTTTGGTTGGGTCGTACCGAATAGTATGTACCTTGATTAACATTGTAATAGTGTAATTACTTTAGTTAGCGCATTTTTCTTCATTAGTGAACGATGTTTAACTTCGCTACATTTCAATCCCAAACGTGTGTTCCGCGGCACGTATGTAAAAACAAGCGACGATTCAAAGCAAAATTACAGTCGAAAGGAATATAGAGTGTGTTCAAGACTCGCCAGCATTCCGGTGACGCTTGTATATTGCTAATATGCCAGTCCTGTCTCTATAGACGCTTTACAGCAGCTGTGCATGGGCGCCGCCATAACTGACCTTCAGTTTTTGTTCCCTCTCATTCCGTTCGCTTGACTTCATCATTGCCACAGCAGGACAGGTTATTGCCATTTTAAGTATTACTGTGTCCTTCCCCCCAGCATAGGCCGTTGTGGAGACTCGTCAACGCCCGCTTCAGTGGCTCGGCATCTCGGCAAGACAAGAGAAGGGCGGCTATGGCGGCTCAATCTGGCGCGTGTGTAAAGCGTCTATATGAAAATGACCCTGTCGTGAATGAGCGGATAAAAACATTCAAAACGTAAATAATAAAGCACGTGGGCTATGAAAGGTGTCTCTTCGTAGTGTTTTCTCTGCCGGACAACTTTTACCGGGGACTTGTTATCAAAGTTTTCGATCGTGCTGGTGATATTTTGAACGTAGAAGTTCGCACAGAGCAGGAAGAATAAAGTGGTATTTACTTATTTAAAATCGGAATATATTACGTGGTCTTCAATTTATTTTGATCGTACATGCGCGGGTAGTTACTGATCCAGTGTTACTGCGTAGCTCTTGCCGTCTCCCTTAATCATTCCAGATGTCCATCGTTCGTTTGGTACGCATATCCCTCATGCTGAAAAGCGCTGACGTCGTGTTCGCGCTAAGAGTGTCCGACAGTGCACATAAACACACGTACGAAGCCGTTTTAGCACCGTTTTTAATGCGATGAATTTGAAAAAACAAAAAAAAACGCCGTAACTGACCAATTATTTCGTCGGCCTGATTGAGAAATGTTCCAAGCTACCTAGTACGTACGAATTATTCGGGATATGTGCTCTAATGATCGAGCGTAGGGAGAAAATGCACTCACTTTTTCCCATAGAAATGCATTACCGGAAGTCAATTTTCGACTGGTTGCTGTCTGCTTCAATTTGCGTCAGCACACTAGCGCCACTTGAACCTCTAGCGTACATTATAATAACTCTATGGTTCTAGCATCACGTGACAGCAGGTCACGTGACGTCAATTTCGCCGCTAAATTTAGCGGGAAAAGTGAATTGGTGTGTAGGTCGCGTGACGTTAATTTTCCCGCTAAACTTTGAGGAGAAACTAAATTGCCGTATAGTCAGGTGACATCAGGTCACGTGACGTCGATTCGCCCGCTAAATTTAGCTTGAAAACTGAATTGGTGTGTAGGTCACGTGACGTTACTTTTTTCGCTAAACTTAGCGAAAAAATCGACGTCACGTGACCTCGTGTCACGCGACCTAAACAGCAAATTTAGTGACGTCCCATAATGCAACACTGCGCGCGTAGCCAAAAAACATTTTACGTTAAAAAAAAAAACAAAAAAAACTCGATCGGTGCATTAAAACTGCACAGCTTCTGGTGCTCTGAATTATAGTAAAATCCTCAGTGATCTTTCATCGTGAGCGATTAAACCGGCATGAACGCATTATAATAACCTATTCAATACGCAAGCAGATGACGCAATTCCTGTATAGTCTATCGTTTGATTACAGCTGATTTAGGCGAAGCCCGTAATCTAATACAGCTCGTAGCTGGATACATTTATACCTTATTTTGCGTTGTGTAAAAGAAATCAGAATTGACAACTGAGGAAAACGACACTTCTCCCAGAAATCGTGTGCATCTTGCAATACTAGTATCATCCCCCCCCCCCCCCCCCAAAATAAAAAATAAAAGAAAAAGTTTTATTTTATGTTTTTTGGACACATCAGGCAATTGCACTGTCGCCCGCCGTCTTGGTCGGTTTCGGGTCGCACGTCCATTCGCCCAGGCGCTCAAACTCTCCGCGGCTCGTTGGTTCGAGAGACATTCGAAAACGCTCAACCGAACTTCCTCCTCTCGAAGAAAAAGCGAGAAAACACTCGTCCAGTTCCAAGACCAACTCAAAAACAAAAACACCACGGGGCGTGGACAAATCAGCGACGAAACGAAGTTAAACGACGTCGCTCACGCTTCGGCACGCCAGCGACCGAGATCTCAAGAGGCTTCGAGTTCCCAAGAACACCTCCCTACTGCAGGTGAGAGGACATAGCCAGTGCTGTTATTTTCGAGTGGCAGTGGTCATGTCTTCGCACTGGACGGTGGTGAAGGACTTGCGGCGGTACTTCAACAGTTCAGAGCTCCGCAGCCCTCCTCTCGTCGAAGGAAAAGGCGCCCTGCAGACAACGAAAGAGCCTGCTACTTTACTTTTGGGCCACGAGAAATGCCGTCTATCTTTGCCAAGACGACAGCCCCTGCTTGTTTGTTTGTTTGTTTGAGAGGTCGTTTTCTCCGGTGTAGTTTGTCAGAGCGTCAGACCTTGTCCATGTTAACGTGGAGCTACAGTGAATACTTATGGGCCGCTAGCTCTGTTAACTCGTCGCTGATGTCTGCCAGGGTTGCGAGGGACAAACAGGCGTCAGTCAGTAAGTAGCGCGTTGAAATATCTGCCTACCTGGTCTTGCTTTGACATCTCTCTCCAGTGGACATGACAGCCTCAGAAACACAACCTCGGCTTCAAATAGTCAAGATAGAAAGGTTGGTCTGGGAAAATCAAGTCGTTGGCTCGCTTTCTTTTTATCCACTCACACTTTGTGGGTCATCGCAATAACAACAAACGTTTTAAGTTCCAGTCAAGTGCGCCCGCCCCCCCCCCCCCCCCCCCCCCTGGGGGCTCAAAAAGCAAAAGTGTATTCGTGTCGCTTATTAAAAAAAAAGAAACGGGTTCATTTTGGGAGTTACGTGCAGAGTGATTACATTTTCCGCCGAACGTACGAGAAGTTCAGAAGATGGCCTCTTTTTGGCAAATCGTATCAATATAATGCTAAAAGAGGGTTATATGGCATGTCGTTCGCCGCTGCGCTTCAGGACCCTACGTGCAATAAGTAAAACAAACCGAACTCGTGAGTTTGCTGGTCACATACGCGCTCCTTTGTGACTTTTATTTCGGAACATTATGAGAACCAGATGCCTGTTAAAATAACTAAGAACAGACCAACTAACTTTTCCCGCTGTTCTTCGGATCTCCTTAGAGTTGTATCCGGAAACCGTCGCTCATGCAACCAGTCACCGCCAATCGAAACGTCATCGCTCCTCCACATAGATCTGAGGTGCACTCGAAAGGTGACTCCTCGGGACCGCAGCCCGCGTCGAAAGCCCGGAGTAGCGGCAGCCTCTCCACGAGTAAGCCGTCTTTAGCCCAACCATCTAGAAAGGCGCTGTCTCGGCCGGAGGGACAGGGAGCGGGGGCAAGACAAAGCAACCTGAAAGCGGGGGGGGTGCACTAGGCGAAACGCCGGGACCTGCACGCCGTCAATAAGTGTGTGTCAGGCGAATCTCGGCTCGAGAGACAGGGCTGGTCAAATCAATAGCGGCCGTGGCCCCTCGCCTGCCCTCAAAGGCCGAAGCTAGTCCTGACGCCAGCGCCTATGATCTCTGACGTACGTGTTGGCCGCGGCGGAAGACTCGTTCCTGGCGGACGTGTTCGGGATCAGATACCGGGCGGCCGAGTAGTCGGGCCCGACCTTCCCCCCTCTCTGCGCTTCCGCGCTCGTGCGTGCGCCGGTCTTCCGGAGCTCAAGAACGGTCGAGGAAAGAGAAGCTCGCGGTCGGAAGGGAAAGCACAAACGCCAATTGGGAAAACAGTAGCCAAGTGCGGGCTGTCTCTAATAAGGGGAACGATGGAAGGAGCCATTTCTGGCCCCCCGGGTACTCTGTTCGGGCGCTTCGCTTTCGCCCAGGGTGCGCGCTCCAGCTGGCTCGAGTGCTCCGTCCATGAGGGTACTTGCTCGACGTCGTTTCGATAGGGGTCTGGTCCGTGTTTCGGCTCAACTTTCTCTGGCGTATTTTCCAAGCAGAAGAGGAGCGAAGAGTGTAAAAGCTTTACCGAGGAAAAAGTATCGTTCGGGTGTACTATACACTACAACGCCGCTTGTGCGCTGGAAGGACGGAGAAGAGCTCGGGGGGGGGGGGGGGGGGGGGGGGGGGGGGGATGTATCGTGTTACGCAGCTGGTCTACCGGTACTTGTCTTTGGAAGCTTTCGACGGCATGTAACTAAAATTGGACACGGGAGCAATAAAGTGTCGAGTTACGAAACACTTAAAGGGACACTGCAGTCATTTTTGCAAAAATGGTTGTTTTTGATCTTATATTGTTTAAAAGGTGGTAGTTCCCACATATACCAAGTCCTATATTACAAAACCGCCTATTCATCTCAGGGCAATAGAAAAACATGTGGACTCTTTTTTCTCGCGGACTACGTTCAGTGTACCAATGAAAGCCCTACAACACACGCAGATTCCGAATCATTTTATTGTAACTTGTTGCGAAGAGAGTCTGATAGGTACACATTTGGATAAGATTCCTCTTTTTCTCCGCGGGCGTAGCCATCGCTTGCAACTCGCCGACAAGCTCCCTTCGTCGACCACTTCACTCGGAAGAACATTCTTCTCAAAAATGGCGTGTCGCGATTTTTGAACACGCTTTTAACGGAGAAATAAGCTACGCACAATTGTGATTTCTGGTTTGTTGGGATGCTTATGCCCGCGTCCCACTAGAGCGACAGACAGAGACAAAAGACAGCGACAAGCCTCAAACCCATGCAGCGTGCTCGCGATGGTACCTTTGGCAGGCGTTTAGTCATTCGGCGCTCGTGAAGTAAACACGAGCGATTGCAAGCCTGCCACAGATACCCTCGCGTGCATGATGCTCGTGTTTGAGCATAGCCTTCTCTATTCTACAAAGCCTCTGAAATCACGAAAGACCCTGGTTTGAGGCTTGTCGTTGTCTTTTGTTTCTGTATGTCGCTCTAGGGGGACACGGGCTTTAGACCGTCTAGATTGAGTTGTCACCACAAAAGGACGATATCAGAATAGACTTCATTGTCGCTTTAAGGCGAAATACTCGGTGACCCTTGTGGTAGGCTGTTGTGGACGTTCTATGCGCCAGGTGATATCTTTGGAAAGTGACTTTTCATAGACGTTCGTTCGTGCAAGGTGAGCATCTCAGTTAAAGACGGATGCCAATTAGTCATTTTCACCCGGACAAAAGTTTTCCTTGTTTGATGATTTTTTGGCTGAAGTAAAAACACGTGATTTCGGACAGGTATGATTTAAATTACAAATCATAGAAACCACGTGAGTAACCTAATTATTTAAATATTGTTTGTTTTTTGTTGTTTTTTTTTTTTTTGTTCCAAAGCGCGGAATTTCACACAAATTTTAACATATTCAATTCGGAATGCCCCATTTTATTTGGATAACTAAAAGCAGCAAATTTCATATAGAATCAAAGAAGTGACTAGCATGTTGGTTGGGGTTAAAAAATACGCCAGTGCGTGATTATTCTTTCGTTTGTTTCATATATGTCTCGTGAAGGAGGGGGAGTTTGGTGCTGGCGAGGTGTTGAAAGTTATCGTTCCCACCTGTCTGGATGACGAAGAGGTACACTTGTGTATCTCCAGTAAATTAAGCCCCAGTCCGACATGTGCGCTTAAGAGACGAGTGCGCGTTAAAAAAATTGAGGTAACTTTTTTTTTTTTTTTTGCGAGGCATGTTAGGTTAGGTTAGGTTAGGTTAGGTTAGGTTAGGTTAGGTTAGGTTAGGTTAGGTTAGGTTAACTGTTTTTATCCACTCCCAGGACCAATACCTTTAAATTTTCTCCCCTGCAGCTTTCCATTACCAATTGGAATAAACTGCCAGACCCAATAGTAACCATATCGGACACTTCAAGATTTACAGACGCACTTGCCACCTTTTACGACGCGTAACTGACGTTTTTGCTATCTTTTGTTTGTTTTTCTTGTTTGTACCGTGTACTTAAATCTTAGAAATACTGCCCGCCCCCCTTATGTAAAGCCCCACATGGGCATTTAAGGGATAAATAAATGAAATGAAATGAAAGTTAGTTAAAAACGCGGAGTTACAAATACACAATTTTCTGGGGATAGAATACGTTTAACGTAGCCGAAATCTTCTATGCTTAACACGAAAGCAGTGTTGGAATTAACGCGTTACAAGTAACGACGTTACTGGTACCGCGTTAGTTCTTTTTCGTAACGTACTAACGTACTCGTTGGAATTCCAAATGAGTAACAAGTAAAGTAATGTCGTTATTATTTTACGGGATCTGCTATCAAATTACGTTACCCGTTACTCGTTACTTTTGGTTAAAAATGGCCGCATGATAGTTTGAAAGCGAAATACTTTTTATTCTGCACACTACAAAAGTGGCAAAGAAACCCCGACAAAGCTATGTATAAATGGTGTCATTTCAAACTCCCTCGGAAGGCACTTTCAACGTTCCCACGATCGGGCCCAAAGGACGCGAGATTATCGCTTTGCGGAATTCCTAAGCGTTCTTGGTGCAGTCTTTGTATCGAAGCTACTAATACCCCTGTCAGACGGGAAAGTAAATGTCATTTTGATCGAATGTCATTCACCGCTCGGCGAATCAGCTCGTGATCCTGGTTCTTCACGTGATCCTGGTTCTTCATCGCTCACGCTCATTGGCCGAGTTGCAATGTCATTTTGCTTAAATGTAATTTAACGTGCCCGTCTGACAGGGGTATTAGACCATCGTCATCGTGCCCTGAAGGAGCAGCCGTCTCGCTGGAAAGAGACATCCGCTCAGAAGGCGACAGTCTCCCACCACTCGAAGGATTCTGCCTTATCGTCCCTGGCTACTCCAGCTGGTCAAATTCTTCTCTTCAAAATAAATAAATTCTTGTTCTGTCAGCAACACAAAGGATAAACTCTAAATTTGGAAGCGTTGACGTTCCCACGCTTTGAACCAAGACAAGTGGCAAGGTCATCGCAAGATTGAAGGGCGTCCATCACCAGAAAGACGTCACCATCTTTTAGAATCCCTGCCGCCGTGGTACAAAGGTGCGGTCTCTCGCTGGATAACGACTCCCGTTCAGAAGGTCGCCTCCCACTAAATTTTCTGGGCATCCTTTCTCCCATAGCGCCTCAAAACTCAGACGAAAGACTGAGTAACCACCACGGACGGCACCTTCTTTATATCGCAGTTAGCCCCCAACTCCCTGGTATTCAAAGACCGAACGCTGCGCCCGCCTTTCCCTTCTCGCAGTTCCTGGTTGTGTGTGAAGGCTACTGTACCATTCTTCTAGAGAGACATATTCGTAGCAGTAATAGTGATGGCTTTCGTCTGCTTCTCCCTTACTTTGCTGCTGCCGGCGTGAAAAAAGAAAAAAAAAAGAAGAAAATGTTTTTGGACGTGAAAGAGAAACTTAGGGTAAAGAGCTTATAAACGCTCGCCACCTTTCTTAAACATATATACACGTAAGGATACGACTATGCATGTGATTATAACCAAAGTATGGCTGGCGCTATGCATCTCTTCACTGTGTTTTTTAGTTGCTGAGCGATCGGAATTCGCATAGGACTGCCGCCATTCATAAATAAGTCGGAAGTAGCTGCTAAATTATTTTTGTATCATGTACCGCTTATTGTGTTCCCTGAACTTTGTGCGGATGCGCAAGTGTCGCCTGGCATCTGGAGATGAAAAAAAGGGACGTAGCTGTAGTCCACTCTTCAAAACTTCAAACCCTTTGTGCGGCTGACGTGAACTATGCGCGACACATTCTCACTTCTGGGAAATTCTGGCCCTTGATTTTGCGCATATAAAAACTCGCCGAGATAAATCGCGTTATCACTTGCAGGAGAAACGAATCCAGTCGCTCCGACGACACATAATCAGAGAAATAATATGAGCATACGCCGGTGGCACAACGATAAAGTCTGCCCATAAGAAGAAACTAACTTGCAATGGAAATGCGGAATAACAGGGCGCTCTCTCGGGCGGCAAAATTCGGTGAGTGTGATGTATTTATAAACAGTTTCGCGGAATTTCCGAGGCGCCAGCGGTCATTCGGAAGCGCCAGTATAGTGTTATTTCACCGCGGCCGAAAACTATCAAGATGTGAAAACGCTCGCGGAAGCTGAATTTTGAACCGTGCCCCCCCCCCCCCCCCCCCTTCCTACCGTTTTCGAGATACAAGAATAAGCCAAAAAAAAAAAGGGGGAAAGGTCACCGAGCACAGACACGTCACCCCCAAACTACGAAACTCGATTCTTCTTCTTTTATCGTTGGGACAGTGCGCGGTCCCTGGAATTGCGGAGAAATGTGTATATTCGCCTGCGTTTTACTGCTGTGACAGCCTTACCGCCGGCTGGCAAAATTCGCAGTCAGTTAGGCGGCACCGTCGAATCTATCATATTGCCGAATTTCGCCGCGTGGTTTCGAACTATACTTGCACGGTTTCGTCTTTAGACCGCCAGGCGCTGTGAATATCTGATTCGCTCGAGAAGGCCGGCGAGCGAACCTGCCGTCGATTTCCCTGGAATCGCCAATAATACCTTCAAAAGCTATGCTACAGGCACTGACTGCTTGAAGGCCGACGTATACAACCTCGGTTTTCTGCAGGGAAGATGATCCTCTCAGCGCTCCCCTCCCCTAAGCTGCGAGGGGAGCCACATTGGGGCAAGGTAAAAAGTGGAGAGGATACAAGAAAGGAGGAGAAGGGCAAGAGTGGTAAGCGCGATGTCGGCCTTTAACAAAAGCAGGGCGTGACGAGCGTCTTATTCTCGCTCCTTAGCCAATGAGAGGGCGGCATTAGACGACAAGAGCGCCTTAGGACACCCGCGACATGCATCGAAGGTGTTGTAGATTCTGTGCGGAGTGCAAGTTCGTCTGCTTCTTGCACAGGGGTTGCGGTGACGTCAGAGCGACGCCTAGCTCTTATTGGCTGATTGAAAAAATGGCGGGTAGACCTCAAGGCGTCTAGCATTGAAGTCTACCCACTATCCTTTCAATCAAAGCCAATCAGAGCTCGGCGTCGTTCTCACGTCACCGCAACTCCTGCGCACGAAGCAGACGACTTGCTCTCCGCATAGCGATAACGCGGTGACACACACACCGCATTATCTTTGTATAGAACGAAATGTGCGAGCCAAAGGAAAGAACCGTTCCGCATGGCGGACGCCGGACAACAATTCTCTCCGTTGCCCCATCCCACGATAAAGACTGCTCTTGAAGCCCCACGGGACCGAGACAATCCCATGGCCGCGCGACCCAATCGTGGTCAGCGGGCGCGACCTAATGGCGAGCGGCAGGCTTAGTCCTCGGGCGAAAACAAAAGGCGCGCGTTTGGCCGCTCCGGGCGCCGGCCCGAGCAGTCGACGGGATGGATTCTGACGCGCCGAGTTCACGCGGATTAGCCGTTAATGTCAGTCGTTCCAGGGTCACTGGCGAGCACGTGCACGCGCATCTGGGGTCCTCCGGCGACGGCCCCGACGTGACTCCCAGGGCAAATCTAGACGAGAGCCAGTAATCACTGCAGCGCGGGGCGTGCCAGCACCGGGCGTCGGAAGCCCCAGGGTGTGGTTTTTAGGGGGGGTCTTAGCTTATTAGTGACTCCAAAGGTCATTCAGGGCGAACTCTTCGCCTGGGAACGCTGACCGATTTACTAATTAATCAGCAAAACGAACCGTAGTGCTCGTCGAGGAGCAAAATGCGCGGAAAAGACCGCGGCGACTCACTCGCGGTCCTCGCCCATCCGTACGAGGCGGGAAAAATGGGCCCTGCGTGACCGCGAGGACGGGCGAAGGAGCGAGCCCAACGAACATGGGTGTGAACGTATTCGAGCTAAACGAATGGGCTCATAAAAAAAAAAAAAAGAACCACAAATGAAGCGAGGAAAAACTGAACACATTGGGTGGGTGAGCGGGTACCCCTGTTCAACTAAATGCGATGTCGTGACAGCTCGCATATGTTCGTTCAGGACACAGCTTCGCGGAATCGGTGGCCGAGTCGATCGGGGGTAAAAACGTATTGGTGGCCGAATGCCTTAGCTCACAACAGCTCAGACCTTGCACCGGACTTGGCGCAATGAAGATGTTTTATCACTCCCTCTGAGATCTTCCGCTGCAGAGTCCTAGCATCATGCAGTTTGAACCCCGGCCCTGCCCGTTTCGATTTGGATGAGCGTACGTGCTGTGCTGTAATCACTATACTGCTTGACGCACAATAAGGACCCCATGTTAATGGTCTTGCTGCAACGGCTAAATTCCTCCTCCGGGGAATTAAACCAAAGTCACCATATCTTAAAGAGTCACTTAAGGGACACGTTTGTCACGCTCGCGTTTTATTGATCGTCCCTCATTATAAAATCAAATCATTCGCCGTATCCTTTACCTGCCTCTGTCAGGACTTCGTCTTTTTGCTGAGATTTTCCCGCAGTACATCGGTGACCCTCCGCTCCGTCGACTTCACCACACACATACAGGCCCCAACTCAGTATCTTAGACACCTTTTTTTTTTTTATGAGAAAGAAAACTTACAAACGCTGAAAGACGCCTAAAACAAAACTAACCCGGATGCGCAAAGCTTATTTCTGTTGTAGTTGTTTTTTTTTCCGATGGATGCGCTCAGCCCCCATCTGGAACAGGCACCACGCGTGCATGCTCTTCCAGCACTCAATGCCCCGCATCGGAAATGCTGAACCTTTGCTCTATCATTGACGATAACCTAGATATGCTCGATATGCAGAATATGGCTTGCTTTAACCCACTTCAAAAATACTATATTTAAAGGTAATACGGCTATAAATACGCTTTCTAGATTCAATTTTTTTTCCTTACAAATTCTCAGTCAGTACGCCAGCCACCCTCTGGACAGCGCCGTTACTTACATGGCAAGAACATTTGAAAATCCAGGCTTCGAGGACTTCGTCACAGTTAGCTATACACTACACATCCTTTTCGAAGTGGTGCCCTCGCCTGTTCGACCACTGCCGACGTTCATTTTCCTACGGGTCTTCGATCCACGTTCCTGACATTTTTACAGGAAACCAACCTGGGCAAATTTTGGTAGCTTCCTCTCATCTCCTCTTTCATTCACTCTCCCGTGCATAGTTTCTAGCTTCCTCTGTCACTTTTTCTCTCTCTCTCGCTCACTTCCCCCCCCCCCCCCCTTTTCCCCTCCCTCCGTCAGGACGTGACGGGTCTAGGACTTTTCGGTGTAGGGCGTTTCGGTGTAGGACGTTTCGGTACGGACTTTTCGGTGCACGGACTTTTCGGTGCATGGACTTTTCGTTGCACAGACTTTTCGGTGCACGGACTTTTCGGTGTGGGACGTTTCGGTGCGCGGACATTTCGGTGTACGTACTTTTCGGTGCACGGACATTTCGGTGCACGGCCAATCAAAATCACGAGCCTTTTTTTAGTTCTTTCTAGACGTAATAAGCACTGTATTAGCTAGAATTTTATTTTTTCGCACTTCGTAATCTTTTAGATTTGGACATCCATTTACGGCCACTCACTGATATACCACCTAAGTGACTTTGTGAGGATTGGAAACGTTGGACTTTATATGGTTCGTTTGTCGGTGTTTCTTTTTCGACGTACGCACTAGTCGCATCACATGTCTCGGGTAATTTTCAACAATCTCAAGCTTATTGCTGTTGGGGCCTTTCCCACACAGATTACCAATAATGAAGCCCACACCTTTACAGAAGGCGCCGAGAACGCCTGTATCAACCCAACGCGTAAACACAATGTGATGCGTCTAGTGCGTACGTTGGAAAAGAGACACCGGCAAACAAAACATAACGTCCAACGTATCCAGCCCTCCCGCAGGATGGTGCTGCGCCTAACGAAGTCACTTAGGTTGTATATGGGTAAGTGACCGTAAATGGATGACCAAGTCTACAAATTTATGAAGCGCGAAAAAAAAAATCATTTCTAGCTAAAATAGTGCTTATTACTTTTAAAGGAAACAAAACAAAACAAAAAAAACTCGCGTTTTCGAATGGCCGTGCACCGAAATGTTCGTGCACCGAAAAGTCCGTGCACCGAAAAGTTCCGGTGTACCGAAAAGACCGCACCGAAACGCCCTACACCGAAACGTCCTACACCGAAATGTTCGGATACCGAAAGTCGTCTCTACTGGACGCGCGCGCGGAGCTTTTCCCGCTTTCCCCGTTTCAGCCGCATCCTTCCGGGTCGCATTATGAAGAGACATACAAGCCGCGCGCGCAACGGGCGAGTCAAACAAACTGGGGCTCCGTCTCAAAAGGGAAGGATACACCCCGAGATACCTCAAGGCCAAGTGTCATCCCACGCTCGAGACCGAGGCGGCATTGTGCAAGTCGCTCCATTCACCGCGGCGTCCGCGGAACCGCCGCGGGGCGTAGCGCGGACCGGAGGACCCATGAAAGGAGCCTACTTGAAGGTTATTAGCGCCTCCGCCACATCTCGCCAGATATGCCACCGCTGCTGCGGTTGGCAAACAAAGGCCGAGCTCCCTTTTGTAGGACCAGGAACAGCGCGTCGCGTTGCCCGCCCCACCGGCACCCGACTGGGCACTGACGCCGTGATGAATCGCCGCGCGACGACCGGCTGCCTGACAGGCCGCCTGCGTGGCGCTGCATTACATTGTTTGGCAATGCAACGCGATAACCAGAGACAAAGACGACCAGATACGCTTGAAATCCGAGCGACGGTGAAAGATCATAAATCAACCACAACGTGCTTTGTTTTTGTTTTTGTTTTGTTTTTTTCCTTTTTTATTCGTGTTGTGTTGCGGAGATTTGTTTACTTCGCCGGGCTAGAAGTGGTAGCCTTCCCACGCCAAAATAAAAAGATTGCATTCGTCTTTGCGTTTGTCGTAGAAGACGTCGCATTATTACGTCCGACGGCGTCAAAACCGCCCTGAACAAATTCAGAGGAAAGCTTAGAGAGTAGACGCGACTTGAGTGGATCCTTCCGACATCTCCGGATGCGCTGCTTGTCTTTCTTCTTTTTTTATTTATTTTTCTCCTTTTTTTTCCGTGAGATTTTTTTAACCTCACAGGTAAGCAATATGAATGCGCGGTACAAAAAACAACAAAAACTTTAACATTTATATGGAGCGTGGAAGAGTGCTTCTGCCGCAATTTGGGATACGTTTTCTTGCTTTGTTGCTTCCTGTTTATGTCTGTCTTGAATGCATGCAACAACAACGCGGATCGACGTATTGTTTTTTCGAGCCTTACAGCAGTAAGGACAGCGAGAATATCGATGGTGGTTTAGGGAATCGTAACGTATCGTAGACTATTAGCTGAATCTAAAAATAAGTACGATGGCACTCGTCGCAAGATCCACTTGCTCATAGTGCCTTCGTAGACCAGGAGCAGGGAGTAATATCATTGCAGCCTAGGCGAGACGCATAGGCAGAGTCTCTTTTGATTCCAAAATGAGACCTGCACTGGAACACCAGGCCTATTGATTCGCGTGCTCGGCGTCTCAGCGTAGATCCAATTTCTGGGTCAAAAAGAAGATCCTATTTCTAGGTCCTTACCCTCGGCATTTCGCTCAATCCATAGAACCAAATGCGATTTCTTCCTACGTACTTATATATTGGCTTTTACGCAAACGCCAAAATAATATGTGGAAGAAAAAAATGATAAGAAAGAACCGGCCGCCTAAACTTCCAGTGTGTGTGCATAACGCGTAAAACGCTCGTGTTAAACATATACTTCACTTTTTCTTCTTCTTTGTTTTTCCTTTTCTTTTTTTAGCAGCGTTTTGAATTTTGAATTTATCGTATTGTGAAACAGAGTAGAGAGACGTAGCTGTTATTAACCCTTTGAGTGCCGTTTTTTTTGTTGTTTTTTTTCCGCATGTTGAACACAAGTTTTGGTCCCATGCAGAAAAACTGTAGCATGCCTGAAGTAAAACTCTTTTATCGAAGACACACTGATCTATGGGCTCAAAGTTAATCGATGTCTGCATTCCTTCAACCTAGGGTACTTTCTCGAATTACAGTTTTCGAGTCACGGTACTATGCAAAGTGACACCCCGGCATCGCACCCTGGGATAACTATTTTCGAATGGCCCTGAGCCCATGACCGACATTTTTTTTTTTTTCTTCTCAGAACTGGAACTTTTTTTTATTAATTTTATTATTAAATTAGTTTATGACTAATTTCTAGATCTCAGCGTTCTCCATAAAGCGCGAGGTTGAACAACATAGATTTGCCTGTCTGGAACAACGGAGAGGCAAATCGAGGCAGAATTTCCGTTTAAAAAAATGTACACATGCCGTCAACAGGTGTTATTAAAAACAAAACATTTCTCTACACGTAAAAAAAAAAAAAACATCGACAGCCCAATTGGGAGAAGTATGAAGAAAAGTTAAACTGAAACCTGCATGGGGCATGGGGTTAGTGCTGTTGTTGTTCTTCCCACCCGGAAGGCAGGGGCAGTGGCGTAACTAGGGGGGGGGGGGGGGGGGGGGGTACAAGTGCCCCGGGCGCCACCTGGAGGGACGCCCTGGGGGGCGCCGAGCCGAGTCCACCCATAATAATAATATAATGATGATGATGATGTCATCACTATCATCATGAGGGGCGCGAAATTTCATTTGCCATGGGCGCCGTCATATCTAGTTACGCTACTGGGCAGGGGGCAGGTAACAGGTAACTTAGAGACACGGCACGACACTCAAAACATGCTTCGCTGACCGCAATGAATGAAAGCACACTGAGGTTTTTCAAACACATGACTTCCCGTATGCCTGTATTGCCTGTTCGATTTTCTCAGCGGAGAATTGGGCCCGTTTCTTTTGATTAAAATGCAAAATCAACACGCTCTGCTATTAATGACACTCTCAGAAGCCGCTCAGCTGAAGTAGCATAGCATTCTTGGTTTAAAGTAGCATTACGTAAGCTGCGGCGCCATTCCCAAAAGTTCTATAAGACCTTTATAGCATCACTAAACTAAATAATAATGCTTCTCTCTAAGCGTTAACAACAATAGGATTACTGTAACCGCTTCAGTTAATAAAGGCTCCTCTACTAGAAGCCTCGTGAATATTTTAGTTAATCCATTCGACCGTTATCGAGACGTCGAAAGTAATTTAATATTTATTTTTTTTTGTATTGCGCCTTTTTTATTATAAAACTTAACTGGTATGCCACGCGCTAGCTCCCTAATTACGTGTTTGGAATTGAGCTTCAGAAGGGAAGCGTACTAGCGGGAAAGAGAAAAAAAAAAGTATGGAAAGAAATGGAAAGCCTTTATCCCTCTTCAATCTTCTCTTGAGCAGTTTGATCATCGAACGACTTTAAATTCTGGCCCATAACGTGATTCCGCACTTCCAGTCGCTAACATCAAAAGAGCCGACGAATGCTCAATCTCTTACCTTGAAAGGAATTTGCGTTCATTCGTATAACGAGCACGTACTCCCGTCGTCAGCAAGCGGGACAGAGGCCTATTCAAGTTTTTTTATTCATTTTGTGTTTCTGTTGTTCGGCTCTAGCACAGTTATTTTGGGCAATGGACGGCTATTGAACCGAGGCGAGCAGGAATTGACCAGTCTGGTCACGTGACCTGACATTAAAGCCTCGCTCAATCTGCCGGACATTTGCTGCCCGCTCTTTCGTGGAGCCAAAAAAAAACAAAACTGAGCGGCCAACGTAAGCTGCTGCGAGGCCTCTGCACAGAAACAACATCATCCGTGCAAGAATTCAGCGGTGTTCCGGTGAGGAAATAATGTTTCGCCCTTCTTTTCTTTTTTTCTGTTCATCTCCAGTGAAACAGAGGAAATAAATATTGGTGTGCAAAACACCGAGTCATTTTAAATCAGTCTTACTGACGCTATTGCTCCCGTCGCTTAGGCGACAAAGTCGGAGCAAAAACGGTTCCGTACGAATCGTTTGCCGTATTCCGTATTCGACGCATCATGTTATTTGGAGCGGTTCAGCTCTTTTATTCATAGAAACTGCCCCCCCCCCCCTTTCCCCACACAAAAAACAAAACAAAAAAAAAGTTGTCTAGTTACTTTGGTCAGCCTTAAATTTCTCGTAGTCTAGACGCGTTAAAGAAAACTGGATGTGAACCCTCAAACTTCAAAATACCGGAGCAGCATCGACTTCCGTGTTTGAGAGATCTATTGACTGCTCAATACGAGTTGGCTACTTACTGCATATCGACACTTTTCCGTTTTTACCTAAGCTTCTACTAAGAAGTTTCGGCAAGTGTATGTTTTACCGTATCGCGTTGTCGCACATTGGGGAAATTTGTACCCAGACACAGTATACTTCAAAACTTTTTTTCGAGATCCCGGTACACCTCGCGATGATTACAGTGTGGAGTTTATTTGCTGCGCGAAAATAATACAATAGCACGTTTTAAAGAGACACGCGGTTGTATGAAATCGTACGCGCATGTGCGTGCTTTGTTTACGTGTCGGTTCCTTTTTGTGCTGAAGTCGTAGTTTGAGTTAGTAACACATGTTCGTGCGTCTATATTTACTTGAAGCGAACGCGGAGAGCCATGCACTGTGACTTTGTGAAGGAAAAAAGCGAATGACGAGGACTTAAAATATTTCTGACTCCCTACACGATGCGAGCAAGAACTGCGGGGAATAAAGACGCAAGCATGTTTCACCTCAAGCGTATACGTGGAGAGCCAATCACTGCAGTCTTGTAAAATAGGAAAGCGAATGACGAAGATTTGAAGGGGTCATGAAACGATATCGGGTTGGAATGTTCATGACTTTGCAGAGGCGTGCTGGCAGTGTTGTACGGAACGGCGTTCCTGGAACGCGTTCCTTTTAGGAGGAACGAAGGAACGCTGCCGTTCCATCTTCCATCGGTGGAACTGGAACGGGCACGCGTTACATTGTTACTGGAACGGAAGAAGTAACGGCGTTCCTTTTTTTTTTTTTGTCCAGGATAATTTTATTTTATTTTTTCTAATGGGGAAATTCTAGAAAATATAAAAACAATATATTTACGATGAGCAGGATCTCGTTAACTTTTTTGTTACTCATTTTGGTAACAAATGTTACTCAAACCCGACTGTTACCTCGCTCGGTAACAGTCGGGTGCAGGCGAGCTGGTGGACATCGATTTATTTTTCAGTGCCCAAGACTGCGGCACAAAAAAAAAAAAAAAAAAAAAAAAAAAAACCTTTCAGTCGAAGGAAAAGACACGGAAAGAATGACGTCTCAAACTCAGCCACATTCTTTGCTTCCGAGTGTCCTCGTACACCCAGAAATCTAAGGCCGGCTACAGCCATCACTGAACTTCCACTAAGAAACCTACAGTTACAACAACAGACCAGGTCACCAGACATCGAACGTGCTACAAGGGTGTAGCTCGAACACTGGACGCTTAAACGATACACAAAAATTGACCTTTATTCTCTCTCCCCTTCTCTCCCACCTTCAAACTGAACAACGAATCCGATCTTCACAAAGAAGGACTGGTAGTTTTCAAGACTGATGGCGAACTCCACTGGGCGTTTTGGAGCGCACCGGGATCAGTTGACCAGATCCGGAATGGAGCACACGATCCGAACGGGGTCGCGCCACCTACGGATCCCCATGGAACATGACCACTGCTCCGGGATCGGCGGATGCCTTCCCGTCATTCAACAGCCCGGGAATCCCCTTTCCGCGGCCGCCTCGGTCGTTTCGAAGACGTTTTCGCAATCGAGGTGCTAACACGTGTTCGACGCACGAGCGGCAGGAAAGGCTCAGGAGCTTTTAACAAAGATTGCCAGAATGCCTGTAGCGCGGCAAAACCTTCTCATCTCCTTCCTAGAAAACGAACCGGCTGTCGAGCCAAGGGGTAAGCAAGCGGCCATTACGAATTCTTCTGAGGCAAGATGGGCGAGATCAGGCGAGGTGCCCCGCGAGAAAGGAAGTCACGTGTGTGAGCCGAGGGCTGGCCCCGCTGGCTTCCGGTTGAATCCGCCGAAATCGTCAGAGCGACCTTTCTCGGATCCAGATCGAGATCTGGAGCGGGAGCTAATCCAAAACGACCAGTGAAACACGTCCGTCTCGATCCCGATCGCCCAGTGAAATGGGCTCGCTCCAGAAAAGTCGATCCCGGCGCGCTCCAAAACGACAAGTGGAATTCGCCATGAGCTTCAAAAAGCCCTACCCTCTTCTCCACTTACTCGCCTTGCGGACAGCAACATCGAGAAGGTGACTTCTGTTAAGGTCAAACAATGGGCTTTGTTAGATTGAAACGTTTGAGGTTGTTGTAAAACGCTCGTGCAACGGGGTGACCTTTTAATAAAGAATAATAAAATTTAACCCACTCCTCCCTTCCGGCTCACACCACATTTGGCTCGTCTGAATCATCCACTACAAACATTAATATGGTGAAACACTGAGATTTTTCAAGGTAAAACAAATTACAGGACGACACTTACTGCTTGTAGTATGCGAAAGCATTTAGTCCCTCGCGGTCGCCTCACAGTACACCGCACGAAGCACACTACGAGCACAGATGAAGTCCTGAAGCTTACTTTTTGCACACGGCGCTCCGGTGGTGATATCGTGCTCCCCCACTGCGCAGGCGCACTTAAAAAAAAAAAATCTGTGTGTCTGTTTTACCGCAAAACACACGGAGAGCTAATCACCGTAACTTATGGAGGCAGCTCAGCGAATGACAATGCCGAAACACATGTTTAGACCAAAAAACGTAGTCTGAGTTGTGTCAATAGATAGTTTTAATAGACCGTGTCCCCCCCCCCCCCCGCCCCCCCCCCCCCCCCCCCCCCGCTAAGCCCTCCGCAACGAAGAAACCGCCACTGCGCCTGCGTGCCGATGGCCTTGGCTGTGTAGTTCCGGGCAGCAGAGGGGCTTAGCGGAGGGGGAAACACGGTCTACTAAAACTCCCTATTAAGCAATGCAAGCGTGACGTTTTTCATTGCTTTATGTAACAACTCAGACTGTGTTTTTTGGTCTAAAAGTATGTTTCGGCATCGTCATTCGTTGAGCTGCCTCCGTAAGTTGCGGTGATTGGCTTTCCGAGTGTTGTGCGGGAAAGTAGACGCACGGGCTTTTTTTAGAGTGCGCGGCGCCCCCGCCGGCTTCACGGCTTCCGTGATGAAGCATCTGCATTGCTGTGATTTTCTTTGTGTTTTATTTCTGAGGCGCTTCCACTGTGACCTTGAGTGGCGCGTGCTTGATGACGTATTTTTATGGCCATCTTCCGGGCACAGCGCCGACGCCTTTTCGCGTAATGGGACATATAAGGCTTTCGCCTTAAAGGAGCCCTGCAAGGACTTTTTTACTGGTTTTTAATTTGCACCGAACCTGAGCTCACTGAACGTAGTAACTTAAAAGGATACTGAACCAAGGAATTTAGTGTCCATAATAAGTGGTGCACGTTCTTTCCACGAGCCAACAGCTGCCGGTGTGCGCGAGCACACGCAACGAAAATGACGTCAAAGACCTCCATTCGCGGTTAAGATGACAGTGAAATGTATGGGCTTCGGGCCAAAGGAGAATAAAGACAAGTTTTTCATCTACACAGTGTTGTCTGGTGTAAAAGGTAAGCGATTAATTGGTCTAACAAGCACGTAGCTTTCACTTGTAGAGATGAAAAGCCTGTCTTTATTCTCCTTTGGCCTGAAGCCCATGCATTTCACTGTCCTCTTAAGCGCTAATGGAGGCCTTTGACGTCATTTTCGTTGCGTGTGCTCGCGCACACCGGCAGCTGCTGGCTCGTGGAAAGAACGTGCGCCACTTATTATGGACACTCAATTCTTTGGTTCAGTATCCCTTTAATGAAACTTTTCTTTTCTCGAATGTCGCTTTATTTTAAAAGTTATACACCAACTCATGTTTACAAACAAACCGGAGCGCCCCTAGCAGACGCCACCGGCGCCGCGCATGCGCGAGGGGGATGTGGGCAAGAAGCTCGCCGTCGCCCATAAACAAACCACTGAAATGCGATGTTTTCGGCGTCGGTGTGAGTCTCCCTGCCCTTTTTTGCGTTGGAATTGTTGATTCTACGTCTTCCTGACGATGTCTGACTATCTTGAGCGGCGTCAGCGAAATTGCCGAGGCTCGTTACACCACAAACCTTCGCTTGAATAATGTGACATTTGGCGATTCATTCCGCGTGGACGCCTCAGTATGTACGCTAAAGCCTGATTCGCATGATGAGATTTCGCTCGCAATTTTCAGTCGCGACGCCACTCTGGCTGCAAAAGCGTGAACCGCAGCTGAGATAGTCGACGTCGATACTGAAAATTGCAAGCAGAATCGAACCAACTGAATTAGGCATAACAAGTCGGTGATTATCACTGGTAACTATGATCAACATCTCCTTGTATCTACTGTTTACATCGAGCCTGCTTACCAACCTTCAAATTTAAGTCTTTTGAGGTCTGCACTTACTTCTTATCGCAAGTACCCGGCCAGCATTTGGTCTACGGGCCGGCGTCGTCTAAGAGAGCATACGACAAGCATAAACGTTTGAAAGAGCAGACGACAGTTCGAACAATCAGGCGGCCGTTTGAACTTGAAGACGCACTGAACGTAGTCCGCAGGTGGTCCGCACAACTTGACGGTTTTCTGGCGTTCATGTTGAAACAAAACAAATGAATCTGATGACTACAAGTATCCGTGAATGCAACCCAAAGTGTTTCCCGCCCAAGCAATCGTTGTCCGACGGTGTCTGCTTTTCCATTTTCACGGCGCATATGCAGATTCTCGGACGAACCGAGCACGTGAAAACTGACCTTCAAACCTTTCTCGACACTTTTGGTACGGCCCTAGTCGCGGCGTTTTGACGAGAAGGCAGGTTTTTGTCTGATTCCTTTCAAAACAACGCAGGAATACACGTCTGGCATGGGGACTTTTGCCCACAGCCCCACACCGGAAGTGCGACCGACGCGCCACCACCGCGCCGTGACGTCACAGAGCTGAGTTCGTGTATAGTCAAATTCAAATTAAAAAACAAGCCAAAAATAACCTCGTTCATGGCGTCCTTGGTCGCTTGAGTGGCCTTGAACTAGAGGAGGGGTAGTGAGCTCAGCGAGCGCTCATGGCTGCCGCATCTGTGTCGACGGCTCGAGAGGGCGCCACTAAAGCATGTTCTGCATAGGCTGTATGAAGCGGGCAGCCAGGGCGGCTCGCATTGCATTTGCTGCGCGATTAAACACTAATTCGGCATGATACTTCAGTGGCCACAGACGACAGCAAACACGGGGTAAAGATCAGTTCAGAACGGGAACCACTTCGAGATGCCATACCGCCTAACGGCCAAACCGCAAGCCAAACCTGCTCGCCGAAGGCCTTCGGAACGCTCGGAACCGGTCGGATCCTCGAGCCCGTATACGACCGCAGCGCCGCCGCGTGCATCCGGGACCTTTCTATGCTCGCCGCTCGTCGGTGCCTGATCCCACCACCCCTTTCTAGTATGCGCCGCCTTTTCCACCGCTTGGTGGCGTGTACTTTTGAAACTGCATTTGTTTCTTTTTTCATCTAAATACTGAACAAAAACTAATTTCATAAATAATTGAAACGGTTCGCGCCACTTATATTTTGTATTTCGACTAAAAAGAAGCTTTTAGCGGCTCTGACCAGTAGTCGCCAGGACCAAAGACTTCACATATCGCGCGCTTTCGGCACCGCGGGTCGCCCCTGTATGGCGGAGATTTCCGCGTCGTCCGGTTAAAATATGACGCCCTGATATTTAGTTACTCTCTCCGTGCCCGCTGGCTTTCCCGAACCCCAAGAGACGTGAAAACCGCAAAAAAGGTAGACGCTTAAATAGGAATGCAGGGACCCCTTTAATATACCAACAAATGGAACCTTGCTTCCTGTTGTTGTCTTCTGGTATCCCTTCATCACGGCATTTAAATCTGTATGTTTCCATTTTATGGGATGTGTTTCATTTTAATTCGAACCGATTTATTACAAAACATTCTTAAAAGATGCACTAATACGGTTTGTGCAGGTGAGTTATAAAGCCAGGTGTACATTATGTGGGTGGCTAATTTTTGCGATGTCTGATAATTAACTAAACTTCCTTAATTAAAGTTTTAATTAGTACAAAATAATCGTATGGTCTCAATTAGAAACATGCTGATCATAATCGAAAACCACTATATCAGTCAATTTTTAGATCGACTTGATTAAAAAGTTAATTAAGAAAATTTAGTTTATTATCCGATTCATGGCAAAGATTAGCCACCCACATAATGTCCCCCTAGCCGTATACCCTGCACAAACCGTATTACTGCGTCTTTTACAAATGTTTTGTAATAAATCTGTTCGAATTAAAATGGCACACCCGGTGTATATATATATATACTATATATATATATATATATATATATATATATATATATATATATATATATATATATATATATATATATAACTTTCTTTGATTTGATTAATAATGGTAATTAGTAAAATACAAATGTAACGTATATAACGATACGTTCCCTTTTTTTAACGGGAACGGGATTGAGTTCCTTTCTCACAGATGGAACTTGTAACGGGAACGCATTCCAAAAAATCAAAAGGTACGGGGAACGAGCTTTCGTTCCTCTTTTTGTAGAACGTGTCCAACACTGCGTACTGGTCCTAGTCTGGCCCAAGTATTCTCGCACAGACCGCCACTGATTCAGAAGCTTCTTTGTCGCGGTGAAATTGCGAGGATAAAAGGGGAAAAAGTAATTTGGTGTGTGTATGTTTATACAGCCTGAATTTACTCTGCCTCAAAGGGCCGCCTGTCTCTCAGCTCTAGATGAGCAATTTAGCCAGTGCGGTACAACCGCTAGCCCGCGGTCTTTAACGTGCACCACGCAGTAGTGATACCCGACCGCACGCCGGTACGATGCTCATCCAGATCGAATAAAAATAAAAAGGGACTATTTCTTTCAATCTTGCCTTCGCAAAGCCTGGTGACGTAATTGTGGGATCGAAACCACTCGCTTGACTACAGTCGAGCGGGGCTCATGAATTGGACACGAGAACTGCGTGAGCACTCGACTTCGGCTCGTAACAATCAATGCCTCGGTGGACACTCAGGTAGTGGCTCGTGTCCAACCACTGCGGTCATGAGAATAACCCAACTCTAACAATGCCTGAAGCTCAGCACGCGTTTTCTACAGGGTGTCACAAAATAAAATTTACACGGTCTTTTTTACCGCAAAAATAAACTAGGCATCGCCGAACGCTCATTCTCCGCCCAAAGGTAGCGCTAGAGGTCACAACCAGATGCCAAAGTTTCAGCCCGATCCAATAACTTAATCAAAAGTTATAAGTGATTTTCTGAAAATTTCAATGGGAAAATGGAGCCCATTTTTGCCCGTTTTCGGTTTCTGGTGCCATAGAGCCCCATGTGTTCGAAAACTCCGTCGGCCGCCATTTTCCCATTGAAATTTTCAGAAAATCAGTTATAACTTTTGATTAAGTTATCGGATCGGGCTGAAACTTTGGCATCTGGTTGTGACCTCTAGCTCTACCTTTGGGCGGAGAATGAGCGTTCGGCGATGCCTAGTTTATTTTTGCGGTAAAAAAGACCGCGTAAATTTTATTTTGTGACACCCTGTATTTTGCCAACCCCAGCGCGTGGCCATGACTAACGTTGGTGGCGTAGTATTAGCGGGGAGATGTTTTGGTGGCACCCCCCTGTGGTTACCTCTCGTGACGTCATTACCTTGCGAACAACAAGTTCGATGGTGTTTGTAATTAGCACGGTGGAAGCTTAAAATCATTGCGCTCTTAAAGCAACACTGCTAACACCGTCAAAATTAAAGTTCTGACATTCCTGTTATTTCCGTCGATGAGAAATACTTTGCTGACGTCACAGTCAGCATTCGGCCAATCGTAGCAGGCCGACCACAGCGACGCTTTCGATCGCTCACGTCGCCAATAGGCACCAGGCCACGTGGCCTCTTGTTCTGGCTCCGAGTTGAGGGGATGAACGATGCTCATATATATATATATTTTTTTTTTTTTTTTTTGGGGGGGGGGGGGGGAATTGTTATTGCCTAAAAAGAACAGCTAAGGCAAGTTGATTCGGTTATTAACGTTAGGGTGTGATTCCAAGTAGCATTTAGCGAAAGTGGAAAAATCGTTTCATGGCTCTTTCCAATACTTCTTACTCAGGATACGATGCGATCTCGATCTGCGGGGAATAAACACGCGAGCATTTTGTGTTCGCACAGTGTGAGTGTACGTGCGTGTGCGTATGCGTGCGCGATTGTGTCGGTGTTTTTTCTTGTTTTTGTTTTCCCGAGAAATGCGAAAATAAACTATACTTCGCTTCAGCTTAAGTCTAGACGAAGCCGACTCTACGATGTAACGCGACCAGACAAGCAGTCAAAAACCCAAGTCACTAGGCTTTTTTGTTTTGTTTATGATTGGTTCAGCGATAATAGAACACGTGCAGAAACGTGACGAACACCATGATGGTGTGCCTTTGAAGCTTTCTGATTCTTCTCATCAGCTCGTAACGTCGGCTGCGTCTGGACTTAAAGTGAAACGAAGTATAGGGAAACAAGAACTAGTATGTTTTCGTTTGTTTTTTTAGTTGGTCCAGAACTATTCTTTTAAAGGACACATGCAAAGAAAAAAACATTTTTTTTAAATAGCTTAGATGGAAAAAGGATATCATAAAACGATTTTACAACGAAGAAAAAAAAATTTTAGAGCTATATTTACGGCGCTATACGAATTTGTAGTTGGCGCCCGCGGGCGCCGCAGAAAAGTGGCCCTTATTTATCACGTGACGGGCCCATATTTGTCACGTGGTGCTCGCACTCTTTCGGAAGCTTCCTATGGCCTCTAAAAGTAACTTATTCATCTTTATTTAAAGTATACAAAAAACTAAGATTAGTAAGTAACTTTAAGAGCCCAAAGGAAACTCCTGAAAAAGCGCAAGCAGACGTGAGGGACTTTAAGACGTGATAGACCTGTGCGCCGGTCAAATGACGGCGGCGGCGCCCCGAACCAGACGAACTTCTGCGGCGGCGGCGACGGCGGCGTGGAGAAACGCGTTGAAGCGGCGTTCGCACAACGCTCAGCGTGCGGCGGCGGCGTCGCTTTACGGCTCCGGCGACGCAGGGCGGTGGCGCGCGGGCCTACCACGTGACCAGCGGCGGCTCCGGCGGGCGCAACCTACAAATTCGTATAGCGCCGTAAATATAGCTCTAAAAATTTTTTTTCTTCGTTGTAAAATCGTTTTATAATATCCTTTTTCCATCAAAGCTGATTAAAAAAAATGTTTTTTTTCTTTGCATGTGTCCTTTAATGGTACTTGCGATAGGATTAGTTTAGCCCTGTGACTAAGTTGGTGGCCACGAGGCCCATTGGAAAATAGACAAAATGTGTGGATTAGTTCGCTAATCAACTAAAAAGTTTAAATAACCTTTTTTTTCTTGGGGGTGGGGGGGATAATGCAGTTGAAGAATTGACGCGGGACCTCATTATGGTTTACAGAAACAAGGGTGATTGCGCAGTTGAGCTGGTGAGCGATCATACTAAAAAAACGAAACTTGGAGGACTCTCAGTGAGCTTCGGCTTTAAAGGCCACTGAAAAGAAAAAGAAATGTTTTTTTTGTTTTTGTTTTTAACAGTCTGGTTGGGAGACGCGTGTCAAAAAATTATTTTAAGCGTTTTTTTTTTTTTTTATCAATATTGAAGGCGCGAGATTTATTTTAAATTCTGCGTGCAAAGTCGATGACGTAACGGAATGGTCATACACTCTTTTCACCTCAACGAGATGGTCATCAACTATCTTCACCTCAACGTGATGGCCAAGCCGATTCCCCTCTCCTCTACGCGCCCGAAATGCCGAGAGTGAAAACAAGTGGAAAGGTCAGGAGGTGACTACCGACTAAATCGCGTCTCGCGCCGTCAATATTGCTCTAAAAAGAAGAGTTTTTTTTTTTTTTTTTTTTTCGCGTAAACTTAATTTCTTGACTCGCGTGTCCCACCCAAACTGTTTTAAATTTTTTTTTTTTTTTTTTTTTTTAAGAGTGGTGCGAGATAGCGTTTACGTTCCCCGTTCGCCTCACCTTCTCATTCGCTTCTCATGCTCTTCCTGCCAGTGAGCGGAACGTGCGGTGGACATGGCCTAGTCAGTGGGTGTTTCGCTCGCAACCGGAGGGCCGTGGGTTCGAATCCCGCCTAAAATTCTTCAAATTTTTATTAAAGAAAGATGTCCCCTTGCGTAAAATGTCCCCTTGTACACGGCTTCCAACCGAAACTAAGCGACGAAATTGCATCCGTGGCGTCGATCCCTCCAACCAGAGCCATCTAAACTGGGAAAGTTTTGGATTCTTTTGAAGATATGACAGCCTAGCTACCACGACCAGAGATCTGTCAACCAAATGTTTCGCCCGCCATATTGTGTTACTAATTCATGACCCACTCTGGATTAGCCACCCCATGTCTGCAGTGGGTCTAGGCCAACTCGTCGAAAGTCAACTCGTCGATGGCCACCTCATTGGCGGCCCATTCGTCGAATAGGCCAATTCATCATAGGGACACTCGTCGAAGGAAAACTCGTCGAAGCAGCCAACTGTTTGCCGCTTTTTCAAAGCCAAAGTGTATATGTTTTGTCCTGAAATTTTAAAGAAAACACTGCCCTATAGTAATCCGTAAAATCGCTGCACGGTAATTGACCTCCAGTGTGCTCTTTCTTGTGAAAGATAACAACTTGCCGCTTTCGTGTCTTTCACGGTGCAGTGGGGGACGGTCATTACGTCGCGCGTGTATCACTGGAACACGAGTGCTGACTGTCGCAGCTGGCGGCGATAGCCTGCGGCAGCTCATTACAAAAATGTTAACCCACCTGGCCCACCCGTTCACGCCGCTTCGCGACGAGTCTGCGATGCTCATTACAAAAAGTAACAAAGAAAAGGAACAAAAGCAAAATCATGAGATGGCACATTTCTCAACTTGCCTCAAGTTTCTGTCCTGTCTTCGCCATCTAGTGATTTTCCTTTCAGATTTGCTACCTAACAAGGGCTCTGTCCCTAGTTCAAACAAATAAACATGTACGGTAGGTAAAACGATAACGAGAAGCCACGAAATTTTACCTCGGACCCTCATTACTCCCTTTCGACGACTCACCCTTCGACGGATTGCATCTTTTGGGAAGTTGCCCTCTGACAAATTGACTTATTACGAATTGGCCCATTCGATGAATTGGCCCTCGACGAGTTGGCCCTCGACGAGTTGGCTTTCAACGAGTTGGCCGGATCCCGTCTGTAGTGAAGGGCATCGTGCCAAAAGGGTCTCTTGTTAACGTTAGCGCCTTTATCGGCAACGAGTTTTAAAATATTACCGTCTTTCATTCCCTCTTTTTGTCTCCAAAATTACTTTTCTATATACTCCCACCACCACCACAATTCAAACACCGCGGAAAGAGTTTGCTATGCAGAAACTGCCAACACGGGCTCTAAATTAACTGAATACTTTTTTTTTTTTTTGAGAAACCTTGTCTTTGTTTGAAAACAAACAAAAAAAAGCTTATTTCTAAGTTTTGTTATTGGAGATTCATAAAAAGTGGGCAGTTTTTTTAATGCAGTGCCCAATTACAGGCGTAATGGACTACCGATGTACGAGAAATGTTTTCATAACGCTATACTTGTACCCGCGAATTTAAGTGGGCTCGCTAAAAGTGGAGTGGCGAAACGAAAACGAATCTCCATATTGTATCACGGCGATGTGGGCTTATTTTAGCTAGAAGCTCCCCCCCCCCCCTCCCCCCATCGGTCGAACTCTCTCAGTACATACGGCTCTGCCTCCACCCTGCGTCGGCTCCACAACCCCATGCCCGCGTCGTAGGTTGACGTCAGCGGCACAGCGCAAGAGCAGATCAGAGGGATCGATGACATGAGCGCTCTTTGCTCGCATAGTTTCGGTGTGTAGCCGTGTACAAGGATGACATTTCTTGTCCCTTAGCGCCCACGACGAATTTTTAATCGAGCTCTCATGACACGTCTAGACCATAATAAGGTCGAGCGTCAGTTCTTCAACGGCAGAATGCCTCAAAAATGTGCATTTAGAATATTAAGGAAAACTTTTTGCTAGTTAGCTAACTGATTAACCAATTTCACCTCTTTTCTAGTGGCCCCAGTGACCCTCCAACTCATCCCCAAGGCTAAAAGAACCCTAGTAAAAGTTCCCTTCTTTTAAATAAAAAAAAAAGTCTAAACCCACTAAAAAAAAAAATAGTCACGCTGTAAACCCAATAAATATAATTCGATGGAAGGGATCGAAGGCCAATGGATAACATTCCATCTTATTGGAGCAATAAAATAGCTGATTGAAGTGTGTGTGTGCACGTGCGTGTGTGTGTGTGTGTGTGTGTTTGTTTGTTTGTTTGTTTGTTTGTTTGTTTGTTTGTTTCCTGAGAACGACGCAGTTCGACTCCCGGAATTACTTTGCGACGATGCTTTCGCGTATGTGGACCGTATGCACCTAATTAACGAGTCAAAGACTCAGAAAATGACCCCCTTGCGTTCATTGTGAAGAGAATGAAAACGACTCAGTATCGGTGTCGCGTACTACCACGAGGAAACTAGTCGTCTTCGGGTTTCGTGGAAGCTGACATGGATTCAATTAAAGCGTATTAGCCCGAATTTCAAATAAGTTGATCACTTGTCGTGAGCCGCAGGTGAGGCGTTATAACTTCGCACAGTGCCGTATTCTGCACGCTCCCGCGGTAGAGGGTATACGAGCGACAACCAAGAAGGTTTCGACTTGACAGTCTGTTCTTTTCAGAAACAACCAAGAAGGTTTCGACTTGACAGTCTGTTCTTTTCAGAAACAAATTTGTGCGCAAGGACAGTACTCCCGCGTTCATGTAGCTTTGGAGACGGATTAGATAAGGGAACGTCTGTATCTACGTTTTTCAAAGCTCAAAACCAGCTATGTATGCACGAAGTCCTCCCTTCCTCGGGCAGCTATACTTCCCTGGAGAAGAACAGGCCATAAAATATGTACGTGTTTTTTTCCTTCACCAAGCAATAAATTCTGGGTTCCGGTATTATGCAACGCATATAACACTATATTCCCAGCTTATGACGGAGAGCAAATGTTCAATGCTAGCCTCGGTAGCGGTATTCGCAAAAAAAGCAACAGAATGTTTTTTTTTTTTTTTTTTTTTTAGTTACGACAAATTCTGCGGTTCGCTGTTATGCAACGTATACACCATCTGTTTCCAGCTGACGATGGAGGGCAATGGTTCGATGCTAGCCTCGGTGAACTGTACTCGTGGAATAGCGAGAAAAAAGTCTTGTGTTTTTGTTAATAAGATTGGCTATTGTGCAACGTATGCCACATCAATTCCCAGCTCATGATGGTGAACGAGGGTTCGATGCTAGCGTCGGTAAACGAATTCGTGGAACCGCAATAAAATAACTTTCCGCGCGAATTCCAAATGGAGGCTGCTTCTATTTCAACCGGGTAAACAAATACTGTGGTACACACTGAGGAGAAGACACACGATGCTAATAAGTGTATCATAATCACATTATGACACTTCGAAGAAAGGGCTTAAGATTGCATGGGATACTTAAAAAACGGCTTTATAGTTTTTTCTCGGCTTTTAATTATATAAAAATCTTTCTATAAAAAAAAAAAAGAGCTTGCGCTTCTCGTTGGCAGGGCGTATCGCTATCTTACTTCTCACTTCACTGGTGTGTGTGTGTGTGTGTTTGTGGGGGAAAAAGGGGGGGGGGGGGCTTATTCTTTGTGAAAATAGGTGTGCTCTTATTTCACGTGAGAAAAAATAAATAAAATATATCGCGTCAAACACGTGTGGCTTTTTTTTTTTTTTTCGGACCACCGTACTACGCACACTGCTCATGGCCTTTACCATAAGGAAACTTGGTAAACTAGATCACACAAGTCTTTTTTGTTATACACGTATACACAGCGTGTACCAGATAACTTGCACCAAACTTTAAAAAAAAAATAACTAAAAAGCGGGGCGATTTGCGGGAGTAAGTCCAAAGGTGATTAGTTACCAAGCGGCTTACAAAAGTGCACGATTTGTTTTGTTTGCGTGCGCCTAGTTTTTTAGTAAATAAAATTATTTGTTTTTTTTTATTATTCGTTTTAGGGCTGACGTGCCAATTGAAGAGTTGTAGAGCGCATTGAGAAACACCCAAACAAGGTATTTGCTACATTATCCGCTTTGCGCGATTATTTTTATTAGCCTAAAAAGAAAGCCCGCGAAATATATATATATATATATATATATATATATATTTTTTTTTTTTTTTTAAGAAAAAGATATCTGGGTGTCTCTTAATGCGCTCCACAACTTTCCAATTCACACCTCGGATCTTAAACGAATATTTCAAAGGTTAGCTAATTTGTCTTAATTAATTAAATAACTAGGCGCACTAAATAAATTATTGTTCTTTCCTAAGACGTTTGCTAACAAAATACAGTTGGTTGCACTCCTACAAAGCGCTCCGTTTTTTGCTTGTTTTTAATTTTGGTGCAAGTTATTTGGGACACAATGTATACATGTATAGTATACAGGGTGTGTTTTCGGAGGTCGTATGTAGCAGATATTCCCAGCACTTAATTGATATCGGCTTGCCCTGCCTTTTGTGCGCACTTGCTCACAACATAACCACCTGTATTTCCTACCTCTCACGTCACTCAGCGATTACGCAAGTTTCTAGTATGCACGTGCGATAAATGGGTATCTGGTTTCCAACCGGACCGCCTCAGTAACAGTAAACCTAGCTGGCTACTTAAAGCAGCTGACAGATGTGTACACCTCTCGCACGCTGCTACCGACTTCTTCTAAAGCGCACAGCCGGAAAGACTAATCCAAAACCCGAAGCCAGATTTGTGCGGGCTTGCTACATGAAGTTTGCCGGCGCTGAAAGCGCACTCAACGAGAAAGCCACGTCAGCTTCAAAAGGTAAAAAAAAAAAAAAAAAAGAGCGCGTTTGACTGAGTTTAATATTTTGTTCTTCTGCGTTTGTGTAATGCTGGTGACTTGAAGGTACCAGTCGTAATCGAGTGAATCAATATAAGCAATATAGAGACTTAAAACAAAACAAAACGAATTCAAATAACACAAGTACTGACAACAAGACCTCACTTTTTTTCATTTTTTTTTTTCAAGAAACGTTGGAGTGGCGAATATCTAGAAGGTGCCTCGAGTAACAATGGAAGTTTTAATAACCAAACCCCAGCGTCGCAAGAGTGCCGTAAAAAACTAATATTTAAATTATAAAGAGGCAAGAAACTTAAAGGGGTCGTGAAACGTTTTTCAAAAATTCTGCGCATGTGCGATATTTTGATTGCCGGTCCTCTATTAGGTAACCCACGCGCATTCGTTTTATCGTCCGGATTAATTTATTAGCGTAAAACGACAATTTCGGTTTCCCGGGCAGCTTCCCTCTCAATTCTACGGCTACGTCACATCAAGACAGCCAATCGGAAAGTTTTACTTTCTGACGTCACGCGTAGAAGTCAAAGGCGAACCAGATACGTTCCTCAGATGCAAGATGTCCGATCGGCTGGCCCTCCCCGAGCTTCAGCGTCGATTAATCGAGCGAAGCAGACTTCTCGACTTTCTGCCTTATGCGGCCACCCCCCTCCGAAGAGTACGAGACCGCTCACCATCCGACGGCGACACCAACAGCGAAGACGGGGCGAGCTGTGAGCAGCGAGGTTCGCTGTCAATGGCTCGAAGCCAGGCCGCTCTTCGCTGTGGATCGTCCGGTAACTTATGCAACCGAATGTCGTTCATTTTACCATACCTCGTGCTGCATTCTCTAACAAGACACACGATCGGCATGGCGAGTGCTGAAGCGCGCACACAACAGACGCCAACGACGCCAAGCACACACAACAACCTAAACGTGATAAAAACAAAACAGCGCAAAGACAAGGACGAAGTAGAAGAAACCACAGAACACCGCGCTGCGCTGTGTCCTGTGGTTTCTTCTACTTCGTCTTTGTCTTTGCGCTGTTTTGTTTTTATCAAGTCTACTTATCAACTAACCCAAACTTCTACGTTAATAAACCTAAACTTGCCGCGCACAGAAAATGCGCAGCGGCGAGCAGACGACGGGGCGACAGGAGCGGGGAGGGGCCGACGTTGCTATGGTTGCCGGACGACGGAAGTCTCGAATGTGTTAGAAAACGAAACTTACCTGCAATCATGTGATATAGTACTTCCGAATTAGTTTTAGAACGCCAGTAACTTCCTCACTATTTTTATAACTTACTTTTTATTATTGGAACACAATATAGAGTACAGTAGATCCTCAACCTTACACAGGTCTTATTGTGACGTTTTGTTGCTCATGCTGGGCAACGGTGTCGCATAGTCGTTCCAGGCACCCCAAGAAACACTATTTTCAAACACTGTTTATAAAATGTGGGCGTAATTTTTCGACGTGATATTTGGGATTTGGGATCTTTGAGATCTCATCAATTTTATAAAATTAAGACTGTTCATATCTATTTTCTTTGCACGAGCCCTTTAAGGCGTTTTGGGGGGTGACCACAAGTGCGAATCCTCCATTAATTGCTGGAGCAAAGGGATGAGGATTAGTGGTCCGCGCGTGGCAGTGGCGTCTTTTTTTTTTTCTTTTTTTTTTTTCAAGCATAGGGTTTTTTTAAGTGCTTATTTTATCGATCATCAGCCTTCCCATAAAAAGGCTTCTCGAGAAAAAGTCAATTTCCAAGTATCCATCTTAAGCTGCTGAATCGGAGACAAGGTGGGGATACTCACCTTGTCAGCTGCACATGGCTGTTTCAGATATCCATGGTTTCCTACCGCCTGCCCTCGTCGTAACTTGACAGCGCAGGGTCGTTCGAAAAATACAATGCTGGTGTTGACATTTGGTCGCTTCCGCGTACGAGCTCCTCCGCCCCTAATAGTGTCCGCGGCTCGAGAACCTGTAGCTCTTGTTCATTCAAGTGTCAAATCACTCGGACCAAGTGCATTTCGCCCCTCCCCGCAAAAACAAAACAAAAACAAAAGTGTGATCCAACTAGAGTGCAGACAGTAATCCAGCTGTGCGCTCGATGTGTGTCGGGCAGAAACCCATATACCCCCATATACGTCCTCGTACCTCACCGAGAAATACGTCTCGACAGAGGCTTTTGCATCGGGGAGATTACTTTACGCTCGCGTGGTATTGGGCCCGACGCCCGAGGCAAAAATCACAAAAAAGGAAGGTAAAAAAATGCGAACAAGCAAAAAAAAAAGCACAAATAAAAAAAATGCTGGTCCCCCCCCCCATGCAGTTCTTGTCAACGTTGATGGCGCGCGTTCGATAGAGCCCATGGCGGCCACCCGGGTTGTCAGAAACAGAACGCTCGCCAGGAGAGCCGGACGGCGGGATCTACGCGGTTTTTCTATAGGAGCTGCAGTCGGTGTGTGGCTGAATGTGCCGGCAGCTAGTCGGAGCTAGCGAGGCAATCGAAAGGAACGTGCACCGCTTTCGGTAGTCGACCGCCAAAGCCCGGACTCCGAAGAGGAAATAAGCCTCCGGAAGATGCGCTTTTTGGGAGACAGAACCAGGTGGACAGTTAGCGCGAGAAATGCAGGGAGCGGTACGCACTATATACACCGCGCGTCACGGTTATCGCGAAAACGACATTGGCTTTTTGTTTTGTGTTTTTTTTTTTTTCAGCGAAGCTGCTTATGGCTAGGGCTTCGTGGATTGTTCGTGTGCGTCAACAAAAACTCGCGCGCCCTCTGTCGTTGTTCCAAGCGCTTAATTGCGTGCCTAGTTTCCTCCCGCTCTCCCGGGGTGGCGGTGCCGTCGCGCGTGTCTACTTCCCGCCGGGTGGTGGTTTCGTCGCGCGTGTCTAGCTTCCTCCGGCTCCTCGGGGCGGCGATAGTTTCTACCTCTGTTCAAAATTCTGTGTCACGTCTGTGTCGTGTGCTAAACAGCTTCGCTGGTCATCCACCTTCGTAGAGTGAAATGGCTCATGATTTTTATTGTGCTCGGAGGTCGTGTTGATAAACATCTACCCTTACCGTCTAAGTTAGTTTCCATGGATCAGCACGTCCATTCACGTTGCTAGTTTGGATGACAGGCCAGTTGTGAAAGAGAAACGGGGAAAAAAACTGCCGACTAGCTGTTCACTCTAACTGTGGCGCGCCCTTTACATTTTGCTAGATTTAACGCCGAAATCTGGTGTGAAGCTTTTGGAATTCATACGCGTCATGAAGACAGAATAGCATATACAAAAGCGCAGTAGGGAGCAGTCGTGCTTGTCTTATGTCAGATTATTGGCTTTAAGCGGTACAATGAAAACTAATTATTTTTAAAACGCTTTAAAGAAACACTTTTTGCTCTTTGGTTTTTAATTTAAAAAAGTTCAAGAAATATATAGGGTGGTTCAAGTCACCAGGCTCGATCTAAAATGGACCGTAAAAATCGACGCCTGCACGTAGCCATCTAAACTTTTCGTCAAAGACGTATTTCACAGGTCGGTTTTTTCTTGTAAAATTACAAAGCGTAGTTCTAGTAAAAAATAGGGCCAAGAAACTTGCCAGGGTCTACGGCGGGCGGCGACCGAGACGACCAAGTCGAGTAGCGAGGTGTGTTTGGCGTTCGTATTTATAGATGGCGTCGGGAGCAGCGTCTGAAGGTGCAGCCGACCAGCGAAGGATAGCAGACGACACGCAGATGAAATCCGTTGGCAGCAAAAGCACCGCCGTTATGCAGACGCGTTTTTTTTTTTTTTTTACTTTTTTGCTTTCATTGTTTGCAATTATTTTTTACCCGAAGAAACATTTCAAGTAGATTATATTCGTTTTAATAAACCACAGGGGTCGCGAGCCGTCGCGATAAGGAGGTAGCGCCATCTATCAATACGAACGCCAAACACACCCCGCTACTGGACTCCTGTCGTCTGCGTTGCTGCCCGCCGTAGACCCTGGCAAGTTTCTTGGCCTTAACTTTTACAGAAAGGGAGCTACGTTTTGTAATTTTACAAGAAAAAACTGACCCCTAAAATACACCTTTGACGAAATGTTTAGATTGCTACGTGCAGGCGTCGATTTTTATGGTCCATTTTAGATCGAGCCTGGCGACTTGGACCACCCTATACTATATCTTACGGTGGTTTTGGGTTGAAAACGAAATCCTGAAAGGGTTTAGCTTTCTGATTCTGTTTCTCTTTTACTCAATGTGTGATGTTTTAAAAGTATACGAAAACTCTTCTACTTTATCATTTTATTTTATTTTTGTGTGTGACTGCGGGTAGTATGTGTGTGTGTGGTATGGGAAAGGATCGAGTTACAAGTGAAAAGAAGCCGCAACTTATAAACATCACTAATTACGTACCATGTCCTATTGTACATAAATTTGCATGTATGTGTGCGACTTCAATATTTTGGTCAAGGTGCTCCAACAGGCAAACTTGACAATACTCTGGGAATGCAGTATTTTGTATTACTCCAAGAGGAGCACTTTGTATGACGAATTATTCCCACTCCAAGAGACGGTTGACGGGAATGCCCAAGAGGCCTCAACTGCAGTCAAACCTCCGCCTCCAGCGCGTGCTGGTTGCCTACTAACGAGCCTGGGCTGGGCATGCCCACGATACGCCCGAGTTTTATCGAAGGTACAAAGCTCGCGCGAGAGTTGGAGTTTTAGCGGAATTTTTAAATTGTCACCGACTATAAATTAATTCGCCATTTTTAAAGGCACATGGGGAGAAGTAGAAAACCAACAATTCTACCATTTCGTCGTTTACCCTGAGACTGGGTTTTTTTTTTAGAAGAGCAAAAGTAACAGAAAAACAGACAGGTCTCAAACTCAGCTACAAGTTTATTTCAACAACCTCCTCTTATATAGTTCGTTCTCGTCGTCATCCACCAATCACAAACGACTTGTCCTCTGCACCGTGACTTTACAAGTTCCACTCTATCACAAAAGAAGCGGACACTCCCAACGTTTCCAAGTGAAAATGTTCTAGCAGAAGATATGGCACACAAAGACTTCAATCAACGCTTTTGTGTCCTCACATTAAACAGGACAACAGCCCACACCAACAACCCACTCAAAACAGGTCACCTCCAAAATAACCCCCACAAACAATACACACCAAACACTACAAAAAAAAAAAAAACTCTTAAAACTGTAAAAATTGCTTGCAGCGGTTCCCTATTTGCATGGAAGGTTGACTAATGCAATTTCTCAACGATCTAATCCTAATTGTTTCTCTTACCACCCTTTTAACATCGTTGCTTTCCTTAACAACTACATCCGTTCCAGACCAATCCGTTGTGCAGTTTCTACACTCCTCCAGACGCTTAGCCAACTCCGAATTTGCTGCATTATTTTTCACATTCCTCTTGTGTTCTGTTAAACGATCGTTCAAACACCGAGAGGTTTGGCCCACATACTTAAAACCAAGAGTTAGAAAGGAGTTCGTTAAAACTGTTGCAGACAGATAAAACAGGAATGTTTGCAGTTTTGCCTGTACAGGCCTTTCAGAAGAAGTCGGAGGAAGCGTTGGGGTCATTGTTTAATGAATGGAAGGAAAATATTGGGAAGCTGAGGAAGAGCATTTGCAAGGTTTTTCTGGAGGAAAGCATGGAAGAGGTAGCGAAAAGCGTTTTGAAACCGTTGCGTTCAACGCTCTACCTTAAATTCTTTTTGAAGGATCATAAGATTGAAATGCCCCTACGTACCGTTGTTAACGAGAATGGGACGTGGCAGAAGGTGGTCTCATGCTTCTTACAGCGGGGTTTGAAGTTAGCTAATTTGGAGAAGTCAATTGCCTTAAAGAACTCTAGTGAGTTGATTGAAGTAATGGAAAGGTTTCACGGAAGGAAGTGCGCGATATTCTCCATGGACATCAAGGACCTTTATTACTCTTTAGAGAAAAGCAGACTAATGAATAGAGTGAGGATTGCCTTGGAAGGGAACCTTATTAAGTTTCAATCAGGAACAGGATTAGTGGTGGATAGTTTTCTTTCGGTGCTAGACCTTTATTTAAAGTCAACGGTATTGGAATACGAAGGTCGCAAATTTGTGCAAAAAGAGGGAGTCTGTATAGGTTCGTCTGTAGCGCCTTTGTTAGCGGAAATCTATTTAAACACGGTGGACCAGCAAGTGTATGACAGGGTAGAAGAGTTGTCTCCAAAGTGTTTTGTGAAAAGATTTGTGGATGATATTTTAGTTTGCTCTGTTCAGGAAGGGTTGGACCATGTTTTAGAACAATTAATAAGGTCAACGGCGCCAGAGTTGAGATTCACGATAGAGAGGCCAAGGGGCGAGGTCCTGCAGTTTCTCGACCTGCGTTTACATTTGGAACGAGGTCTTTGTTGGGAGTATGGGAAGGTAAACCCAAAACCGGTTTTGTCAAAGAGTAGCTGTCACTCGAAAAATGTAAAAGCCGGGGTAGTCAGATCTTTGATTGGTAATGCTGTGGTGAGATCATGCATGCATTTCGGACCGGAGGCACTAAAAAACCAGTGGGAAAGACTGGTAATGGCAGGATATGGGGAAGTGTACATCAAAAGGCAGATTGCCCTACAGTGCAGGGAGAAAAAGGGGAAGACGCAAGAAATCAGGAATAGGTACGCTGTGGTTCCGTATTGTCACGAGGTGTCCCACAATCTTAGAGCATGTGCAAAAAAATATGGCGTGGATGTCGTATTCAGCATGGATTTTAGGTTAGATAGATTGACACCTTTTGAAAAGGTTCAGAGGGGCTGTCAGAAGGCGCATAGGGAAAAGTCGGTGCCGTGTAGCGTAGGCGTGGTGTATGAGATTCCTTTGGCGTGTGGTTTTAAGTATGTGGGCCAAACCTCTCGGTGTTTGAACGATCGTTTAACAGAACACAAGAGGAATGTGAAAAATAATGCAGCAAATTCGGAGTTGGCTAAGCGTCTGGAGGAGTGTAGAAACTGCACAACGAATTGGTCTGGAACGGATGTAGTTGTTAAGGAAAGCAACGATGTTAAAAGGGTGGTAAGAGAAACAATTAGGATTAGATCGTTGGGAAATTACATTAGTCAACCTTCCATGCAAATAGGGAACCGCTGCAAGCAATTTTTAGTTTTAAGAGTTTTTTTTTTTTTTTTGTAGTGTTTGGTGTGTATTGTTTGTGGGGGTTATTTTGGAGGTGACCTGTTTTGATTGGGTTGTTGGTGTGGGCTGTTGTCCTGTTTAATGTGAGGACACAAAAGCGTTGATTGAAGACTTTCTGTGCCATATCTTCTGCTAGAACATTTTCACTTGGAAACCTTGGGAGTGTCCGCTTCTTTTGTGATAGAGTGGAACTTGTAAAGTCACGGTGCAGAGGACAGGTCGTTTGTGATTGGTTGATGACGACGAGAACGAACTATATAAGAGGAGGTTGTTGAAATAAACTTGTAGCTGAGTTTGAGACCTGTCTGTTTTTCTGTTACTTTTGCTCTTCTAAAAACCCCCCCAGTCTCAGGGTAAACGACGAAATGGTTGACTTCCACCAGCTAGCCTGTACTATGACTCTTTTTTCAACAATTCTAATCCGGCATCTATGGCTCTGTGCTCAAGAAGTGACTTTTTTTTTTTTTTTCTTATCGTTCACTTTGGATTAAGAAACGTTTTCGTAACATTCAAGTGAATTAAATTTTTTCTTCTTAGTCCTTTTATGTTTAAAAAATGATGAAAAATAAGCTTCTTCAAGAATACCGTACGAATCAGAATACTGGCGCACTGGGTGTCACCACGTCCAATAAAAGTGAGCGGATCTATCTCTGGTGCGTTCTTTTAAGTATGTATTTTTGATTAGGATAAAAGCAACAAGCTAGAGGCTAATATATTGCATCATCTATCGCCCCTGGTTTTGAGCAGCTTGTCCAGCAAAATCGTATCAATCTCCTTCCACAAGCCGGAAAAAAAAAATATATATATATATATATATATAAAGCTGACGCTGCAGGTTGTAAAGCAATGTGGTCTTGTCTTCCTCGCCGGAATAAATTGTCTCTCCGCGTCAGCGTCAAAATTTTACCATAGCGCCGGCCGAACATAGCTCGTACCTTCGCGGCGAGCTCTACACGCCAGTTGGTGTACGGCCCTCGTTAACGACGTCATTATATCCTTCGCGGGGACAATTTATAATCCTCCTTCCGCGCCGTCCTTCGAGTAGGGCACATTAGGAGAACACGTTCGTTATCGGTCAACTTTGGCGTCGATACGCGAGGCTACATGAACGCTCCAGTAGAGAGCAAATGCACAGTCATTGTGGTATACTCCATGAACTAATCCTTTCTTAGCCACTGCGTTCATCCACGTGTAAGGTGTTCTTCTCGTTCCGGTCCGCATACAATGCAGCGGCTGAGTCTTGGTCGATAAGGATTAATTACCGGGGGCGGGGAAGGGGGGAAGGGGGGCATCATGATTAGTGATTAGCGACCACGCAGCGGAAGTCTTTTGTCCACCCAGACGTGGTTATGAAAGCGTCTTCCAGAGACAATCCCGCAATCGAAACCTCGGCTGACGCCTCTCTTCCCTCGCTTCACCAGAAAAAATACGCTCGAGTGAACGAGAAAAAAATAAATAAATAAAAGAAGCCTGCGCCTTCGTTGTATTGTCAACTTGCCTAAGCAGCGACTAAGCGCCCGTAAAAAGAACGGGAGAAACCGGCGAAGAATGAAGAGAACGCAAAAAGACTTTAGCTTGGGCGGCGGGTGTTGATCGTGGGCTGTTGCTTGCTGGATTCTTCGGTTTTGTTTAGCTAGTTACTTGCTTTCGTAAAGCTTTTTTTTTTTACTTTTTTAGCAGCCTTGGCATTTAATGTGTCGTCTCCCCGCATTTCCTAGCTTACTGTTGTTATTTTTTTGTTTGTCTTTCTCGGCGTCTTGTTTGTTTTTCCTTCTCCGGTCGGCGCCTATGGCTTTTCGGTTTACGAGCCACGGGGTGACTGGGAAGTTTCCCCAGCGCGCGAACTCTTCTTTCGCCGGCTCCGATCATCAAGAAGTCGGGAACTCGAACTCTGATGCTCCACGAGGAGGGGGGGGGGGGGGGGATTGCCGCCGACATGTTTGTTTCACGACGTTATACGACGTTCGTCCCTCAATTGTTCCACGTCGCGGTGAACAACTTTCGAGCTGCATATATATATATATATATATATATATATATATAGAGAGAGAGAGAGAGAGTGAGATATTATTCGCTCTTTTTTTCGTATTTATTCCGGTACATTAATTCTCAATTTCCCGCCAAGCTATTCTTTCATAGACCCCGTCATTTCCTCTGTTAAGACAGGAACCATTTGTTTTTAGCACCAGTCTACAGCCCACGCCAATTCAGATATTGATTGCAATGTTTTGGAAAATACGGGCGGTAGCGCACATCGCCGGGGTTCTGCGCTAGGCGTCTTTCTGAGCTTATTGCGCGCAAGCTCTCTGCTGGGATGGGTTGACCAACGTTGATGGTTAGTTTTGGTATAGGCTGATCACTGGTGATGAAATTATTTCTGTTTGCCAAGCCATCTATTATACTCTTTCAGCAAGCTGTTAGAACCGTCAATTCCAAAACCTGTTACCATGTTATTGCCGCAAAATTACATATAGTAATGCGCGGGGATATGCAAGAAGCGCTGTGAATGACGGGCGTTTAGAAACAAGTAACAAAAAAAAAGACGGAAAAAAAAGAGAGATCGGCCACTGCCTGATCCCATTAATTTTTCATCGTTACACTTCGCGCGCTTTCGGTCTCCGCAGTCAGCGGTAAGATGTGACATTCTACGTTGTTCCAGAGCGCCGATCTACGAACGACAGGCACCCAGAAATCCAAATCTTGTCCGAGGTGATCGGAATTCATAAGAAGGCTCATTAGAGAACCCATATTGTGCACCGATGTTCCGGCCCGTTAAAGGGGCACTGACAACCCAAAGGTCGTATTTTTTTTTATTGTCTAAAACGATGCAAGTTGTAGTCACAGACACGCAAAAAAAACCGCATCGCGAAAAAAAATTTCCCCGCGCGCGCGTGCGCCTTTTTATTTTTGGCGTTTAAATTTCCCGCGCTCACCTCCTCGCTTCTTTTGATCGGTGACGTCAAAAATCAGGAAATTTAGAAGCTTTGTAGGTGACATTTCTATAACATTTAATAACGGCAATCGTAAAACATGTTTTTTAACGCAATTGCCAGCGCACTACGGCCCCTCTTTCTGAAATACCAGAAATCAGAGTTCGGTGTGATGTTGCTTCCTAGATTTGTACCCTCCCTCGGAAAACTTGGCGGCGGTCGTCGGCGAGCAACACGGCGAGTGGGGAAAGAAACCGGTTCTTTCCCGCGCCGGCGTGATATCACCTCCATCCAGACTTGTGCCCGTTACTTCAAAAAAGTAATTAATTACAGTTACAATTACTTGGCCTAAAAAGTAATGGATTACTGTTACAAATTACTCGCCGTAAAAAGTAATCGATTAATTACTTCGTTACTTTACTCGATTACTTTTGCGTTACTCCAAAGGAATACGAAAAAGACACACTATATACTGCGTGTTCGAAGGGGAAAATTTTGGGCCTCATCAAACTTCAGACAGAATTAAACATATTCATTACTTTCTACCCAATATTTCAGGTTAATAATTTTTGGAGAACGAATCTAAAAAGCTTTAAAGAACTTGAACAGGTGCTCAAGGTAAGCGAGCCTTGCACTGTCCAACCGGGACAGAACTAAATCCTATGAACATGCGACGAATGCTCTTGGGCGGTGGAGGCACGCATGCACACCATTCGAATTAATCCGAGTTTGGCGTCGGCGAGCTTCAAAACACGATTTCCCTGAAGATATGGTTTTTCTATGTTTGCTGCATGTTGCCTAAATGGGGGCTAGTTTACCTACGAAAACGGACTAGCTGTGAGACCAAGATGCGGTACTTGCCTCTGGGAACATTTCAAAGACTCCTCCTTGATGAAGGTTGTTCTCCGACCGAATGACCCACTTGATCTTCTTTCTTGATCACCAAACTTATCAGAACCAACACGTCACACGAAATATTATTGCACAATCTCTCAGCTGAACTGACTTTCCCGTCTAGAAATTATTAAAAACAGGCCAATTTTCAGTGAACAGCACGCTTCATGTCTTTCACACGTTTACAGGCGGCTTCACAACTCGTCTCCAAAAGAGTCACCGTTTATTCTCAGAAAACTCGGGCTATGTTTCCTTTCCCTAAAATTTCGGTCTAAGTTCCCCTGGGCCCAATCCGCTGACGAGAACCCTAGCATTCTCGTTTCTAAGAATACGGGCTCAGCTTGGATGTCCCAAGCCGTTTTGTTGTGCTCCCCGACCAGCTTTTTGCCTGCTGTCGAAAGTTACTGTTTAAACTGACAGCAGGGTTGATGCAAGATTTTTTTTTTTGTTCCAATGAACTGCCACCATCGCATTCCTCCTGTTTTTGCCCGACGCATCCGCTAGTGTGAAGTCAAGCGACAGGAGCCACATCTGTTTGCGGGGTGAGCGTGTGTATAGGCGGAAACATCAACAAGCAAAGCACGGTTTCGTTAAAAAAAAAAAATTGCTTTGGGGGAACAAGGCGCGGAGGAGTGGGGAGGGAAGAAGGAGAAGAGGAGGCGGGGGGGGGGGGGGGGGGGGGGGAAGGGAGCGGACGTATGCGCCACGGTCACTCTGTCCACGGTCCCACTCGACACGAACCCCACGCCACGGTTTTATGGTCCATTCGTTTTCTGCTCTTTTGTAAGCTCGGAGCCGTCCGTCCGTTTTCCAAGAAGTCGAAGCCTGTTGCCTTTCTGTAGAGTGTCAAATCCTCCTAGCCTGGCTGACCGTACGAACGAGTCGAGAAACGGTCTCTGGCTGGGCTGTCGTGCTTTCCGTGAATTCCTTTCCCTCACCAGAACCTCACCAGAGTCTTGTGTTACCAAGCTAAAAGCGCGAAGGCCGTTGCATCGCCCTTCTTCCACTCTATTTCTCCCTTTGACGGGACGGAAGAATTGTAACGAGTAATTTCAGTAATTCGTTACTGAAAAAAGTAACGGATTTTCAGTAACGGGTACTGAAAAAAAGTTTTAAAAAAAGTAACGGATTCATTACTAAATTACAAGAAAAGTAATTAATTACAAGTAATCCCGTTACTTGTAACGGATTACTTCCAAGTCTGCCTCCATCTCGCTTGGGGTTGCCGCGGCAACGGCGGAGGTCTAAAAAAAAGTCGAGTCGCAGGAGACCGCAAAATTCGACTCACTGTACTGGCGCTGATCGCGCGGGAACTTCAAATTCGGCATTTGGAAATTGTTTTTTTAATTCACAAATACTGAATTTTCAAGTTTCGAATTTTGAGGGTAATGTCCCGGCATCGTTTTCAATCGTTTCGGATAATAAAAAAAAAATATGATTTTGACGTGTCAGTGCCCCTTTAAAGGTTTGCTGGTCGTCGAAATTCCAGCAGACTTCAGAGTCCTTGACTGTATCATACAATTAAAAGGCTGTATAACTCGACAGCGCTCGACACGGGAGGGCGCGACACGAGAGCGCACGTGCGCGCCGTGGAAAGCTTCTTGGATAGTATTCGCAAATATGCAGCTACCTAAAAGGACCCTATTCAATGAAGAAGGCAGCATTCAAGAGGTTGTGTTCTGCCGGCTCAATGCAATTGTTCGGACAATTTTAAACCTTTTTCTTTTCTTTTTTTTTTTAGAAACCGCTTTTAGAATTTACGAATATGGTGATATATTGTATTATATTGAAAATAAAATCTCATATTACGTTTTTATCAGCCAAAAATATTTTAGGGTATTTGCTGCCGATTCCAAGCAACGACTCTAAAATGCCCCAAAAGTAACCCAAGGTGTACACTAGATTTTGATGCCAATTACAAACAAATGGACCAATTGGGCTATTAATAGCGCAATCGACTAACCCTGTCACGACACTGGCGAGGGGAGGTAAAAAAAAAAAGCCTGGTCAAAATCATCCCGTACAAAATGGTCCTGGTCGGAATAGCGCACCGAGATTAATCTTAGAGGCTACGGTTGGATTCGGCCGTCTTCCCAACGCGTCGTACAATTTCATCCTGCATGTGGCTGTTGTCGCCAGTTAAAAAAAAAAAAAGAAAAAAAAGAGAGAGAGAGAGAAATTGGGAGCCATTCCACTTTGTGAAGGTGGATGACCAGCGAAGCTTTTTAGAACCCGACATAGACGTTACACAGAATTTTGAACAAAGGTACGAACACATTTATTGTCTTGATCGGTGGTCATCGTGACGAAAGGTACGCACACACACGTGCCGCCCGCCGCCGCCGCTGACATTCTCGCTGCCGCTCCCGCCGTTGCTCTTCGTAGGCGCGTTGCTCTTCGGTAATCCGGACTATACGTGGCCTCCTTATTATGACGAGAGAAGTCAAATGGAAAATGGAGAACGGCAACTTTTCTTTCTGTTTTTTATATATATATATATACAATCGCGTGGACGACTCTCGCCGCCCCGAGGAGCCGGAGGAAACTAGACACGCGCGACGGAACCGCCACCCGCCGGAAAGTAGACACGCGCGACGGGACTGCCACCCCGGGAGAGCGGGAGGAAAGGAAACAAACAGAGGGCGGTGCGCGCGTAGAGCTTTTAAGAGCTTTTGATCACGTACACGAAAATTGCTAAATTATCCGAGCTTCAAGGAGAATGCAGGGAATGATGCTCCACGCCCCGCACGAGCACGCCTTCCCCGTATAAAAGATTCGAAGTAAATAACCTTAATAACGCGTTAAACGCGCATGCAAAATGCTTTTTTTTTTTAGAACAGTTATTGCTGCAGACGCCGGCACGTGCGGCGCGTGGGTGCGGTGCGAGCGTAGAGTTTTTGGTCACACTCACGAAAAATTCACGGAACCCTAGCCATAAACAGCTCCTCTGTAAAAATTATTTATCGCGATACTACAACCCATCCACCGGCCCCGATAGCGCTCTCGTGTCGCGCTGCCCTTGCGTCGCGCGCTCATCTCGTCGGCGCTCTCGTGCCGTGCGCTCTCGAGGCGCTCTCCTCAATACTGTGTACTGTGCCAATTGATGTTATATGTTACATTGGAATCTTGTGATTGTTTTCTTTTGCGCCCTTCTGAACTTGAAAAATGTTTTCATTTTAGATTTAACTTTGTGAACAAAGCCCTGTACGCGCGCTGCTGTCTTGGAGCTGGCGCCTTGTCAAGCTGCACGTGTTGCAGCTTTTTGTCCCAGCTACCATCTTTTCTGGTGAAATAAAAATAGAATGATTGATTGATTGAATTAAAAACGGTTGCACCGCTTCGGTGGGAATCAATCTACCAGGTATAACGCCTTTATTGATGCTGGGTTTGTAATGACGTAGTGAGAGCTTGGCCTGGTTTTCAACCCAGAAAGGTAACCTCTGAGTGATCTTTGCGCTGTAACATTCAAATTACATTCCCAGCGCCGGAGACAGAATTTTTATATTATATTAAAAAGTGAAATGTTTTCTGTGTAAGAAGTGGACTTCTCCCTTTTAAAGCAATTTTTTTTTATCGTTCTACGCGTTAGAGCAAGTTCGTGTGCAATGTTCTCTTACGTGGGAAATGAGGGTGCGTTTACTTCTCAAGTGACGGCTCTTCTCCTGACAAGCTGCCGTCTTCAATAAAACCTACCGCCATGCTTACCTCAAGTTGGCGATTGCACTTCTAGATTTTCTCGTGCTTTGTGTATTCCTTTTTTATTTTCATATTTCCCCGTCTCCCGACCTGACTCCCCTCCTGGCAAGACGATTTGAGCGGTTCATCACTCCTCATTCGTTATCCCAGGTCGTCCCCTCTTTCGTCCAGGGACCCAAGGGCCTTCTTGGTACCGTTCGGTCTCTATTAGTATACGTCGGCTCACCGGTGGACTAAGTTCGCTGGGGCCCCCCGTGTCCTTTTTTTTTTTTTCTTTTTTGTTTTGCTTGTATCCAAAATATGAAACCTAGAAAGAAACGAAGAGTCTCCCGCTCTAAGCTACCACTTGTTTTATTTTGCTTTATTTTATTTGCTCTTTTATTCTCTCTTTCTCTCACGCACACACACACGCGCACGCTCGCGCGTGCACACAAACATACATAGACATATACATATACTATACATACATATATATAGGGTATCTACATATACTTTTCAGTATTCTAAGGTACTGGTTTCTTTTCAAACTTTTGTTTCGCTGTTTCATTTGCTTCCTTACTTTTACATGAAAGCATGAAACAGAAAGCTAAGCAGTTGTAGCGCTTTCTTTTGCATTCTATCGTTATTGTATACGAGCAAACATATGCCGTTGTGTCGGGAAACCGTAATAACGAACCAGTGAGTCCTTCATACTAGTTACGACGTCGCGTGTATTAAAGGGACACTGAAACCCCCCTCCCCCCCCCCCCCCCCCAAAAAAAAAAATCGTTTTTTATTATTTTTTTGTTAAGCGATCTATTATGGTGTAAGAAGGCTACCCAATCAATATTTTGCTACAGCGTCACGTATAGTTTTAATAAAGTAAAAAAACGCAACTGCTCGAAACCGAAACCGAACCTCGACTGGGCACGAAGAAGAGATATGGAGGAGGAGAGTTTTGCCGGAAATCACGTAATTGTGCAACTTTTTTCTTTTTTTCAATCAGCATATCTTCTGATTTTTATAAGCCACAAAAGAAAAAATGGGTATTATATTTTTTTTTATATTTTGTGTCCTCGATGACCTTACGACTTTGATTACCTTTGGTGGTTATGTCTAAACCACAGAAAAAGGGCGCAGTGACCACAGAGAAGAGAGTGAGCGTGACTCAAATCGGCCAGTTCTCAAACGGTGATTTTCGGGCGGAAAGAAAATGAATTTCGAGCCGCAAATTGTGTTCTGGGTAGTTGGGCTCTCATATATGTCATGTACAAATAAAAACCTTGGCGTGTATAAATACCCTGTCAGTGTCCCTTTTCTTTTGAAATGCCCGACAAGCAATGCACACGACTACAACAACCTATACTATATTTTTTTTAATACAACAAAGTTGTTTTTTCGGACTCAGTTTCGGTGCCTTTGCAGAATCCACTAGCGACATTATGAATAAAAGCCACAAGCTGGTACGACATCTTTTGGATTGAAGCTATCCCCTCATTTATACCTGGCATACTTTCGAGTATCCCACCGAGCCAATTTCTCCGGGTCCCCTTAATGCTCGTCGGAATGGCTCTGAGGGTGCGTCTATCGCAGAGGTTCCCATTTAGTGCGGCGGTGGTGCCGACAAGTGTAAAATCGCTGCAGCCCTTCAAGACGCGCAGGGCGTTGGTATCTCGTACTCCGTCCTCTGTCTTTTTTTTTTTTTTTAGGGGGGGGGGGGGGGGGGGGAGGAGGCAGCGATGTAGGCATTATCCTCGAAACGAGTCGACTGCAAAAGAAAATTATGTCCGTTACATTGCGGATTGGGAACCCTAAGCTCGTTCTAATTCTCAGTAGCAAGAAAATGAATCACGCCACTCAGTACCGGCATCCCAATCGCAAAAAGTAAGAGCAAAAAAAAAAATTTACATTAAGAAAAAAATCTTAACTATTTGATTAAGAAAAAAAAAAAAGCGCAACGCAAAGGAAGACGACAGTAACTGTAGCTCAAACGAGACTCAATGTTCGTACTTTCTAGATTTTGTTTTTGTCAAATATGTTAATTCTCCTTTTGCCAAATATGTTAATTCTCCTTTTTCTTTTACTCATAACTCAGGTTCTAATTACAACATTTATTTCTAAATCGACTGGTTAGCTGACCTCAGCAGATTAAAAGCAGTATCTCATTCGCATAATTTAAACAACCTAGTGTAAGAGACTCCCTGCCGCATAGCTCATGTCTGCCATACCATGCGTCTGAACGAGGTAAACTACTACTTACGTATAACGTTCCCGCGAACTTTCACGGTTACCCCTTGGCTGCTCTAAATTACAGAAAACCATCTGGAACAATAAAAGTTGTCATTTACTAGTTTCACGGCTTATCCATCGTACATCTCTATCACAGGCTCAATCTCGGACACAAAGTTTCCATCGAAAGCTGCAAAGACCTCAACGGTCGTTCGAAGTTTGATACCCGCAAACCTGGCCAACCGCTTTCACTAAAGGCTTCAAAAAAAAAAAAGCGCACCACGCACACACACACACACACACAAAAGTTTTAAATTATTTTAAAACAAAAAAGGAGAAAAGGGCTGAGGAGGCGCACATCGGAAGAGAACGACTGTCTTTAGAACATGCATATCCCTGAGGTCATTTTCTAATCTTCGCATCCGAAGACTGCCAACGTATGTAAATGCTCTGTGCATATTATACTCTTTCTTTATTCTTTCCTCAATAGGCCGTGGCGAAACGCTATCAAAACGCGGAGAAGTCTTATCGGCTTTGCAGAGAAGAGCACAGCTCCACTGGGTTTCTTTGCGCGCCTTACCGATTCCGGAACTTTGAGCGAGACCCTGGCTTTGAGTTTTTGTTCGCGCAGCCGCTTTTACTGTCTCTACCACGACAGTCTCATTGAAAATGGGTCGGCTTTCTTTTTAAAGGGGTCATGAAACGAGTTTCCTACTTCTTCCTCCTTAGCTTTAATCCTCAACTCAAATGCGAATTGTGAAATCACGTCGCCGTGACATTCTTCGGCACCGGTGCGATGACTCCTAGCTTCCACCGTGCTTTTTATGCACACCACAGAACTTGTCATTCCCCAGTGACGATAAGTTCCGTCAGGGCACTCATTGGTCACGAACGCGAATCCGAATATTCGTCGACGGATTGATTGTTGACGAGCGCATACGTCCGAGTGACGCAGTTCTCGTGTCCAATGCGTGAGCTGGGCTCGGCTGACGTCAGTTTGGCACCGCTGACGCGCTTTGGGAACCACGGATGTATCATAGTGAAAAGGTGGAAAGCTTTCGAAAGAAAGAAGGTGTAAGGAAGCTGTGGCGGCCCCCTTTTTCCTTGGCGGGCATTCGCTTGCGGTCACGCCGCCGCCGTGGCCACTGGGGGGGAGGACATCGGGGTCTTTCTTTGCCCTAAAACCGTTTTGTTTGCGGTGTTTTGGTTAGGGTCGCAGGCCCACCCGTGTCAGCGTCTTGAGGGGACAGCAGGTTGTTCCCCCTGCGGGGAGTTTGTCGCTCTCGGTGCCGGTGGGTGTCTGTGTTTTTGTTTCGTAGGCGTCCGCCGCATGTCGGCCTCGCCGGGCCGGGTCGGGTTCCACCCCGAAGGACCCGTGGACGGCGTCGTCGTGGCGGCAACCCGAAGCACTTGGGAAACTGCGAGGTGCTCGGAGCCGGCGCCGGTCTGTCTGCGACCGCTTGCACGGGCGACTCTACGGAGCTGTCAGCCGAGGGCCGTTGCGAACTTGACGAATGCCTGTGACGACCCCCGGCCGATCATTGGGCAATGGACCCCACGTGCCGTTCACGGGTTTTAAAACTATTGGTTAACCGATGCCCGAGAGAGAGGAGGTGAGGGTCCCCAAAAGGCCGATACCCGAGCGAGAGAGACTGATTTGGACGGAACTTTGGTAGTTGTTGGAGGCACCCTGCCCCAAAATGTCAATCCCCTACTTTGTACATAGCCAGTGTACATAGTTTGTAACTGTAAATAAACAGTTGAAAAGCTAACTCGCTGAGTTTTCATCGCCTGCGGAGTATCTCATCGACCGCCGGCCATGCTCAACCATCGCAGGCCCAACTCCAAACTATCCACGAACCGTTTCTGAAGGTACAAAATAGTCCGCTATATTTTCAAATGTTCGTACCGAAAAGCTGGCTGTTGACTTTCTACCCTCTTTCTTTTGGCAAACTAAATGATATGCGATTAGTAAAGTCCCAATTCAAAATCATTTATCCTAGCCCAAAATTCGTTTCATGGCCCCTTTAAGATCTACCTCCGCGCGGGACCGTTTCCGGCGGCACGTGCTCCAGTGTGACTTCATTGGTTGTTCCTGTCTCTCGCGTACACATATCACCTGACGTTCGCGTCCTCAAATTGAGAATGACTCGAACAGTCGCACCTCAGTGGGAAAGCAAGCGGTGGGGGAATACACATCATGTGCCTCCAGTTCGCCTCTAATGAGATGCCTTTCGTTTGGGTGCAATACGACTGCCAATCAGGACTAATTAACGTGCACCACGCAGCAGGGATTACGCGAATTCGGTACGCCGGTACGAGGCTCATCCAGATCGAAACGGGCGGGAGTGGGGGATTGAACACGCGATCCCCGGGTTCTACAGCGTGAGTCTTAGCGTAGTGGAGCTACAGTGAAGTGCAGCTGGTCCAAACATCACTGCGCCAAATACTCTCGGCCATCGTCTTTCCCAACACCAACTCGCGACAGCGCAAAAACCGCATGAGTCATTCGACACCAAATCCAAATTCAGCCCAATATCAGAACCATATTGCGGTGGCAGAAAGCGCGCATGATGCTTCACGAAACAAAAAAACAAAAAATGGCCTCACCCACAATCCCCTGGCATCTAAAACCAACGGCACAAGAGACGAACGGGCGAATGACCGTCGCGACGGCGTTAGGCGAATGCGGACAAAGGAGCGCCGACGGACCGAGCGCAGAGCTGTCCGGTGACTCTCAAGCGGAACCAACGGAGCATTCGGGACCCGCCTTCGACACGGCACGCAGGGATTGAACTTTCGGAGTCGGTCGAGCGAGGCCTCCTGATAAACGCGGGGCGCGCAGGCATGGCACTGCACTTCGTCAACTTGACACCTGATCAAAATTACAAGGTGCGTGGCGCTAATCTACGTCTTTTTTTTTTTTTTTTTGAGAAATCGTCTCCGTTCTCGAGCTCGCATTTCCGCTCTCGAGCGGAAAATTGGATTCGATTCTGCAGTGGCTCGGAAGCGAAGCGTGCCGAAAAATGAAGAGTGATTGCGGAAAAATTAGCCGCACCCGTTAGCGGCCCGAATGAATCTCAGCAGGTTTCGCAATCGATACGCGTCGTCGGGAACAGCGCCGCTGGCATTGCGTATTCATCCCGCGGCGAACTATGATTGGGAAAGAATTATCGCTTGTTGATTAGGGAGAACCAATTTTTCAAAAAAAAAAGAGGACGAAATGCAGCTATAGTCCTAAAGAAGTATACTACACTGTGACAGTTGGGTCACTTTTTATTATGATAAGGAAGCGTAAAGTGACAAACTTTAAAATTGTATTCGACAAATCACGAAAACGAAATTCGTGCACTAGAACTTCGCGGTCCTCCAACATTAAATCCCACGATTGTCTTGGAGGTAACCGAAGCGAGAACTGGTAGTTCGACCTCGCAGATTTGGTTGCTCCTAGTCAAAAGTCACGTGACTTCGACTTTGACGTGACGATACGTTTCTTGCCATAATAAATACAAAAAAAAAATCCGCTCTTTATTTTTTATTTTTTATTTCACACGGAAATTAAAATTCTGGCTCATTATCCTTATGGTATATTTTGATTGTGTTACAGTGCACAATGGGCAGTTCATAACACTCGAGGCAAATAACCTTCGTGGTTCTTTTAAGTTTATGCCTTTCGCCACGCAGAATTAGTGCGTCTTCAACCACTTTTCTTTTTCGTCTCCCAAGCTCAGCGCATCGCATACCTAAGAGAGCACCTCTGAGAATTACCTTGTGTGCACTGTTCTATTACTGGGAGTGCACTTCATAAAGCTACGCACTTGCATTCCTTCCTTCCACAACGTTACATGAAACTATACTTGAACGGAGGTTGTCCCCCACATTCTACACTACATCGTTTGACGTCAATTTGCAAGAGTTAGGTGAAGTCCGCCGTCTCTCGTGAAACCAAGCTTACCTCGACGCGTGCATATGCAAAGCGGTCGCAGAACTTCCTGAACACAAGACGATTTCGTCCAACAAAACGAAAGGTGTAGCTCCCACCTTTCACCTGTCAAGACGTGCGGGCTGACCGTGGTAACTCGTTAGCGCCAGTCACGCCTAATCGCCGTCCTCGGCTCGTCAACGAGCGGCTATTAAAGCCGCAAAGTAACGAAGAGCAGCGTCCAATCGCTTTCTATTCGCGACACGTTCTTGACAAAGCACAATTTCCCGTTAGCACCCTCGGACAAACCGTCCTTTTTTTTTTTTTTTTTCACGGAAAGGAACCAGCACTGGATGCCCGGCGCGCATACAGAGTGGCTCAGTGAGGAAAGCCTCCCCCACCCCCACCTGGGAAACAGAACAAACAAGATGATGCGCTTTCCTGCCACCGGGCCGGACACGCGGGGGAAAAAAAGAAGAAAGAAAAAAAATCTAAATCACGCAAACCCACGGAACAAGCGTGGTGTGGAAACCTCTGAAATCGGGGTGGTACGGTAAGATTTCGGTTTGTCGAGGCGCTTGAGCAGGTGTCTGGAACAAAGAGAGGCGCCAGGCAAGAAGAGGCAAGAGACGAGAAGACGGACGCCAGATTGGGCCACCGGTGGAGACAGCGGCGCCATGGGCGGGCTCTACGTCCACCCGTAAATCACGCGGCAACATGAACGGGGCCGACACGGTTGCCAGGTTTTTTTTTGTATTTTTTTTTTCCGGTGGCCAGACTGCTGCTTTTAGTCGGCCCCGTGATTTATAAGGACCTCGAGAGGAGCGCGCGCACTTTTATCCCCCCGTCGACAGGGGAGCGCCGCCACTCGACAAGAACGCGTGCTCTATAGAAATGAGCCTGGACCGTCTCCGGTGTCCGCTACATATGTCCGAAAGTGCCACATACACTGTCGATTTAAAATTCTAGCCGAAGAAAAAAAAGATACCGAAGAAAAAAACAATACCTCTTATAGAATGAAACGGACTTGGCTCAAACCCAGGATTGATGCTTAGGCTCTAAAAAAAGAAGAGGAGTGGAGCCCAAGAAAAAGAAGCAGCCGAGCCGAACCTAAGCGCACCTCGGTGGACGCATACCACGAACCTCGGGGGAGCAGACAGGACGCTCCCATGAACGGCCAACTCCAATATCGCCTAAAAAAAAAAAAAAAAAAAAAAAAAAAACTGTCGAGGGTGGAGTCTTCAGTGCCGGCGGGTATATATCTAGAGTACAGCCTTTGTATTTCCCTCAGGTACGCGCCGCCTGAAATTTTCTGCAAAAACAAAACAGACAAACCTGGTGATGGAGATAATTCCCTCTATTACCGCAAGAAGGAAATATCGACTAGAAATAAGCACGGATCGAATAAGGAAGGAATCCCTGGGAGACCACTAATCGAATATTTATTTTCTTCTATACTTGCTGTTCCGCACCTGTAGGGGCGGGTTAACAGCGGATGGACCTGTCTAGCTGTCAGAACTCATTGACTGTTCGTGTTGGTATGGTTCGTAAACACTACGGTTAGCGCAATGTATTTTTTGTTTTGTCCCGCGAACTATTCTACTGCGAAAACACTATGTGTGGCTTTTTTTATGTAGCCTTGAGAAATTCTCACGAAGGATGATCAATCTAAGAACGTTGGGATCAGCGAGCGCCCCAAAGAGCACATTGCTACATAACTCTATCCGTGTAATGAAGCTGACCTCTTTTTTAGTAATAAAATAAGGCGCGCTCACCCACGTTAGTGCAAAACGGAATATGTAAAACAGAAATTGGGTCTTTAATTTACGTTGTGGTTGGCCAGCAAATCTGTGATATCACCAGCAGCGATTGCCCACTGCACTATACCAAATGATTGACGAAAAAAAAGTATATGAATGTCCCAAAACTTTTCCAAGTCAGCCAACCAATTTAAGTCAGCCAACCACCGAGCATTGATCTAACGTTACCTAAGAATCTCTCTACAGTGAGAACGGAAAAAACCTCACCGTGTACTACAGTGATCACAAAGCAGTTGTCAATGTCGTTTCAAAATAAAAGTTTTGGTACAGTGCATTGACTTTTCTTTCGTCAATCATTTGGAATGGCGCAGTGGGCAATCGTAGCAGGTGATACCACAGCCTCGCTGGCCAACTACCTTCACAACGTGAATTGGAGCCCCGATTTTGTTTTCTTCTATGATTATTCTGCGCAAAGTGCAGCAAGTTTTATGCTCTTTGCACACTGCCGCCTGCGTGGCCAAGTGGCAAAGCACCCGACTCGCACGCAGGAGCCCCAGATTCGATTCCTGAGGGCCGCACAACTTTTTTTCTTTTTGTTTCGCTTCAAAATTTATGGAATGGTTTTTTGTCGACTATTGTTCTGTCGACGCGCACAAATAAATCCGACCAAAGAGTCATACAAAGCTTCGCTGATATAAAAAAAAATAACTTCAAGGGAAACACGATGCCGTATTGACCACGTACTCTACCTACTTTGGTAAGGTTTAGCCCTTCTTGGTTAGCGCCTGGTGTCTCTAGGTCTGTGCACAGCGAAATTTTGGTTTCGTGACGTCCCATTTGGTTAGACGTCTTACATTTATAGAATGTCTCAAATAGTAAATACCCATACAGTTTGCGCGGTTCTGTTAGAGATAGGTTCGGCGGAGCGCCACGTGTATTTCGTTGGAACGTATGCATCCTATTCCAGTGAAATCGCGACTCTAATTCGACTGTCGTTTGGCCCCGTATAGTTTTTTTTAGAGCAGGCCAGTCCTGGTCTCTCTTGATTTCGTCTTCGGTCGGGATGTGGAGATCTGGAGACTACCCCTTTTACGACGGCTACTATATCTTTTCACGGTGGGAGACAGGGTGTCGGTTATAGCGAGCGTATTGATCCATAGTCCAGCGCGTGGGGGGGCATCAGATAAGCGAGGCCGATAGCGGCCGAGCCTCTGGTGATCGAGCGTTCACTGTCTGCTCTGGAAGGCCCTCCAAAGCTCGATGTAAGGAGAAACAAAACAACCGGCAACGGCGCCTGTTTAAACACTGTTGGCAAGACGGTCGGCTATAGCAACAAATTGCAATTCTCTCAGAGCGCTTATTTAATGATGGATTGGCTGATGAATTGAAACCCAAATAGACATACATAGGGGTGGGTCGATATCTACAGGGTGCCCAACCCCCCCCCCCCCCCCCAAAAAAAAAGGTGAAAAAATGTACGTGTGTGTGTATCTGTGAATGTTTGTGTCGAACGGATTCCCCGCGCACACGTGCTCGCGCACAAGAGCCTCTGCAAACTAAAGCGACCCGGCCGCCCGTTTCTGGAGTTCTGAACTTCGTTTCCGCGTAACTTAAAAAGGGGCGAAAGCTGCGCCCCCGGCGAGCCAACTAGAGCGTTGGAGCGCTGCACGTCGACGACGTGCCGTTGGTGCGTATCCCTCTTTTAGTGAGTTGTCGAGTCGGTCCAAATTGGCTCAAGGAATTTTCATCCTTTGCAGAGTTAAGCCGAAACGGAGTATACGTTATCGCTTTGATGCCTTTGAAAGCCGAACTGTCTAGACCGGTTCTAATGAAGTCAACGGGAATCGGAAATCACTTCGCTATATCCGCTATATCGTTATAACCGACTTCGGTTAACGAAGTGCAAAAGGGAAAGGGAAATCGTGATCACTACGCTGTAGCCGCTATTTCGTTATAACCGATTTCGTTATAACTAGGGTTCGGAGTTTTCGGTTTAAACCGATAAAAACCGATAAAAGTACGCCGAATCCATTTTCGGAAATTCGGTTTTAACCAAAAAAGGTCAGTTTTTAGGTTCGGCGTTTTCGGTTTAAACCGATAAAAGCCGATAAAAGTAAGCCGAATCCATTCTCTAAAATTCTATTTTAATCGAAAATGGTCAGTTTTTTAGGGTTGCGTCGAGATGGGCGGGGGGAACGTGGGGGAGTGGGCGGGGAGAGGGGGCATTGCAAGATTCGACATTGTGTGACCTCTTCGTGATTGGCCCTCCTCCAAGGTTCAACATGCAACAAAAGAGGTCTTGGGTTATCCTTCGCGGGACATCTGTGTCCTTTCTGTGATCGGGCTTAGTGTGTCAAGTTCCTAATCTTAAAAAAAAGTTCGGGTGTGGGCTAGTATAAGGTTTTTAGCTTCATGCAAGATCTGCAGTCAGAGTACACGAAATATGTGGTGCTTCAAAGCTTCGCACCGTGTCTCTTTTGATAGTCACATTTGGTTAATTGGCCGATTTTAGATCAGGCAGCGCTTCATTTCCTCAGCCTGCCAGTGTCCAGTGTTAACGTTGAGAGGGCATTCTCGAAGCTCAGGGTCATTAACACGAAAGGATGAGCGTGGATCAACGAGGAGAACCTGGGAAAGCACATATGTGTTTACTATAATAAGATCCCGTAGTCCTGATGTACAGAATGTGAAGTTCCATGTTTTTTGGGGCACTGACTTGTTTGTACTTCTGCGTTGTTTTTTTTTTTTTTTTTTTTTTTTTTTTTTAGAGTTGGACACAATTGTAAAATAAAGCGTCGATGTTGTTGTTTTTTTTGTTTTTTTTTTTTCAATGTATTTGTGCCGTTATTTTTTTAGGGATCACAAATATCAGAGTTACAAGGGCCATCTGATCCGGTGTCCGATGGTGTTTCTTTCATATTCACCGAAAAAAGAACAGTAAACTTTTGTGGGCATAAATATACGCCGAAAAAAAAAAACGAAAATTGAATCTTAAAATAAACTCCAAAAAAAGTATGCCGAATTTTGAAAAAATAAAAACCGAAAACGCGGAACCCTAGGTATAACCGGTCTCGACAAATACTATATTAGGTCCGGAAACCAGCGATTGCTTCGAATTGTTTGTGCCTTCAAATTCGTCCAGTGGCACCCCAGAGGCATTAACGATCTACATGAGTGTTTGTCGCGTGTCGGAGTTTATTTCATTCTCCGGCTGTCACCGTGAAAATAGCGACTTGTACACGAGGAATCGGGCTCACGTACCACTATGTTATGAAATTAAAACTCGGGAGCTCAAAGGACCCACAGCTTCAATCATTCCCTCAGGAAGACAGAATCGAATAGACTCGATATTCCGTGCGATTACCGGAGGGTGGACATAAAGTCTCAACACCTATAGGCATCGAGCATGTACAACAATGAGAGCAGGTATTAACAATTCAGGTAGTATTTTTAATGATTTGCGTGTTTTACTGCATTGTAAGGATTCACGAAGTTATTTTTTTTTTTTTGGTGCTTTGTTGAAGCATATTATATTCAAGATGGACTGCGAAGAAACGCGGGGAGTTGATATTTTTGAGTGGACGTGACAGTTTGTCATGTCGAAAAATAACGGACTGCGCCAACATCTGTCATCCCGATAAAGGTGTATTGCGTCTGCCTGTGTACAAACTTTATGGCCACCCAGCACAATTACTGCTCTAATTGTGTCTCTGTCACTTTTGTTCTAAAAAAAAAAAAAAAAAATTAATGACGTGCAAACATCCTGCACTAAAAATCTTACCATGTTGATATGACGGTCGGGGACACGCTTACAAACACGGTGTTCCTGCAATGCTATTAAGTCCTTTGAACTAGCCAGTTTAACAGGGTGCTTGCAAGTACGGTGAAATGACGTCGTCTCCGTTCATTTTGTGAATGCCTCGTTTCAAATTCTAGTTGTACACTTTATTCTGATATAAACAACTAAATCTGTTTTAATATAGAACTAGATCAAACCTTCATAGTTCTCGCTATACTCGCACCAATACCCATTGCCACAGATGCCCTTACACGTAATTACAATCGAGCCCAAGGAGAGATGGCTCCCCTTAATCACCGTGCAGACCGATGATTGGCTACAAGTGTGTATTGTTTACAAGAAGAAACGGCGGTTGGCAGCACCACTAGAATACATTCTCACTGTCCCATTTAGATGTCTTTCTATCAAGCAGTTCCTACGAATACGTAACATTAAAATGCTGTACTTATGACTACGAAAATAAGTTATCTGATCGATCATTAAATCCGCCCAATCTTCGGTCAACAAACAAAAAGTAAAATCAAGTGCAGTGCTGTAAACCCATAAAAATCCTATATTGTATGTGTTTTTCATAGCATGCGCCATATCTAGTCAAAAGAGAGCAAACAAAAAACGCAAAGAGTATGTAAATATTATGGCATGCTTCGCTTTGGAATTATTGGCGCGTTCTTGTTATTTCTTTACGTTTGCTTCGGCTGCACCTAGGGACGACGACATCTAATTTTTTTTTTTTAATCGTCTCAGTGACTATTGATATAAAAATCACTTCTCCGAAGAAGCTAAGGGTGAAATGCGATGCAAGCGAACTTTCTCCCGTATTTATTTGTAGGTTCAATATTTCTGTTTTGTATTATAGCTTCTCGCTGATTTCTATCATCTGGGACTCGGCGTCGCAGCCCAAAAGCTGTTCTACCCAAAGAATTAAAGTGATTGGTATTCTAGATACCTTTTAGACTAAACATTCGCACTGCGTACGTAAAAAATAAAAAATAGCGGCATATGCAATCACAGTCCCTGACAGTTTACAAACAACTCTAGCTTGATGCATCAAAATAAGAAGTAGGATCGCACTAAAGCGTAAGCAGTAAAGTTGAGAGTCAATCGTAAAAAGGAAGAGTGGAGCGGCAGCCCACGGCCACCGGTGCATCGCCAACGAATGCGACGCTCGATTAACTACGGAAACGTTCTGCTTCGAGGAATCTTTGTGTGGCGTTCTCTCCGAAAGATGGCAAACTCTTAGGTAAGGCTGCATTTTTTTTTATTAATTATTTTTTTTTTTTTTTTTACTTTCGTTTGTCATGTTGACTGCGAGTAAACAACTTTCTTGCACGTGCGGAGAATGCGCGCTCTAAAAATACTCGCAAATACTGGACCCGTGTCGTGTTTCCAAGACAGGGGTCCAAGTTACAAAAGCGGAATGAACAGAGGGTTTCTTTTCAATGGAGTCCACCTATCCCGATTCCCAAGTACACCACAAAAGAAAACTAAGATGAAATAAAAAAAAAATGGGGTGTTTGGGCGGGCAGTCGGTTTGGCCATTGAGGGAAGCGCCTGAAAAGAAAATAAAAAATCTCGTATATCAAAATCGGAACTCGTACAAATAGCGAAGATGCTTTCAGAGACGGGTCCGTGGCTTCCCTCATCAGAAGTCCCTCCCCACGAAGCGCTGGCTGTTTCCCTTCCAGTCGGCTGCGTCACGACATTCAATCACGACGGCAACAATCACGGGGCATCCTAACTAGGCTGACCTGGTGCTTACGCGTAAGGCGAATAGGCATTTCCGTGCGGGAGCGCAATCAATATACTAGTACAGGTCCTCCTCTTGCCTCGCTCGTCTGGCCACAAAGCCAATCCATCTGCGGCTCTCTTTCCCTCTCTGGGGCTCGTATGCCGTTTGGCCGCTCTTCCTTGGCTTTCCTTGCACGTTCCTGGTCGATGTGTTCTTCCCGCCGTGGTCCATATTGTGGACGCCTGGAGGCACGTGACGATGCCCCCCAAAGACGTGTATTGAGCTTCCGCGGCAAAAAGGAGAGTGTCTACGGAAGAGGTACGGAGTATTGCTCTCGGGTTCTTTGTGCTTGCCGGGATCCCCCACTGGAGACTCGTCCGCTGCTCCGCTGACGCATCCTACGCTACTTTTCTGAGACCGGACTCGGATGTCTGAGATCACCACATCGAGCCTCCTTGTGTTCAGGAAGAAAAAAAAAAGAAGAGGAAAGAAAGACGCTTCGGTGTTTCTATGTTTGACCGGAAAGCCCGCAATTGGATTCTGTAAATGACAGGAACAATTGCTGCTCCGTAGCGGTCACATAAAGCAGCTATGTGGAACTGGCGTAAACCAAAAAGCATCGTGTGGATTATAAAGACAAATCACAAACTGTCGTTTGGACTTTTTTTGTTTTTACATTCAGCACGTACCAAGGAGTGATGCTTTGAATTTCGAAGAAACGTAAATTGTTATATTTGCTTTTTTGTGAACTTGAGAATCTCCGATTTGCATAAAATGAAGTACATGGGACATATTAAACATTTGTACAACTTTCACTATAGCCTGCTCCAGGTTAAGAATAGCAGAACAAGTCCCCCCACAAAGCCTTCCACTCTTTCCACTTTAGCAGTGCGAGCTTTGAAGAGGAGGAAAATGGAGTGGAAGAAAGTGCAGAGGTGGAAACCAACCAATCATGGCGAGCAGAGAGATTTCTGGGATAGGCTTGTCCTGCGATTTCTCTAGCTGCCACATATACTATGCGGAGCGGAAGTTCGCGCTGCTTCCTGCGGAGGGGTTGCGGTGACGTAAGAACGCCGAGCTCTGATTGGCTCTGGTTGGGAGGGTAGTGGGTAGATCTCGAGGCAGCTAGTATTGAGTTCAAGCCACTATCCTCCAATCAGAGCCAATCAGAGCTCGGAGTTCTGACATCACCACACCCCCTGCGCATGAAGCAGCGCAAACTCGCGCCCCGCGTAGTACGCAAATTTCTGGGCCTGGGTGTTTCAAAGTATAAAGTAAAGATTTTCAAGTGCGCAAAATGAGTAGGTACAGACAATTGCAAGGCAACGCGCACCGACTGATGCCTCATGCGTGCGTGCAGCGTGCGCGTGACCACAGCTTTGGCAAGCTCGCAAATGCGGGGGCTTGCCCGCGTATGAACAGAGGTATGGCGGCAGCCAGTCGCCATGCTTGCAATCGTCTATAGCCTATCTATTTGTTTGATTGGCACGTTGATTTTTTGCCATGATGTTAAAAAACAGAGTCTAAGAATAAGGAAACCGAAAATATTGAGAAAGTGGAAGGACAGGCAAAAGATGAACAGACAACGTCTCAATAAAATGCAGCACACTCGCTGTCTGTTCGATGTTCATTCTGTTTGTACTTTGGGGAACCGCGACGTAGCCAAGTGCACCATTTTATTTCTCTCGAGCAGTGTTTCCAAATTCACGAGAACCATTTCTCCTTCATACGCTGGAAAACAACTTCTATTGCGTAAATAAAAATTACGTTAGTGTGCTAGAGGAAGTTTATTCTATTACGTAAACTTTCTTCTTTCATTCGCAAACACGAGCACAATTTTTTGAAGAAAAAGGCAAATGTCGCGTAACAAGAAATTACTCAAAATGTAGGTGAGCTGATGGTAAAACCTGCATGAGACAAGGGTAGAAAATATTAAAAAAAAAACGCAGTGCAAGAGGCAAAAAAGGGGTACAGAACTTGTCTGTACCCCTCTTCCTGTATAATATATATTTGTCCCTCTTTCGCTAAGAGCGTGTGTGCTTTCGTGCGTGTGTGTGTGCGTGTGTCGCGTGAACGCACGTGTGTGTGTCGTGCGTGTGTGTGCGCGCGCACGCGTGTGTGTGAATACCTGCCTGCGAGTGTGAGTCTGTGTCGCGTGCGTGTGTGTCGTGTGTGCGTGCGTGCGCGCGCGCGCATGTGTGAATGCGTGTTTGAGTGCGTGCGCGTGTGCGTGTGTCCGTACTAGCGCGTGTGTGTATCACGTGCGTGCGTGCACTGGTGTGCGTACGTGCGTGCGTGCGCGTGTGTGTGCATACGTGCCTGTGTCTGTGGGTATGCGTCGCGTGCGTACGTGCATTCGTGCGTGCGCTATGTGTGTACGTACGTGCCTCTGTACGTTTCTGTGTGTGAGCGTCGTGTGTGTGTGCTGGAGCAAGTACGTGATTGCGTGCGTGCTTGTGTGTGCATGTATGCCTACGTACTTGCACGTGTGTGTTCGCGTGCGTACGGGCGTGCGTGCGTGCGCGTGTACGTGCCTGTGTGTGTTTTTGTACATGCGTCTGTGCGTCGCGTGCGTGCACAAGTGCGTGCGTGTAAGTTTGTGCGTGCATCTGTTAGTGAGAGAGATCCAGGTCTTGCTCTAGAAAAGAGGGGTGCGCCGCAATGTTAAAGTTCAAGACGCACGCATGCCGAAACTCAAGCTGCGGTTGCATGAATATACTCTTTAAAAAAAATGTTGCCAAAAGGGTGGAATAACCAACTTTTACACCTTCAATCTGGTGAGGAAGGAAATGCCGTGCTTATTACCTCATCGCGGGAGACAGATACTAGCGCCCCTATTTGAAATGCGTTTTTTAAAGGTAATGTTAGCCCCCACGTCACTTTCGTCGTTCTCCTTTGGATTTCGTCGGCGGTGGAACGCTGGTACTTCTCGCTTTTATAAAGCATGTTTTTGCGTAAAAACAAACGGAAAAAGCTCTTTTTGTATGAAATTTTATTGTAGATTAGTACAAAAAGACAGGAGCATGATGTTTACATAAAATGTTAGTTTACAGGGTTTTGCGACACAATTATTAAAGTTTTTATACAACCATGTCTCACCTGTGACTTCAGGTAGCGCGTCCCGACCTGGATGTGTCCTGACTTCGGCGAATAATCGCAGCTTGTCCGCGTGCGAGACAGGGGTTGGCAGCCCTGAGCCCGCTTCTACTGTATACGTTTCGGCGCCGAAATGGCCGATCAAAGCCAAAATTGAACAGTAATCGCGAACGCTATCGTATGCAATTCTCTGGCTACTGCGAGAAGGCGCCACAGCCCATTTAAACGAATACGTGCAGCCTTGGAGTTCACTGTGTGGTCGCTGCGGGAGACATGCGGCGATGCGATCGCGTTTAGTTCGGTTCCGAGTACTGATCGGTGGCGCTTTTTTAATGCTGCCTCCTATGGCAGTTTTTCAATGAGTATTCTAAAAAAAGTTGAGGCAGCCCCAGAAAGGGTGTAAGCTGGTTGACTGTTATTGCACCCTGGAAGAGGTGATGGAGCACCCTTGAAGCATGTGGTGTCACTCCTAGAAGGGTGAAACCTTGAAGCCAAATCTATGCCCTATTACCTATTAATGCAAGTAAAATTGCACCCTTGATATAAAGGTCATTGCTCCCCATTTAGAGATAAGGTTGTCTCCCTAAGGGAGCGCAGGTGCACCCTGACATAGGGTGTAACAAGTTGCTCCCAAACGGATGAACTCCAGGGACAGCAAGTTACACCCTAAAAGGAGTGACAGAGTGTACGGCAGTAACGCGTCGCATCGAAACGTACAACTTTGATTGGTGGGGGAAAAAATGAGAAATGGATATACGTGTGATTGGTTTAAACTTGTGTCGCTCCCACAGTATTGCAATCGTGTAAGGTTAAGGTCAGTTTGCAAATATTTGTTTAAAATGGTTTACGGAAGGTTGGCGTGGTTAAATAATTAGGCTTGCTCGCACTATTTCATTAGAATACCTGAATAATTTTCAGAACATCATATTTTACTTTCCCACGTCATTTGCCCAAGAGCTGTATGAATGGCGCCTTGGATGACAACCGATACTTTCATCGGCAAGCGTGGCTGGTTAATCCTTAAATATTGCGAAGACACGAGCTTAAATATATTCTCGTCGAATTATACCTACTCTCATAATTTCTAGTCGTATCTGCATGAGTTCGTTTAGCCAATCAAATAATTTGGTGAAAAAGAAACGTATGATTTTTTATTTAAAATAAAGTCACTGACTCCAGAGAGTCACACTGAAAACAATCTATACGTACTACGCAGCGACCCAATCACAGCAGTATAGTTAATCATTGAGACCTCGTCATTGACAGCTTACGGACAACGGGACGTCATTTTTCGCTTCGCCATTTGTTGATTCTTTTTCCTTATCGGATTTTTCTGCAGCCTCATAGGCTGCAATCTAAGAAGGAGGTAATACCTTAGCTCTCTGAGCTTCCTGCTGCTCAAATCTGTGTATACGTGTTAAATCCTCTTTCGTGTGTCTGCTTATATATCCAAGCACCGGCAATCTTGAAGTTCATAGTCAAATCCGACTACGCGTCGTATTACCCGTCGGACGATTTGTCGTGCATGTGTCTCGCTCTTTAGAATGGAGAACGTCTCGCGCCAAGCACGGGGCCTTTTTTTTTCACGGCTTTACCTCGCCAGTCACTAAGCGGTGATGCAGGGGTACCCCCCCCCCCCCCCTTTTTTCCGGGAGGCGCGGGGTTCAAACCCCGCTAAGCAAGTTTTCATTTTACTATACGTCGCTCTTCCGGAAAGTTCCAGTTCATTATTGGCAGGTATCATATTGTCACGGGTGGTGACCAAAATAACAATAATAAAACAGGAAGAAATAAACGTTTAATGTGGCGAACTTGTGCCCAAACCAAAAAGGGAATAGAAGATAATAACAAAGCGTTGCGAGCGTCGAAGTTGGCGAGACAGCACTGGACCCATTCTCATTTCGCCCGTTCGCGCTACGACCGAATGGCACTAGTTCGGCATGCTTCTAACGTCGTTATGCTTTCGCGGCTTTGTTGATGAGCCTTGCCTTGCTTGGGCCCCCAACATACCATCATATATTTGTTATATGTAGAGGTACGCACTGAGAATCGTACAATGACGCCTACTTCCCTTCCTCTAAGGAAACGAAAAACAAAAGCGATGAACATTTAATTTGGAAACTTTGTTTGAACAAAAATAGCATACGAACTGGTGGCATTGTTCCAAGTCGAGAGACCTCAAACAACGTGACATTTCGGAATATGATCTGGCTGCGATAAATAGTTGGTCTGTTTTATTGTCAGCTAGTAGCTTTTCATGACGACCTCGACGTACTGCTAAAATCCTTAACAGAGAGAGTATGCCGGTAGCGTGAGACACACACACACACACACACACACACACACACACACACACACACACAACACACGCACACACACACACGCGCACACACACGCACGCACGCAGGCACGCACGCACGCACGCACGCACGCACGCACGCACGCACGCACGCACGCACGCACGCACAAAATATATCAATGTATTTACTAATATTACCCGAAAAGAAAACAATTTTGGTATGGAAAGAGTCAAGTGCGACGGGTCAAAGCTAGATATTTTTGAGAATGGCTGTTTTGAAAAGGGCCAGGTGAGAAGGGCGAAACGAGAACAGGCCCAAATGAGGAGGGTTGAAATGCGAAAGACGAAACGGGAAAGTGCCAAATGCGACGGGTCAAAGCGAGAAGATCTTTTTGAGAATGGTTGTTTTGAGAAGGGCCAAGTGAGAAGGGCGAAACGAGAACGGGCTCAAATGATAACTACCCGGTTCGACGCATAGAGCATTCGGACCTCGAATAAACGACAATGTTCTCGAATTCACCAGAACATTAAACTGAAAGTATAAATAAAACACGCGGAACTCCCAGGAATCGAACCCTGGGCCTCCGCACGAAAGTCAAGCGTGGTAACCTCTCGGCCACGCACGCTTTTTTTTATTTTTTTTTATTGCCTGCTTAGACAAGGAAACAAACACAGTCATATGGATAAAAACACATGCACGACGGATGGCCGACGTGTATGAGGGTTTAAAAATTTCTCACATTTTCTAGCACATTCAGAACGGACACACAGTCAGGTGGGCACTTCAGCGTGGCATAAACTGAGTTCAGTCTACGGACCGTTTCCACGAAATACATCCACACAGGACGTGCATCAACATCCGCGTGCCGCACAGCCATTCTGCTTTGCCAAATCGCGTGCAAACCCAAAACCATAATAAAATCAACAGGAATTTCACCATCTTTGTCAACAGGAAGGAATCTAATGCCTTGGGGCGTTAACGGTAACTCTTTTTTGATAGTCCTCTGAAGGACATCCCAGAACAGAAAAGCGTCCCAGCAGTCTAAAAAGACGTGCTTCTCGGCCACACACGCGCTTGCTTGCCGACGCGCGTGGCAATATGTTCTCGTTTAGAACCTTGCTTACGCATAGCTTGTATAAAAGCAGCCGTAGCGCGCTACATCGTCTAAGTTTAATACTGGTTTTGCACTGACATCGACGCCCGCGACGCCAACTAGCTTATAGCGCACGTTCGCCACATTAAACTTTTAGTTTCCTCTGTTATGAATCGTTTCGTCACTTGTCATTTGTGAAGATATGTGTCTCATGTTTCGTTATATTTTTCGTTTGTGCTGCTTAGTCGGGTTCAGGGTACGTTTCTGTGGTGTTAATCGTAAAGAGACGTTTAACTCCACCCCCCCCCCTCCCCCCCAAAAAAGGAACAACAAAGCCATGGGACGAGACACGCATAATACAATATGCCCCCCCCCCCCCCCCCGCCTCCCAACAAAACAAAAATCTTCTTTAGCGCAATATTTGCCTCGCGAGACTTCCTTTTACTTATGAGCGATTAAGACACGTATGTCTACTTTGAAGATGACGTCTCAACATAGAAGCATGTTTTGAAATTGCTCTAACTCAACAGGTGTCTCGCGACCTAAATATTGTACTAAAAAATCGTGGCCTTGAATTCTTGCTAGAAGCAGCTCCTCAGCGCATGCTCGTCGCTGCTGGGTCGCAAATGCTCGGCGGAGCTCATCCTTGCGTGCTTCCGAGGTGGCGATCGTCGTAACGTGGTTTTCATACCAATTACGTGCCGTTCCCCCGAGACAGAAGTAGACGTTCTGCAGGCATTGCTCCGGCGTAAACCCATTGTGACGGGCAACGCGCTCGTACTGCTGCGTCCAGTCTTCGATGTCCTCGTAGACGTCGCCGTGGAAGGGCGTCGGGCGGAGTACGGGGTGCGACGGGACAACGACGGACGTGTTGACCGGGTTCTGCGGCGGCTGGGTGCTCATTGTATTCTTAATCTTGCGGGACTTCGGAGGGGTTCGATGTACGCCGCACCTCCGCCAGAGATGTCAAGTATTTGCTCTAGTCCAGTATCAAATTGAAAGAAACCATAAATCTAAAAGATTATGCATGAACTATCCAAATTACGCAGTCGTTCGTTGCATTTTGACCCCTGCTAGGTAATAGATTGGAATAGTTCTTTTTTTTTTTGCCTCGGAAATTTGTATTTTTATTTTATTTTTCGTTTTAGCAGGCCCGCTCCAGACGGGGCAACTTTTCCAGCAATTTTGAGGTTGCTGGCGGGTTGTTCCCTAGCGTTCCCTAGATCGACATGAATTGCTGAGATCGGGTCCGGCTCGAACAAGCAAGCAACTCGGAGCAATTCGAAGACGTTTGAAGCGGCTGCAGGCCAATCAGGACGCGATGTTTTCACCTGACACCCCTGTGGTGGTGATGATGACAGCCAAAGACTTCGTTCTGGTTTGAAATGGATCGTTTTTGGAAATAAACCTTTTCAGAAAGATTAGTTAGTATTCTCAACACCATTCGAAAATATAAAAACACGTTTTTAGCGCGTAGCTGTGCGTTTAAATAGTGCAAGGAAAGTCAAATTGATTGATGATGATGGCAAGTCGTAGCAATTCGGTTGCTGCGTGTGAACGCGGGCGGCCCGTGTTGCTGGTGTTGCGACGTCAAGTTGCTGGGTGAAATTGCCCCGTCTGAAGCGGGCCTTAGCAGTTTAAAGACAATAAAGATAGCGAACTCCAGCTTTGCAAGAATTCTTTCGAAATAAAACCGTCGTGTAGCGTTCTCCATGCGCTCGGCCTAATGGAACCGGCTGCCGCAAATAAGAAAAGCGTGGTCCTCATAAAGGGTTTTATAACTTTCTCTTTCTCTTTCTCTCTCTCTCTCCCTCTCTCTCTCTCTCTCTCTCTCTTTCTCTCACTCTCTCTCTCCCCCCCCTCTTCCCCCCCAAAAAAAAATAATGAAATGTTAGTCGGGCTTTCTTAGACTGCCCAACGTACGTTCCTCATATTCGACAATAGCGCCAAACCTCAGCCAGAAATCTGCTTCAATTGTCCTCTCGATACATCGATCAACTGCCCCGAGGGACATCGCGGCACTCTGCCCACAGAACCCGTTCGCGTCTACCGCCCCAGCGCGACCAAAGTCACGGCGAGCGGCGAGCCCCCAGGACGTCGTGTTCCGATCCGAGCTAACTTGACGGGAACAAATGACGAGCGAGAGGGCGCCGGCCTTGTTCGGTGGCGGCGCCCGGACCATCGACAAGGCGCCATAAATTGCGCCGGTCGCGGCACAGCTGCTAGCCCAAGGCACGAGCCGCGCCTGTGTGCCTGCAGACAGCCACTTGGTGTGCGTCTCAGGGTCCTCCGATGGCGTCGGGGGCAGGGCGTCGGGGCCACGGGAGCGACGCTCCCCGTCCGTCGGGGATCGATCAGCAACGGCGACTGGGCGCACGACTTGGCGGCGACGGAAGGTCGCTGATGGCCGATCAAAACCGAGCCGGAAGGGAGCCACGGCAGGCAGCGGCGGAAGCGTCCCTCTGGCACGGACTACTCAATTAATTTAGCTCCTGGTCCGGGCCCCTCGTGACTGCAGTACCGCGCCCACGGAGAGAAAGCCCTTGTCCGAGCTCCTGATCGTCAGACAAGGTTCGATCCGGGGCAGAGGAACAATGGATGCAGGGAGTTTTAGATATATTTATATATTTCTGTGTGTGTGCGTGTGCGTGTGCGTGTGCGTGTGCGTGTGCGTGTGCGTGTGTGTCTGTGTGTGTGTGTCTGTGTGTTTAGGAGTTATTTCTAAGCGTGCTTGAAGATGCATTCGATTCATCGGCCCCACTGGACGAGGCGAACAAATAAAAACGACCAAAGTATTTCTGATCCAGTTGGAAGTATGTCCTTTCATATTTAAGCAAAAACTATAATCAAATTTTGTTTGAGTTAAAACTGTAGAGGATTGACTGTTGCTTAGGCGTAATGACAATGACCCGCTTCCACTTGGTGCAAAGCGCGACAAAGCTGGGCTGTCGAGAGCAAACTCCGAATTATGCTTTGTATTCATTTGTTTGCTCGTGGTAGAAATGCTTTGTGGCAGTTCTACCACGTCCTGTGCTGCCTCCCACTTTTTGTACTTATTTTTTTTTTGGGGGGGGGGGCGTAAAATTTCATTATACATTGTAGTGTTTCGCTTCAAGTGTAAAAGCGGCTTAAATCCGAATTTTTCATCATCTGCTCGGTAGAAGAAAGTCGTCTTGGTAGCCCTTTGGTCTTGTACGAAAACCTGCTCTGAAAGCGGAAACATGCACTTCTAAGAACACGATTTCTTGTCTCCGGCAATAGATGGAATGAACTCCCCTTGCAAGTACCATTACAGTGTCCCATGCTAGCCAGGGTCCCCAAATTCTAAACGGTACACACTTACCAGAAGTTTTAAGCATGAACCATCCTCGAAACAAAAATTGTTCCAGCAGAGTCATGATCAAGGAAACGTTGCGCATGTGTATATGCTTGCCTTTCAGCAGTAAATGCGCAACGGTTACAATTGAACGGTGATAGCTGTATACTCATCCATTCAAAATCAGTTCTATAAAATTCTCTGCAAACAAACTTTTCTAGAGAGAATGTTCACTTTCCAGAGCTACCCGAAGCATTGCAATATATTTCTCTGTTCCCGCTGAAAAAGCAGATATTCATACGTTGTCAGGAACAGGTGCCGTAGGTGAAGTGACCTAGGATCCCTTCAGAACGGCTGCTGTACTGATACAAGTGGAATGTCGTAAAAAATCTGTCAGCGATTATTTAACACACATGTCTGACTGCCAGCGAGTACTCATACTACTTAGTGCTTTCTAGTCCACGCGAAGAGCCACTCATTATAGGTAATTAGATAACTAATTAATGCAGCGAATGATAACTTGTAAAATATCGTTTCACAGACAAATACGACAGCGTAGGGAAATGATGATCACGTTTTAGATCAACACAAACCTATACGCGCATTGTTCCTGCGCAGGTTCGTTTTCAAGTCAAATCATCCTTTGTGGCCTCGTCTATTTCACATCAATATTTATCATTTTACTCAGCTCCGCCGTCTCAGCGCTGGACGGTTCGTGAAATACGCGAGCAACAACAACGCAACACGTGAAATAAACAACTCCAGCGCAAAATTACAGTTCTGGAAGCTGTGCTAACTAACAAACCGAAGAATGAAATCGAGAAACCGACTTTCTTCCTCGTTCCCGTGCTTTTCTTGTTTCATCCTGAAACGTCCTTGCCCCAAAGATAAAGAACCTCTTCTGCGCCACTTCTTCCGTACTTCCGTGGACTCATAAAATTCTTACGAGCGGCGCATTCGTTTAAAATATGGCGGGCGTGTGCAACGTAGCTAACTTGGCGTCGCGGGTTCGGCGTGGTGGTCGAGATCAACAACAACATTTCTCTTCGTTATTTCACCTCTTCCTCACCCCCACGCTCTCTCTCTCTCTCTCTCTACTCGTGATTAGGTTTGTGAGGGTTGACGGCAAACAAAGAACTGCCTTCGGGAGCCCAGCCGTTCCCCCGTCGACCAAACACGTAAATGAAGCACAGTCAGCGAGGGATGATAGCAGAGCTGATTGAGTGCAACACATTTGGTCTTCTGCCTTCCTTTTATATTATGGTATTGGGGGGGGCGGAGCGGAGAGAGAGAGAGGAGGCTTTCTCTCCCGCGTCTCTTAAGTTATCTTTCTCGACGTCGTTCCGGGTGTTGTTGTTGTTGACGTTTTGATTGTCGTCTCTGTGCTCCCCGAAAACGAGTGCCAACACCGAGGCGGTGTGGAAAGGCTTATCTCTATTGCAACATGACGTCTACTGGAAATTGCGTATGAGGATGTTTGCAGTATCGATCCAGCAGGGGTGCCTATTAGTATCGCGAAGAGAAAGCCCGGCTTCGCGGTGTTTCCGCGACGAAAGCCGAGCACGCGCTCAGACAATGCGAGGACGGCGTAAATGAAGACTGACTTGAAATAGTCACATTCGATGAAAAGCGAAAAAAGAAAAAGCGTTCTCTCTAAAACGATAAGAGGCAAGCAGATGGAACGAAAATACAACAAACGTTCGTTTAAGTAAAACAAAACAAAAAATCTCTATATATATATATATACTGTATATACATACTTATATATATTTCGTGTCCGATAAGCTCGTCCATAAAATGGAGAACTGGCACTAACGAACAGAAGATATGTGTGCCCCCAGCCGGCAATTCTTATCTGTTTCAGTTTGGTCCGAAACTATGAACTCTTATTAAAGGTGCAGCTGGTACGTTTAGACGGCTCTTGAGTTTACAGCTGAATATTACTTCCATGTTACGGTGTTTGACGATGTTTATATTAAGATACGCGGTTACAATTTTTAGCAAAGCGGGGATGTATGGATCACTAAAAAAAAAAGAAAGAAAAGCTGCCTTAGCGGTCTTACGAATAAAACCAAATCTCCCCCAACATCTTCGAAGACGTCTGTGCTTAATTAATATGGATATATATGGTTCACAAATGAAGAATTGAGTCACGTGTTCGTGTCGACTCGTTCAAAAAGCGGAATTAAAAAAAAAAAGTCGTTTTCTTTACATTAAGCCCACTGCACAGAGCTGCAAAAAAATGTCACATATATATACAGGGTGTTTTTTTTTAAGCTTAACAGAATTTTTAAAAACAAACCATGAAAGCTAGGTTAATGCGGTCTCCGCAGGTGAGTTATAAGGCCAGGGGGACATAGTATAGGGGACTAATCGTAGCGATCAGTCGGCTAATTAGTTACAATTCGTTAATTAACTTTTTAATTAATGAAAATAGACATATAGTTCCAATTATAAACTTGCTCAGCGTCATCGAAAACCACTAAATCAGTAATTTTCAGAAAGACTTTGAGCGCGTGAGAAGCGTAGTAGTGCACTAAAGTTAGCACTCGTGGAGCACGTACAAAGCTAGCGGTTGCGATAAGGCGCCCGCGCAATTTTTCCGTCGCTTATCTAGCCCCAGCCTTGTACCTGCTCCACGAGCGGTAACTTTCGTGCACTACTACGCTTCTCACACGTTCAAAGTCTTTCTGAAAATTACTGATTTAGTGGTTTTCGATGACGCTGAGCAAGTTTCTAATTGGAACTATATGTCTATTTTCATTCATTAAAAAGTTCATTAACAATTTTTAACTAATTAGCCGACTGATCGTTACGATTAGCCTCCTATAATATGTCCCCCTGGCCGTATAACTCACCTGCACAGACCGCATTATTCAAGCTCTCATGGTTTTTTAAAAAAATTTTGTTAAGCTAAAAAAAAAAACTTGTATATATATATATATATATATATATATATATATATATATATATATATATATATATATATATATATATATATATATATATATATATATAAATTATTAATTATTAAGCCTTTTCGCGGTGATTATTTTTTTCATGTCTTATCTCGCTTTTTAATCGTCATCGAATTGTTGTATCTCCGTCATTGTTTCACTGAAGTATTTTGTACATGTTAACCTAATATTGCTCACTCGAGCTTGTTACATGTTAACCCGTCTGTGCAGTTTCTTTTTTTTTTTTTTTCGTGTTTATTGCGCTCAAACATCGGCCAGATATACAGACGACATTCGTTCAGATGAGCAAAGAATTTTTGTGCAAATATAAACCACTTTCCTGTTCGAGGACGCGAACAGTATCAGGCACGTGTGGCGAAAAAGAAGGTCCATACATGTATCTAAAAACAATTGTATGTGCAAAAGCCAGTTGTGTCTCTGAATAACAAAGACCAATGTATTACCCTAATGTTTCATTTTAAAACGCAATTTAAATCATTTCAGATACTTTTCTATAAAATACAGCCCATCCCTGCCCAGTTAGCGATCGCAAAGGCGCCTCATTTAATTTTAGTTGCATTTGTTATTCGCGAGATTCGCACGTGTCCTTGAAAACCTCTTGAATTGCGACGCGCTTTTTTTGCAGGTCCCTGGATCCCACGTATTTGTCAGTAGTTCATTAACTTGACTCCAACTCTCTTTATTTTTTTACTTGTTTTTCAGCATAACGGTTCGCGAAACGTTCGAAGCTAAAACCTAATTGTGCTGTTTATAAAATTTTGAATAGCCGGGAACAACCGTGTAGTTCGTTCTCGTGGACTATATGAGTCCCTCGAGTATGCTTACCGCGGACCAAAAAGCGTTCTAAAGCACGCTTTAGCCGTGGCCAAGTGTTCTGTGGGAAAGCGACATTTGCGGCTCCCGCACTCCGCGAGGAAGCCGCTCACGGTGTTTGTATTAATACTCCGCGACGCATCACAAATCACGCGAACCTGTTTTTTGAAGCCCGCCACTCCAGCTTCTACTTCTGACGCGTCGGATTACCTTATACATTTTTTTTACCCATCTCAAAATTCTTATTATAACGTAAAAAAAAAGAATATATATATATATATATATATATATATATATATATATATATATATATATATATATATATATATATATATATATATATATATATAAAGCTTTAACTACCTGCAAGATACTATACTGGTGGCATCTTAGAAAGCATAAATAAGCTTCTGAAATCGTACGGCAAGTAAAGTAAAATATCGAAAAAAGGTGACTTTCTGCAATGTGAGCATTTGCTGCCCTCGCGTGTCCCAAAACATCCCCAGTTTTCTTGTCCACGAGCACATTGTGCCCTTACCAATAGACAGCAATAATTACCATTACCAATAGACAGCCATAATAAAAAATAATCAATATAAATTTGAATCATAGGGACCTAAAGTTTTTGTTCCTAAGCCACACTCTTTTTTGCATTGATTTTTATTGATTGAATTTGGAAATTTCTTACTATCTCTTCACCACAACAAAGAAACGTAATATTCACGGAGATTGTAATAGCGTAGGACTCACACTACGCATCTAAATTATAACTTTACTATAACCACGAATATTTTTTGTTCCTCGGGACCTTTTCCTGTATTAGCCCTGTAAGGTTACCTCTTCCGCGCATACGTGGCTATCAGCGGCTTTCAATGGCATACATAGGCATACATTGCTTTCCGCGTCACATGGCTATCAATAAAGGCCTGTTCACACATGCAGCGGAGCGCTACAAGCATAGCGCTGACCTCGCGCTAAGCGCCTGCTGACGGGAGCGTTCACCAGCTTTGTATCGCACCGTCAAAACTGTTGCTCATGGCAGATGATAACTAGCAGACTACACGTGAGTAGCGCTACATCAGCGCTTCGCTGCATGTGTGAACCGGCCTGTGGGGAATCACGAGGTGACGATATTTACATGCGCGCCCCACATATTGGACCCGAGCCCTGTGTGAGCACTCGATTTGGGCTCGTGGCAACCAATGCCTCGGCGGGCATTCGGGTAGTGGCTCGCGATCAATCGCTGCAATGACGGAAATTTCCGAGTTCCAGCAATGCGTGGATCTCAGCACGTGCACTGTGCTTTGCAAACCCCAGTACGGGGAGCAACGTGGCGGTGCTATGATGGACACTGGCGGCACATAATCGGCACCAGGGCCGCTTGTTCTGGCTTTTACTTAAGGGTGTGAAACTTATTCGTTCCCCGCTGTTTTCACCAGCGTATTGAGTGGTTTTCTGTCTTTACAACGCCCCTCGGTAGAAGGTGACAAGTTGAGAGTTCGGTACATGCTCCACCTTTGATAACAATTCGTCGCAAACTCAATCAAAGCCCAGAGGGAGGCAGTGAACCCGTGCTGAAGGTGCGGAGTTTCTACTGAATTCGTAGCCTTTCACATGTTTTTCGTGCACGTGGCATGGCGCAAGGCCAAGCTGAGATTGCTTAAAAATTGCGACCGATGGGTTTGGTGTTTGCTTTGATCGGGATAATAAATATTAATCAACATCGTCCAGTTTCCCTTTCTGCAAACTGCGTTATGTCGCTTCATTTTTTTTTTTTTCGTAATTTCTGCGGTTTTAAACATTTTTAGATGTCCGGCGGTAGTAGTCTTATTGGTTTATGCATGAAAAAAGCTGCGACCGCCAGCGTTCTAATTGACATTCCGATCATTGACAGTCGACTTGCGTTGCTCATATATTTTCAAAATACATCTGACTACTTTTTCAACCATTCGAATTGCTTGCTTTTAATTTTAATTTCAACTTCGTCTTAATCATTTAAGCCCGTACCTCCTCTAAACCTTTACGCTTGGTTTCTACTAAATAACTAGATAAGTAAATTATTGTTAAAAACAAAAAAACACGCACACGCTATTGGCCGCGCACTCTAGAATGCGAACAATTTGTTTTGTCTTACTGCCCGCACAAAATTGGGCACCGAACCAACCCGCGCCGCTCCCGTAGGGGAGATCATCTTGCACTGTTGGAATCGCGAGCGCACCGGCACATCGTGGATTGCGGGCAATGTTGCGTATTCCGGCAATCGCCTGAAAACCACGATTGGGTATCGCCGTTAGCACGCGCCGAGGAAGTGACAGACGCAGATACAGTCGGTCGCCGACGCAGGAACACCAAATACTTTACTAGGGGGAATACATTCCACTCTTCTAAAATACAATTAGCGGCGAGATGTTTTGGTGGCGCCCTCCTATGGTTCCCCCTTGTGACGTCATTACCTTGCAAACAACAAGTTCGATGGTGTTTGTAAATAGCATGGTGGAAGCTTGAAATCATTGCGCTCTCAAAGGAACACTGCCAACACTGTCAAAATTAAAGTTCTTTCATTCCTCTTATTTCCGTCGATGATAAATCCTTCTCTGACGTCATAGTGAGCGTTCGGCCAATCGTCGAAGGCCGACCACAGCGACGCTTTCGGTCGCGCACGTCGCCAATAGCCTCGGCGCGGAGAGGTTTTCTGGGCTTGGCGAGAGCCATCTATCATCGCGGAAGTCTCGGCTATCGGGCAGTAAATGATGATGATGATGATGATGGTTGTTCTACATATCAAATTTATTGTTGTGGAAACACTCGAGACACGTGCCGCGCGCCACTTCAAGGAATAACAGGGCGTCTAAAATCTAGCTCAGTGCTGCGCCAAATACTTTGCTGCACTGTGCCGCCATGATCTTCCCAAGGGTTGCACGTTGCACGTGCCTCGTGCATCGACGCACCTTGCGCTACTTTTGAAACATGAAGGGGCTTTAGGTGGAATCGGAGACGACACTGCCGCGGCCGCCGCGAACATCCACATGCACATGCGCGTGGACTGATGCCGACCTCCACTCCGTCAGGGCTGGATTCGGCACTGTAGGCGTTCTGTCTAATGCAAATGAGCGGAGTGGAATGTATTAACCCTAGTAAAGTATTTAGTAACACTGTAACAGCAGTAACACCTACCCAAGTCTCGCTTTCCCAGGTTCGGGCTTTGGAGCGCGCGCGCTTCGCGAGTCAGTCGGGACTCCATATGGCAGCTTTAGCTGCCCGAGTAACGACATGATCCGCAACATCGGAAGCCCCCATAGAAAAGGGGGGAATCATTCTTTTTTTAATAGAATAAATCAGATTTACTTGATTTAAATACGTTACTACGATTTAAATCACCGTATAGCTTGAAAATTGTGAATTTTTATCAGGAGATGTATTTAAAACACGACAGATTGATTGATCAATCCGGCCGATCGCTGAAAACTACGCGAAATAAATAATTACTCTTAATAGTTTAATTAACGACGTCTTATTGTTGTAAACCCTGCCCTACTAAAAACCAGTTAGTGAAAGATGCTTTGTGTGATTTTTCTTTCACGTTCTGATTTGCTTACCCCTATAGGACATTACATAACATACAAACGGAGTGGAAGGTAGAACATTGAACGCTTCGCTTTGCTCAGAAGAGCACCACTTTTTTTATCGTGTTCAGCTTATACTATATCTTTCATGCCTAATGATCATTTGGTTTAAATAAAAACAAATGGACATAGAAAGCAACTTATGATACACGTGAGGCAATTATAAAAAAAAAAAAAAAAAACATGTTCGGGATTATCTTTCGCGGAAAATACTTGATTTAACTCATCACAAAAAAAAAAACGGTGTGATTTAAATCATGATTTAGATAACGATTTGAATCATATTTATTTTTAATCTACATCCTGCCACACAGCAATTTCAATTTTCGCACTGACAGGTTGCCTTTGTAACCATGCTGGGCCCATGGGCGGCCACTTTCTTAGAATGGATGATTTTGATCTCTCCACCCGTTCGTTAAAATGTAGTAAATGTGGTTAAAAGTCACATAAAAGTGTGTTTGGCATAGTGGCACGGAAATATCTGAAGTTACGGTCGCCTCGCTCAAGGTATGTTCAACGTAAACGCGTGGACGTTCACCGATAATTTGAACTTGCGATACTCGAAGAATGAAAGTAGCAAACAACACTGGTGAGCCCACAGCGCTCCGAGATATCAGGATGCCACTTCGGCGATTGTCGGCAATGTTCGGCTCTGTTTGTTGCTATGGGAACCGAGCCAGCTCGGCCCGTTGCTATGGTGATGTGGTTACCAATCGCGGTGAGAGGCGGCATGGGAAAAAGCGTGGCGCTGCTCTGGCACCTAAAGCTGCCATATACTGGCTGTAATCGGGATTAAAGTCACTGGATCCTGAGAAAGTAGCGCCAAGCTCCCCGTATAGTCGTCATTTCGGCTCTGGAAATGAGAAATTTCTCCTTGACCTCTACATTCTTGGCGAGCCAATCTAAATTCTCTGGTGACGGGTGAAGGCGTTTCTTGTATACCGATATTTTGCTATCCTCACACCGGCGAAACAAGCGCACATCTTCGTACCGCCACCACATGCGGTGTAGGTGCTTGGAGGCATTGAAGAATAATTTTAATGACTTAAAATACGCAACAATAGCAATATCATTGTAAGAGATCCGTAGAGATGGGCATGGTTGAGAACTTGATTGCATACACAGTGCCAAAGACGCTTATATTGGCGAGGAACACGTTCAGTACGATGATGCTCCATGGCGATGTTGGAGCGACTGGTTTAGAAGGACCCTCTCGAAAGCTTCGAAGACATCAAGGGGCCGAAAAGACGATTGCCATGGCAACGGACACCTATGATTCAATCGCCTTGCGAGGTTTTGGTCGTCTGTATGTTAGTATCTGTTCGTGTCCGACTGGCAGGCAGGGAAGGCAATGGCGCTACTTTCCCAGGATCCAGTACTTTAGCCGGGACCGATGGTGATGCTGACGCGGAAAACTATAGGGTGCCTCGATGTCCTTCTGTTTAGGGTGATGCCACCATATGTATAGTACCCGATGCCGACAGCACGCGCTCACGGAAAAAATGCAAAGAAATCGACGAAAACAAAATGTCGCCATAGCACAGTTAGCGCCAGAAACGCGTGCAGGGACGCGCTCTTTCACGCGCTTCTGAACAAAAAATAAAAATAAACGTTAGAGACAAAATGGCCAGATGTCTACACCCTAAGCAAAGCGCACATGAAGGCACCCTACGAAAAACCCGCGCTTTTCACATCCGGCTTTCTTTCACAGCTTTCTTTAAGCATGGTACGCTATCGTGTCGTGAAAATCTGCAATTTAACCGGAGTGGATACGAAAGCTGCCCATGAAAAAACAAGGAACAAGTCACTCTTAGACGTTAGTACCCCTCACTTCAATTTAAAAATACATCGAAAACGTTCATTGCACCCGTTTATTGTCATTTCTGAGAGTAAAAAAAAAAACTAACGAACAAAAATCTGTTTTTGATACTAAGGGCCGGTTGCACCAACGTCGCTTACCTTAACCCAAAGCGGCTCTTTTCTAAGACGGCTTAGCGCCCTAAACCGAGCTCGGGTAAGCACGGGTTTAAATTCCGGTTGCACCAACGTTAACCCGGCTTTACAGACGCGCCCCTAGCTAAACGCTGGATTTGCCTAGGGAATGTAGGGACCAACAGAGCGAACTAGGGAACGCTCAGAGGGACGAATACGATTGGCGGAGAGGAATCTCGTGATGTAAACAAAAAACCTGCTGTAGTAGCCGTCGTCGCCGTCTGCTTTTCGCTGTATTTTTTCGGTGAGTAACGAATTAAAGGTCTCCAAATTCAATCATTTTTTTCGCTTAACTTTCAAAAACAGGAGTCAACGCTTTAAATAAACACAAATGCTCTTTACATATGTGATTGTGTGTTTATTATCGGTTGATAACAGAATATTTTGACAGTGACAGTAGTTTTCGTGCTCACATTTTGAGATAAAGGAGCCATCGGAAGCCCCAAATCCCACCGAACGCGAGAAGGACGCTCTACTCGCTACATCGCTGAAGACAAAACATCATCGAGAATAAGTAGGCAGACGTAAGATGACTACTAAAATCAAGTCATGCCTTAGACCGATGAAGTTCAAAACAGTGACGAACTCGCCACGGCAGCTGCGAAAATGCCCGGAAATCATCGAATAGAAGTCGTCGAGCTGTCGTCGCCACGAATAGAAGTTGTCGCCACGAATGAAATATAGACCTGTGTCCGGAAGTGCTCTTCCGGAAGTGAACAATAATCTCGAACCCAGGCGCTCACGGGAGGGGGGGCTGCGTTGGCCTGCGACGCTGCTACCCGCCGAAGGCTTCTTCGCTGGTGTGCCGACTGCCGTTTCGCCGGCATCGGTCCTGTTTACCGCGGTATGTGGGTATAGTGCCCGTAATGTGAGAGCCGTTTGTCCATACGCCACTTTGCCGCTGTTGGTTTCCATCAAGCCGAGCCAGAAAACATCTCGCGACGAGTTGACCGCGCCGCGAGTGACGAAGAAAAAGCAAACATGGCGACGGTTTGTACGATTGCTTTGGTGGCTCCGGTGTTGCGTGTCTTCAACGTCCTCGTGAGAAGATTCTCCTGCCCTTCGAAGTTATTGCAAGCACCACGAGTGGCACGAAAGCTGTGGAATCATCGTCTCAACTATAAATAAGCAGGCCTTCACGAGCAACGACGATGCCGAGCAGGCGCTCGGCACCGTTGTGTTGTCAGACATTCTACAACGCCGAGGTATTTTATTTATGATTTGGAATGGCTTCAAGAGTGGCAAATTAATCTATTTCGCGGATTGTTAGCACCGAGGCGAGTGCCCTCCGTTGCAGTGCCGTTGTCGCGCAAAGTGCAGAGAAAACCGGGTGGCGATGGCGGCGGTGCTCTTTGATCGCTTTGATCTTGCGCCGTCGGGTTCATGGAGTCCGGAGTAAACGTACGTACGTGCGTCTGCTGGATCGGTGTTTTGGACTGCCTCAAAACACTTTCCCACGCGCATTTTCCTTGTGAAGCTTAGTAGCTCATTACACCTCGTCGTCGACTGCGCTCATTTGACTACGACGCACGAGCCTGCGTGATGTGAATTTCACTGCCTAGGATCTTTGGTGTGCTGTAACGAGGGCTAATAAAATATCACCGCGAACTTCTGAACAAACGAGTTGAAGTTTCGTCTGTTATTATAACTGATCGCCTGTCACAATATTAGCGTTCCTAAACTCCGCCCCCACAGGCACCCTGCTTCGTTGCCCGATAGTAAGTGTCTCCTGGTACCTCGTACAATTCCAGCTCCCACTTCAAGTAAGTACCATCCGTTAGAACTGGCAATTAATAGTTTCGAACCCAGAAGCTCGCAGCGTGTGTGTGTGTGTGTGTGTGGGGGGGGGGGGGGGGGGGGGGGCGATAGACTGCGACTTTTCCCAGTTTTAGCACTGTCTAGCAGTACTGGCACGTTGCCGGCGTCGGTCTTGTTTAGCGCCGTGTAATGTATCAGAGCAATTCGTCCGGACGGCACTGTGCCGTTGTTGGTTGTACGAACAACCAGAGGAAACGCAGGGTTCTTTTGGACACCCACTGCCCGTCACACAATTGCCTAAGAAGCGAGTGCGGATGCGACGTCTACAGCTTCCACAAGTTTCCGTCCCATGCAGGTTCTCGGCAAGAATGTACAGTCGCACTCAGAAGAAAAAACTTCACTCCGAGCAAGAACTCAAGAGTGAGTGCCAGTGTAGCAACAATTTTTTTTCTATGCGTACGTTTGGCGTGCGTGATGGATACAAGAGAGGTGGTCACTTCTCCGTGATCAGTCGGCAGGTCGTTTACGTCGTGTACGTACGCTAGCTACGAACGGTACTGTACCTTCGTTTCGGTTTCGGTATCAATGAAACGCGGATGTCAAGGGTCAGCAGACACCGAGAACATCTAAGACAAGAAAGGTTTTCCCTTGTTTTCTTGATCGAGATGGGTTCTCGAATGTTCACGACATCTTCCCTGTTGAAGAACGGGCCGCGGAGGCTTCTGGTGAAGGCATCTTTCACGATGTGTCGGTGCATTCGGACAGCCTGCCGCATCCAGCTCCGCAAAGCAACGCCGCCAACGCAGCCCCCCCCCTCCTGCCTGCCAGTTCTTTCCGCGTGGTGGCGCGAGCGTAGATAAACATGGCGGCGCCCTGGAATTGGCGCGGACACTGGTCTATATAAAGCAAAATATTCCTAAAAAGCGCGATCACCAGAAAAGTTACGGTTATGGAACGATACAGTTTTCTGAAGCCAAGATTCTACTCGCGAGACAAGAAAAATTCACTGAAGATTGTCTCGAAACTCAGAAAACAAAAGAAATTGACTTTTCGCTGTTTTATAACCTAAAAGCGCCGCAATCTGATGCAAACGGCAGAAGGGTCGACAATCAGCTGATCGCCGAGATCATGTACTGCCACTATTCAACGCGCTCATCGGATTGAAGGATATGCGTTGCAAGTAGAAATAAACAAGCTGGTAAATAACAATACGTTACAGTTACGCGAAAATAAGTAAGGTATACATACGAATAAGCTCGTTGACAGAATAACCAACGTGAAGACAGACGTGAGCCCCACAGCTCCGTACGTATCTCGGTTAGGGGCTTAGGGCTAACACGCACTGAGAGTGGAGATCCAGCTTGAAAACAGGGGTCGATAAACACTTCACGCGACAATATTTTGCATCCTTGTCACAATCGAAGGCCATTCTGTCGAGACTCTCACGCTGTCGTAGCCTAAAACACTTTGTACAACCAATTTCGTCCACCGCGTCGACCGCCACAAACCAGCCGCCATGTTTTAAATCCAGGATTAAGAAACAACCAAAAGCAAAGCGCCCAATGTTGAGCGCTTACGATAAGCGTAGTTTAGTGCTAGGTTTAGCGATAAGCGATTTTGGTGCAACCGAACGAAACCGAAACTTAGCTTAGGTTCCCGGCTATGATCCAATCGCCTTGCGAGGTTTTGGTCGTCTGTATGTTAGTATCTGTTCGTGTCCGACTGGCAGGCAGGGAAGGCAATGGCGCTACTTTCCCAGGATCCAGTACTTTAGCCGGGACCGATGGTGATGCTGACGCGGCGATGTCCTTCTGTTTAGGGTGATGCCACCATATGTATAGTACCCGATTCCGACAGCACGCGCTCACGGAAAAAATACAAAGAAATCGACGAAAACAAAATGTCGCCATAGCACAGTTAGCGCCAGAAACGCGTGCAGGGACGCGCTCTTTCACGCGCTTCTGAACAAAAAATAAAAATAAACGTTAGAGACAAAATGGCCAGATGTCTACACCCTAAGCAAAGCGCACATGAAGGCACCCTACGAAAAACCCGCGCTTTTCACATCCGGCTTTCTTTCACAGCTTTCTTTAAGCATGGTACGCTATCGTGTCGTGAAAATCTGCAATTTAACCGGAGTGGATACGAAAGCTGCCCATGAAAAAACAAAGAACAAGTCACTCTTAGACGTTAGTACCCCTCACTTCAACTTAAAAATATATCGAAAACGTTCATTGCACCCGTTTATTGTCATTTCTGAGAGTAAAAAAAACTAACGAACAAAAATCTGTTTTTGATACTAAATAGTAGTACTCGGTCTTGTAACCCTCTAGAGCTTGAAATTAATACCCCGATGAATTAAGACGTGTTTGACTGAAGAAATTCGAAAATTCCTTTTGTAGTGTTCCTCAAAAAAAAAAAAAAAACGCGTAATTGTGTTTTTGCTTTTTTTTTTTTTTTCCAGGAGAAGGCAGCAAACCAGCAAACGCTATTTATGTCAGCATTAAAAAAATATCAGCAAAGACAACGATTTTATTTCTTCTGGGATTTGCGACAACTGAAGTCCCGAATTTCTCGGGAACGTTCCGCCGTCGCACATGCGTTGAGTTTAATTTTGAGCGAACGTCCTCTTCGGCGCAAGCCGCGCCTTGAAACCCTGGCGACCCCATTCGTCATGACGAAATATTCATAAGAGTTCAATGCATTTCGCGCACGCACAAAATGAAGAAAAGCCACGTTGTGGCGCAATGAAACGTCTCTTGCATTCTTCTTTCTTTCCGATTCTGAACCCTTTTTTTTTTTTGTCTTTCTCGTTACCCGTTCGAAGCCGTAAATTGCGCATACGACAGGCTGTCTCACCCTACACGAAGCGTTCGAAAATCTGCTTTTTGAGCTCGTTTTCGCCTGTTACGCGGGCAGTGGCTGGAGCAATTGGGATGAATAGCCGGGCCGGAAGGACTTGGTGCGGCCCGCTGTTTTATTTCCTCGAACATATACCGTGGAGGGGGCGGCGATGGCGGAAGCGAAAATTCATACATCACGGGCGGTTATCGCGGCAATTAAGCTTACGGCTTTTCTTGTCAGCCTTTTTTTTTTTTCCGCCGGAAAACTTTCGCACGTCAAGAAATTAACTCTCATTAGGTAAATTACCCGATGTATTTTCTTTTTTTCTTCGATGCAACCTGCACGCGTGGTGCGGAATCTGGAATGGAGGTCATCGCGAGCCAGCCAATGCCACCCTGCATTGTTGTGGTCGAAGGAGCCGCCCCTTCCCGCGCAATCAGATATACCTGGAGTAACCTGCTAAGTGCATAAAAGATTCCATTAACTTTGCGTCTCAAACGTACGTTCTGCGAACTATACTGATGTAGCCTTCAAGATGTCGTCTGGAAACATTTGCTAGTTTTGTTGCAAGTATTTAGATTCAGTGCGTAATATTGGTAATGTCTAATCGCGGCAGGGAGCAATTTAATTTCCGGTACAGTGTATTTGTTCTCTTATGCCTGGTAAAACGCCATACAAGTGAAGTCGATGAATCTTTTACTTTTATAAAACAAAAAAAGCACACTTATGAAGTGCATTTCTAGTATACTTGCAACAGCTAAAATATACTAATGTATATACTTTTTTGTGTATTTCGTATTTTGGCGGGGGGTCCGCGCGTTGACCCTGTCAGGCAACCGAGGTGTACAGACTATAAGTAGTATATGTTCAATATACTACTAAGAAACTACCGTATTTTCCGGACTATAGTCCGCACCCGGTGTATAGTCCGCAGGGACAAATTTGGGGTCAAAAATTAAAGTTTTTGCTTAGATAGTCCGCACCCGGTGCATAATCCGCACCTGGTGCATAGTAGGCACCTGGTGCTTTGTCGACACGAAAATCTTCTCATGGACGGCACCCCTTGACAAATGTATGCTTTTTTAACTCACAAGGAAGCCTATAATATACATAAATCATCATTAACATACTCTTTCATTCACAAAATCTGTCACGTCTCGGTATAATCAATGATATTGAAAAACAAAAATCCTGTATAGTCCGCACGCGTAGATAGTCCGCACTGCCCAAAACTTCAACTTTTAAACATGTATAGTCCGCGGACTATAGCCCGGAAAATACGGTAACAATATTCTTCAAATATATCTTGTGCGTTTTTTTGTTTCTTTTTTTAATATAAAAGTGCAAAGCTAGTATAGTTGCCTGCATTACTTTTTACCAAAGGGCTCAGTTTGCGGTTCTCTTAATTTTGCTCGCACGGCTAAACGAACAATCATCGTACCGTTCGGATCAGAGGAACGCGCATGGGGCAGTTAAGTTTGAAGTTCGATGCTGACTGACCTAAGTAGAATACACCCAGGAGTACACAAGTTGGAGTTGAACGCGTCATTTCACACATTTCTGTAGTGTTGTAAAAAAAAAATAACAATAAAGAATTTACCGTTTACTAGTGATACGTAAAACATAATAAATTGTTCCACTAGCTTTCACATAAGGTTTTATATTTTGTTTGCTATTTTGCGAGGGTTTCAAAAAACCGAAGTTGTTTTGTAGCTTTCTTTTTCAGGTTTCTGTATTTAAAGAGTTGGAGTCAGTTATTTCTTACCGGATAATATTTCGTCCATATTTTTTATTGTCCATTGCCATTAGTTTTTATTTATTTATATCAATGCATCAATCTTTATGCTTTATATCTGTATAAAGTGCTCAGCGCGAACGCGCGATCACACGTTTCTCCTATTTTTATCTCACAAAAGAAAGCCTTGAATCACAACTACCGAAATGTGCGCGGCACCAACTTAGGTGATTATATTTGCTGTTCGATATTTTACCAACGCGACTAAATACGATTAAAAAAAAATGATGTCGTGTTCGAACTAACTGCGCCACGCGGTGTACGCACCGTACAAATAGATAAATTAAAAATACCATAAAAATCGCAGGAAAGAAAGTCAATAACCTGGGCGAAATGTGCGTGTGTTTCCTGTGCCAACATATGTTCGCAAACCCCTTAACGACAGATAAGGGAAAGCCTGATGGAACGGGGATAACCGGCAGCTGTCAGACACGTTTGAAGGATATGTGTGCGGACCTGGCGACGTCTTTGATAGCCCTGGCAGATGGAGTCGGCAAAACGCTGGCGTCGATTCTGTAATAAAAGGAAGAAGATCCTATTTCTGCATCAACTCCCATCCTCGAATAAATTCGCCTCCCAAATTCAACTAGAAAAAAAAAAAAAAAAAAGGTTGGTGTGTTATTGTGAGCACGCACAATGAACACGTTCGCAAGACTTTTAGGAAATCCTGTTTCGGGAATACATTTTTTATTAAAATATGCAGTCTGCTTTTTCTTCCTCTTTTGTTTGCGGCCACGTTACGTACACTCTAAAAAAAAAGGGTATCACCTTACACCCTTTGGTCCCATATAATACTCCCCAAAACTTCATTTCGACGTACAGCGCTCTATATAGTCGAACAGATGGCCCCAAATTTTACGAGGGGCTTGATAACGGTGCGATATAACTTTTTAAATAGCTAAAGTACGTATCAAAAACCATATAAAGAAAACACCGAGTTTTTATGTTTTTTAGTCAGTAACACGTACCTTAGCTATTTTAATAAGTTGCACCACACGGCTATCAAGCACCTCGTAAACTTTGGGGCCGTCTGTTCGACTGTAAGACAAATGTTACGAACCGATATGTGAAAAGTGTTCCAGCCAAACAGAATTATGACTTTCCGTCGCTCGCACTCAGCAAACACACGTTCCACAAATGGTGTTACTTCAAACTTTGTTCTAGGCAATAAATATGGCGATTATAGACTGAAAGGTGTGCAATGCCTATGAAAAAGTGACGTTGGAAACGGCATGTTCACTGCAAACCACGCCACGAAAGATATCCCCGCGGGACGCCAAGTCCACAGCTAAAACGTTTCAGCTGCGTGACAGTTTTATTTTTTTAGTTTTGTTGTGCATTTAGAGTACAGAACCCTCTGCAAAGCCTCACTTCTGGTCTGCCAGTTAAAATTAGCGCCATGCTACGGTCACTCTAAAACAGAAGGAATATATTTGTCTGTACGGACGCCTCTTCTCGAGCGCCAGATTTGCGCTATCGTAACTGCATGACGTTTTCTGCTGACTCGCCGAGATGCCCAGACTGCGGAATGGGCAGGGAAATATCTATATATACAAGACGCGCCTTAGGGATAAGATTATTGTGGTGTCTAGAAAGTCAACAACTTGTCGTACGACCAGAAACGAAGCGAAGCATACTAAATGAAAGGAAACAAAAAATTTAAGGTCGGTTGTGACTGCGCTCATACATATAGCTGCCGAACGGCGTCTATATATACCACGATGCTTGTTTCTGTGTGCTTCAAGTCGTGTATTTGCTGCAAAAAGCGTTGCGGAGTTTCTTTCTAAAGGCCCATTCAGACAGTGTACGTTCGTCTGCATTTTCTTACGGTATACGGTCTGATACCTCCGCGAGTTCCGGGGACATCCGTGCTTCGCATGTTGCGTTGAACGTCGCTCTTTAAATTGGTAGCCACGCTTCATGCGAAGCCCGAATGTCTCGGTGAATCGCGGTCGTATAACTCAACGTTAAGCCTTCGTAACGTAGTCAATCGTAGTCAAATGACTGTGTGAATGGGTTTTATGTGTTACCTTCATTCCGTTGTTCAGTAGACTCACCTAGATTTGTTTTTTTGTTTTTTTTGGTTTTGTTTTTTTACGAGACGCGCGGAAACTTGTCGTCCGCCCGCAGGACAGTCTCTGCAATGTAGTACTCTAGCGGAGAATCTCCAGAATGAACGTTTTGCTCATTACGTTTTAAACAAAACTGTTACGGAGCAAAGGAAAAAAAAAAGCGATATTTGACTGTATACATTTGGAATACGAGCCATCGTGTTCGGTTGCCCATGCACATTTGGCGTCTTTTGGGGCCCTTCGCAGCATCGTCTTAGCCTTCTCGTTTGTTAGGTTCCATCCTTGGAGTACAAATGGTGGAGCTCCGTGCTCTTCGATGAAGAGAGTATAGACGCGGGGCGGTTCTTGAGTGTGAGTGTACAGATGCGCGGCTTGGCGTGTGTCTCGTCATTAGCGTCGACGCGCTTCGCCCATTCTCGGCAAAGTCTTGTGTTTGTTACTTTACTTTTGGTTTTGTTTGCGTCGTATTGTATGTTTGAGCTCCTTTTATTATAACGCATATCGCAGTGGAGCCCAGCAGAAGCAGTGATCTGACGTCACTATTTGCTTAAAAAAAAGAATATGCCCGTCTTCTTCGGCGTATATAGCACGCATACGGTCAATCCCTATATGGCGGGCAAGTATTCCAAAATGCGTGTTTGGCGCATCGGACCGAAAGGAAAGGCACACAAATCATAGGGCAGGGTAAAGAACTCGCAGGGAGCGCGCAACGGTTGAGGTCGGGGGGAAACAAAAGCACGTGGGCGCATTTCGAGGGTAAACAAACGCACGATGTGTTCAAATAGCAGACGAACTTCCACGCAGGGAACGAATTCAGCTATTCACAATGCCTAGAGGTTCGAAAACACTAACTGCACGGGAACTATGAGTTCAGATGCTCATTTTATCTACGCAGATCGCGACATTGAGTCCTTGCGTATTTTGGGCTTCGTCAAACATATCTTCGACTTTGTCATTTTTCGAGCTTCCTCCGAAGATTGATTGGTTCTCCGAGTGTTCTGTCGGAAAGTATAGGCAAAGACATTTTGAGAGCGTTATACCAGTGCTGTAATCGATGCGTTTATCGTAGTGTTCTTGCGCATATTTGTGCTTCCAAGCAGCCGGGGTTGGGCAGTATCACGATAGTATCGTAAAGATATTTTCTTGTATTTGTGTTCCTGTATCGAGATACATTTGAAAAAAAAAAAGTATCTGCATCCCAGTAGTGAAATACATTTACAAGGTATCGCTCACATCGCGATACTCGGCCAGGGTTAGGTATTTCCTACATTTATTGTCGAAAATTAACTGTCGGGTTTTCACAGTAAACTAAAAACCACCTTTTTTAGAGCGAGGGGTCTTAAACTTAACAATATGAACGGAAAGCCCGATATATAGCAAACAGTCACCAAAAACACAAGTACTACCATTTGCATTCGCCACGAACTGCTACCTCCACACTTAGCATGGTTTGAAGAAAAAAAGAAAAAAAATTAATATATTTGTAAGCACGGTTTGAAAAAGATTTTTTTATTCATCTATATTTGTATTTTGGGATACTTTTTTGCCGTTTCTGGAGAAGTATCTCAGGGATATCCCGTTGTCTCAAACACAAATGTATCTCAGTGTCTGTATTTTGGCCTTAAAATACTTGTTTCTAAGTATTCGTATTCCGGAATATCCTTTTAGAGTATTTCTGCCCAGCCCTGCAAGCAACCCATCCGCCGGTAGCTGAGGGTTCAAATGCAAATAGGAAGGGTGGGATGAAGCCTCGCAGAAGAAAAAAGAAGCAGCTCAATATAGGATTTATAAACGTGCATGGGGGGGGGGGGGCAGAAATAGAATGAAGTGGGAAGAGATTGCGGAAGTGATGAGGATTTTGTAGTGTATGCGTTGGCAGAGACACATCTTAGAGATATGGAGAAACCACTCTACTTGGCAGGTTAGTTTTAGGTGGGATGCAGTCGATGTGAAGGGGAACGGAAAGGAGACGGATTGGGAGTGCTAGTGAAAGGACAGGGCTGGGAAAGGGTGAGGGAAAGCTGCAGACAGCACATGCGATTAAAAGATAATATCTGAGGTTTAGACACGCTCATGGGACTTCATATCTGAGAACAGGAACTGATTCAAGAGAGGAAAATGCACAGCACTTGACGTGGAGGAATTGGCACAGATCAGGAAATAATTATCTTAGGAGACATTAATGCACACTTAATAGATTTTACGGATATACAGATTCTACTGGGAGGACGCTACAAGAGTTTAGCGATGCTCTTGATCTATAGTGCTTGTTAACGCCAAAGTAAAATTAGACGGAAGAATAACGTGGGAGAGAAACAATTCGCACTCAACGAATGATTACTGTTTAATGTCTAGGAAATCGTATAACAAATTATGGCGCATGAAATAGATGAGGAAGGCACGAAAAGCTTAGGAAGTGATCACAAGCCACTTAAAATAAAGTTTTGTACAGCAGAGCCAGAGACACAAATTCTTGAACGAGAAAGTATATCGACCCTAAACGATGTCCAACTACAAGAAGTATCAGAACGAATTGAGACTATAGTATCCAGTTAACTGGAGAGAAAATGGACATATGGCGATTTAGTAAACACTTTTAAAAGAAAGTCAGAAAAGTTCAAAATCAAACAAAGAAGAAGGAGAAGAAAACACGCACCAAAAGGCTGGTGGGAAAGTGAAGTTAAGGCGGCCATAGCAGGGCGACAAGAGGCTTCAAGGGAACACAGATGGGCCAAGGAAAGGGGGGACTCACCCGCTGAGGTAGCATCGAAATGGAATACATTCCAGGAAAGAAAAAGAGAGGCATCTTCTCTAATCCAGGCCAAGATTGGTAGAGCTGGAGTGCAGTGGATGATGGAGGAAAATCAAAATGATAGATATGCAGCAAAAAGGTTCCATTGTCCATTGACCACACTCGAGGGGATAAGTGTAGAGGGCGAGGAGGTAAAGGAATTTATTAGACGAACAATCGAGGCCACATTCGCAGAACATGAACCGAACGAGATTCGACAGAACACAAACAGCAACACGGCACAAGACGAGAACACTAATGAGACAACTGAGACGACCACTGGGGAATGGGACAGAGCAGAAAGTAAAGTACCGGCTGGAACGGCGACAGGCTCACATGGCATAGGAATGAGACAATAGGAACAGAAATCAAATTAAAGTTAAGACAGGCAACTGATCAAATATTAATGGGTGTGTGTGTGTGTGTGTGGGGGGGGGGGGTGTACCCAACCATTAGAAACTAATCAGAATGAGATAGATTACTATATAAAGGCAAAGCAAATACCCCAAATAACAGTAACTTCGGTCCTGTGCAGACTGGCGACGCAGGTAGTAAAAAGAAGAATGGAAGAATGAGCAGAAAATATTTTAGACGTGCTACAGAACGGGTTTCGAACAGATAAAAGATTAAATCATAACTTATTCATAATCACTTCATGTATAGAGGTTTACACGGATGACTAAAAAACCGTTATGGATATAATTTCTAGACATTAAAGGCGCGTACAACAATGTGAGTCAGAAAAAACTCTGGAGCTGAGAGAGTATGATTTAGATGCACATTTTATTCGGCTTTTACAACAGGTATGCACAAATAATAAGGTTGTTATAGCATGGGAAGCAGAAATAAAACGAGGACTCAGGCAGGGTTGTCCCTTATCAGCTCTACTTTTTATAATATACCTGAGTAGAATGGAAAAGAAATGAGAAGAAAGCAATTTAGGTTTCGATGTGTCAGGGGGGGGGACGTAAACCAAGTTATACCAGGAATGGTCTGCGTAGACGACATTGTACTGTTAGCAGATAGCCGGGATATGTTACAGGAGCTGATTAAGATCCGTGGAGAGAAAGGAGACTCACTGGGCCTGATATTCAGTGGAGACAAGTCGGGGATAATAGTTTCTAACGATGAGAAGGGGTACCCGCTGAAAATTCACGACGTTTTAATAGAACGCGTAGAGAAGTATAAATACTTAGGAGTATGGCTGAATAAGGGAAAACAATACTTCAAAAATAAGGAAGAACATAGGCTAAAAAAGGAAAAAAGGAATGCAGCAATTATGAAGCAAAGGGCACTATGGAATTACAATATATATTAAGTTTTTAGGGGAATACGGAAAGGAGTCGTGGTGCCGGGGTTGTCTTTTGGCAATGCGGTATTATGCATAAAATCTGAGGTCTAGTCGAGTTAAGAGACCCGGCAGAGGAGCGTGGGTAGACTGGTACCCTCTGGTACTGGGGCAACATGGGAATACACTAAATGAACGAGTGCAGGAAAACGCGGGCTGGGCATCATTCGAGGCTAAAGAGACGATCAGTTAATTAAAATTTGAACAAAGGCTAGACACAATTGAAGATACACAATGGGCGAGAAAGGTATATAAGCATCTTTACATGAAAAGTCTGAACAGCAAATGAAAAAACAGAACCCGAAAACTGAATTTCAAATACCAACAAACAAGTGCTGGTGCAGATCAGAGTACCTCGGTGAAAAAGGAAGTAAAAGAAGAAGAGAGAAAGATGTGGGAGGAAAGAATGCAGGGAAGATCAGCTTTAACTATGTATACACTCTAAAAAATGCCTGCGCGTCTACTTACCTGCAATACACTCAAAGAGCCAATCATTGCGATCTAGGAAATCATCAGCTCAGCGAATGACGAGGCGGAACATCTGTTTAGACCTCAAAATTAAGTCTGCGCTCTGGCATTACGCAATGCAAGCATGACGCTTTGCATTGCGTAATGCCAGGAGCGCAGACTTAATTTTGAGGTCTAAACAGATGTTCCGCCTCGTCATTCGCTGAGCTGATGATTTCCTAGATTGCAATGACTGGCGCTTTGAGTGCTTTTTGGGTAAGTAGACGCGCAGGCATTTCTTAGAGTGTAGGGGACAAAAACAGAAAATAAGGAAGAAATAATTGCATGATAATTCACGGGAGAGCTCGTAGTTATTTGATCCTAGAACGGGAGTACTGAGGGCTAGGACATATAGGACAAAGTATGAGGAAATTGATACGCGCTGTGCCGTATGCCAAGGGGAAAACGAGATAATGGAACATGTGGTGTTGAGGTGCATAGGGCTTGCTCCCGCCCTCCTGGAGGGGGTGACGGATTTAGCCGGAGCGCTGGGGTTTGTAGCGGAGAATGGAAGAATGGATGAAACGTGCATTTGAATAACAAAGAGGAGATTAGAAGACCGGTGGAAATTATCCAGGGAGAACTGAATGACGTACAACTAACACAACTGGGGACAGCCGGGACAGAGGAAAATTGGGACTCCCTCCCGCGTGGCTCCGGCCCAAAGTCTCTACCCTGTCGCCCAGTGGGCCCGGTGCCGGGGTGACGCGACTAGGTTTGACCAGAGGAAAATTGGCGACTTTCTCGCCGGGGAGAAAAGGCGGGTAGGTGAGGTTTTTAGAATTTTGCCCCCCCCCCCCCCCCCTTAAAGGTCATACCGTATTTACTTGAGTATAACCCGCACTATTTTTAAAGAAAACCTGAAGGTTCGCTTTTCCGTGGAGCACGCGGATTGCCAATCACCTCGATCGGCAGCATAATACCAGCTGTTTACAGGATAGAGATAACGTCTTCGCGCAAAGATATCATCTGTGAAGGTTGCATTTGTATGGAGAGTCATGTTCTTGATCTAGTTATTCGCTGTTATTTATGCGCAACGCGATGATTGGCTGTATATGTGCTTTACGGGAATGTAGACACAAGGGCCTTGCTCATAAATAGTGCGGGTTATACTCGAGTAAATACGGTACTGGTGATATCCCACAAGGCCTGATGATAGTTAGGAAATTGCAGAGGGTAGGCAAATTGGCGAAGAAAAGAAATCATACTTTTGGTTCTTAATTATTAGGCTAGGTGGCGCAAGCTACCGCCCGTTATAAAGGGTACAGCCGTTAGCATCCGTCCATCCTTTGAACTCGGACCGTTATACTCTGATACTTAAAACGCAATGACTGTCTTTCGATAGAGATTTGGACATGCAGATAATTAGCGTTGACGAGTGTAGTACATTTATCAGCAATAGCAACGGTTTCTAAGTATAATTTTGTATTGGCAAGACAAAAAAAAAGAAAAGAAACGGAAGAAGGCAAATTTGTTTTCTGACAAACGGTCCTGATATCTGACTCTCGGCTGTTCGCGAAGTTTCATCGTCTCATGTGGAGACGAACAAAAACTATTAATTTCTAGGTAATGAGGATTTATATTTTATCCGAATTTGGAACATCTCTTCTAGTATCTGTCGTCATTTCTGAAGCCACGAAAGTCTTAAAAAAACACTTAACAAACTTTGAAACGGCTGTAAACAAAAGAAAGAAACGCAAGAGCGGAATGTCCAGTTGAAATCGACCCAAGAACAATTTATCTACGAGACGTCAGCACCCAAGTCCTGCGGTCACGAAACCCTCATGGAATGCGCGCAAGCGCTTTGCTTTTTTAGGTCGCATTCCGAATACTAGATTTCTTGTTCGCAGCGATGTTAGAGCGAATAATGGCTTCTTGCTGAAAGATAAAGAAATAACTAATCGAATGTTGCAACGTCTGAAGTCTTACACATAAGTGCAATTAGGTTGTTCGATCTAGCTTGATACCTCGGTCATTCTCCTACGAATGTGATTGTGACGCGCCAATGTAGATTCACTGTGTTTGATACGTGAGAAGCAGGCAACGACCGTTTGCGATTATCACTTCCGGGCGGACTTCGAATGTGCATTCGGAAGGCACTGAAGACTGTAGAACTCTTAAAAACAGAAGCCCACGTTTGCACGTTCCATCAGCACCTTCAATGGGCTAAAGACTCATGCCGCTAAAGAGATTAGGAAAGAGTCCATTCATAGCCTAAACTACCCCCCCACCCCCCCTCCCCCCCCCCCCCCCACACACACACACTCACACGCAGATACACGCGCGCTTTAATGTCGACTAAGCAAAGAGGGCCAGTATTATGCTGTGCGGCGCGAGAACACTTTTGACTGGAGTTTATAGCCGGCCGCAATGATTTTCGAAAATGGCATGAAAACAAAATATAAAACTGGATTCAGTATATTTTACAGTTCAGATTCTGGGTGCAGCAGTGGGGCAGATGTCGAGCTAAATATTCTCATGGAGCAGAATGATTACTAGTGATACGAGGCTGGTTGCCGAATGTCCTCACCAGTTTCAAATGGATATGACAAGTCCGGTGCCTATTGCGGTAAGGTAGTCAGTAAAGTTGTTGGTACAACTAAATTGCGGCGAGTGCTAGTTTGTACGCTCAGCTGGAAAATAGTGCCAGGTACTTATTAAGAGCGAAGGAGCAGCACGCTGCGTAACCGCCAACTCCCGGCATACCGACGCACAGCACCTTCCGAGACAATGTTGTCCGACCCCTGCTGGAAAAAAACACTCGTGTTCCACAGTGAACCGGTGTAGTATTGGCGAAGCAGGCGTGCGGAGGAGACGCGGGCGCTTATACATCTGGAGCGCTCGATTTTCCGGCACGTTGGCGGCGGCGAGCCCGACGAAGCAACAGCTGCTGCGAATGGCCGGCGCTGTGGCCATCGGCACGACGGCCGGGGGCAGCAACCAGCGTCATCGGGGCCCGTATAAAAGAAGCGTGGCCCGCTCTCTTCCGGCCCTAACGGGACCTCGAGGCAAACCCATGAACGCGCGCAGCAAGCCCCCCCCCCCCCCCCCCCCCAGCGCTGTCTTCCCCCCCGAGGCGAGCCCGGATTGGCGTCGTGCGCCGGAACTGCGCCTGTCCACCGGAAAGTTAGACGCCGGAAACTGCCACATCGTTTGTAGCGTCTCGGAGCACCAGCTGGAGGCACGCTCCCCTCCTTCCCTGGGCTGGCTGGCCGGAGCTTGGAACCCCGCTCGCACGCGTGAACGTCTCGGGAGGCTATATAGCCTCTGCCCGAAGGCTGTTATCAGGAACGGATTGAAAGTTGAGGGAGGAAGGGGGGTGCTTTTAGGTTAAGCAGCCATCTGTGCGCGGTTTCGGGCCAGCTACCGGTTACGTGCCTACTGGCGATCGGGGACTTTCCTCCTTCGTCGTTCCTACTGGGATCCTCGACTCGAGCTAATTATATTCGAGCGAGCGTTCTGCTGACGTGTAGGCTAGCGCGAACCTGGTGTTTGCTGTATAATTCGTTACGTTAAAATCCTAGATGTTCAATTATCCGTGAACTTTATTTCCATTTTGTTTTCCCGAGTTTCAGATCCCTAATTACTTCCAAATAATCCGCTTTTGTTTTTGTGACATATTATATATATATATATATATATATATATATATATATATATATATATATATATACGCATAGTATAATCAACACGATGCCTGATTTGGAAAGACTCGGGTGTAGATAGGTTCTTATGGCTTTGCTTGTTTGCACTGCTAGGCGACATAATACTTAATCAAAATTAACTGTTGGGCTAGTCGGATAAACACCGTGAAAACAATTAGCGCACACGAGAAGGGCAATACGAAAATACCAAAGGAACGAGCGCTTGTCCTGTTGGTATCTTTGCCTTATCCATGCTTTTTGCGCCACTTGTTTTCCCAACATATATGCGCGCTGCTAACTGCAACATATGGTGCCCATCACTCTAGTCGACCACTCACTTACTATGGCATCCTTTCGTTTCGGCAGCAGTCTAACTGGCCGCACGGTCGGTTTACAGTTAACTGCCAAAACAAATGTCCTGCAGTGTTGTTGTTTTTTTTCTTCCCTCTTTTTTACAGTGCGATATTGCACTTTTTAGAAGACTGGTACAGTATGTTAATTCAATAAGAAAAATACGAATGTTACAAAAACCGTATTTCTGTACAAGTGAAAAATGCTTGTCGCTACCGTTGTCTTAGAACCTTGCACCGCTTGGGGTATTTATTCCCTATAGCGGTAGGCGATTTGTGTAGATTTCCGTCTGTTTGAAGCGCAGTCACACTGGGTCAAAAAGAACACTCTGGAGCATATAAATAATAATAATATATTATTATTATTATTATTATTATTATAATAATAAGCATAATAATGATAATAATACACTTTTTTATTTCGATCACAAAATAATGGAGGCGATCAAGGAAAAAAGCTGCATATGCAGCTTGACGTGTCCTTGACCGCCTAGAGTGTACAGCGACGGGCGCGCAGCAGAGAAGAAAAATACGCAAAAAAGGCAATATACAAAACTAACCATAACAAGTTCAGCAGATATCACGAGCAACGACAGTAAATGCAACTAATAATCATAAACATCCATAAAAATCAATGATCGAAATTCTTATTGACATTTTGTTCAAATCCAAATATTTAGACTCATAAAAAGTAAATTCGGGATATTGTACGACGTATACGCTGTGTCCTTATACTTTGTGTCCAGTTTTTTTTGCGCTGTTTTGTAATGTGTCGTTCAAACAACCAGGCCAGCAAGCTATCCTGTTACGGGATATTGTATTTTAATGTTTGTGTGACATAGTTCGTTCTTTGCATGACCACCTCGCAACACCTGGCACTGCGGGTCGGATATACATTAATATTTTTGAGAGATGACCAAAGGTTATTAGAAAGCTTGAAGGAAGCAAAGAAACCCGGCGATTAGTTTGGAATATCGCTCTGGTGAAATATGGCTCTGGTGTTTACGTTGGAATTCAAGTAGGCTGTTATACGAAAATGATTTACGCACCGTTGAACACTCAGTATCCGCCTAAATATACCGCTAGTGGTTTGAACCAGATGTCAAGCTTGCCGTTATGCGATTTAAAAGCTATAAATTTTAAAAAAAAATCTTCAATTAGAAAATGGCGACCGATGAAGCCCGGGAATGCATGGGGGTGAATGGCGTCGGATACCTGGAACGGACTCCATTTTCACAAAAAAATGTTTCGAGATTTTTTTTTTTAATACTTTTTCAATCAAATAACGGCAAGATTTGAAACTTTGTTGTCTGATCCAGACCGCAAGCGCTACAATTGGCTGGGGACTAAGCGTTCAACGATGCGTAGTTGATTTTTGCGGTGAAAAAACACTGAATTTCTTTCCGGACAGCCGGTATTGTTGTTTATGCCACCAGCATAACAAATACAGTTTACAAGTCTAGAGCCAGGATTAACAGCAAATTCAAAAACTTGCGAGAGTCTACCTTTGTACAAATGTTCGAGCATTATGTGTGTGCGCGTGTGCGTGTGCGTTTGCTTGTGCGTGTCCGTGCGTGTATGTTGCATCTGGAGCACATTCCCTTCCATTCTTACACTCACCGCGTAAACTGACAGCGTTCCCAACCGCCACGTCATCCCTTCTTGTCTCGAAGTGGCGAAAGAAATGTCGAGGCTTGCAGTGACTAGCTTGTCGAAACGAACGTAGGTGCTATTGTTTCATCGCGCATCTCAAGGCAATAATGCGCCCTCAAGAATATATACATTTGAACTACACACCCTGGGAAACATTAGAATCGTCATGGCACGGCCCTTGAATACTATTTACTATGCTTTCGGTATCAAGCGGCCATGAACATGATACAGCGAAGCACGTTGTCAGTCTGTGGCGTTGAATTAAAATGCTTTAAACTGAGGTAGAAAAAACAAACCCGTAACTATCGTCTTTTTATCTTTTTTTATTTATTTATTCATTTTTATTTATTTTTTTTTTTTTTTCAGAAAGAAAGCTGAATAACGTTGGTGGCTTCGCCTAATCCCGGAGAAGAAAGCACGGTCAGTAAGATGATCTTCTCATTCCTCAAGACTCTAACTATCCTTAACTTAGAAAAAAGAAGTGCTGGCACGACCACTTCCCCGAAGAACATGTGGATCGCTATTCACTGCGATAAATTAGGGAATTAAGCTAATGAAGCGGTCCCAGGAATCGTTCAGACCTAGAAATTGTGTGCAGGACGCGCGCGTGAAACGTCGAGCGTTGTGTTCCTGAGTAAATGGTATCGCAATGTCTTTTTGTTGTTGTTTTTTTTTTTTGTTATTTAATGGAGCATTTTTAACTGTTTGGGTTTTTATGGGCTTTACGGGGAAGTGGACGCGCAGGCGAACACAGCGCGCGTTAGCGTGAGCAGTGTTCGAAGATAGGCGCAAACGACGCATTATACTAGCCAAGTTGTTTCAACGCGTTAATTTTTAATCTACCAACTAAGGTAGATATTACATCATTGTCGCTGTAAAACAAAGTTTCGACACCTCCACAACCCGACACCAAAACTCCAGAAAGGAAAACGGTAACACAAACGTGTCAAATTCAGCATGAAATTTATTGGTCACTACCACGAACCGCTAACATCGCGAGTTTGCATCTCTCTTTAATACCGTCTATACTATAAAAAAGTATATATATATATACTGTAAACGACTTAATTTTCGCGGGCTCAAATTTCCGCGAATCGGGCCAAAGCTGAAAATTTGAAATTATTCGCGGGTTCTAATTTTCGCGAATCGAGTGAAGCTTCCGTAGCGTTCACATATTGCCAGAATTGTTCGCGGGACGTATTTTTCGCGAATTGTAGGCGATTCGCGAAATTCGCGAAAATTAGGTCCTCGCGAAAATTTAGTCGTTTACAGTATATATATATATATATATATATATATATATATATATATATATATATATAAATAGCGGCCAGGTTCTTTAAATCGCCCGCCAGGATCGGTTTCTTAACCTATCGTGCTACGATTTTGTGCAGCGTTGCCCACAGGTGGTGCCTTTTTTCTACAAACTTTGCAAAGAGCGAACTTCCCTGAGGAAAAAGTAAAAAAAGAAAAAGGCTTAACTCCTATGGAAACGCAGCGAAGCCACCGGTTTTCAAACGATAGGGTGCCCTATTGTTTGAAGACCGGCGGCTGTGCAGGTGAGTTATATGGCCAGGAGGACATAATATAGCGAGCTAATCATAATAATAAGACAAATAATAACTAAAATTTGATAGTTAACTATTGGGGGCTAATCATAACAATATTGTGAGTAATTAACTAAAATTAGAAAAATTCACTTTTTAATTTGTGTAAGAAATAATATTAATGTTCATTTTTCCATCAAACAAATGCTGGAGGGAGACCGAGGAAAAAAGCTGCATCGTGCAGCTTGACGAGTCCTCGGCCTCCTCTTACACAAACAGCGGTGGCACAACAGAAAAACAAACAAAAAAACATATGGTTTCAATTAAACTTTTGCTGAGCGTCATTTAAAACCAATAAAGCGGTAATATTAAGAAAGACTTTGAACTGGGGGCGTGGGAAACGCAGTAGTGCGATAAAATTGCCACTTATGCAACAGGCATAAGACTGGCGGCGGGAAAACGCAGATGATAAGAGACGAAACGACCGTTATCGTTATAGCGTTATCGCACAGGTAGCCTTACTCCTGCAGCACGAGTGGTCACTTTAGCGCTCCACCCCTACGTGCACCAAGTCCTTCTAAAAAGGACTCTCTTTTTGGTTTTAGATGACGCTCAGCAAATTTCTAATTGGAGCCATGTGTTTATTTTCACAAATTAAAAATTAATAAACATAAATCCATTAATTAACCGACTTATCGTGATGATTAGCCCCCTGTATTATGTCTCCCTGGCCGTATAACTCCTCTGCATAGAACGCATTAGTATAGCTTTCACGGCTTTTTTTGTTTTAAACAAATTTGTAAAACATTGCATTTCTGATTCATCACAAAATAATCTCTCCCCAATATTCTTATATTCTCTCTCTCTCTCTCTCTCTCTCTCTCTCGCTCTCTCGTTTGACGTAAAGGAATACTGAAACCTTTTCTGCGCGATATAATATAAATGGAAAGGTCTTATGTTGCAACATTTATCAGTAGACACATTGAAAGGTTCGAAACCATGCAAGAAAACCAAGTACCCAACAGAAAGTCCAGGTATGCTGCGATGTTACCACCCGGCTAGACTCCATGTAATACGCATGCAATCCCATACTATCAGTCACCGCGTAATGCGAGAGGGGGGGAGGGGGGGGGGGGGAGAGTAAAAGTTCCGACTATAACTAAAAAATGAAGAAGATACACTTAATCTTTTTGTAATGCTAAGAGACATTGTCTAGCTGATTACCTTCATTTAGTACGAGTCAATATAGCTATCCAACACAGCTGTCTTAATCGAATGGGACGCATTCAGACATCAATGAATTTGAATAAAGAGCCAGTATGAGGACCGAAAAGACAGCTCAAAAAACATACTCGCCCTGAAAATCTAATCCTCACGAAACAAAATCAAACCGAACACCGGTGACAAACAAGAACGACTTTCCGTCACTTTTCTTCTTTTGTTTTCCCGGTCCTTTCGTCTCAGATGCAACGGGAAATCAATTGCGTTCCCATTCTATTATGTCGCGCGCTTGAATGCATCACGGCAAGCCGTGACCTTCCCGAAATTTCAATCGAGCCCGGCGAGCGAGACAACTTTTATTCGCCCATTTGGGGCGGTGATTTGCAAAGAATCCGGCACTAAGGAAAAGGATAGGGCTATAGGAGACGCCAGGAATGGCTCCATTAAAGTGTATAATGGAAGCGTGGAAGCGCCAGTGGAGGACGCCATTATCATCGCACACCATATTGGTGCTCCCCTCCCTCAAATGCCCGGGACGGTTCCCTCTGCGCAGTTCGCGAAAACTTCGAGGCCACGCAGTGCGGCGAGCTTCCCGATTCCCGCGAAACCATGGAGCTCCCCTTTCCCGGCTTGCCCGTTTCTCGTTTATGCAAACGCGACGACGAAGAAAGTCAGTCGTCAATTTGCATAATGGGACCTTCGCCAACCTCGGCTCGTTCGCGATACCGGCCACCGGACGGACTTCTCTGAGCCACCGGTGTTACCACTGACCAAAAATTAGGCGGCGGCTTGAGCGCCTGCCTGCATGTCGGGAACGCTACCGGTTCCGGGCTGGCCTGGGCTTCGCTGAATGCGTAGTCTGAATGGCGTGCAGTTCTCAAAGATATCTCCCGTGTGTGTAAAGAGCACCCGCCTCCGTGCTCGCCGCTTAAAATATCCAGGCCTAAAGAAGCCCGTGTTGATCTAACGACAAAAGAAACTTAAGTTTCCCACCTCCTTGAGTTGGCGTTGATTGATCTGAAAGATTAAAGAGGCACTGACACCCCAAAGGTCGTACTAAAATTTGTTGTTGTTGTCGAAAACGATGCAAGTTGTCCTAGGCACATAAAAAAATACCACAACGCAAAAAAAAAAAAAAACTTTTTTTACGCGCGCGCAAGCTTTTTTATATTTGGTTTCCGTTTTTTTCTCTTCCTCTTCTCACTTTCTCGGTTCTTTTTATTTGTGACGTAATCGCTTATGAAATTGAGCAGCTTTCTAAGCGACATTTTTATAATATTTATGAACGACAATCGTAATTGCGAACGCATTATGCACCTTCTTTTGAAATATCAAAAATCGGAGTCCGGAAATGCTGTCGTCGCCTGGCTTTTTATCCACCCTCCAAAAGCATGGCGGCGCTCGGCACATGTAGCACTGAGGATGATCGGAGTGTCGGGGAATCGGACGGCCTCTCAGATTCGAAAATGAAATCGTCAAACGGTCAAAACCACTGTGTGAAACCACGGTGCCTGTGCACCGTGGTTTCGGTTCGGTTGTGACTCCGCCGGGGCAGCCTTTCACGGAGCACCGGCGCGACATGGCCCCTCACGTCGCTCACAAATGTCCGCTTCTGTCCTTTTCGAAGTCACATCGTTTTAAAGAATCTGGGATTGCTGAAAGGGCCCTAAAGGTACTTTAAACTCGAAAGTGAAGCATCGTGCGCTCACAGCGATAGGTGGCATGCACGGAGAAGGGCGGTTGATCGCGGGACGCGGGAGAACACGACATTTCCAGTCAGGACGAAGGCGCGAGAAAAACTTGAGTTACAGGACGACTTAATCTTTGACGTCACTGCACTGGTGCGGATCGCGCGGGAATTTCAAACTTTGGGAATCGTTTTTTTTACTTCACAAATACTGAGTTCCCAAGCTTTGAATTGAGGTTTTGAGGGTAATGTCCAGTCGTCTTTTTGAATCGTTTCGAATAATAAGAAATTAAACGAAGACACTTAAGACTGCTTACGTGTAGGAATGCGAAAGCATTCCTACACACAGAGCATTGCTACAAGCAGCGCACCACGTCTTCCTTTTTCACACGGCGCTCCGGCGGTGACATCACGCTCCCCCACTGCGCAGGCGCGGCGCCCGCGCCGGCTCCACGGCTTCCGTGACGATGCATCTGGGATGCTGTGCTTTTCTTTGTGTTTTATTTCCTAGGCGCGTCCGCTTTGACCTTGAGCGCCCGCCGGCTTCCGGGAAGAAGCATCTGCGTTCCTGTGCTTTTAAGCCAATGTGACTTTAGGTGCCGTTTCGCTCAGCCAATGGGAATTGAGGGGCCGTTTTTCGCTGCTACAGAAAACGCCGGCTTCGCTCCATGGGACAGTTAATGCTTTCGCATAAAAAAAAAACTATTTTTACCTATCAGTGAAACGTGAGACTCGGCAAACTACGCGTCTACGCTTTCCAGTCTTACGGCCGGTTCACTCAGCCCCGTTTGCTTATGGTATAGGGAGTATTCACAGCGCGTGCTGACGGCGAGCTTCCACAGTTCGTTTGCAACGTAAATTCCGCACCATCAAGATTGAAGATATTAGCAGTCTATTATTGTGAACTCGTTCAGAGCATGCGTTCACATCAGTTCACATCGCCCTCAGATATGTCGTCCAGTGAATACCCCCTGCACTCTAAAAAAAAAATAAAATAAAATCCCGTGCGTCTACTTTCCAGCACAACACTCGGGGAGCCAATCACCGCAACTTACGGAGGCTGCTCAGCGAGTGACGATGCCGAAATATATGTTTAGGCCAAAAAACGCAGTCTGAGTTGTGACACTAAGCAATGCGAAACGTCAAGCTAGCATTGCTTATAATGTCGCAGCTCAAACTGCGTTTTCTGGTAGAAACATACGTTTCGGCATCGTCATTCGCTGAGCAGACTCCGTAAGTTGCAGTGATTGGCTCTCCGAGGAGCTTAGGTTTACTTTTGTCGAGAGTTACCCGAACATCCGGGCTTCGTGTGAAGCCGTGGCAACTAAAGCCCCTCGATGTGTTTGCGTTTGTCGTGAATTTTATCAAAGGACTTTAGTGGCAATTAGTTAAAAAAACAGCCTTGCCACGCGACGCTCGAGGCACGGATCTTCCGGTGACTTGTAACGTAACGTAAGAAATCGTAAGCAAACGCTCCTGTGTGAATGAACCTTTAAAGGAGCTGTGCAACAATTTCAGTGCTTTGCTTAAATAATTGGGGAGTTGTTGTCTCGACCTTTCTGAAGTAAAGAACAGAAAACCGCTTTTGCCTGGACAAAACGGCGGCTTGGGCGAGTTAGTTATCCATGTCTGCCTGCATGTCCTAATTTTAGAGCGCAGCTCTTAGGCGCCCGTTTTCTGCTTGAGCGGCGTCGGCGTCGCCGTCGCCGTCGGCGTAACGCGTCGGCGTAACCGCACGGTGCATTATGGGAAACGTCCCATAATGCACTGCGGTGACGCGCGCGTTGCATTATGGTACGTTTCCCACAATGCACCGCGCGGGAGGGAGGAGGGAGGAGGAGGATGGAGGATGAGGAGGAGGGAGGAGGAGGAGAGAAGAGGAGGAGAAGAGTGGGAGGAGGCGAGGAGCACGGGAGGAGTAGATGAGGAGGTAGGAGGAGGGGTACGGATGAGGAGGAGGGGCATACCATCCCCTCCTTACCCTTCCCCCCTCCTCTTCAAGAGCTGCGCTCTAATTCGGCATTACAGGGAGTTGTACATGCCTTTCATTTTTTTATTTTAAAAAATTGACAAAGATTTAGGTTTTTGGCACCTCTCAACTCCTTCACCATCTTCCTAGTCACGTGCGCTGTGACGTAAAAGGAGGACGCGCGGGGTTCCGGTGAAGCTCTTTCTCTATAGTCAGTGACAGGTCAGGAACGAAGTGGGAGCTCCTCCCACCCCTTTTCTCTTTAGTAGTGCGAACGCTGGAGAGGAGGTCGCCTCCACTCCAGCGTTCGCTTTGCTAAAGTGCATGGAAAGAGTGGGAGGAGCTTCCACTTCGTTCTTAAAATCAAAGCAGCGAGAACTCACCCACTCGCGGCCACGTGACCACGTGCTTACCCAGCGAGATCAACATGGAGAAAGGAGGAAAGTGCCAACGTTCTCGTCTGGGTCCCGCCATGCCCGTCCAGCTCTGCCCCCGTCCCCCTCCGGCTTCTGGCGGCTGTTCGCGGAAGCAGATAGAGCTGACGGTTTTGTTGACCTCGGATAGATGGCGCCACTAAAACTCCGTATAATAAAAGTTTGGTCGATATTACCAGGTTTTTGACGCATTTATATTTATGTTGGAACGACAAACAAAATTGTTGCATGTATGTTTATACAGCCGGAAGTTAGTCTGCCTCAGTGGGCGTCTGGTGTCTCAGCTGTAGATGAGCAATTTAGCCAGTGCGGTACCACCGCTAACCTGGGGTCTTTAACGTTCACCACGCAGTAGTGATACACGACCGCACGCCGGTACGATGCTCATCCAGATCGAAACGGGCAGGGGCGGGGATGGAACCCAGGATCCCTGGGTTCTGCAGCGCGAGCTTTCGCTCAACGTGCTCCGAGCTGGTGTGCGCTAGACCACTGGGCCACCGATCCCCCTACAACAAGATTTATAGAAAAATTACCTTTTATATTTGCACAACTTCAACTCTCTTTACAAGTCCCCCATTCACGTCATGCCGCGTGGTTCTCATGGCAGCCGCTCGCGGCTGCAGGTCGGGAAATATTCCAATTTTCGCCTCGCAATTACGCGCCGGACTCTTTTCGAAGGAAGGAGGTTTGTTTTCTGTCTTTTGCGACAAGCCAGGCACGTAGCCGGGGGGTCCACGCCCTCCCCCCCCCCCCCCCGAAACAAAATCCTTGCTACGTGCCTGCGACAAGCTAAACAATGTAAAAAGTAGATGCAAATTCTTTCAATGTTAAAATCGCTACAGAGCTCCTTTAAGCCAGTGTCACACTGTTTATATGTCATACAAAAGACAGTTTCCAAACAGATTCGAACGCAAGTCACCACGAGACCTGTACTTCGAATGCCGCGATTCGAACCACGGATATCGCGGTGACTGATGTCTGCCAGACTGTCTTTTGTATGGTGTATATGCAGTGTGACCCTGGCTTTAATCTGCTCCCCGGCTATAGTCAATCATGGCTTAAGAAACGCAGGGCGTGGCTTATTATTGTCATACTCTCTGATGGGTTCTTTGGTATCTTATCGGCTAATGCCGCAATCTCATTGGCTGCCGAGCGATAATGAGATGCTTGGAACTCTAATGCAGCAATCTCGTTGGCTGCCGAGCGTTAATCAGATGCTGGGAACTCTAATGCCGCGATCTCATTGGCTGCCGAGCGTTAATGAGATGCTCGGAACTCTAATGCCACAATCTCATTGGCTGCCGAGCGATAGTCAGATGCTCGGAACTCTAATGCCACAATCTCATTGGCTGCCGAGCGACAATCAGATGCTCGGAACTCGAATGCCACAATCGTATTGGCTGCCGAGCGATAATGAGATGCTCGGAACTCGCCATGCTCTGCGTTTATTTAAGTTGTCGGTGACTCAACTGATATTGAGATTACCGCGAACGGTCACGTTCGGCGTTTCTTAAAAGCGCTACACCGTCAGCATTCGCAACGTGGTGCGCTGCGGTTAGACTCGTGGTTGGTCTAGACCTCGCTCGCAGTCACATGATCTCTACTCTAAAGCGGGTTTCACATGCAGCGATTTTGACCCTAGAGCGGCGCGATTTCTGCCGTCGCGGCGCTCGTGCCGCTGAATCGCTGGTGCTGGCCAGAGCGCCGCGACGGCAGAAATCGCGCCGCTCTAGGGTCAAAATCGCTGCATGTGAACCAGGCTTAAAAGAGAAAAGCCGTGCGTCTACTTTCCCGCAGAGCACACGGAAAGCCATTCACAGCAACCTACGGAGGTAGCTTCGCGAATGACGTGGCCGAAGAAACAATTCGACTTAAAACTTAAAAGTATGAAGTCTGCAACGAGACAGTGAGCGTGATTTGAGCGTGTGAAATGCCAATTTATTAGTAAATTTAAATGCCAATTTATTTCTTTTTCTTTTTTTGCTTTGTCTTTTGTCTTGTTTTTCTGGCAGTTTACATGGTTCTTCGAACATTCTCAGGATATCCTGATATTGTTCTGTGGACATTCATAGGACATCTGTGACGCCTGGACACTCTGTATATCGCTGAGGTTGACCCCGTGGGTGCTCAAGAGAAAAGTGGAGGCTTGTAAACTTTTTTTTAAAAGAGAGTATTGGCAAATTAAGAAACTGTCTGATGAGAACAACGCTTGTATCATGCTCTCCCCGCGTTCTTTGCACGCACCATCAAACTTGCCATTCCTAACTGAGATTAAGTAGCCGGGTTTCCAAGCAATATCACGTTCATGCAATACACCATGGATGGAACATTTAACTGGAAGCTGAAGAGATTTTCGAAAAGAATGAGTTAATGGTTGATTCTGGCGTGTTTGTGCCAAATATCACAACCAAATATCACAACCGTTTGGCCCAGAACTACTACTAAACGCGAAAGAAACAGAAGCGATCCCCGCAGGGACGCACCACTAAGGCATAAAAGGATCATCTTGATTTTCGCTTGATCCGTCACTTGCGGAAGAAGTAGTCGGGCGCAGAGGCTTCTGCTCTTGTAAATCGGGTTCGACTTTTGATTTTCTGCCTAATTCGGTGAATCATATAGGGCCATATACGTCCAGAGGAGCCTCGATGTGACAAAGTACGCGTTCCAGGCGTTGGCAAAGCAGAAAAAGGCTCCCCGCACTAATACGGTCAGACACGAGGAACCACTTTCGCCGAAGGGTAACGACGCGTCATAGCCGTTTTCATACGCGCAGGAACATACTGGCTGCTACTTATTGTAACGTAAAACGTTGACAATAAACGGAGTGCTGTTGACGGGACGCGTCGGGTCTGCCTTCATGCTTAACAGATGCTGGACACGTGAGCGTGCAGACTGCATTGTCCACCAAGCCTGAAGTGGTTTGAAGGGATAGTACGAGCGGCTCTGGGGTGGGTTAAAGAGCCCCTCTTCGTGCGACGGGAGAGCTTCCCCTGAGATGAAACGGGTGATGGCAGGGTCGCCGTTCTGCCACCGCGATATCCTTGCGTGTCTAAACTTCAGAGTTGCCCCCCCCCCCCCCCCTCCTTCCACAGGCTACTCATGACTAATTCGCGTGGGCGAGATCGGGTGGTGGAAAGAGAGTGCGGTGGCCTGATCGGCTGGTTCTTTCCGAGGGCGCCCCTCCCCACAGCGCTCCCTAGCACTCCGTCTCTAGCCGTCGAAGTGCGGAGCGCCGCAGGCGTCACGTGGTGCTTGGACAGGGGTCATGTGGTTTTGTTGACGATAGCCGGCAGTAGTCTGTGGTGCTGTGCGGGGTCCGGCCTGATGGCGATGGATATCTGGTTCTACAAAGCGCCTGTACGTTCCACGGTGCGAGGATTACAACGGACGGGACGACATTCGCTTGTGACCGCGACAGGAAAACTCCGACGTGGGAAGTATTCCCAGTGCTTTTACGAGATCGTTCATCTCACGGCGGTGAACCCTCTAAGCCTAACCGACGAAGAAACAGTTGTCAGAGCTCGCCGCTGTTTTACTAAGTTTAGGACGCTTCAAGGAATTTTCAGGTTTGGTAAAAGTGCTCTCAAAGGTTTTTGTTGTAATTTAAAGGGAGACCCAACTATAATGCACTGTGATTTGTGTCACATGGCCATACGTGCTATGTCCTGTGGGTGATGCACGATATTCCGCTGTGAGAACCCTACAGTAATATAAGTGGGAAAGGACGCTGAAGAGCAAGATCAAGCTAAACAAAGCAGTTGCCAAGGCGACAAAACACGGCAAAGGGCTAAGCGGACCCAGATGGCGACCTCACTGCGACTCCTTTAACGCAAGGACAGGGCTAGGCAACGAAATGAGAACCTACCAAGGCATGTTTAAAAGTATGCGAAAGACGAAAACGGCGGCACAAAACCTGGCATTGCGGCTCGGCATAGCCGAGGAAGACTTGGCCCGTAGAGCGGATCGGGTGTTCTTCCCGCAACTTGATTCAGTGGCTCAAGCTACGAGGACCCAACAGGCGAAGCGCACCCCAAGAAGAACGTGGAAAAGCGCCCCACCGATCGCGGAAGTCATGGATGACCCGTTCAACATGGGCGAATTCTTGACTGCACTCCACTCGGCAAAGCAAAAAAGCGCCCCCGGACCGGATGGAGTAACCTATACGGCACTAAGGGACCTACCAAAAATCACAAGGAGAAGCTCCTTGACTGGTACAACACAATCTGGACCACATCGAGGCTGCCGGATGACTGCAAGGTATTCTAGGTGACCCCGATTCCGAAACCGGGTAAGCCACAAGACAAAACTGAAATCTACCGACCGGTGTCACTCACCTCAAATCTATGAGAGGTCACGGACAAAATGGTGCTACAACGAATGCAATGGTATCTGGAGACGTACGACCGCCTAGACCCGAGACAGACAGGTTTCAGGGAGCACTTGAGCACCCAAGACAGCTTGTTACTCCCCTACAGGGACGTCATGGAAGACCGCAACCAACTAGACACATGAGTAGTTGTAGTACTAAACATTAAGAAAGCGTTTCATGCAGTACCACACGAATCGGTGCTGAGAGGGGCGCGAGAGTGCGGCATCAGGGGCAGGACTTTGCGATTCATCAAGGACTTCCTGGCAAGAAGAATATTTCGAGTCAAAGTGGGACCAACCCTCTGACCCGAGAAACCCAATGAAGTGGGTGTCCCACAGGGGCGGCCGTCTCACCGATTGTATTCAACAAGGTAATGGCAGGACTACCGAAAAGATTCAGAAACGTCGAAGGCCTAGGTGTCACCATCTACGCCGACGACGTGACTCTTTGGACAAAAGGAGGACCGGCCTGTCAGCAAGAACAGGTCATGCCAATTGGTCTCGATGCAGTCTCTGAATACCTGGCCGAAGCTCGCATGGCACCCTCGCCCGAGAAGACGCAGTACATGGTTGTGGATAGAGCGAAGGCACACAGAAACGGTGTAGCGGAATTGTTCGAATTGCAACTCAGTGGACACACGCTTCAGCGGCAGACATCAATCAAGATCCTTGGCGTTGAATTCGAGCAAATGGGCAGGGGTGGCCAATGGCTGAATAAACTGGCCAAAACCTTGGAGAAAACACTGCACCTGATCAAACGCACGACTTCCAAATCGTGAGGAGCGGACGAAAAAGCCATTCGTACGATGACGAACGGACTGCTGATTTCGAATGCGCTTTATAGCTGTAAATTCCTAAACCTGGACAAACAGCAATGGAAAAAAGCTCGAAACGCTCAACCATGCAGCAATGAGGGTAGCAACCGGGCTGCCGAAGATTACTCCAATCGAGGACCTTCGAAAGGCTGCGGGCATAAACACAATAGCAGAAAGAGCCGAAACACACATGATGGCTTAGTTTCAACGCCTTGCAAGCACGAAACAAGGCCGAGGACTTCTCGAGATAATGGTGCATGACAACAGCCAAAGGACACCCATCGACGTTGAGAAACCGCCATAGAGGGACTTGGCAATCACGGATCACAGGCCAACGGTTAGGATACAAGGAGCCCAACAACGGTGCAGGCAGCCAGAAAGCACGAAAAGTGGACTCTCAGCGATGAACCGAAAAGACCAGCAACGAGCATAATATACACGGATGCGGCCGGTACGGACAATTGTACAACGGCGGCATGAACCGACGTTTCCGGCGCAGACCCAAAAACGACAAATTTAAAACCAAACTTGTCCTCAAGAGAGGCCGAGCTCCAAGCAATATATTCGGTAGTCGTGGACATCAAGGAAAGGACAAGCATGGACGATATCCGAACAGGAGAGTTTGGTTAATCACGGGCTTTCAGAAAGCAGTCAGATCGTGTCGAAGAAGTCGAACCCGAAGCAGGACGGTTCGAAAAATTAAAGAAGCGGCCAAAGCGCTGGATGCTTTTAGCTGCAAGCTGCAGATCAGCTGGCTGCCCGGACACCAAGGCATCCCGGGCAATGAAGCGGTTCTTCCAGCCGCCGCGGAGGCTTTAGGCAGTTATATCTCCGCACCAGGCACGCACCGGGAGCCAATAGAGGAAGATCAAGAGGTCACCGACTGCGAAGAGATGGCTGAGGCAGCCAGATGAGATAGACGCAGTTACCTCAAGGGTCAAATGCCCGAGAAGAAATACCCGATTCCAAGCGGATACACAAGATGGGAGATGGTCAGGCTACGGAGACTCCATACGAATACAGCCATGACGCCGGCTAAACTTGCAACATTTAAGGATGGAAAGGACAGGAAAGACCTCGGGGGGCTCGATCCCAGGTGCAAGAACTGCGACACAGACACTACATTGCCTGCCAGACACATGCTGTGGGACTGTGAAGGACTATATCCAACATACGCCGCTCCACCTTAGGGACCGTACCCTCGGCGACAAGAACAGAACCGCTGGAAGACTGGATTCGACCAAAAGGATCCATTCAGCATCGGAGCACATACTAAATTTGCTACTCGAGTTCATTCGAGCAGCGAACATTCATCAATTCATCTAGGCCATACACCCATCATATAGTTCGTGTGGCCCCAATTCCCCAATTCACATGGACCCCACCCCCCGCCCCTCCCGCCCCAGAGACAAATCCATAGGCGGGCGATCCTGAAAAAAAAATAAAGACAAGTTTATCAATCAATCAGCTACCCAGTCGGCGTTACTTTTTTTCTGGAAGCGTTTCTCGTCAATGTTAGCGTCGTTTGTTTGTTTGCTTTTGCGTAAAAGCCAACGTAAACAGTTTTTGTTTTTTTTTGTATGCAGATTTTTTGGAGATTAGTACAGAAGGACAGGAGCATGATGATGTCATAAAATTTTATTTTAAAAGGTTTTGCGGCACAATTAATATTGTTTTTATACAAACATGTCTCACCGGTGATTTCAGGTAGCACGTCCCGACTTGGGGGTGTCCTGACCACGGTGATAACCCGCGGTGCGTCCGCCTGGGAGACAGGGGCTGTTAACCCCTTCTACCGTGTCTGTTTCGGTGCCAAAATGGTCGATCAAAGCTAAAATAGTATAGTCAGAGCGGACGCTATCGAATGCGATACTCTGGCAACACTAGTTCCCTCCGGTGACTCTCGCCCGATGTCGGACGGCGCCGTCCGCTGAACGACGCCGGCTGCCACCCGAGATCTCGGGTGGGAGCCGGCGGCGTGCGGCGATACTGTGCTGCTAGCGGGTGGACCCCGATCGGTAAACCGTAGCCCTAATCCATTGCCGGAGTCGAGGGCCGGATTCGACCCGGATCCAAAATTGGGGCAGGAAAAAAGGTCAGACCTGATCTGGACCGGATCCGGACTGCCATTTGTTCCTGTCCCAATTTTGGATCCGGGTTGGATCTTGCATTTTACATTCCAGTTTCGATCTGACATGTTCGTACGGGTTATTAGATTCACAGTGCACCGGCTGACGCTTAAGTTATCCAGGCTCAAACTTGGGCATGAACGCACGAAAATTGTAACAAATGAAATGATTTTTTTTTTTTTAAGTAGCAATTGCAATGAATACTTGCGTGCGTTGCGAGCAGGTCAAAGCATGCAGGGAAACTTAAAAACAAAAAAAAACCCAAAGGCTGCAGGGGTCCACTTCCAGTGGGTGGTGAGTTCGTATACAAAAAATCACTAAATCGAATCTGCCTGTACACGAATCTGGCTGCCTCGCTATAAAGTGCTATCAGAAAATATAATTTAGATGTGGTTTTGAGCATATTTGTCATAAACATATGTAAATTAAATTTTATGACAACACATTATAGCTGTTCGTAGTCTACATGCAAGTGCGAAGGATGCAAGCTGCTTCGTGTTTCACGCTTCAATTGGTGTCCGTTGTTTCGTTTAAGTTTCTCGAGCGCGTTATTTTTTCGCTCATTGAACAAACCAAGCACACCATGGTGGTTTTCCTCAATTCCCGCATAATTTAATCGTCCCACGCATGTAATGCCCCAAATTTCCATTCCCGAAGATCTACGTCATTCGAAGTTGATACGGAGACGCATCCGTCTTCCTCGGCACATACGTCCGCCTTCGCAACTGAATGAATCGCGGAACGTGTTTACGATGAACCTCTGGATGCGTACGTACACCCACACACAGCGAAATATTTCATCGCGTGCTCGAAAGTAAGGTCGCAAACGTTCTCGTAGGAAAGCAATCTAAATCGACCGCGCGCATGTCTACACTGGGACGGAATTAGCAAAACACATGGCACAACAGTGGACGGCGCGGGTAGCGTGACCGAATTCATCTCCCGGGAAATGAGTGTGCATTTCTGTGCGTGCCTTTCGCAGCACCGTTTGGTCCAATCGAAATCGCGCATATCTCCCTTCCACCGGTGCCCTCCGAGTAATCCGGGGACGCCGGTATAATCACTGCGCGGTTCACTTTCGCGTGTGCGGGCAGTGCGCAAAGAGCAGGGGTTATTGATGCGACCGCCAACTCGACGCAGCGAACAATCAGCGGATACTTCCTCCTCGTTGGGCTTCGTTATTTGAGGACAAAACATTTTCTGCGTTATATTTCGAGTGACAACGAGAAGGATTGATAATTGCGGTAACCGACGTCTCCTCGAAAGTTTGTCTCTCCCGCGTACTCTTTACCGCCAACGTAAAAAAAAAAAAAAAAAAAAAGTATATATATATATACGTATTTTCTCGGCTATAGTCAGCACCCGGTGTATAGTCCGCAGGGGAATACTTGGGGTCAAAAATGAAAGTGTTTGCTTAGATTGTCCGTACCCTGTGCATAGTCCGCACGCCGTGTATAGCCTGCACCTGGTGCGTAGTCGACATGAAAATCTTCTCGTACGGCACGCCTTGACAAATGTCTGCTTTCTTAGGGCACAAAGAACCTCGTATTATACATAAATTATTATTAACATACTCTTTCATTCCGAAAATCTGTCACGTCTCGCCATAATGAACGATCATGAAAAACAAAATACCTGTATAGTTCGCACGCGAAGATAGTCCGCGGAGCCTAAAATTTCAACTTTTAAACATATATAGTCCGCGGACTATAGCCTGGAAAATACGGTATATATATATATATATATATATATATATATATATATATATATATATAGTAAGCGAAAATATGCAGATGAATTAACTGTACTTGATCGAATGCTCACGGTCGCCATTATTGTTATTTTCCAGGTTGTACAAAAACTTTCACCAACCGGTTTTCAGGGTCGCGGGGCTATATCCTGAAGTTTCATACAGAGATCGAGGTGCGGTTCTCCAGTGCGGAATTATCGCCCCCAACAAAAACATTATGAATTCCGATCCACAGATAGGCTTAAAAACTGCAAACCCGGTATAGCAGTGACCATGAGTAATTGCATATTCAGTGTTCTCGCATAAATGAGACCTTATGACTGTTCTCTAAAGCTTTTTTTTTTTTTTTTTCAAGTATTCATCCGCAATGCTTTACAGGACTTAACCACTCCCCCTAGCTTTAAATCGCGTATGCACATTGACATTTCTGCGATACCCATCTGGCAATGAAGTTTGGTTTCGCAAGTTGCGCCATCTTATGCGGGGTTTTAAGAACTCAAAAACGAGCCGCGGCCGCAATCATTGGACCCCAAACTCGAGCTCAAATCTCCGAGTGCCCTGCCGAACACTGACGCAACGCTCGTGTTCACTCGATCGGTGGCTAGGCCTTCCAAAAGCTGCCCATTTTGACCACCAGCCTTGCTGACTAGCAGCCGACCGAGGCGCTCCTTGTTCACTGCCTTGGGTCTATTGGCAATCTGGTGTGGCCAAGCTCGGAGTTGCGTGTGTACGCAGATTGCTGTGATTATGGGTTGAGAACAGCGGTGCAGTGCTTCACACTTGTTCCTATTTCGCGTGCACATAGGTGCTCCGGTATATTCTATGTCAAAATACACGATGAAACTCTTCGCGCATCTTCACGAACCCTGAGTGGGGTCAATAGTGGTTTTCTCAGCTGTAGCAAGCCGCATTCCCATTTCTTCAGAACTATCGAATAAATTGTGCTTTGTAGAACTTTGGAGTCTTGGAACGGTAGCTAATAACGGTCACGTGTAAATATATAACAAAGCATTATGCATACATAAATCCTGCGTGGAAAAAAAAAGTATTCAAACGGCATTTCTAAAAACACTATAAAATACCAAAGGAAAAGATAGTCGCAAAACCTTGAGAAATGGCGATGCATAAAAACAATTAAAGACGCAAGGACCATTTTTTGAGAGCCTTGATTTATTCGATGTTAAAGCAAGTAGGCAGGCGAGCTAGTTAAGGATAGACATGGTAATCCAGGAGCGAGGGGGCAGAAAGGGACGGACAGACACAAAGCTCGTGTTCTTTCTGTCCCCTCGCTCCAGAGTTACCGGGTCTATTTAATCAGTCGCAGAAGATTTGCCCGTCACATTAAAAACATCTCACGTCATACGTGCACACATGTGACATGTGTCTCACTCAGTCATGCAGAGATACACTACGAAATGTAAAATAAACATATCTATGAAGAGCGGTTTGGGCAGTGTGGAATGAATCCGGCGAACACTCGCTATTACCACGCGCCTCACTGCAAAGCCCGCAGCATGGCCGCCAGTGAATACTCACTGTAGTCATATATTACGCCACTGTGTTTTATACCCTAGTTACGTTAGCGCTCTTAACTGCCATTAAGCCAACAACAGTTTACTCAATCGCGATCGGCCGGAGTTACACGGTGGCGCCACCTGGCATTGAGCCGCTAACGATCATTGGGTTCAACAGAGCTGGCCTATCTCAGTTACACCCTATTCCACCTTGTGGTGTACCGCAGGAAAGGCTACAAGCGTGAGCTCCTTGCTCTGAGGCAGATCTCGGCAGCACAAGCTCTCGTGCATTAAGGCCAGCTGGCAACGCTATGAGCTCGCGCGTCTAGCCTTCGCTGCGGTAGAACATAAGTTGAAACCACGTTGAAACCGTATAACTGACGGGGGTTCACCCCAATAGAGCTAAAGATGGCGGCGGTCACCGCATCGCCGCCTATGGCCAGCGCTAGAGCTCTATATAGCTCCTTCGGAGCAGAGTAGCGCAATCTAGAACGCCGTCTCTCGGCGGCTAGCGGCGAACGCCCGGAGGTTCCAACTCCGGTCAGAAATGCATGGGGGAACGTGAGAAAATCGTTGTTTCTTCAATGTTGTGGAGATGTACGGAACGACAATAGTTTTTGACATAATAAAGGAACATTTTAGAATCATTTGCGCTGAGTTTTGTGCCAAGTAAGGACGTAATTTGTTGTTAAAAATTGCACGAGCGGCATCATGCAGCATCATGCAGCACGAGCGGGTCACAGCGTCCACGTGACCCGCTCCGGCCAACCCACCAAAGAGCCCATCTCCGCTGCGTGCAAAAATCGTCTGCTTCAAACGCCATTGCTTTGGAAATTGCCTTCTCAAAATTTGCACACGCATCCGATATTATTAAAACTTTGATAAAGTGTTTAGTGCATTACCAACTTCACGACAGACTAGTTTTGAAAAGTGTGAACTCGCCGTTTATTTTTTAATTAGCCGTGTTGCGTCGATCTCCATGTATTCTCCCATAGGGCGGGCCGCCTCCTGGAACCCTGAGTACCATGTGACTCGCGCCGAGCTGCTCTGTCGGCCATGTTGTCGGCAAAACACGCGGATCAAAGGATTGCGCTACTCTGCGTCCGTAGGAGCTATATAGTGCTCTAGCCAGCGCCAGCGAAGCACTTACTAATGCGGAAGATTGGGGGAGGTATCTGGAAAGTATCGTAGCAGCAAATATTGTTGGAGGAGGTATGATTCGGGGCAACAGCTGCCTCTAGAACGATCACGGCACGTCGCGAAAGCTAAAGCTTTGCGAGGGCGGCAATGGTAATGTCGGTGCCGATAAGACTTTTGTTGCGTCTCTATTGCTTGAATTCATGTGAAACGTTCTGATTCTCGTTTGTTTGCTCTAAAAACAAAGAAAACAAAAGTTTATTTTATTTTGTTTTAAACGCTGTAATGAACGAAAGCGTGGCTATATAATTAATTTGCATCGCTATTTAAAAGAAGGTATAGTGACATTAGTTTTGGTTTCGTTTCGGTTTCAACTGTGTCCCTCGACGCGCACCTCAACTGGGGGTTGTTAGGTCTATGTACCTTGTAACACCGGACAACTTAGTTCAGCTCAATGACAGCTGGGAGATGTCAACGATCGTTGGCTTAATGACAGTTAAGAGCGCTAGTGTAACTAGGGTATAGACCTGTTTGCTTGTTGGCCCAGGCCTCAAGAGTTAATAGAAATAAGAAGGACCTTCTCAAGCGCATCTTAAGGACGCGCCCGTGCTATTAAGAAGAGTGCTATGATGTGAGATTCAGAGCTTCTACTTCTGGCGTCAGGTGCATCGTGTGTACGCACACACTCAGTACACGCGCAGTTCAGCAAGAGACTAGGATGGCTAACTATGGCGGGGCTGTTCTCTTCGCAGGTCCACCATGCCGAGAGCAGCAGTGGGAGCAGTGACGACGGCGGCGTGCATCGCCGCCAGCGTGGCCGTGGCTAGAGCACGCATCCGCGAGGGCGACGCCACTGCGAGGTAGCCCAAGTGACAGGACGCCGCATCGCCGTGGTCCCCGAGGATGAACTCGAGCTTGCAGGCGTCTCCGACGGCGTCCAGCAGTGGTGGTGGTGACCTGGCGGGCTGCATCTCGGACGTGCCTCCAGAGAAGCTGCACGCGGCGGGTACGCTAGTCACCTTCCTCATCCTAGGACTCATTAACGTCCTGGTCATTTTCGGCAACCTGCTGGTCATGGTTGCCGTGCTATGCTCGACCAAGCTACGAACCGTTACAAATTACTTCGTGGTGTCGCTGGCAGTGGCCGACCTCTCCGTGGGGATCATTGTGCTGCCCTACTCGATCGTGCTCGAAGTACTCGAAGTGTGGATCTTCGGTCACACCTGGTGCCAGATCTGGCTTGCCGTGGACGTGTGGCTGTGCACGTCGTCCATCCTCAACTTGTGCGCCATCAGCGTGGACCGCTACCTGGCCATCACGCGGCCAGTGCGCTACCGCAGCCTCATGTCGTCGAAACGAGCCAAGTTGCTCATCGTGGCGGTCTGGGTGATCGCCTTCGTCATCTGCTTCCCGCCTCTGGTCGGCTGGAACGACGGGACTGAAAACCTCGTGCCTTACCTGAGTTCCAACGCGACGACCAATGGCAGCGTCACGGTGGCCGACGCCCCGCTGCCGCTGTGCGAGTCCGCGCAGTGCGTGCTCATCAACAACAAGGGATACGTCATCTACTCCGCTCTGGGCTCCTTCTATATCCCGATGCTATTTATGCTCTTCTTCAACTACCGCATCTATCGCGCAGCCATCCAGACGGGTCGTGCCTTAGAGCGAGGCTTCATCACTACCAAGTCGGGAAAGATCAAAGGGCGCACGCAAGAGCAGCGGCTCACCCTGCGCGTGCACCGCGGCAACGACTCCGGACTGAACGTCAAGCGAGGCAGCGAACACGTAGGCGCCGAGACCTGCATAGACGGCATCGTGACCGGGCGCAGACGGCCCGGCCTCAAGAAGTCCCGCGACGAGCCCTCGGCGAGCGCCCGCTCGTCGGGCAAGAAGTCGCGCGCCAGCCAGGCCGACGTCGAACGGGCCACGCGCTCGGCACCGCCGTCCTTCAAGTCCAAGAGGGGCAGTGTTCGAAACAGCGGTCGCAACGGGACGTCGGGAGGCAGCAAGAGCTCGCGCTCGAGCAAGCGCAGCCAACGCTGGCAAGCCAAGCGGTTCCGCACCGAAGCCAAGGCGACCAAGACCGTGGGCACCATCGTGGGCGGCTTCATCTGCTGCTGGCTGCCCTTCTTCACCGTCTACTTGGTTCGAGCTTTCTGCGAACACTGCATTCCCAACTTGCTCTTTTCCGTGTTCTTCTGGTTGGGCTACTGCAACTCGGCCCTTAACCCACTCATTTACGCGCTAGTCAGCAAGGACTTCCGGCTGGCCTTCAAGAGGATCCTCTGCCGCTGCCGGCTCAAGGAAGGCGGCGTCTCCTCACTCATCAAACAGATCCACATGCTCACAGTGCTCGATGACACGCCTCCCGAGAACGCCGAGTCGCCCTAGGGCGACAGACTGGTTCCCCCCTCCCTGCCGCCGTCGCGCCCTCACCGCTTCTTGCACCTCACCACTTGCTCATAGCACCACGGTGCCGCGCCAGTACCGTCTCCGTTCGTGTCCAGTGCGAAGTCCCTCCAGGGAGGTCCCTCTCACAGCTTTTGACGCGTTCAGCCTCATACTTCACACAGTAGCCTCGAGTGTACGCCAAAGGGCATCGGAGCTGGACGCGGGCCACTCCGCTTCACACGTGTCTCGGCCACGCGAATCCTACTCTGTTTTCGCTCGATATTCAGTGTTGCTCTCAACATCTGCGTCTTCGTTTCGTTTCGTGTACCGCTTGTGTTGGCGCCCAAGCACATATAGGTTGTTGATGCATGTCGTTTTGCGGCGCACCTTTAGTCAAGGCAGTATCGATTCGTGTTCGTTTCACAAAAGTCCTTGGATGTCTGTAACTGGTGCGAACGTGTTCTACAGTCTAACGTCACACAGCGCACGGCGATAATCTCTACGGTATTTTAATGTTAACCGTACCCTTATTTCATGTGCTGTGTTCTGTAGTACATCACGTGTCATGGTCCTGGAGGCATCAGGTTCACGTATTTCAGTGCAACGGCTGATCTCAAACTCACATCCAAGGTTGTTGTTGCTGTTTCGTTTTTATTTTTGCCTCCGTTTACTTTGATCACCATTATCTTACATGTTTCCTCTTGAGGGCTTAAACCATACTTGTTGAACCACTTCAGAATCGCACACCGATTGCCACACTGTCATTTTTGTCAACTTAGTTTTCTTTCTTTTTTTTTATAAGAATACTGAAAAATGAAGCTACCCACAGAATCATAGCAAGACATGTACGAATATTTAAGGCAAATCTAGTTTTGTCGAGGCGCCTCAAACTCAAAGAACTCCATGCGAAAAAATATGGTATGCCTGGACATTGAGCCCTACCAGTCTCTTGTACATTCTGGGAACATGCTGGACATCTTGCGTTACGTTCGCTCGTTTCGCGTCAGCTTGCTTGCTTCACACTACAAAAGTAAAAGAAACAAAAAAAGTAAATTGTTGAATGCCGATCAAATGCGTTACTCTGAGTACGAAACAAGGTGATCGAAGCGCAGGTCCCACGCCGTTCCCACTCGTATTTTACACGCTAAATTCTTGATCATTTTAGGTACGTGTGAAAGCACTACTAGCCACACGGTCGTTTTTGTTTTTTTTTTCTCTTCTCTCATTTCTTAATAGTGTGAAATGCCAGTGTATACACTCCTCACATGACCGGAGTTATCTACTAGGACATAGCCGCGTCGAAACACCTTGAGATACACTGACTGCATATATTTGACGTACCCCGACTGGACCTTTCAAAGCGTGCACATGTTACTTGCACATGCGGTAGAGCCGTCAGAAGGAACACCGACTTAGCGGTGCTTTTCATTCTCACAAACTACGTTAGAACCACGTGTTTTTTCTTTCTTTCTTTCTCTCTCTCTCTTTCTCTCTGTCTCTCTCTCGTTGCCACTCTTCTCCGCCAAGGTTGAATTTCAAGGTTCGTTATAAACCTTACGTGTAATAGAGATATAATTATTCTAGCCACATTCGCGACATATATTTTTAACGGGACGGTAGCTAACAATATTTTTCTGTGGACGTTGTTTTTTGTTTTTTTTTTGTATAGCCGCTTTTCGCATGCTTTTACCCCTTCGAAGATTTCGTTTTGTCAACCAATTGCATTGAAAAGAATAGAAGACTGTTTTAAGCGTCTCCTGCTTATTTCTCGGTGCGCTGATAAGCTAATCAACAAATTTTTTTTTTCTGAGTTTAGATCACGGCATTAATTAAAAAAAAAAAGAAGAGTATTAGAAACTGTTACGTCGCTCACATCCACCCGTCTTATTCTATACTTGGAGCAAACAAAAACTCCTTCTCATATCGGTTTGTGTTTTTTTTTTAGTTATCATTAAAAATTCGATATTTTATTTCATTGAAGTGTGACAGTGACGTCTCAGAATTAAGAACGGCGCATTTTCAAATGACCCCATAAGTCGACAGTGAGCGAGCACTACGCGCGCACGCTGATGCAAACAAAACGTTCTACATTAATCAGTACACGTATTTTTGCGAGAGCATCTGCGTATTTCAAAGTCACTTTCTTGAACACTGTTCCCCGCAAATGCCTAGTCATGTTTCCTGCAATATCAAGTGTCGTTATGACTTTGTGGCTTGTAGCATATTGGGCTTTCGATCATGTTTTGGTTCCTTGCAAAGCCTCGGAATGAACCGATCTCTTAAAGCTACGTCCTAAAGTTGCGTAGACGTTTTTCTTCTTGTTGTTGATGTTTTAAAAACGTGGAAACAAGATATACGCCAAGAAGTCACTTCTGATTCGTTTGTTCTACTTGTGGATATGTGGGTAAAAAAGGAAAAACTTTAAAGACGCCGCTCTCTATCACCTTTTTTATACTCAGATAAGTCGTGATTTCTATTGTTTTTCAGCATATACTCACGACTTAAAAGAATTACCTAGGACAAATCGTCGTAAACCGCGCTTCTTTTTTTTTTTTTTTACTTCTTTGCGTTTATTGCTATTTAGCGAAATAACAAAACAAAATTAATCTCTTCGTAATATTTACTATAATTCACACTAACCAAAGTATCACAGTAACGTAATGGGGAAAAATAAAGCTTGTCAAGCATTCAAATGGCGATGATTGAAGCAAGAAGGCACCTTTGACCAATCGTAGTTCGCTCGCACATCTCCACGAATACGACAAAGAAGGATGCAGGCTTATTTTGAATTATTTTGTTTTCAGATTTATTAAATTATTTACATTTTTGTATTTAAAATGTCAGCATTACTGAGACATTGTGTCCTTAAAGTATCAACCCCATGTAAGCGATTTGGCGAGCGACGAGACAAGCAACGGCGGCGAGGACCCGCTGTCGCTCGGTCAGTCGCTCGGTCAGTCGCGCGAGGAAGCAAACCGCATAAAAGCGACGTGAGCAAGCGACCACGTTTCCTGGCTCATCAACTCCAAATCTGGCTGCATGCAAAAAGAACATTAAAAGAAATGCATTATTTTGTATGAGCATTTCTCATTCAGTGAAACGCGGTTAGCATTGTTTGGGAAACGATTTCATTTTCCCTCACCGTTCGAGGGCCGCTGCGATCCGGCTCCACGCAATAGCTTTTTTAAATTATGTGCTTTGTTCTTGGCGTGGAACATGTCCCAAAGGATCCTCTCTCGCTCCACCTCATCGATGAGGCGTCCACTGAAGCGGTACTTGTCGTCGGGGTTGTTATCCATCGCAGCCGGTGATCAAACGAAGCTTCTCAACAACACACGACCGAGAACAGCCGCGCTGTCGAGCGCGCAAAGTTGCTGCGCGCACGAGCCGGCACTGAAGTAAAACGGAACGTTTAGTGCTATTGGCTATTCACTTCAGCCATTTCCGGGCAATGAGCGAAGTTTTCAAGAAATCCAGAACCGAGCGACGCGACGAGCGACAGTGAGAAATCTCCGTCGCTCGTCGCTGACCCTCGTTGCTTGTCGCCGTCGCTCGTCTCGTAGCTAACTAAATCGCTTACATGTGGTTCAGCCTTAAGGCTATACGGTTATAATCGCCGAAGCAATAATTTACCAAGGTAAAGCGAAAATAGAAGCTTATGGTTTTGAGCCTTTTTTTTTTTTTTTCAGTGCGTTTACGTAATTACCTCATCCGATCAATCATAACTATAGTTATAAAACACAACTGCACGTCCATCACGAATGAAACGGTTGAAAATATTAATGTAAAAGCCTCGCAAGGTGCCGAGTTTATAAAAGACACATTGTCAGTGTGTTTAGGCACTAACGAAGCGCCTTACGGATTGTTTCAGTGTGCCAAATTTGACTTTTTTCAGTGCATACCATGTTGTTTGGGTATCTAGTTTCTGTTTGTTCCTACAAGTTACCCTAACCATAATCAAAATAGTTCGTCACATTTTAGTGTTTTGTGTACTGCCTTGCTTTTCCTTTCGCTGTATTTGCGTTTATCGCTGTTTTGTTTCTGTTGCTGTTTTTGTTTTTGTTTTCAGATGCACCTTCATTGAACAGTCAGCCTCTTTTTTCGTATGTGATAACTAGATATTTTTACGTTACGGTCATATCAATGTTCATGAAGTGTGTACATGTTGCCTGTTTTCAAAGCCTGGCGTTTTAAGTTTACTTTTTTTTAATATCAAATATTTAAATTGTGCTATCGTCAGTCCTAGTCACAATCAACACATGTGTTATTACTTCAACGCATCAAATGCAAAATGAAAGTAGAGTCAAGAGAGAGAAAAAGAGAGAGAGGAAGATAGAGAGCAAAGCTGTCATATATCGAAAAATGAAACCAAATTCCAAACCGTTACAGCTGTACAAAAGTTGCGACACTAACGTGGATTAAGCGCAGATTGGCTCGATGTGTGGTCAGACGTTTGTTGGCCTTTCGCATTTTATGATAACCGAAAACAAAACAAGTTTAATCGACACAGGTTCAAGACTCCGCGGTTCAGTCTCCTCTTTTTTAAATTCGGACCAAGCTTAAACGGTTATATGTCAATCTCGTAATCTATGTTGATCGTTTCCGGTGGGACCCGAATTGACTTCCCCTAAATACTTTAAAATGCGATCAAAAATGGCGAGACGTCAGTTTTGTGGTGCCCCTCAGCGATAAAAGAACTCCATGCCAAAGAACAAAAAGTCAACCAGGAGCAAGGAAACAAACTGGCCCCTCGCGGCGACTATATAGGTCGGTTTCCCCTGAAACTGATGGATGGGACGCTGTTACAAACATCTTGAGAGGTTTGTTAGCCAGAAGCGCGCAGTGGTGTCTGGAATAGTCTAACGTTCTTTGAAAGGTTTAGCTGGCACGACAAGACACCGAGTGACAATACACTTTCTGTTCTTCCGCTTTGTTATGATAAGTGATGTGAGCACGTTATTTACCGCAGCACCGTATTCCCTCGTGACGAGTGATACCCAATAGCTGGGACTGACTCCAGGCATAGGCTGTTCACCGACATGACCTGCACCTTTAGCCAGTTCTAGAGAAAACTTTTCTTTCTTATCAAACGTTGGCTTACCAGCTATACTGAAGTAGGACGACACTTACAGAAACTATTTATTAATGTCATGCTTTTTTAGGCGAGCAACGCGTCACGTGGCACAAACGGTGCCTTCAAAAAAAAACGAAAAAAAAAAGCCCGATCTTAACCATTGCATGTAATTCCTCGCATTGCGGAACTCTCCTCGTCGAAGCTGGGACCATCTCCTCTGCCGTTTCTCGTCCGGTTGACCGTCGACGCCAGCCACGGAAGGGCAGACATTGGAGACAGACTCTCATTACTTAGCTCGTGCTCACTTGATATTCGAAACACGTCCTCGAAGGACTGGCAAATTTAGCTTAGATTAGACTCATCGTGGTGCGGCGAATCTCTTTTGTACCGACCGTCTTGTGACCTGACAGCCTAACTCTAACTTTTCAGCGTTTTCAGTGTATTCGGCCAGGTCGACGGCATTACGAACGCAAAGCACAGCCGCCTGCAGCCCCAAGGCCGCATGTTAAAGAGCAGTCCAAATGTATTGTTATATATAGACACCCACGAACGAACGAGAACGGTCATAGTCAGCACAGAGTCGTGATAGACTAGAAAGTGATGGTTTCATGATCGTGAGTTTGCATCAAATCATCGATTATTCGCGTGGCGTCTCCGAGCAACTTCTATTCGAAAACCTGATACCTGCCGGACATTTGAAAGAAAGCTAAAGAATGACAACGTAAGCGTACCCCAAAACATTTCATTTCAGCGTCCCCGAACACAAATCTTTCAAGTTTACCAACGTGCTTACATTCCACAGCCTATGTGCACCTAACAGAAGCGTACGTGTGTGTGCGTGTGTGTGCGTAATGTACATATACATGAAACGAATCTATAATCTATATTTTGTAAAAAGTAAAAGGCAATTTCGAGAGTCTCGTGCAATGAGGGAGTCGAAAAAAAAAGAAGAGAAAGGAAACAAGAAGACGAGCACATACACCCAATCTGTCGAATTTAAATACGGTTAAGAGAGGAGATTTTGTACAGAGTGTATGGGCAACCTGTGCTTGCCTGCATGCCAACTGGTGCACATCTGCGTTTGGGAAGGCGCGACCCAAGCAACGCGAATGCCAGATGCTTGCCTGGCTGCCGCCGTCAAGACACTTTCTGAGATATACATAATCATGAAAAGAGTGTTACCTTTTCTTCTTTTGTAAATAAAATGTGACGTGTGTGTAGAACCACATGGTCTGGAGTTCTTGAGTCAAGCACGAAAAAGTGCGCATGAAGACAACAACAACAAAAACTGATAAATCGTTGCAAGACACAACTGGAACTTTGTTGGCATTCCATTACTTCGCTGCTTGCTTGTGCTTGGCACGCTTTACTGCTCTCTCTTGCACCCGGAATGTTGACAGCGGACAGATGCACCCGCTTGTCCGAATTCTCTAGGTGTACAAGTGTCTGGGCGATTTTGGTCTTTGTATGAGCCACGCGTTGCAGTGTGTGCGTGTGTGTGTGTGTGTGTGAGAGAGAGAGAGTGTGTGTGTGTGCGCGCGCGTGTGTGTGTGCGTGCGTGTTTGTGTGTGTTTATGTCTGTTTTTTTTTAAATTCGCGGCCGGTAAAATATATTTCCCGTTGTATTTTTTTTTTGTCTGAACAATATTTTTACATATAGATAGGGAATTAAAAGAGACCCCAAGACCAGTCGAAATATAAACGAATCATAAACGTGTAGTACGCGAGTATCCAACCAACGGACTAATTTTTTTCAATAACACGCATTTTTCTCGTGTAGGGACACAGCACGTCAAGATTCGCTTTGTTTTTATCTTATTCGAGTTTACTTTTTGCTGATTTCACAACTATCGCGTTTCGAAATATGGTTAAATGTAGAGGTGTGTCCACGCTCACGTGATGCATTTCCTTTGTAATGAGTCCAGTGAGTAGAACAGTGGTTCTCAAGCATGTACGTGTCGGGGATCCCTTGAACCCGCCAAAGTGATGGTGACCCCACGCCAGCGGGACGGGGGAAAGGGGAAGGGGGGGGGGGGGGGGTATAACATCAGATAACTAATTGCAGTGTGTAAAGGTCACTATTTATTGTTATAGACAGGAGAAGTGACAAGCATCAAGTAAAAGTGCCATATCTCTTCATTCTGCATAGTTCATCAATGCGTGGTGCAGTCACACTTAAGCAAGTTGCATATCAGCAGTCACAGCATCGAAACAGGCTGATACATCAGCCTGTTTCGATGCTCATTTTTTAAGTACGCAAACCTGAAGAAAAAGGCAAGCTCGCATGCGTGAATTGTAGAAAGCTGCAACATACGTTTAACGGTCATCTCGCTAAGAAGGGGCAACATTTCAGCAGTCCCCAACCAAAATGATTCGAGGTTCACGGTGGCAAACTTTGCCCTCATCACAGTGTTCTCCTGAAGCTCCCTCGGCTCATTTTCAACTTCCAACACTTTCAAATGCAAAACAACTCAAGTTAGCTTCGAAAGGGGCCACAAGCCATGTCTCTGGGGCAAATTGTGGGAAATAGCTCTTGAGGTTGCACCTTAATGTGCTGAGATGTGCCACGATTGTTTATTTCGGTTATTCCCAAAACTTGTGAGGTCAGTGAGCAGCCTAAATGGAGAATAGTCATCCCTATAGTCACTCGGTTCAGCCAACCTTGAAGCTTCTTGCAGAAGCTTCTCACCTTACCCTCAGAAGAGACGACATTAGTGGCCATTTCCTGCATGCTGCTGTTAAGGTGATTTAGGAGTTCAAACATGTCGCAGAGATAGACCAGCTTTGTCACAAAGGAGAAGCCCCTAGAAGGTTCGCCCAGCCCCTTATCCTATGGTAAAGAAACGCTCAACTCCTCTCGAAACTCGAACACCCGAGCGAGCACTTCACCGCGCAACAACCAGCGCACCTCCATGTGCAGGAGCTGGTGTTGGTGTTCCGCACCCATCTCTTCGCACAGCACTTTGAACATGCGACTGACCTTAAGGCTTGCCTTAATGCTGTTGATGACTTTAACTACATGCTGCCTAACGCTTACACGCTGTGGGTTCAACTTTTTCGACGTCAAAGCGCTCCTGTGCAGCATACAAGACGTAAACACTGCTGCACTGCGAACTTTTTTGACACGGCCCAAAATTTCGACTGACCTCCCAACCATGGCCGGGGCACAGTCTGTGCATACAGCTACACATATGTCCCAGCGAAGATTGCGCTAAAAAAAATGGTTAATTGCATCGAAGACGTCTTGGCCTCTAGTTGTGGTTTTGATGAGTTCGAGACAGCAAAGAAGTCCCTCAGCTATGACATTTAATAGGGTGAGGCATGTAAAAAGATTGAAAAATAAATAATGCCTCAATAAGTACCGCCAGTGTATGCACAGCCGATTTAAAGCCAATTCGATATAAACGAATTGGATCCTAGGATCAAGTGCGAATTTCACCAAAAAGCCAATTGGGAATAAAAACAAAAAAAACTCCGGGGCTGGCCAAAGGAACGACCTGGGAAAGACCAGCGAGGACGGACCCCTCAGTGCCCGACCCTCTCCCAACCCCTTGAAGGGGCCACGAGCTTCTACCACAGTGAGTTAAGCGGACCCGCAAGGCAACCATGCGCCAAGCGGTCCCGCCGCGGTGATGTTTGTTATCCTACTGCTCCCACGCAAAGGAGCCCCAAGGCGGCGGTTCCTCTCGTCGTGGGAGTATTGGTGGGGGGACCAATCTTTATGTTAGCCTCTCCCCAAAGCAGGAGCCCCTCAGTGAGGGCTCCTCCCCCCCCCCCGTTGGGAGAGGCTAGGGGGGCGCTACTCCCCTCTATATTCCCCTCTTCCTTGAGAGAAGCCCCAGAGCTAGGGCTCCTCCCCCCAGGTGGGGGGGTCTCAGCTATGACACACGGCCATCCACAAAGCGCACAAACACCATGAGTAGTGGGCTCCCGGATACGTCGCAGCTTTCATCGACGGCAAGAACTTGTCAACATATCTCTGTTTTTCTGTTACTTGAACTTGCACATCCGACACCATTTTTTTTATTTTCAGGCCCAGGGTGTCGTTCGAGCACGGTATTTTGTCGAGTATTTTTTTTTTTTTTTTCACGTGCCATTTTTCGATCACGGCGACGACGACATCTTTTATGCATTGCATTAGCAGCATCTTCCAGATGGTATGTGGCTTTACCTGTTTAGTCACGTGGTAGCTGAGGTGATGTTAGATATGGAAATGGTAGCTGATAATGCAGCTTGTCTAGACTTCATCTTCAGAGCTTGCCACCTGAAACAAAAGTCTAACTTTGTACACCACATCGAGTTTTAAAAAAATGCTTCCGTCTGGCGCGGCGCCTAGATTCTTTCGGCGTGAATTTAGCTTGAATACTTTTGTCGTTGCGCAAACTCATCGACCGCCTAAAATTCGATCCTCGACCCTCTGCCCTCCCTTTCCGCATCGCGTTGCAGTGTGCCAAAATGCAGTACATGTCGCGAGTCGAAGGTATACGCACCGCAGTCTGCAGCGAAGTCGCAAAAACGGTCACCTAGCAGCGAGTTTTCAAGTACCGGGCACGCTTGAATTGGCGATCATTGTACACACCGTGAAGCACGCAGGCGTGCCACGACCGATCGAGGCTTGATTGTACTCGGTAACTTATCCTAAAACTTGGCTCTAACAATTAAAACCTCACCTTGTTGGGGTGATTCATATTCTGCGATTCCAGCTTCTGTTTCTTGGTGTCGAAGAACTCAAGGCGTGTCGCCGGCACCATGAAGCTCGGAGCAATTAAGACTTCGCCACACAAAAGGAATTGCGATTTGCCACTGATATCGGCCAAGTCGAACTTCAGATAGCTCTCCTTGTAGCCACGTACCTTGGCCCTGGCCACGCTTAGGTTAGACACCTCGGACAAGCAGAAGCTGCGCAACCAAGGACGACCTGCCGAGAATGCGGTGTGACGCGGGTACACCCGGGGCACCGGCAGTACCGATTCCAGAGACGCGTTCGGGAACAAAGAGTGGAGAAGAGGGAAAAGAGGCGACCTTGGGCAGATCGCTTCCGTTCCCGGAACTGTGAACCACTGGACTGTAATCTAAAATTTAGTGTTGTGCGAATATTCAAAATCTCGAATAGTAGTTTCGAATAATACACTACTCGATATTCGCTGCGAGAACAACTGCGATATTCGTATTTTTTGAAGTGTTGATCTCGGCTGGTTAGCCCCGTTGAGCGCGCTTCTTACCGAGCACGGGTGCACTGCGGAGAAGCAACACCCTCAAAAGCAAGCTCCATGGCTGTTGCTTCTTCGCAGTGCACGGGTGCTCGGTAAGAAGCGCACTCAACGGTGTAACCCGCCACGAGCAACATTTTGAAAAATATTAATATCTCAATTGCGTGTTTCGGAGAAAAGCACATTATAAAATGGCAATTTGAACTAGTTGGCTCATTATCACGTGCAAATCGCCGAAACTTAATGTCCTTGTGTAGTTTCGGCGCTTTGAAAGTGAGAAAAACACAATTCCAAAGCTGGATGATGCACGGGCGTGCCTGGTGTATTTAAAAATAAACAAACTTTTGTGAATGTTGATATCTACATTGCAGTCAAATTTGCAAAATTAAACTGTGGCTGTTATGCAAGAGTTATGTTAGGCAGAGATGTCCTGATGACCTGCGTTCATCATTTGTGATTTTTTTTTTTCTTTTCTAAATTGAAGAAAGAGTATTTGCATATAGCAAGATTTGTAAATCAACTCAATTAGGTATAACTGGGCATCTCTATGATAATTCAATCAATGCAAAGGTACAAGCGAGCTGGACAAGAATGATGATAATAATCCCCTTGTTCCCCTTCTCCAGGGATTATTTTCGTCATCTCTATAGGTTTCATTTTATGTCAAATCCATCGCATACTTGCCAACCCAAGCATTGAACGTTCTGAGGTCAAAGTGCTGAACTATAGCTATATTAAAATTACCTCATAAATGGTGATGTGGGAGTTTGGGAAAAAACCTTCAGCGAGTTTAGCTGGGTTTTCGTTTCCCACTTTCCCACGAGAGCGTGGCGACCTCCCAGTGAAGCCGATGGAACCATGGCCTCCGAGATCCCGAGGCGCGCGAACGCTTCTTCGGGATCTCGGAGGCCGCGATGGAACTTGTCTGTTTAGCGCTATGCCTCCTAGATGGCGCAATGGGTACAGCGTATTTCGCGTACTTGTAGCTTCGTGCTAAATTATGCCTTTCTTTGCTAACTTGTTTGTCGTCGATTGCCTCCACAATCTATAGAATCAAGTAGAGAAAGCGCTAGTTGGTTTCGTTGGTCAAGACGTAGCATTTTCACCACATGCTGACCGGTATGCTAATGAAGGTGGGTAAGAGACAAGCACATGGCTCTGTTGACGGTCGCTAGCCTAATATTGATTATGTTATAATATTATAATAGCTACTGCCTATTGCTATCGGTTCACAATAAACTTATGTTAGCAGCCCAAATAAGGATATTTAGCACCTACACCAAGTATTTGAGAAAGATCAACTCACCACCAAGACGTCAGGTAAGATAGCCGTTGTCGTACAATGGCTTCTTCTGAACTGGCTTCCCGTACACTGCATATCCGTGAACAATTCCTTGTTTTGTTTTTAATACATATTCGGTTACACTAATAAAAACTAATGGCGATCATTAAGATTCACGTATTAGGGTTATACAGGGTGTTCTCAAACGCTATTCGGGTGTAAAATATTTTGTATAAATAAACCAATGAATGGAGTGTATCGAAACTTTTCACAAAGGTGTTTTATAGACTGTGCATTTATCGTACTTAAATTTTATTAGTGTAGGTTTCAGGAAAAATAAATAAGCCTAATAAACTCTTTGTTTGTTTGTTTTTGTACAGGGAGGAAAACGGCCAGTAAAACCTCTGGTTGACGCCGCCTCTCCCAGATCGCACAACGTTAAGCAAAACCGTGAAAGCTTCTTTGAGATGAATACCCAAAAGCAGATCAAGCAGCTCCGAGCGTGTGTGGCGACATCTGTGAGTGGCAGCGGCAACCAGAATGCTTTTTGCCGTTTTCGTCCCTGTGCATAGAAAAAAAGTTTTTTTTTCTTCTTTTTTTGAGGTTTATTGTTTTATATACTTACACTTAACATTTGAGTGTGATGAATGCACCGCCTAAGAAACACATTTGTGAAAAGTTTCATTGGACTCCGTTCATTAGTTTACCTCGTGAATGGAAGAGACCAATAAATGCCCCTATGTCTACTTTTCGACAAATACTTGCAGAATCAATCACTGCAGTGTACGAAAAACAAAACAAAAAAAACAACAAAAATTTAATTTTTAGATGGGAACTTCAGCTCCCAGTTAACGAGAACTCGGCATATTCTCTATCAATGTTATGCCACTACATGTGGCGTAACAGCGATAAACCTGATTGTGATGATGACCATCATCATCAATCAAATGTTCCGTCACCCATAATTCAGCTTGAAGACTTGCCCCGGATGAGGTCCCGAAGTAAGTCGTGATCTCATCAGGGCAATAAGCAAAAAAAGTCGGGGCTCCAATCCATGTTGTGAAGGTGGTTGGCCAGTGAAACTGTGGTATCACCTGCAACGATTGCCCACGGCACTATACCAAATGACTGACGAAAGAAAAGTAAATGCACTGTACCAAAACTTTTTATATAGACCTTTTTGGTGGCAAACTCCACCAGTGGCGAAACGCGGATGATTAGATTATCATTGCGTTCCGCCACTGCTAGCTTTCCGTCTACTTCACGAGAAGTAACTTTGGTGCGCCCCCGAGATTCTCACGAGCTTCAAGTTGTTCTAAATTGACAGAGTTTCGATTATGCTCAGCATGTTTCTAATTGAAAGCATATGATTATTTTTACAAAATAAAAAGTTAAATAAGGAAGTTTAGTAAATTATCAGGCTTATCGCAAAGATTAGCCGCCTATATAATGTCCCACTGGCCGTATAACTCATCTACCCAAACTGTATTAGTGCATTTTCTACAGATTTTTTGTAATAATGAATCTGTTCAAGTTAAAGGGCAACTCCGCTGAATTCCGAAGATTTCGGGATAATGAGTGATTTCGCCTTAAAAAGCCCTAGTAAAAGACACTACGTCGTTTGCTTCGCGAAAGATGGTATATATATTTTTTAAATCTAATTTTAAACACGAGCGGAAATCGAAACCGAAATTTCGGCTCCGTCCGGCAACATTGGCCTCGGGCCGCCAAGAACATGGCCATCACGTGGTACGAGATGTCACATGATCCTCTACGCAACGATGGGCGGGAGTGGGGCGGGCGTGTGCGAGGCGCAAGTGTCCTCTGCACATGCACCCTTCACCACGTTTTGGTGTCTACGACATTCGACAACGTCAGCACAACTGCGGCATAAGTGTGCGCACGTGGTGTCCGTAGTGTGGACGAAACTCCGAGAGACAATAATCACAACGGTGAGACGACGACGGCGGTTGTGACGGGGGAGACGGCAGTAACGGCGAGACCACGGCGGGGCGGCCGGACGGCCCCCAAGAAGCGCGCTGCGCAGGCGCGTTACGCCAATCACGTGGACACCGCTGAGCGCCGAGAGGAAACGTTGCTGACGTCATCCGCTACGTTCGCCCGGAGCCACGGTGTAGGAAGGCTCTTTAGGTGTGGAGACTCCTCTCCTCGCCCCGTCGGAACGGCGAACACATCACGTCCCCTCCTTTCCTATGTTTTCTCCGCCTGCCCCTAGAGGGCGCCAAAACGTTCAGGCCGTCCCGTCGCCGGCCCTCCGCCGGAACGTGGGCTAAGTCACCCATTGCTTACGCCGCCTCAAATTGTTTTCAACTTTTTTTTTTTTTTGCAATGGTGAATTGAGCATAAAAGAAATGTAAAAACCAAAGATCCGAATTCGGAAATAGCCAAACATTTGAATAAATGCGCCGACTGCTCTCCAGCCTGGGGAAACGTAAACATTTTAGAAAGGGAAAACAACGACATGAAAATATTAGTAAAAGAGACGATCAGGATAAAGACGTCTGCCGAATGCACCAGTCACATGCTCGGTCGTTGTTCTCTCCGAATTTAAGGCGCCTCGTAGGGGATTGTCTTGCATGCGGTAGACGCAGACACAACAGACTGCCCATCTGTTCAGGGTCGGATTCTGTCGGGCGTTCTCGTGGAATGCAGACGCCTCCGTTGAAGGCAGACGCTTCTCCGGTTTCGGTCGAACGTGCAAAAGGGTTCGGATCGCATGAGAATGCGACAGTACTTCAAAGGAAAAAACCGAGATGCAAAGAAGCAGTCTCGAGAAAAGAAGAAAGAGTCCCGACTGTGTGACTCGTAACGTAAAAAAGAAACTCCAAAAGGAGCTATAGAGTGTGTCATACATTAAACAATGTTTTAACAGCGTTTTTTACAGCGTTTTTTCTACAGCGATTTTTTTTTAAATTTTTTTAAAGTTTTTAATGATATTATTATTATACTTAGTATATCAGAAGTGCCATTAATAAAACCGGTTTGCTTTCCTTGGCGAGTGTGGTTACTATAAACTTTTGCTGCAAACTGCTACATGCAAATGTAAGTGTACTAACAAAGTGAACCTTTCAAAGAATGCTGCTTTCATTAACCTCTGTGTGCAAAATGTGTAACTTCGTGCCAATTCGGCCAGCAGTTCAATTTCGCAGGACTCAAAGGCTGCCTTAAAATGTAAAAGAATAATCACGTTAGCTGCCCCACATGTTGAAAGGATATTTTTTTCAATAGTCCAGTCGAATCAACGGGAATTTGCGAACCCCTTATATATATATATATATATATATATATATATATATATATATATATATATATATATATATATATATATATATATATATATATATATATATATATATATATATATATATATAGAAAAGTCATGTGAACGGTGCTTAAAACAATTCAGTTCCGTATTATCTGTTAACAAGGTTTGTGTTAATCATTCTTTATTTTTGTCCATTCTTTTTTTTCTTCTTTCGGTAGCACTCAAGTTATCGTTTACCTGCGGTACAATCAGAGTTCATTCATTTTACAAACGCTTACCGACGTTAGTATTGCGCTACCGAAGAAACAAACGACGGAATGTAAGCTAGGCTAGAAATTATCTACAGGAGAGGGATACTTCTTTTTCACTCGTAGATCGCCACGTAGGCTGGTATTAGGGAGTTACTCTTGTTTGCCCGTCTTCCATTTTTCGGGTTATGAAAACTTCAGTGTGCTGATAGAGATGATAGTTGAATGGCCCCTCCTACATACCACATCGTACGCGAACCCGTAGCCACCGGAAAGCAAGCTGCACGCCGAGCAGGCAGCTAGCACAGGCGGCCCGGTGCGCTGCCGGATGGCCTGAAACTTACGGCGCCATCTGGGGGTGGCTCCGCGAAGCAAAGCGCGTGGGGTGTCATTATCTGGTCGCGGCGGAGAGCGGAGTCTCTACACCTAAAGAGCCTTCCTACATCGTGCCCGGAGCAGAGCCCGGAGAAGTAAAAACAAACAAAAGAGGGCAATGGTGATGACGTTTAGCCCAATGTTGGCTACGCCCATACCGTAGCCTTCACTGCGCTGTTGGTTGCGCCTAAATTTGCCCGCTCGAGTCAGCCGATTTCGGGAACTTGGCGAGTTGCAAAGTTTACCGGACCGTTTAAGAAACATTTAGACAGAACTGCGTCGTAATATTTGATGTGTGGTCTTCCTAGGCGATACTGAAGAGGACTGCATTTTTTTTTAAAGACCAAAAATGAAGCGGAGTTGCCCTTTAAAATAGAACACCCGATATATATATATATATATATATATATATATATCATGGCCAGAAATATCTGACAGGCGCTTTTAGTTCACTTTTCTGGCCCCACGTGGCGTATTCACCTTAACTTTTATGCCGTGTGCGAATTTCCGCCAAAACGAGATGTGTGCCGAGTGAAAAATTAAAAAACGGTAACTTCAAAGATAAAAAAGGATGAGATAATGAGTGTCTGGCAGTTGAAACATACTGATAACTTTTTCATTCTATTTTAACATTTCACGGCGATACAGCGATCAAAGGAAGAACATCGGAACTTCCAAACAATTTCTCAGAAAGCATCACACGCATTGCTATAGTTCTTATAGTTGACTTGGAGTGCGATATACTTAGGTACCTTTAGATGTAACTGTGCTGTTAGTGAGTATAAGCATAAAACATATGCTATTATTAGTGCAGTGGTTCATTCTGTACAAGGCATATCTGAGGATGGACTGTCAGCTTATGTATTCCAGGCACATAATTGTTTACGCGTTGATTTATATCTACTTTCCGCCGGGTGCAATGTTGTCACCAATAAAAAAAAATAGATGAATTTAGAACGAAAAATAAATGTTTAAAGAGGTGAACTTGCACCTACAAACTTAAATAGAAAGGTGCCACGCATCTTGCGTCGGCGACGGAAGGTGACTGGCCCGAGGCAGCGCGTTACCGCTACTTCCATGCGGAACGTTCAGGAATGTTCTAAACAAGAGCGCTCGATGACAGCCGTGAATGGGCAAGGGTTTCTTAAAACACGATGAAAAAAGAGCGCACAAAAAGACGAGAGCAAGGTCAGGAACCAAACACAGGAAACAGACAAGCGGTATTTGTTTCATGATGTCCAACTATAGTACCAACTCGCCCAGCTTATCATCGTACTACAGTATCTGGGACGAGAGGGATTCGAACCCCATTCCTCTGCGTGATAGTCGCATACGTTCGCAAGTCCGCCACGCACGCGTTTTTTTTTTTTTTTGGATTTGGACGATCACACAAGGCAGTGACACACAATCGCGATGAAACACTAAAAGACACCAGCCATCTTGGCTAATGTCGAACATGCTACAAGTCTTTTAGGATAAACATGACCTCAAAAAGTGGCAGCCACTCAGGTGTAGGTTGCTGATCCTTATAGAATTCCTTCAGAAAGCACACGTGCTCAACAAAATACTTATGCCCGGGGCGAACATCGATATCCGCGTGGCGCACAGCTCTGCGGCACGCCATATGCTCTGCAAACCCAGCAGAAGGATCATGTCGTATACGAACGTCATTTTTCCCTTCTACCGCTCAAAAACGTATGCCATGGGGCAGTGGCGTAGCCAGGATTTTATTTTGGGGGGGGAGGGGGGGGGGGGGTTCAACGGCATCCCCCCCCCCCCCCCCCAATGACGCGTGGTGAGCTCGGCGGCACGGACGCTCAGGAAAAGATTAGGGAGACGCTGTTAAGATTAAACGGTAAAAGCTGCATTGTCATTTTTCAAAACGGAGCAGGCTTCATTTACAGGAATACGGGCGTCGTGGCTCACTGGGCCCCTAAACTTGTCAAACAGAAAGTTCGGGCCGAAGTTGACGGAGCACACCGATTGGCCTATCACGACGATGACTTCGCGCTTTTTTCGCCGACGTCCAATCAGCGCGCTCCGCGAACTTTGGGCTCCAACTTTGTGTTTGACGAGTTTAGGGTCTTTGTTCTACTGTCGTCGTAGTTGCGCCCCACCAACTTTAAAAACTTCCTCAGAGCACACAACTCCCTACGCTTTTTGAGGTAGCACTGCATTACCAACGCGTAAAGGCCAGACAAAACACAAGGATCGCTATGCTGTCACAAAAAATTAGGCAGCAAAAAAACAAAGAAACTCGACGTTGAAAATTGAGAGCAACTGACCACGTACAAACACTAGGGGCCCATATGTAGGGTGAAGGCAATTCTGAACAATAACAAAACCAAAATCTATTATTTATTAAAGGTTTAAAAAATTCGTGCTACAGGACCAGATGTCGATGGAAAGAGAGTCTTATCTTTGTGCCGCTTTATCTTGCAGCGTGGTCCAAAGGCAGCAGCATATCCTCGGGGTGATGAGAGTTATATCAGTCCGAACTCGTCGTTCCGTCACTCGGAGAAATGACGTGACATACCACACACAAACGCGCAAACCACACGCCGAATGTGGAAGCGAACTTGACTACTCTTGCGCCTATGCGTAGAAAAAATGTGAAGTCTTGTCTCTTCGGAGTTAGTGATGTTTCGTACAACGAAGAGATTAATCTAATAAGGAATTGCTTCAGATTCCACCTCGACATGCAAAGCAGAAAGCAAGGCGGACTTCATCGCATCCGTGATTGATCGACCATCGAGACGGGCGTCTCGATGGAGGGAAATTTTGCAAAGTGAGAAAATCTTCGCCAATAATATCGAAATTTTAGGCGTTCAATTCCATATGGAGGAAACTGTTAAATTCATAAATTTATAAAAATAAACATTCAAAAACTGTTAAACGAGAATCGGCTACTACAGCTCTTGTCTCGGAACTACAGAAATCTTGCCCCTATAGGCTCAAGCGCAGTTTTCAAACACAGATCTCTAGGCTTCAAGACTGGATACACGAGCACACTCCTGGTACCTGTTTTTGAAAACATCTGCGAGCAAGTACGATGCAAATCAATGGAGACTGCACAACCACCAAAAAAGAAGCCTCCTAAAACTCTAGTGGTGTTGCCATACATCCACGGCGTTACACATCGCCTGAAAAAGATCGCTGGCCGACATAGAATACAAGTCGTCTTCTCAGCTCCCAACAAGGCATATCCCATGTGCCGCAAGGTTATCTATCGGTGAGGCCGACCACAAGAAAAAGAACACGTCCGGCACCGCACAATGGACACAATAGGCCCATGTGAAAGCGCTGTTGTTTACAACATGTCGCTGTCATGTGGGAAATGTTACACTGCACCTCAAAGCTATCATGCACCGCGTGGACGCAGAACCTGTTTAAGGCTGCGTCCAAGCACAAAATCGCAATACCCCTTTTGATAACTTTTGAGTGGGCTGACCTTTAGACTATAGTCTAAGATAGCCTTATCTGACCGAGGGCTGTACGCCCAGCAGATATGACTGCCGCCGAAGCCATGGGAAAGGTGCAAAAACTGCAGGACCCCCCCCCCCCCCCCCCCCTTGGGGACCTCAGACGTGAACCTGATGCCCCCACCACATTCGCAAAAAATTGCCAAAACGTCAGCCACTGAGGACACCGTGCCGTCAAAACCCTCTAGGAACACTAAAAAATCAACATAGCGAACCACGTTTCTAACCGTGGTGGAACCTAGAGACCGTTCAATGTCCCAGCCAACTCTACTCAAGTAAATATCACTCAATACGGCAGCAACACACAAGCCAACACAAACGCCCGACCTTTGTACCAGACTCGGGAAGTAATCCGTTACAAGTAACGGATTACTTGTAATTCTTTACCTTTTTAAGTAATTTTGTAATTGCCACGTTACTTTTTCGGAAATAATTTGTAATCTCATTTCGTTACAAAATATTGGTAACGGATTACTTTAATTACTGGTTTCGTTTAAAAAAAGATATCAGCCTAATACAGTAACTGGAGCAATACGAGCAGAACATTCAGCAGCCTAAAGAGAGCAAGTTCAACCTAATAGAAAACATCAGGAAGGGGAGAATAGCCGAAAAAAAATTAAAACACGATTTTTTGTATGACCGGTCACTAGAACCACTAGAAAAGCGGGCAAGGCATGTACAAATATACGAAAGACAGAGATCAAGTAAGACAACGCCGAGTAGGCTCTCCGTCGCCTTCCATCGTGTTTTTCTTCTTCTCCCTGGCAGGACAAAGCTCTTTGTGTTTATTTGTTTTAGTCTTTTACACCGTTTCACCCTTTCCAACTTCCTCGACGTCTCCCGCCACCTGCACAGACGTCAAACGCGGGTCCGTACCCCCTCGAATCGCGGGTTCACAGCTCGCGTAACAGACGATGTAGCTTCGCGCGAGGGGGTCGAATTCTTTTTGTCTTTGATGTGCGCTGCTGTATTCTAGCACGCTTTTGAGGCACGGCTGAAAAGCGCCATGCGCGAGGCTAAGAGCATCGTCTTCGATGCTACGGACGATACTTCTTTTGGTTTACTTGTCTGGGCATAGTGGTCGAGTCCACTCCTCACTTTACAGTCAACCGTCAACATAAAGGAGGGGAAGGGGGGGGGGGGTCTAGGCCATCTAAGGAGTGCTGAGAGAGAGAGAGAGAACGCGTAAAAGTGGTGCGATTGTTTTGTGAGACCGATCGCCACCGCTTCTCTCGCTCTCTATGCCCTCCCCTCCCCTGGCCTCCACGTACGAAAGTGAGAACCGATGAACGATCGATAACCCGTAACCGCCACCTTTTCTCTGACTGGTCGAATTTTCGACTATGGAGTGTCCGTCGTCTGCATGGCCATCTCTTAATGAGATGTTCAAAATTCAGGGCATTAAGGAGTAACGGAAACCTAGAGTTTCATTGCATACTTTGTTTGCCAAAAAATACACATTGTCATCAGCAAGAACAAACTTTAATATACCGAAACACATCAAGGTAAGCTGGGACACCTGCATTCTGCATTGGCTATGCATTGTAACGTTAGCAGCCAAGTTTTTCTTTTCTTGTAAATAACATGAAGCACCCTAGTCAAAAGGGAGCTTTCGTAGAGCGCTTCTTTAGCTCCGAATCTCGTAGCGGAGGTAGACGCTGCTATTGAGCATGCGCACCGCTAGCCTTGTCTTCACAATTCCAGGGATCATTTCCGGATGCCGTAAACTAGCAGGATGGCGGGTGTGGTCGCAGCTTTAGGTGCCTTGTCAGCTTAGAGGTGAACGGAGTGCACCTACACTCTTTATCATAAGTACAATATTTTATTTTTACAAGGACTTCCATAATACGGGCGTATGAGAAATGAACACTAGTGTTGCAGAACATTTTTGAAAAAATATTAAAATTGTTTTTATTGTTTTCTGGATAAGTGTACGGAACAAGTAACGTGAAAGTAATTTGTAGCGTAACGAGTAAGTAATCCGTTACTTTTCAGCGAAAGTAATTTGTAACGGTAGTCCATTACATTTTTCAAGTAACGAGCACCAGTCTGCTTTTTACATAGCATTCATTCTTCCACCCGACCACCATCGACTCCAGGTAAAATTGCAACCTTTCCAGGAACCCCTCAAGAGACACACTACATGTATTTTTAAAGGACAGACCACTAATTTCCTCAACGCACTTCATCACAGCGGAGAGCAAACGGCCAGTGGGGGAGGGAGTAGAACAACTCTTCAACGTCTACGCTAAACGCGCCACACTTTCTCAGCTCGTCCAGCCCCAGCAAGTTCACAACCTCCCGAGAGTTGACAATCCTAAAAGGGTCCCCCAAACTCAAAGGCAAGTGCCCCTGAAGGTAAGCCGACGTCTGGCGCTGCCACGTCCCTCCCTCAGTAACAATAGCTCTAAACAGACAGGCATCTTTGTGGGTTTTAGCGCTGAAAAAAAAAACAAAAAAACTTCTAACTGCATATGCCACGCTTTCCCGTCGCCCTGTCTCTAGTCTTTTTTAACGTTCACTTCCACCAGCCTGAAATTATTTTCAATAGCTGCGCTAGCCTTATCGTTATACGTGCCTTCTGGTAGAACCACAAAAGACCTCTCTTTGTCTGGAAGCAAAGCACGAAGTTGATTGTTCACCATGAAGCCAACTATGGGTTTTATAGGGCCCACCTGTTTTCTCCGTGAGCTCTAAAGAGTTTTTTTTTTTTTTTTTGCGTTTATGTTTGCTTTTTTTTCATTCAGGAATATTGTTTAGCAGCAAAAAAAGCACACACACAGACACACACCCGCGCGCGCGTACACACACACAAAAAAAAAAAACTTTTTAGCCTCTAGGCCACCGTGCTCTGGGCATAGTCAGATATATTCCGTTTCTCACCTTATGACCGCGATGGACGTTACGAGTTACAGAAGCCAATCATATATCTTGTCTCGTAACTCGGCGCTTTCCACGTCGCTGCGCCCAACCGGAAGGACACGTGACGCCCTCCGAGCAATGAATTGGCTCCGGTGGCTCGTAGTGTCCATTGCGGTTCATTGTAAGGTGAAACGAAGTATATTAGTGTACGCCTCCACGCCGACTCGCCGACGCCAATTTGTGCTGTACGTAGAAGTGAAATATACTTATTTGTTGCATTATTTATTATTGAGCTGTCTCCATGTCGTCGCTGCCGTTTGTTTAGTCAAAACTGAGCCGCTGACGCCACCATCGCGAATATTTAATTGACTTCGCGCTGAATTTCGCAAGAAGGCGCGGCTCACATTTCAATACGCCGAACCGTTTCAAATGAATCGGTAACCGCCACATGGGATAACGGTTCCGTTCCGGTTCGGGTTCAATATTAAATGTTTCATAACGGTTACATTCTTGTTCCGGTCCAGTTAAAAATAACGGCTTTGCTCCGGCTTTCGGTTCGGTTCGACACCATGAGTAACAGCTACACGCTAATCGCGCATGATTACAACAGCCGCTTTGTCGCGTCTCGCGGCGCCAGGAAAGACACCTTGTCCGTCTGCAACTGTTCAGTTTTGGTTGCTTCACTGAGGGCGCGCCATTTTCATCCTCGACGGAGCATGCACCAGTGAGACAATAAGCCATCAGACACCTCCAGTGCAATGATGCTGTTTCAAGAGCCACTTACCATGCCCTAACGAACTGCGCCATCATAAGCCCGTAGGCCCTAAATTAAAATCAACACAGCTTGCATAAAAATCGAGACCATTCCATTCCCACTCCGTTCCGAGCAAAAGGGCATCTAATTTCATTCCCATTCCATTCCCCCATCGCTGCCGCCATTCCATTCCCATTCCATTCCGGGGTCGCGAAATTTCGGAATATTCCGGAATTATTCCGATTCCGGAGTGGCAACTCCGCAACACTGTACTATGGCAAACACTCAAACACGAATCCTTTTTGAGAGACCCGATCTTAAATTGGGGATGGTTCGGCTGTTTTGAGGCATTCGTTCACCATTTGAAATTTCGGTATCCGCGCCTCGCCAGGGAACTTTTTGAGGACAACCCAGTTCACAACTAAAGACGGAATATAAAATGTAGAATCTCGAGCCCATCCTGGTACTATGGCAAATACTGCAAAACAATTCCTTTTTGAGAAAACCGGTCTCGCAGTGGGGATGGTTTGGCTGTTTTTATGCATTCGTTCACCAGTTGAAATTTCGGTATCCGCGCCTCGCCAGGGACCGTTTTGAGGACAACCCAGTTCACAGCTAAAGACGGAATATAAAATGTAGAATCTCGAGCCCATCCTGGTACTATAGCAAATACTGCAAAACAATTCCTTTTTGAGAAAACCGGTCTCAAAGTGGGGATGGTTAGGCTGTTTTTATGCATTCGTTCACCAGTAGAAATTTTGGTATCCGCGCCTCGCCAGGGAACTTTTTGAGGACAACCCAGTTCACAGCTAAAGTCATAATATAAAATTTAGAGCCCTTGATCCCATCCTGGTACTATAGCAAATACTGCAAAACAATTCCTTTTTGAGAAAACCGGTCTCAAAGTAGGGATGGTTAGGCTGTTTTTATGCATTCGTTCACCAGTTGAAATTTGGATACACGCGCCTCGCCAGGGAACTTTTTAAGGACAACCCAGTTCACAGCTAAAGACGGAGTATAAAATGTAGAATCTCGAGCCCATCCTGGTACTATAGCGAATACTGCCAAACAATTCCTTTTTGAGAAAACCGGTCTCAAAGTGGGGATGGTTAGGCTGTTTTTATGCATTCGTTCACCAGTTGAAATTTGGATACACGCGCCTCGCCAGGGAACGTTTTGAGGACAACCCAGTTCACAGCTAAAGACGGAATATAAAATGTAGAATCTCGAGCCCATCCTGGTACTATAGCAAATACTGCAAAACAATTCCTTTTTGAGAAAACCGGTCTCAAAGTGGGGATGGTTAGGCTGTTTTTATGCATTCGTTCACCAGTTGAAATTTGGATACACGCGCCTCGCCAGGGAACGTTTTGAGGACAACCCAGTTCTTAGCAGTCAACTTTCCGGGGGGGAGGGGGCCGGTCAGGATGGTGACGACCGATGATGATGTTCGCCCGATGGAAGTCCCCCGGGAAGTCGAATAAGAAAAAAAAAACTAAAAGTTGTTCGATCCCGCTGGACACATTACGACGTTGGTAGGTTTATAATGGCCGGTGTGGCCACGTTTATTTTAAAACAAAACGACAAGTCAACGGTAATATACAAAACTTCCAAAATTAAAACCCATACTTTAGTCCCCAGTCTCAAGAGCCGAATTCCCCCGAGAATCCTCCCGGCACCCCTTTTGTAGACTCGTAGGGGCCTCCTTTCCCTCCAGAGACGGACCAATCCCTTCAAATTTCACCACTCCCACGTGGTGCACTGTCGTCCAATGGTCGGCGAGCTGTCAGCCAGACGCCCCAACCGCCAAATCCAAATTCTTTCTAGAATCGGTCTCTGCAATTTTCCTAGTCTAGCTGGCGCCAACAGCTAAATTATTACCTCGCACAAAAAGCGACAATTTCACACAAAGCGGCAAAACCCTCCACACACAGGCACACTCGGTTAGCATCCACAAGCATCCCCAAGAACGGGCCGTCCCGGGTCCGTCCGAGCAGACTCCCGAAACCTGAGACGTTTCCTAACGACCGCGGGGGACCCGCTTCATCCGCTCGGCCGCTCTGCCCCCGGAAACGCTCCCTCCAAAATGCCGATACCAGCCTAGACAGCTAAAAAAACAATGCCGACGCAACTGTAGAAAGATAGACTTTTCTAAAACAAATCTTACTTATTTCAAACAAAATCCTTCGTTACTTAACACCAGCTAAAGTCATAATATAAAATTTAGAGCCCTCGATCCCATCCTGGTACTATGGCAAGTACTGGAAAATGAATCCTTTTTGAGAAAACCGGCCCCAAAGTGGGCATGGTTCGGCTGATTTTAGGCATTCGTTCATCATTTGAAATTTGGGCACCCGCGCCTCGTCAGGGAACTTGTTGAGGACAGACAACCCAGTTCCCAGCTAAAGACAGAATATAAAATTTAGAGCTCTCGAGCCCATCCTGGTACTATGGCAAATACTTGAAAACGAATCCTTTTTGGAGAAAACCGGTCTCAAAGTGGGGATAGTTCGCCAGTTTGTATGCATTCGTTCATCTTTCGAAATTTGGGCACCCGCACGATTTTTTCGTCTTTTATTTGAGCCCCAGCCTTGAACCTGCTCTACGAGTGGTAACTTTAGCGCACTACTACGCTTCCCATGCGCTCAAAGTCTTTCTGAAAATTATTGATTTTGTGGTTCGCGATGACGCTTAGCAAGTTTCTAATTGGAAGCATATGTCTATTTTCACTAACTAAAAAGTTAAATAATCATTTTTAATTAATTAGCGAACTACTTAGTAAGTATCACGCATTTTCTGACGTCGGTCACCGCGAATAATGTGGTCCCGAGAAAATTATTTTTTTTTTTATCTGGAATACACTAATTTTAGGAATTTTTGTAAGCCTTCGACGAAAGACTCTGTATATATATATATATATATATATTGTGGAGACTCAAGAACAGACAACCGTTTCGCTGGTGTCCACGATCGTTCTAACCCGCGCTCGTCCTGAGCGCGCGCTAGCTTCACCCCCTCACGAGCCATCTTTATTCTCTTCCTTTTTAAATCCCCACATCATTCCCCTCTCGGGGGGAGGGGGGGGGGAGTTTCTTAATCAGGTGGTCTTGGTTGGTCCCCTCCCAGAGCAGACGCCCTGTGAAGCCACTTCTAAGCTTGTCTTCGGGGCCAACCCCTCAACGCCGCTTTTGGACGATCCGGAGAGACTTGCTGCTTCTTGGTCGTCGAGCAGATGACGGAAGGGAATAGAAGTCAATGAGCGTCGAAAAAGAGTGTCTTGATACAGAGATGACGTTGCCTTGCGTAGTTGTCAGACCATCAGAGAACTGCTAGAGAACCATCGAAGCATCCTGACGGAACCATCACTGGTTCCACGAGGCCGTCATTGCTTTCGGCACAAAGTAACAGTCGAACTGGTCGACCCAACTGCTGCGGCTCTTTCTCTTTTGCAGCGCCCTTGGAAAATGAGCCTTCAGGAGGAGCGGACAAGCAGAGCCCTGTGAAGTCACGTCTAAGCTCGTCTTCGGAGCCACCGCCTCAACGTTCCGTTAGGAAGATCCGGAGAGACTTGCTACTTCTTCGTCGTCGAGCAGATGACGGAAGGAGATGCACATCGATGAGTGTCGAGAGAGTGTATAGTAATACAGAGTTTATGGTGCCTTTGCAAGTGATGCCAGGGTGGCCAGGACAGACGTACTTTCTTGGTCATGACTTGCCGGTGGGGGGTGGTCGGTGAGGCCTTGGTGATGGGCGGTGTCCGCCCCTCGTCTTCAGAATGGTCTATTGTCTTGCCGGAATTTGATGATGGCTTCTATGTGGACGTAGCGGAACGGTTTGAGTATTATTTTTGCTTAAGAGGGTACTGAGTCCAATGTGGTGATTACATCTCGTCGTCGCTAAGTCTGACGTTCGCCAGTTCTGGTGGTAAGGTTAGTGTTGGGCGCAGGCGTTCGGGGCAGGCACGGCCAACAATAGGGAGGGCGGCCTCGATGTCGGCAGGTGTGAGGGCCCGTGATCCAGCCCGCACCAGCGCCCGCTGGCGGTCTTCTCGGTCGTGGTGAAGTGCTCCTTGATGATGCTGCTCGCATGAAATGAGTGGGACGCGGCAAAGTTCACAGATGTCGGCGTATTCTTCATCGTCGTAGGCGGCGGGCAGATCTGCAGCACAGCGCCCCGTCAGTGTCCGTCGCCGGAAGGGATGGGGAACGTCCTCTGGTGCAGTTCCTTGTGGCACTTGAGGTTGGTGTTCCCAGGCCATCCGGGACGCGAATGTGACCATTCGCCCGGCCTCCATCACGCACCAGGTGGCAGCCTCGGCAGTGCGTGGCGGTTGCTGACGGTGGTTATGTCGCCTGGCGCGGCGAAAGTGGCCGCGTGGGTTGAATTGGGGGCGTCGGGGGGATCGGGAGCGGCTCCGAGATCGCCTGAATGAATGGGTGTTGGTGCGTCGAGGTGGCATGCCTGGATAGAAAATAACCATGAGCAACGATCTTTCGTGTGGCAAAAATCGACAGGGGACTGTGTTCCTTAGGACATCCCTAAAGGGAGACATGTCTAGTGACAAATGGCTTCAGATCACAAATGTTAACGGGTCCAGTTAACGACCCGTCCTCGACATGTCGTAACCTATACACCAAACGTGATACCCGCGAAACAACTTCCAAGGGACCTTCCCAACGAGGAGCTAGTGATGCCGCGAACCCCTTTGCTGCATTACTAAGTGGGTGCACGCGCCGGAGAACGCAGTCTCCTATTGAAAATTCTAGGGGTCTCCTGCCTTGGTCATATTGGTTCCTCTGATCGAGCTGCGCTAACTCAATATTTTGTCGAGCCACCCTCACAGTGTTGGTGATTTTATCACGAAGTTGTTCAGCGAATCTCGCGTACGAGGTGTTTGGTCCCCTATTGTCGTCAGAAAAGCTGTTCTGGAGGGGAAATCGCAGCTCGCGTTCGAAGTTTATTTGGGAAGGTGTGAACCCTGTCGTACGGTTCTCCGTAGTTCGAGTGGCGAAAGCCATTTCCGGGATGTAATTGTCCCAGTCTTTGTGTCTCTCGGTGTATACCACTAGCATTGCTTTGAGGTTCCGGTTGACCCTCTCAGCTATGTTGGCTTGAGGGTGGTAAGGAGTGGTGCACTTGTGCTGGATGCCCAGTGTTGTGCAACAGTCCTCAAAAACCTTACTTGTGAAGTAGGATGCGTTGTGGGAAATTAATTGGGAACAAAACCCGAAGCGGGTAAAGGTGTCCCTTAATTTGTCCCAAATCGTCCTGGAACTCAGTTGGCGGAGAAGATGAAGCTCCACCCACTTTGAGAAGTGGTCGGTGACTACCAGGAGATACCTGTTTCCTTTGGGGCTGCGTGGAAAGGGACCCATTATGTCACATGAAACAATCTCCCAGGGAAAACGACTTTCTACTGACTGCATCAGACCAGGGGGTTTACCGCCCCTGGGTTTGGCTTGTTGGCAACGTAGACAACTGCTTGTGTAGCGGAGAACATCCTGGCGCATCCTCGGCCAAGTGGCAACGCGACACAGTTTCTGGTAGGTTTTCTGGCCGTCGCTGTGGCCCGCTAGCGCACTGTCGTGATAATACCGGAGGAAAGTTTGTCTTAATGTACGGGGTACAACCACACGAAAAGGGGACGTTGTGGGGTCGGCTTCGTCTGCCTGCGGTATGTAGAGAAGGAGGAGTCCATCCTCGCTGTGCACATATGCGTCTACCGACCCATCCGTCCCGTTTCCATCGGTTTGATTGGGCTGAGTTAAGCACCGAGATACCTTTTGGCACATGTCGTCTTTTTGCTGGGCTTCTCGTAGCTCGTCCCGGCTCACAGAAACACCCCAGGAGACTTCAGTGTCGGCAACAGCAACGAGTTCCGCTGTGTCATCCGCCTTTCGGGGGGGTAGGAATGCTCGTGACAGAGCATCTGCCGCGACATTGAACTTTCCTGGTTTGTATTCAATCGAAAAATCATAATTCTGTAAAGCCAGAGCCCAGCGAGCGAGGCGTCCCGCGGGGTGTTTAAGGTTTTTCAGCCATGTTAATGCTTGATGGTCCGTCTGGATGGTAAAGGTCGCTCCATCTAGGTACATGTCAAACTTTCTCAAAGCGAATATTATAGCTAGACATTCTTTTTCGGTTACCGTATAGTTAGTAGTTTCGTATCCGTATCGGTTACCGTTAGTAGTTTCGTTTCGTATCGGTTACCGTATAGTAGTTTCGGTTACCGTAGTGTGGAGACTCAAGAACAGACAACCGTTTCGCTGGTGTCCACGACCGTTCTAACCCGCGCTCGTCCTGAGCGCGCGCTAGCTTCACCCCCTCACGAGCCATCTTTATTCTCTTCCTTTTTAAATCCCCACAATATATATATATATATGTATATATATAATTTTTGTAAGCTTTCGCCAAAATACCCCGTATAAATGAATATAAAGAGAAAGAGAGAGAGAGAAGTACACGTGAAACCTAGGTCAAAAAGTATTGGGAAATACAAATACTAGTGGAATACATTTTGCTAGGGGCTGAAAATCTGACACAAAAATACATATGAAAAAATATTTAAGATGTTCTCATACTTCGTAGCACCAACTCACTAACTGTCGAACTATGCAGAATAATCAACCTCACTGACCAATGAAAAATAAAGGTCAGAAACTCGCCTATAGGCCACATTTGTCGAAGCCGAGGTACAAGCTCCTGGTCACCAAATTACCGGGGGGGGGGGGGGGGGGGGGGGGGGGGGGGGGGGGCTATGCTAACCGCTGCACCATGCCGCCTTGTCTTTCGGCGTATTCTGTTACATGAATGCACCGAAGCAGAATATTTATCCAATCATGTGCGTTCTGGAGGCACATGCTGCCACGAGCTACGATATTCAAACTGTCGCAAAACTAACCTGGGACTATTCTGTCCTGCAGCCATAAATGCACGATTTCTTAGAGGGAGTTACTATCACGGTATCAACATCTGCGAGAGTCAAGAGCTACGTGGAATGTATCACTGGTCATTTTCATCGCCTTTACGTGGTCCCTAGAGAGGAAATAGTCAAAACATGCAGACGAATGAAAAGTACTGGATGAACAAATGAGGATAAAAATCAGAACGGCGCCAACGGAAAACAAAAATGGGGGGGAGCCAGGATTGTGTGCACCCACTAGAGAAAAAACAAGGAGAAAGAAGCATGCTTCATATTACTGTAAACAAATAAACGATGTTTTGTTTTTGCTTTTGTAAACAACGAGTTGTCTCGTGGAAATGGGGCGTGCTGGTTAAGTTACGGTGTTAGCGGAGGATAACACATAACATAAACGTGTCGTCCGGTTTTCGTCCTCTTTGGTATTCTCCTCTAACGTCGTAACGACTTGTCACCGTGAAGTTGAGCTTGCATTTCAACGTTAGTGGTTTCGAGCTCTAAATAAATTTCCCACAGTGTAACAGTTCGCTTTTAGCCCAATGCCCGATAAAAAAAAAAAAAAAGAAAACTCTCTGTCAAGGTTTTTTTCTTTTTTTTTTCTTTTTTTTAACTTTTTGAGATAAAATAGTAGACATTAAAGTCAGTTTTGGTTTTTCCTTAATTTCTTCGAGACGTTACCATTCTTTTGTCCAAACAGGGGCCCTATGCGACACGGCGAGACCAAGGAGGAGCGCGACATCGCCACCGTCTGCGATTGGTCAGTGACGTGACGTTCACAAATCAAAAATGGCGGCGATGGCCTGGACTCCCGGTCCTGCTTGGTCCCGCCGTCTAACATATGGGCCCGGCGCCTTCTTCTGCAGTGGCCTCGTGACGCCAAAGTAAAATAAACCATTGTTGTTGTTGCTGCTGTTTATTTTATCTGAGCTGAACCCGGACACTCTGCCTCCACCCACGTTTATAGGAGGTCAATGTCGACCATCTGAACCATTTAGGAAAGCAATTGTATTTTTGCGCGATAGAGACGTGCGTCACGTATGGTCAGACACAAAATATTCCGAAGGAACCTTGATCTGCACACCAAAAGCCTCGGAGTTCCCTTCGCAGTACCCTCCAGCCCTAAAGCAAAAACTTGGAATTTCTGTTTGGAGGGCAACGAGTTCTCGAAACCTGTAGCCAGACACGTACTATCGGGCTCAAATGAAATGCAAACGGTGACGAAACTTCCAGCGCACCACCGGCGCCGCGTCGAAGCTTGGATTGTGCAGGCGAGGTTCAAACACATTGGGGTAGGACGCAGACCCTCGCAGCGCCCTACTCTCTACTCCGCAGTTTTATCAGTTTCCAAAGGCCTCCTCCAGAAGGCGCAGCATGTGTCAACCCGGCCACGCGCCCCAGTGTTCGTATTTCATTCGAACCCGATTGTACTACGTCGACTGCTGATTGTATCAAGATGCCAGGAATACAATCTAAAATGTATTTCGATACAGCAAGTGCAAATGCTGTTCGGAACATATTGTATCGCAATACATAAATATAAATAAAAGAAATTATTTATGAAATACCATCGCGATACATTTGTATTGCGATACTGCCCAACTCCGGTTCCGTTCGCCTTTCAGTTATTTGTTTTGCCTTTTGTACCGAAACTTTCTAAATAATTTTAAAAAATGCGAAAAAAAAAAAAAAAAAAAGCTGAATGGTTTACGCTACGTGGCGACAGGTCAGTAACCAAACAAAGTCTTATTAATGGAATTCTCAACTTGACGATCAGATTTTGCGACGTAACGTTCGTTATCTTAAATTGCAATGTCAGCCGCATGGATGCACTGACACAATCTCTCGAGCACTTTATTGCTAAGGGTTGTCTGCCGCGTGGCGTATTCCCGGAATTTGATTCACAACGTCAAATAAATGGGGCAAAAAAGTTTGCAAGTTCCATTACGCCGACATATAACAAGAAACTACTATCTCAATATTCCCCAATCTACAACCCAGCATGCGGTTTCTACAGCCCACAAGGCGGATGTTCGACACTTTGGAAAGCGAGTAAAGCATGCGTACAGATGCCCAAACGCTGAAGATGGCACAGTGCCAGAAGCCCTTTATTGGAACAATTAAAATCACTACACTAGTTTTTGTTTTGTTGTTGTTGTTTTCGTGTTTTTTTTTTTCTGGACCTTTTTTTTTTTTTTTTAATGGGGATGTGCGGTTAGTGGTTCGAATCGAATAGAGTTGCGTTATTATATATCACAGTGCATGGGAAAGCAACGCCGACAACCCGTTCTCTTAACAGTGTTGAAGCCAGGGATAACACTGAGCTATTCGATTGGAACCACAATTCGCACACCCCTTATTTCAACTACGACAGCATTTCTTTCGGGCTATCTATCAAGCTCTATAAGTTGATCGCTCACAATTCTCGTATTTTACCAAGTTTCACAAGACTGAATTGAAGCAAGATTGTATCGTGCTCAAACAGTGATCGCTAACCGAAATTGCGGTCAAGAGCTACACACACAAAAAAAAAGAACATGTTTACGCATTACACGTATTCCAGTTGAACACAATTTGTAGTACCCAGAAACCTCCCCGCAACAGAACATGAAGTTAACCTCGGGAACACCGAAGAGTGATGCAAGTGTAGAAAGCAGAAGGGACGTTTACAGATATATTATTCAACCGTTCACAGAAAGTGGGTGCGAATTTGCATGCTTCCACTGCCAAATGCTTTACCGGAAAAAGCTTCGATGCACTCTCCTATGAGGAAAATAACGCAAGATTTCGGACCAATATGCAACCTACGGAGAACCTATTCCACCTTTAAATGAACCACGCGGGACGCTACGGAGTCAATCGGAGTCAATCCAACGTTGAGTGTGTGCCCCGTGAATTCACGAGCGTCGCGTCGCTGCGCCCAATCGAAGGGCCACGTGGCTCACTCTCACCTATCGAGTGGCTACGATGACTCGTAGTCGTAGGTAAGGTTCGTTGTGGTGCATTTGAAAGCGAAACGGTCGTGATTGCGCAGTCCCTTGCAAAGCTGTATTTTGAGTGGCACAGGTTTCACCAGAATGGCTTGGCCTCGCCGATGGCGTTCGTGCCGCACCTCCGAGCTAGTCTTTCACTGTTATCTTCCTCGACACGTGCATCGCGCTACGTAAACACCGCGCTCTGCTTTATTCATATGGGGCAGGTTCACGCCAGGGGAAAAAAAACTACTTTCCCTTATGACTATGCGCCAACATGGTCGAACGTACAACAAAAATAAGCTATATGCAAACAGTTTCCCCTGCTAGCCTGCACAAACATCTCGGTGACAACAATCACCATTGTGAAACTCTCATTGGCCTCTCGCGCAACAACTCACTCTCCTTGGCAGCAGAGCTCGGTCCGTTATGGATTTATTATTATTCGTAATCCCATCTATAAATTACATTTCCCATGCAGGCGCAACTCTTTTCTCGGCGCCCACACAAACAAGAATAAAAAAAAAACAAAAGAGAGGAGACAGGAAAGGGCACGAGGTATTGCCATCAAAAAGCCGTTTCAGTGGAGGCTTGAACGATCATAGCGTTTCTCGATTCGACGATCCGAAGCGTCTGGCAACCTGCGAATGCACGTCCGCCGCCCGGCCTCCAGCGAGCAGACGACGCAGCAGCTCGCGCGCCAATCATTCGTCATAGCTACGCGCGCTCCTGACGCCAGCTTGTCGTAGTCCGCGGTTGTATATAAGTGGACCCTTCCTCAGCTGACCGCTCGACTTTCGCACGCACAGCCTGAGGGAACAGGAAGAAAAGCCCCGAATTCCTGACCGCCCGTACAACGAACAGAACCGTCGGCACACGCGTGGCACCATGGCCCCCACAGCTGTTCTGCTGCTACTCGTCTCCACGTTTCTGCTTCTCGGTGAGTTGAGTTGGTCGGCATACGAAACGTGCCACTACCGGTTTTCTCGTGTGCCCGAGAGTCCCCGACAAGACTCGTGTTTCCTCCTTCCTGGGTCGCCTGCTTCTGGCGGGACGCCGTCGCAGCGGAGACTATCCGTGCAGCTCAATTCCTTCCGCAGATAACTTATTATCCTTAGTTTGAAGAACCTGCGTAAACACTTCCCTGCGCCTTAACCCCCCCCCCCCCAGACACACACACACAAACACGCACACATTTTTCCCCGCTTCTCCGGGCCAACTTGCATAAAAAGATGCAGAAACCCCAACCATACCACTCGCGCTCGCCATATTGTCAAACAAACAGCGCACGATGTTGATTGAGAGTGGATAAGGGCATCTTTCTTTAACAATCTACAGACCTATCTAAACAAAGTCATCGCCTCAGGTAGCTTGCACCTCAAGTAGCTGGCGCCTCAGGTTATCGCTACTACCAAACCTAAAAATAAAACAAATTAATCGCTAGATGTTTGGGAGCGTGTGCTTAGTCTGCCAGAGTATATAGTAACATAGTTGCACACTGTATATGAAAAAACAAAATAGCCAGAGCGGTGCAACTGCTAGCCTGGGGTCTTTAACATGAATCACACAGTTGTGATACACAACCGCAAGTCGATACGAGGCTCATCCAGATCGAAACGTGGAGAAGTGTGGTTTGAACCCACAGGATACCGGAGCTCTGCAGCGCGGCCTTTCCCTCCACATACTCCGAGCTACGGTGCGCCAGCACATCTGGCCGCCGATCCCCCTACCAAAGCAATGTTCTTGGGCGTCTAGTCTTTGCTGAGCGAACAAGCGACGACGAATTTCGTCCAGGGTCGATCGTTTTGCGCGCGGCGTCAGAACAGTGGCTGTTAACGCCACGCACAAAGCGAACGTGTGCGGAGCGCAAGCTCGTCTGCTTCTTTTGCAGGGGTTGTGGTGACTTCAGAACGCCGAGCTCTGATTGGCTCTGATTGAAAGATAATGGGTAGACCTCAAAGAAAGCTTGCTTTGAGGTCTACCCACCATCCTTCAATCAGAGTCAATCAGAGCTCGGCGTTCTGACGTCACCAGAACCCCCTGCAAAAGAAGCAGACGAACTTGCGCTCTGCACAGCCCGGGGCGAAGTTCGTCGGTCCTTCGCCGCAATTTCCCACAATGGAGTTCAGTCTTTATGCTGTTGTCGTAATGGTGCTGGCTCACTTATGTTAAGTGGTAAGCGACGATGATGGAAGGCATGACGTGGCATTTTGGGTTTGTCAATGTAATGATTAAAAGAATTGCCAACTTTTCTAATGCTTAGATGTTCACCCATTTTCAATTTGGCAGGCAACGCTTCACGTTTGTCGGGAATATTTTACGATGTTGGGCTTATCAAGGCCAGAGCGAGCCAACACAGAGCTGCGTAGTGCAAGAGTGAAACGGAAAACACACAATTAGTTTTCTATGCACGTGTAGATAGCGTCGACTTGTTTCGCCTCGAGGACGTCTTCTGTTTACACACTTTTTGCGAGAAAGAAATAAGGTCCCACAGAAAGAGTAGGAAACGTATCTGGAAGTAGCAAACACTTATTGCATCAATCGATTTGCATATCAAATAAAAATCTAAAAACCAAAATTCGAAGCAGCCGGCATGAAATCCCTGAGTGTATATTTGCGCCGCAAATTTAGCCGTCGTATTCAGTCAGAGATATGTTTACCATTCGCAACCATTTAATAGTGATATAATAAATACTATAGAAGTAGCTTTTATTTCTCAGTACACACTTTAAAGAACGTTTGTGACTCTTACGCCATAGCGCAACTGTCTACAATGAGACACCCAAGAGAAGTACTAAACATACATTTAGTCGGCGGGCTCATTATCGTTATCGAAATGTCGGTTAAAATAAAGAGATCACCTTTGGTTGTCGCTGTAAGTAATGAAGTAAAAACAAAACAAATTTAAACAGTATTACGACTGATCAACCTTGACCAACTATGGTCAAATTGTGAACATCGCGGCTACTTTATATTAGTGAATCACTCAAATTGACCGCACATAAAGGCGAAAGACAGAAAAAAAAAAAAAACTTTCGCTTTACTGCGTTCTTGTAAAAAACCTTACTATCGTGATCGGGAATTGACTGCGGATAGAGCACACTATACTGTTAAATTTGCGGCGCTCTGCGCCAGCCTGCCCGTAATATCTTACAAGGCCCATTACCCCCCCCCCCCCTCCCCCTTTATTGAAAAATGTTATTTGTGTGAGACATTTCTGTGTCCAATAAACACATTTGAATCATACAAGATATATAAGAACATATAAGGACCGTATAAGAACTATATAAGGTATATAAGAACCTTCTGGAATGATCTTCCCGAGACCGTTCTTTCAGTTTCCGACCCAGCACTTTTTCGTTCAGAGTTAACCACATATATTTTAGCTAATTAAAAATGTGTAACGATGTTATTTCCTTGTGAACTGGGCACTGCATCTATATTATGCATTACTCGAGATGTTAACGGATGTGTGTATTATTATTTTTTTATGTCATTATGTGCTTTACGTTACCCAGCTGTGCAAATGTTTGGTTTATTTTGATGCGCGCAGGTGTGTATTGTTGTTTGTATGGAGTCGGCGTGCTCACTGCCATTCCTTCCTCGTGTAATCAGACTGTATAGTCCCCCCTCATGTAATGCCGACAGGCCTTTGAGGTACTTTGAATAAATAAATAAATATAAGAACCATATAAGAAACTTGTGAAAAGTTTCTTATAAGTTCCATATATGGTTTTATATAATTCTTATATTTTATTATATATCTTATATACTTCTTATATGGTTCTTATATGTTCTTATATATCCTGAATGATTGATATGTGTTTATTGAACACAAGAAATTCCTCATACAAATTGCTTTTTCACTAGGGCCCCCCCCCCCCCCCCCCCAAACCACCACACACACAGCTTGATCGTCCCAAGCTCTGCCCTCTGACAAGGCTGCAAACATATATCCACACACGCACACACACACACGCGCGCACACACGCGAACACGCACACGAGTTCGACCGTCTTCAGCCTTGCACTCTGACAAGGCTACGCTGATTTCCATATTTTCAGAATTCTCGCAGGCGAACCAGTGCGTAGCCGCTGGCTACGGCTGCGTGCCCGCCCGTGTCTGTCCTCGGCAACGTATCAAAATGATATCCGGCTGCAGAACCGTCTGCTGCGACCTCGGTGAGTTGATTGCAAGAAACCCGTCATATCTTATCGCCCGTATACGGTCAAACTAAGCACAGTGGTGACGTGGAACACTAGACAAAACCATGCGCTGTCCCTGTTCGAGATTGTGTAACATCGCTGACTGAGGTCTGTAGCAAGGCTGTTTTTCCCTTAAAAAGGCGATGCAAATATTTATTTTTTTTTACTTTCAGTAAATGCCTATGAAATACGCTTTTTTTTTCTACATGCAATGGTAGTCGCAGAAAAAAATCGAGAAAAACTAACAGCGTTTTGCCCCTTAACTCGTAGCCAAAACAAGCGGCCACGTGATGTGGAGCCGATGACGAAATCCCAGGGATCGCATTGTTGGCGTTGCCCCACAATTTCGTAATCAAGTTTTGCGAAGGAGAGATTGAAAGAAAACGTTCGCTATTATCCTTCGAATTCCGCGATGAAGACGCTTCTTGGTCAGTGGCGTTGCGTTCGAGTATTCTTGGGTCACACTTGTGTCAGTAAGCTTGTGTAAAGTGAGAAACATTTCTACCCAATATCGTTGCATGGCCCCTTTATGCCAGGGCGCGGTGGACACTTCAAGCTAATGTGGCAAACTAGACAGTGACAAAAGCGCAACGTCAAGGCGTTCGCCCAGCCATCTTTCTGTGTGCGTACAATCATTGGCTAAACAAACCAACCACAGTGAAAGCTCCATGATTATGCACTTATATTACGCTTTGATTTGCGTGAAACGAAGTATAGCAAACTTAGAAAACCTGATGACCTTTGGCCCGAAATTAAAGTCTGTCAAAAAGCGCCGGGTATGACACTTCGGGCGCTCAGGATCCTAGCCCAGATTCAATACCCAAACTCCCAAGATGCATCAACGCCTAATCATTGCCTCGGTCGGAAGGTTTGACGCTCCACTGAAAAACGCACAGATGAGTTTTTCTGAGCATATCCAACCATATTTTGCGTGTTCTATATACTGCCAGTCTTTGGCTGGCAGTATACAGAAAAAAGGCATTATTCTACCTGTTTTGTTTTCCTGCAAATGTACATTGAACTTACTTACAAAAGGCGTACACTGTAAGTATTGCATTTGAATCTTGGTCCCGTCTAATAAACGTTTCACAGGACGATCGGAGAGTGCATCTTAAACTCACTTATATACAAATGACGTCAATAGATTTACCTTGTTCTTCGGACTGGGAAAATTGCGCCGCCGCCTCCGCCAAGCTGGCTGGAACGATTAGGCAGAACTAGTAACTAAAACGAGCATCTCTTTTGGAGCCATTTAAACTGCAGTCGCACGGTACATATAGTACCGTGCCAAACTGGCCATGTTATGAATTTAGGCGTATAGTACAAGGATGCTATCATTTAGAGTTGTTATTTTTCCTATTTCATTGTAGTATTAATTGAGATTCCGTGATAGGTCTATCACAACCCAGGGCGTTTTAAAGTGGTAGCTTTATATGCCCAGCCACGCTCAAGGTCACTAATCAAGGTGGCGAAACGCCCGTGGCTAAAGCCATGGTGGCTGATGCGTATGTGGCTGAAGCGATGGTGGCCGATGAAGCGTATGTGGCTCAAGCGCCATTGGCTGAAGCGCCCGTCGCGTAAGCTCCAGTCCAGTAAGCTCGTAAGCGCCGGTTACGTAAGCTCCATTCGCGTGAGCGCCGGTCGCGTAAGTTCGTAAGCGCCGGTAGTTGAAGCTGACGTGACCTGACGTCCTTGACGTCGTCCTAGAGATAGTCCTGGAGATCGTCCTAGACGTCGTCCTCTAAGATGTGCTCTTAGACGTCGTCTTTGAGGTTGTCCTAAACGTCGTTCTTGACGTCATTCTGGGTATCGTCCTAGATGCCGTCCTTGACGTTGTCCTAGACGTCGTCCTAGAGGTCGCCCTACACGCCGTCCTTGACGTCGTCCTCTAGGACGTCGTCCTTGAGGTCGTCCTAGACGCCGCCCTGGGCGTCGTCCTTGGTGTGTGTACAGCATATTACAACCATTTCATCACCGTACCATTTCATTTTCTAATTGTTTTCACTAACGATGTTCATGTAAAGCTACCGCATTTCACCGCGTTTGGTCGAATGAACAAAGCTGCATCAATTTTTAGCTGTCCTGCTTCCAACACGACCTTAATTTCAATAGTTAACGCTTCAGTTATGCGTCAGCTTCTGTCGTGCGCACGTTACTAATGAAGTCTTGACGCCAGCTCGCGTTAAAGCTAGACGCTTTATTTTACAAATAACGACAACCATGCACCGCTCATGCAGAAGCACACTTCGCGGTAAAAAAATGGCGTCATACAGTTTATTCTGCTGCTTTAGTTGCTTCCTGAACCCCGCACTTTCAGCAGTCCACTCTTGTCGCTCCTTGTAAGAAGCACCAAGTGCGCCTTTTATCTGGGAACTTCGCTAGTTCACGCTAGAGGCTAGACTTCTCAAAGACGCGCCCTCTTGCTCCTAACCCGCCAGTTACTGTATAGTCTGGCCTATATTCTGAAGTGCATATCATGAACTTTTAAAGAACAGGCAAAATAAGTAACATTGTTTCTTCTCCTTTGTTTTGCCTCAGCCAACGTCAAGACCTGCGCTGCTAGAGGCGGGGAGTGCAGCCCGGCACAAACGAAGTGTATTGAAGAGCCTGAACTGGCAGCCACTTGTAGACCAAATCAGAAATGCTGCATCTATGTGTAGGGACTGTTCTTTCGTCCAAAATTTATTTTTCGGTATGAAGCTTGTCCTTCAATAAAACAATATGATGCTCCGTCAATGTCTAACTGCTCAGCGTCGCCCTCAAGCGCTGCATGCTTGCATAAACGTTCACATCGGTGGAAAGTTTCAGGTAATGTACAAACATGATGCTGTGAAACGAAAAGTGTTTAGGCGTTCCCATTGTATGATATCTATAGGGGCGCCCGGACGCATTCAATGTGAAATGCTAAATTACAAATCGTAAAAGAGACTCTTCAGGCTTCGTACGTATGCTCTTTTGTTCATCCTTTCTTGTCGTCAATTTTCGCTTCCATTGTTCATGGAACAGAATGGGCCAGGTTATGCGGGCATTCCTTTTATATGCAGACAATGGCATGATACCTTGAAGGCGTTTATTGCTTTCTAGCGTGCAACAGTCGTTATCTCTACTTCGTTGAACTTGAACAAAAGATGACGCTTATAAAGTTAGTGTTGCTCATTTTCCCGGGGATTTTCGTTAAAGGGCCCCTGAAAAGAAAACATTTTTTTTTTTTTTTAAACAGCCTGGTTGGGACACGCATGTCAAAAAAATATATTTTACGCGAAAAAACATTTTAGAGCAATATTGACGGCGAGAGATTTATTTGAAATTCTGCGCCCAAAGTCCATGACGTCACGGAATGGTCATTCGCTCAACGAGATGGTCATTCGCTCCTTCCACCTCAACGTGAAGGCGAAGCCGATCCACCTCTCCTCCACGCACCTGAAATGCCGAGAGAAAAAACAAGCGGCAAGAGGTGACTACTGACTAAATCGCGTCACGCGCCGTCAATATTGCTCTAATTTTTTTTTTTTTCGCGTAAACTTAATTTTTTGACACGCGTGTCCCAACCAGATTGTTAAAAAAATATATATATTTTTCTTTTCAGGGGCTTTCTAAAGAGACACTGAACTTAGGGGGAAACAACTTTTTTTTTTTCTACCTGGTAGGCAGACATGTTTTGGAAGGTATGTTCGTCGAAAACCATTTTTTTTCGCCCAATATTTATGCTACCATGCGCGCTTTCCTGCCTCTTACAAAAAAGACTATTCCCATCATATGTACAGTCTGCAGAAACGTGTACCTACAGGGAACATAGGACCTCGTTAGGACATCAACAGCTCCTATTACGCTCCTTACATCATCCTACGCTACCCCTATAGAAAATTGGCTGTAGACGTCCCACGAACATCCTATGCACTTCTATACTCCGTCTCACTAAAAGCGTGCAGTACAGCCAAAGCTACAAGAGAGAGAGCGTATGCCAACCTGTTCAAGAGGAGGGAAAGGAGGAACTGAAGAGAACGGCCGGGATCCCCCGTTCCCCCTTTCCCCCCTCTTGCACAGGTCGGGATACACTCCCTCCCCTGTCACTTTGGCTGTACTGCACGGTTTTAGTGAGACGGAGTATAGACGCATCACACACGCGCCAGGTTAGAGCCGCCATTGCCGATCTTCTCGCGTCTTACCCACCGAGCCACTGACACGGGCTTTGACGAACCCTTCACAAAGGCCAAATCTGGAGAGAAGGACACAGTATAGAATCACGCGAGGCAATAAGCTGGCCTGCAATGGTAATGATGATGTGAGATAAACGGAATAAGAGGAAACTAAATCTGAAGGTCGGTTATTTTACGGCGCCCATGAGCGGCTGCTGTAAGGCGTCTATAGGTCTACGGCTTGTGTAGCAACATCCTATAGTCGGTCTATAGAGAAGATACCCTAGGATATGTTTAGGACTGTGACATGTCTCACGCGCTTCTTTTGACACATGAAGACGGGTGTTGCGTAGGACCGCAGTAAGATGGCGCTACAGCGGTCATGCAACGTCTACGGCCAATTTTCTATACAAGGTACCTAGGACGGGCGTAGGACGGGCCTAGGACGGCCATAGCCAATTTTCTATAAGCAGTTCCTAGGACGGGCCTAGGACTAATAGGAGGTTTACACCCTACTAAAAAAGAAAAAAAAAACATTTGAAATACAAACGGGTGGCAAACTGGTCGACCCGTTTTAATCAAACGGGTGGTAAACTTGTTGACCCGTTTAGATCAAACGGAATTATGGGATACAGGTATTCGTTTGATACGGGATCCCGTTCCAGCTGGCACGTGCCCACACATTTGAAAGCGCCCTTTGGATATTCAGGCAAATTTTCGTTAGCCCTAAATGGGTACCGTCCGAACTGATAAACCTATTTATAACATGGAGGAAACCCGTAAAAAAATGTAGTCGCACAGGTGTTTGCAAATAGGCAGGAAAACAGACATAAAAGATTGTTTTCAAATCCCCTAGAAGTTTATTACATACAGCCTATTCCATAAACCAGTATACAAGCGTGCAAGCGATCTGTGAAATGTGAAGAGGTACTGCTAAGCTTTGTACAACTGAGAAGATTTTAAAGCAAACAAGAACCGGGTTAATTCTAGGCTTGTGTCTATTCTCCCGGCAGCTGGGTCTACCGGCGGACGCCTCATTGGCGGTTGCAATCAGTTCATCGAATGACGTTACATCGACGGTTCGTTTCAGTGACACGCTATGTTTCATCAACAAATTGTTTCAGAGAAAGCTGTGGTTAGCTTTTTTTTTAATACGTCAAACCAGACTGTCGTCGCAAATGGCGTGTATGGGTGGGCCAAGTTGGTTAACATTTTTGTAATGAGCCGTCGCAGACTGTAGCCTCAAAACTGCGTAAATGGGTCGGCCGGCCAGTGATCTGCGCGTGGCGAAATATCCCAGCGTGCGATTCGTGTAACAAGTGTCAAGGATATGTTAGTGTCGACAAAACGTGTGTCCATGAAACGTGTATCCACGAAAAGTTATCTATATGACGTGTTTCCACGAAATGCCAGGAGAATAAGAAAGTCAGTATTCTAACGGCAGTTGTCGCATGATCTCAGGCAGCTAATGAGAGACGACTGCCGGTAGAATTTAGGAGAAATTATTTTCCCGGCTGCCGGGAGAATAGACACTGTCTAATTCAAGAGGTAATCTGGGAGAGTACCTGTAGAAGAACGGTCAATCGTTGCCAAGAAGTAGATTGCAGTGCACTTACCATAAAAATAGCGGACTTCAAAGGTGTAATCCGAGATATATATCGACATGGGCACTGCAGAACAACCACACAAACGCAAAACGAGAATTCCTTCTCGCTCCGTGAAGATTCAACACGATGTGGCACAAGCTGTCATTTGCTGAACCTAACCACATCACATTTCGGTGGCTTCTTTGAAAGAATCGTCGTTGCCGATATACACGTAAGACTTTTCGAACACTGATAGCTTTGGTACACTTTGAATAACTTGTCGCGGACAATGTAGACAGTTTTATTGTAGGTAGCGCCATTTTGAGTGCGAGAGAGAAGAGGGGAAAAGGCTACCTGCGCTTTCCCCCTTGCTGGAGCGGTAGAAAGAGTGAAAGTACCCGGGGATGAGAGGCTTCGCCGGTGTTGGGTGTATGCATTGCCCGAGCTTCGTTCGCGCTTTCTTCTATGTTTTAAACTCCCAAACTTAATTAGAGCCACGGGCTTGGATGGCGACAATCCCCCGGTCATCGGGACACCATTGCTCGGTGATAGGGTGCACGAAAAACGACAGAAAGCGTCGAATACTGCCCGAGGACCTATGTAGCTTGCATGGAATCCAGCAAGCGCGGCTGCAATGCCTTTAAACTCCATCGCTTTTCACATGACTCTGATCTTCGGTGGCAGTGGGTTGCGTCCGTAAACCAAAAAGACGTTTCCTCAACGCCATCCTCTCGACTGTACTCGAAACATTTTGTGAATGGAGCGCGCACCGAACGCTAAAACCGCCGATGGACATATGGTACGCTCGCAAGGCATGCGTGCAAGTTTTCTCGTGATAATTGCTGTTTCAGCTTGTAACTTCTTGTGACTGGATTTATCTTAATATTGATATTTATAGACCGGCACGCTGTTTACAAACAAGCCCGCATTTGCCCACACCAGGTGTGGGCACTGCGCGTGCGCAGAAACCAGACTGGCGCGAGGTGAGGTGTCCGCGCATGCGCCGCACCGTCAACAGCGCCACCGCGGCTTCGAGACGTCAGGGCCGCGTGTTGGTCTATAAGTGATGACATTGACTTGATTTTATCATCTACAACACTTAGCTGAAGGCTCATTTCTGCCGCCAGGTGTGGCTGAAAATTGTCGAAAAGTTAGTTCTAAGGATGCTCCGTTCTTTGTTGGCGTTTTGGGTCATAAAAATGGGGGTGAAAGATTTTACGCTTCAAGCGGTCCTTGCGTAGGGATTGAAGTTAGCAACTGCAGGCTGACAAAAGCTACCGAAGCGTCAAACGGTCGATACTCTCTTACCCTTTCTTTCTGTTCGAAGTAAGAGAGGTGGTTTGATCTGGTGATTTTAAATATTTTGCAGAGATGCATTCAAATAGTTTTCCTTTTTTTTATTTTTTATGCGGAAGAAAAATACGTTAATTCGTCGATTCTGTTTTAATTTCGACATTCGCTTTGCATATCAACTTGTGGAGGCTGATTTCTACCGTAATAAAACAAACATTGTGAAAATGTATTTAGTGAAGCTAAGAACAGAAAAAGGTTTCTGGTATTAGACATTACAAGTTGCTATTTGGAAGTTGTGAAAGTATCACGCTGAAGATACTTTGTTCGACCCCAACCAACCCACTCTTGATTCAGTATTTTACGAAATAGAGGCGAATGTTTTAGGCAAGAACCCGCACACCTTTATTGTGGTGTTCGTCGATTGCGCTGTCTTGGCTGCGATCAAACGGGCCGGCTGTTGCTGTTGGGCGGCGGAGAATATCTCACCGGTGAATGGGCGGTGGAGATAAGCTCACCGGAGGGAGGCTCACCAGTGAAATGCTCACCGCAAAACCGACAAATGCGGAGAAACGCTAATTTCCGAAATATTTTCTTCAATATTTAAAATTTAATATTCTGGGCATTGTTCGCACTGCGGTGTTTATATTTAAAACTCACGTCCGCACTTTGCATAGAGCTCATGCTGCGCTTTTTGCGTGTTCGTATATTTGTAAAACCAAGTGTTCTTTTTCAGCCCCAGTAGAATAGCTTACTTTCTAAGAAAGATGAGGAAGAGGCAGGCGAATCCACAGTTTTGCAGAATGTGAACCATAAAAAAAAGTGGGGGCTCGTTATTTCTTTTCTGATAGCTTTTACATGAAAAAAGGACATTGCCTCAAAGTTGTGTCCTGCGAACAGTAACAATGTGGTCTCCGTCTCTGCACCCAACGACTACAGACCTCCCAAAAAGAATCAAGTTCGTCTTGGGCCACATCACCGAAAGAGGTCATTAATTACTACAAAGCAAAAAAAAAACACTGAAGGTAATATTTTTTAACTTTTGGATGCAAAGAAAAACACTATTTACAAAATCGAAATATGATCCGGCCAGAAACCATATTGTTTGATAAAACGGCGTTCTACGAAACGGCTTCGATGAAAATGGTTTCAATTAAATGGCGTTCCATTAAATGACTCTGATAGAACGGAGTTCAATAAAATATCGAGAGCTGCGCAGAAAAAATGTTAGATCGGTTCGCAGAGGTGAGCTTTTCTACGCATCTATCAAACGTCTGGAGAGCTCTTCTCCGCATCCACCGGTTTTCCGGTGAGCGTTTCTCCGCCGGAGAACAGCGCACCACCAAGAAGCCACCGGAGAAAAGCTTACCAAAGAAGCGTTCACTCTAAAAAAAAAGGGTATCACCTTACACCCTTTTGTCCCATATAATACTCACCAAAACTTCATTTCGACGTACAGCGCCCTATAGTCGAACAGACGGCCCCAAATTTTACTATGGGCTTGATAACAGTGCGATATAACTTTTTAAATAGCTAAAGTACGTATCAAAGACCACAGAAAGAAAACACTGAGGTTTTGCAGTACGGCCAAGAAAACCCAGATTATTTTTTTTTTGTGGTCAGTAACACGTACATTACCTATTTTAATAAGTTGTACCACACGGCTATCAAGCCCCTCGTAAAATTTGGGGTCGTCTGTTCGACTATAGGGCACTGTACGTCGAATTAAAGTTTTGGGGTGTATTATATGGGACAAAGGGTGTAACAATACACCCTTTTACACCCTTTTTAGAGCGCAGCTCTTAGGCGCCCGTTTCCGGCTTGAGCGGCGTCGCCGTCGGCGTCGGCGTAACCAAGGTCATCCCAAGGTCACGTGACCCCCAAGGTCACCCCAAGGTCACGTGACCCCCCAAGGTCACGTGACTCCCCAAGGTCACGTGACCCCTCCCAAGGTCACCTCAAGGTCGCGTGACCCCCAAGGTGACCCCCACGTGACCTCGGGGGAGGAGGGGGAGGGGGGGTCACGTGACCTGCGGGGAGGGGGGGGGGGTCACGTGACCTCTGGGGGAGGGGGAGGGGGGTCACGTGACCTGGGGGAGGAGGGGGAGGGGGGGTCACGTGGCCCCCCCAGATCACGTGACCCCCCTCCCCCTCCTCCCCCAGGTCACGTGACCTCGGTAGAGGAGGGGGAGGGGGTCACGTGATCTGGGGGCCACGTGACCCCCCCCCCGGAGGAGATTGAAGAATGAGGGGAGGAGGAGGAGGAGGGGTATACGCTCCCCTGATTACCCTTCCTTCCTCCTCCTCAAGAGCTGCGCTCCAATTCGGCGTTACAGGGAGTTGTAAACGGCTTTCACTTTTTTTTTATAGTGTTCACCGCAAAACTGACAGATGCGGAGATAAACCCTCCTAAGAATTATACGATCAACCTTTTAAATTTTGTAATTGCGGCTCTCCTCTGGGGACCCTGCTGGGAGCACAAACGGAGATATATACATAATTCGTATATTACAAACACCAAGGTCCCTAAACTCGTCAAACACAAAGTTGGAGCCGAAAGTTCGCGGAGCGCGTCGATTGGACGTCGGCGAAAAAAGCGCGAAGTCATCGACGTGATAAGCCAATCGGCCTATCAGTCCTTCAAGGTCGGCAGGATGGTGCGCTCACAAAAGGCTCATCTTCAAGGGGCATACCAACAATGAACACAGCGAGAGGATTTTGGCACTTCTATTCTTTTGTGAGTTCGTCCCAAAGTTGGTAGTGCATTGGATGCCATGTGAGTGGTCTACCAAGCAGTGGCCTTCAAGCAGGTGCCGTGCTGTGCCTTATCACCCGCCTGGAGACAGTAGTCACGTGACCGGAAGCGGAGACACGATTGGCCTAAAATACGCATAGCGTCTAGTCTGCTGTCAATACCAAGTGAACAAGACAGCTTCACGAAGGCTTGTTTTGGGAGTTCCAAAGGAACTGTCCAGCCCGAAAGTTAACCAAAAATGGGACGTATGAAGATCCTATGTTTTACGCCGTATAACCAACATTCTAAATTGAAATTCAGATTTATACATGATGATTGAAACCTGAAACTGTGCTTTGAAAAACGGAAACTCGTGAAGGAAGAAAAGGGGAAAGACAACGTCTCAAAAAGAAAAGGGAACAGACGTTGTCTGTCCGCTTTTCTTCCTCCTTCACGAGTTTCCGTTTTTCAAACCACAGTCTCAGGTTTCAATCATCATGTATAACTGACACCAGCTCACCTGCACTTTAACCGTTTTTTCATGCAGAATTAACCGCGACTTCTTTCTGCGCACGGCGTCCAATAAATATAAATATATATATATATATATATATCTTTATTTTATTAAGAAATTAAAAATCATTGGTCCACTGTTAGATTCGCGTTTTTTAACTTCAGTTTTGGGAATCATTGTATCTTTGTGGAATTTATGATTACATGGTTTAAGGAATGGTACAGTTGTTACATGTGCACAACCCTCGCGAAAAAAAAACTGTTATTAGCGTACTGCGAAATCTACAACGCTGCTCATTTCTGGGCAATATTTTTTTTTTTCATTTGTAAGCTTAGTTTATATTGATGTCATTAATAAACAACCTGTGCACCACTATGACAATACATGGCGGGGTTGTGGGATCGAAGAAGCTTAAACGGCATTATATCTCAGAATAAAAAATAGATAAAAAAAGATTAGCAGCAGCGTTTGCTCATTTGAGGAATCAGCAGAATAATGAGATAATAGGACGACCCTAATTTGGCGCACACCTCACGAATAAGTAATTATATATTTCTTTCGGGTGTTAAAAGGTGCTTTTAATTTATATTTCGTTGTTCTCGACGCGGGCGTCGACGGATATTACGCCGCTGCTTACGCCCTTGTCAAGGTGAGTACTACTGTTGACACGTTGTCACGACACTATAGCGCACTATAGACTCGTCTATTTGACCCGCATGCAGTCCCGAGAGAGCTGTTTCGAATGACAGTGCACATGTCATCAGTGAGAGCAACGACGTAGCAATCGCGACATGAGAGCCGATTGTGCCTCGATCTGGCCGACCGTGCTCGCTTTGCTGAAATGTGAGCGTCGGACTCTCGAGCACCTTTAGCTTGCTGATGTTGCAGGACACTGCTTTGTCATTGAGAATTCATTGCCTTGAGAACGCCTGCGAAGCCGTTTCAGTGCTCGGCGCACCACCCACGCAGCATCGCAACCTTTCTGGCGCTTGTTGGCAGTCTGCGAGCGCCGGCGTTTCATTGTCGCGAACGTTTACAAACCCCCAGTCAACATGAACCCCCACTGCGATAAACCGCCAGAGCTTACAGACGGAAGGTCTGTAAGCGAACGTTTGTTGAAAGGCGGTCCGTAGGGTACGCCGAGCGCTGGAACGGCTTCGCAGGCGTTCGAAGGGCAAAGGATTTGCGAGGACAAAGCAGCGTCTTGCATCTTCAGTAAGCTAACAGTGCTCGAGTGTCCCACGCTCATATTTCAGCAGAGAGAGCGCGGTCAGCGCGGTCAGCGCGGTCGGCCAGATGGAGGCGCAGTCGGCTCTCGCGTCGCGATTGCTACGTCGTTGCTCTGCCTACACCAGGAGCTCCGGAACCGAAGGGTGCAGTGGGGGCAGTCGTCCCCACAGGTTTGAAACCAGTGGGGACATGCCCCCACACTCAAAGCTGTTCCGACCCCCCCTCCCTCTTCTCCCCTCCCACCACCCGAAGGAGAAGGAAAAGTGCGGGTTTTTAATTTTGTGCATCGTGTTTAATATATGGTTTATATATGTGTATATTATATGTCTGTATGTATGTATGTATCAGTAGTTGGTGACATGTATTCTTTCTTTGGAAGCCTTGTTAACCCGTTCGTTTGAAGTTGTCATTCATTGTTTTCCAGTATGTGCGTTCTCACTAATAAATCTCCGAAGATTATATATTAGACTGCAGCCTTCATTTCTCTGCACTGCGCTTCGTCAGTGGTCGTATATATATATATATATATATATATATATATATATATATATATATATATATATATATATATATATATATATATATATATATATATATATATATATATATATATATATATATATATATATATATGGGTAGTTTCATCTCAAATCGGGCAGGCTAAAAGGGTCTAATTTTTAATTTTCACTAAAAAAATATATGTTTTGGGGGCATTTCTCAAATGAAGGAGGGTGCAAACCGCATGTTCCCCAGATTTTTTGTTTTCGAGTTACGAAGCGTAGAAGCCGCAGTGGCAGAAACTAGAGTTTTTGCCTGCCGTCGCAGGTCGCGTGTTTGACACCCTCTGCTGGCGCTAGTGTTTTTTCCACACCATTTTAACTTTTTTACCTCAATTAATAGGTACTATAAAGATACCTTGACGTATTCAAATACTTTTATAAATTTAATTGTTTTCTAGAAAAAATGTCAAACTTGTCACTCCGGTCGCTTTTTGGTCAAATTTGACAGGTCATTACTTTGTCTCTACTTGAGGTAAATTTTTTTCTTTGGCTCTACAGAAAGCCTAAAGCAAGCCCATTATAGATATAATAATATCATTATGATCTGTTGAGTAGCCGCTCCGCTACCTTCACGTAAACCTTGTAAGAAATAACAAATGTTTAAAGTTTGAGGTCGATTTTCTCAAACACCCCATTTTTGTAAATTTTTATTTTTTAAATTCTTTTAGATATATTAGTCGACTACAAGAAAAAACAATCTAGAAATGTAATATTTTGGTTGTATGTCTTCTATTTGAGCCGCAATCACGTGAAATGTGTGAACATTTGTTATTTTTCACAACTTTTACGTGAAGGTAGCGGAGCGGCTACTCAGCAGATCATAATGATATAACTATATCTATACTAGGCATGCTTAGGGCTTTCTATAGAGCTAAAGAAATAAAATGTACCTTAAGTACAGACAAAGTAATGACCTGTCAAAGTTGACCAAAAATCGACCTGATTGACGAGTTTGACATTTTTTTTAGAAAACAATCAAATTATTAGAAATATATTAATACGTCAAGGTATCTTTATAGTACCTATTAAATGAGGGGAAAAAGTTAAAAGGGTGTAGAAAAAACACTAGCGCCATTAGAGGGTGTCAAACACGCGACCTGCGACGGCAGGCAAAAACACTAGTTTCTGCCACTGCGGCTTCTACGCTTCGTAACTCGAGAACTAAAAATCTGGAGAACATGCGGTTTGCACACTCCTTCGTTTGAGAAATTCCCCCAAAACATACATTTTTTTTTTTCGTGATAATTAAAAATTAGACTCTTTTAGCCTTTTCGATTTGAGTTGAAACATACCATATCGGGCAGGCTGAAAGAATCTAATTTTTAATTTTCACGAAAAAAATATATGTTCTGGGGGCATTTCTTAAATGAAGGCGGGCGCAAACCGCATGTTCCCCAGACTTTTTGTTTTCAAGTTACGATGCATAGAAGCCGCAGTGGCAGAAACTAGTGTTTTTGCCTGCCGTCGCAGGTCGCGTGTTTGACACCCTCTGCTGGCGCTAGTGTTTTTTCTACACCCTTTTAACTTTTTCCCCTCATTTAATAGGTACTATAAAGATACCTTGACGTATTAATATATTTCTAATAATTTGATTGTTTTCTAAAAAAAATGTCAAACTCGTCAATCAGGTCGATTTTTGGTCAACTTTGACAGGTCATTACTTTGTCTGTACTTAAGGTACATTTTATTTCTTTAGCTCTATAGAAAGCCCTAAGCATGCCTAGTATAGATATAGTTATATCATTATGATCTGCTGAGTAGCCGCTCCGCTACCTTCACGTAAAAGTTGTGAAAAATAACAAATGTTCACACATTTCACGTGATTGCGGCTCAAATAGAAGACATACAACCAAAATATTACATTTCTAGATTGTTTTTTCTTGTAGTCGACTAATATATCTAAAAGAATTTAAAAAATAAAAATTTACAAAAATGGGGTTTTTGAGAAAATCGACCTCAAACTTTAAACATTTGTTATTTCTTACAAGGTTTACGTGAAGGTAGCGGAGCGGCTACTCAACAGATCATAATGATATTATTATATCTATAATGGGCTTGCTTTAGGCTTTCTGTAGAGCCAAAGAAAAAAAATTTACCTCAAGTAGAGACAAAGTAATGACCTGTCAAATTCGACCAAAAAGCGACCGGAGTGACAAGTTTGACATTTTTTCTAGAAAACAATTAAATTTATAAAAGTATTTGAATACGTCAAGGTATCTTTATAGTACCTATTAATTGAGGTAAAAAAGTTAAAATGGTGTGGAAAAAACACTAGCGCCAGCAGAGGGTGTCAAACACGCGACCTGCGACGGCAGGCAAAAACACTAGTTTCTGCCACTGCGTCTTCTACGCTTCGTAACTCGAAAACAAAAAATCTGGGGAACATGCGGTTTGCGCCCTCCTTCATTTGAGAAATGCCCCCAAAACATATATTTTTTTAGTGAAAATTAAAAATTAGACCCTTTTAGCCTGCCCGATTTGAGATGAAACTACCCATATACAGGGTGGAACAAGGAGACGGCAGGCTCTTTAAATCGACCGGAAAATTCGGTTTCTTAACCTATCGCGCTACGACTTTGTGCAGCGTTGCCCACAGATGGTGCATTTTTTTTGTAAAATTTTCAAAGAGCGAACTTACCTGAGGAAAAAGTAAAGAAAGAAAAAGGCTTAGCTCCTATGCAAACGCAGCGACGCCATCGCTCTTCAAAGAGCACGGCGCCGTTTCCCACGGGACACAAGAGGTGGCGCAACGAACGCCGCCAACGAACGAGCATACGGCGCGCCAGCGTCTTTAGCAGACAATCTTTTCGACTCAAAAGCGGCGCGCGTTCCGCAGGCGGCGACAGTCGCAGAAACAAAAATAGGCGCGGTAACAACAAGCAACTGCAGTTCCTTGTCTGCTAAATACGCCGGCTCTTGGAGTCGTCTGCTCGTTCGTTGGCGGCAGTTGGCGTCGCGACCGCTTGCGCCATCTCTTGTCTCCCGTGCGAAACGGCGCCGTGTTGTTTGAAGACCGGTGGCGTCGCTGCGTTTCCATAGGAGCTAAGCCTTTTTCTTTCTTTACTTTTTCCTCAGGTAAGTTCGTTCTTTGCAAATTTTACAAAAAAAAATGCACCATCTGTGGACAACGCTGCACAAAGTCGTAGCGCGATAGGTTAAGAAACCGAATTTTCCGGTCGATTTAAAGAGCCTGCCGTCTCCTTGTTCCACCCTGTATATATCCCCTGGCGTATACACTGATGACATATGCACACATTCAAAACAGCTTTCTCGAGACTGCATGTGGGTCAAACAGGCGTGCCAGAGCCGTCGCTTTGTACTTCAGTATCAAACGGGCTTTTTTTTTTTTAATTAAACATAAAAGCAAGTGATCAGGCAATGACTATTTCAGTGAGTCATGTATTGCCTGGTCTCATAATTCTGAGCAAATATTTTGCCTTCGTCGTCACCGTGCTTTTCGTTTTGTCACACTTCCTAAAAAAAAAAAAAACATTTTTCGTATTTTTTTTTAGGGGGTTGGGGGGGGAGGGGGGGGGTAGAATTCTGAAACCATCTTCCTGGGTACGGCCCTGGCCTAGCAATCTTCAGCTGACTGTCTTAGAATTATGTAACAGCTACAGGATTTCACGTTCGATCAAGCTGACGTCATCGAGAGGTACAGGACGTCAATAGGATCACCAATCCCCAAAACGGACATACCAGAATCATAAAAATAAATTAGAAACTGACCCGACTTAGAAGCTCTATACAACGTCGATATGTGCTCCTATAGACGTCCTAGGTATAGTTAGATCGCAAACAGAGAGTGACTCCAGAGTTCATAAATCGTCTATAGAAATTTGCGAGTCTCTATAGGACAGGCGTAGAGGTCGTAGGACGACAATAGGAGCTCCCTAGAACATCAATATCGATTTTGGTAAGGGGCCCTCTCCACTCCTCGTTCCGCGCCAACAGCGCCTAGAAAACAAGGCCATAGTGCTGACATTTCTGCGTCACCAACGAAGGCCAACGCAGTACACCGATTGGAAACGAGTGTTGGGTCAGCGCTTGGCTTCGAGTCAAGTTTGAGCCGAACGTCGACGCAATCGTCGTGTCCAATCGGGGACCAGCGTTGGCCTTCGCTGATGACGACATCCGTTGCAGCTTTTTTTTAAGATAGTTTAGCGCGAGCATGATCGGCCTACACATTTCGTGCTTACGCAGCTCCTGAGGTTGGTTTTCCCTACAAACATACTGATTTAAAAACGGGCAGGCTGTGCATAAGACACGGCCGCAGGGCATACGGGAAGTTTTAGGTCTAGTGAAATGAATGAATGAAATAAAATACATGTATCGAATGTAAGATTTATTTTTACGTATCAAAATTAATGGAAGAAACACAAGTAACAAAGGAAACACATTTATCTGTGAGTCACAAAATCAATTGAGCGAATCAAATATTTAAACATGGGTTATACTACTGAACGATACACAAGAAACCGAACGAAACAAATATCAAGACGCTACACAAGCGTATTCAATCAGAAGTTACACAGGCAATCGAACACAGGCGATCGAAAGGAGAGTTACATTTGATCTTCGGAGACGAAACTCATCGATGGGCATAATTAAAGGACGATGGTAGGAGCAATACGAAACATTTCAGCGGTGATGTGGCCTTGCGCTTCCCTGAGCGTTGACCGATCCCCTTACAAAAAAATTGAGCGAGGGAGTATCCAATTTGTATACAGAATTGTGGATTCAGTGAATAGATTACTTATATAGCGTGTATCCAACTTTTTATCGCGTTTCTTGAGCTAATTGGCCGACCACTGGGTTTCGAAAAGCTATAGACTAAAGTGTCTAAAATTCAGATAGAATGCCTGTAGACTTTCTATCCAATGTTAAGACATTTTAGTGTATACCTTTTGTATTCAAATTGGCGTGCCAATTAACTGAAGAAAGTCGTTAAAAAGGGAGATACATTGTGGATAGCAAATACTGCTAGAATGTCTGTAGATATTCTATTCAAAGTTCAGACACTTCAGTCTACAGCTTTTCGATCCCGAGTGGTCGGCCAATTAGCTCAAGAAACGCGATAAAAAGTTGGATACATTGTGAATAGAAAAGGTTTGCTAGAAATCCTGTAGACTTTTATTCGGGAAATTACAGACATTTATGCCTATATAGTTTGTATCCAAAGTGACCGGCCCCGGCTGATGTCGTCCTCCGTGTCCACCGCAGCCATCTTTAGGTTGTACCCCAGAAGCATGTCATCTGGGAGAGCACGACGTAGGACCGGGCAGAGCATTGCACAGGAGTCCTCGCTCACCCCCAACGCCTTGAGTCCTCGAGAGTGCGTAGGTTGTCTGAGGCCTTTAGTGCTCCGTGACGACGACACATGAGGAATATCCATTAGGCCCTCCATGTGGTCTTGGATGAGTGCTCCCTGGCTTCCGCAGGAGCTAGGTCCACGGCGTCGGAGTAGCACTGTGCGGTGGGCTGTTAAGCCGGCAATGGCAGCTGCTCCATCGCCACTCATCGCTGATCGCAGGTAGTTGAACCTTTCCGCCGGCGATAGGTCCGAGTTCAAATGGGTGGCGTTCTCGAACTGGTCCCAAAACTGCTGCCATTTCTTCTGTTGACCGTTGAATTTCAGAAGTTCAAGTTTTGTGAGTTTAATTTTTCGGCTTCGTTGGCGTTAGCGATCTGTTTGCGCTTCCGATCAGGTTTCTCTCGTTGAATGGATTGCCGCGTTCGGCACTGCATCTTAGCTGGCTCTTCAGCTTTGTCAAGTATAGGTCACGATCTTGTCCGCATATTCGAGGACGTGGGTGAATTTGAGGTCTCCGTCTTGCTCCGAAGTGAGCGGCTCGACGGTGGCGTCGGCGGTGTTAAGTTGACCCTGCTCCAGGACCAGTCGTTCGATGACTAGCTCTAGGTCCTCGCTGATGGGTTGCGCGGACTGTAGGAACGCCTCAACGTCGTTCACTAGCCGCGTCACTTGTGACCGAATCGCCTTGCGCGTTTTCTTGTGAACTTCCGTGCTGTCGTTCTAGTAGAAGGAAGAATCACTCACTTTTCTTTCGGCGTTCGAAGTGTTCGCTGTGCTGTAATCCTGTAATCCCGGGTTTCCAGCACCAACTCTTCTGTTGCAGCTGTTGTCTCTTGCTGGCAGATGAGGCGCTCCGTTCAGTAGAACAACACTTATCTCTATTGCGAACAACTTTCGTTCAATAGTCAAAATGGCGTGCGCACAGATTCGTCTTCCATTCCGTTCTGTGCTTCTTTGGCCGTACCCTCTTTGTCCTTTTTCCCTCCGCTTCTCCGAGGGAGAGGAGGACCCCCACCGCCACAGGCAACCGATGTCACCGTATACGCGGGTAAAAACCGGTTTTCGGTGACACTGACGGGACGGCTACAGCGCGATAGAAACCGCTGTCCAGAGGGACTCGCTTTTCCCCAGCGGTTGCGTTCGTCCCGAATCTGAGAGTCTCTGTATAACGTCAAAACACAGTGTTTTTTGTTAGCTACGCCCACTTTTGAAATAAAGGGGGAAAAGTAATATGAATGCGGTTTTCACGGCGAGTTTATATGGCTGGACGGACATTAGACGGGGATATAACCATCATTATTATCATAATAATCGACTAAAATTCGGTATTTAACTTTTTAATTACTGTAAATATTATATATGTTTATATTACAAACTTTGAGGTGGTCGTATGTCAAGAATTTCATTTTGTATGATTCGCGTAACCAGCGTTTGTTCCGCGATATTGCACCCCGAATTTCGCACTTTTATATGGCTAATGTAGCAAAAGTTTGCCCGATTTAGTGGAAAAAAAGTCGGATTAAGGAGAAAATTCAGAAACAGATATCTCGGAACACGGAAAAAACAGAAATCTCAAAATGTGAAAAAAAAAAAAAAGAAATTGGAATGGCAAAAAAGAATAGCATAGTTGCACACTAATAACCGCGTTCGCCCTTGTCTTGTCCAAAGCATGCCTTGCGTCCATATCTCTGTGGGTGTTGCTCTTTACAACGTAAAATGGTTATATATGGTCTCAATGTAACCCTCCATCTTGTTAAATGTGTGTTCATTTGGCTAAAAAGAACATCGGTCTACCCAATGTGTATTTATAATTTCCGTGTCCACGTAGAAAGTGTAAATGAGCTTACTTCTTTACACTTTACAGATATAGTTAAGTTATCTAGCTTTATAGACCACTGATGTTGATAAAAATATATTAGATCGAGAAATAAAACATTAATTTAAATTTGACACATAAGGGAACAACTGCAGTGTATAGGTTTTTGTCTCAACAAAGGCTATACAAAGTCTCAACGCTATCATTGAATTGAAGTATATAAAAAGTGGGTTATAGAAATGAATCCAATCTCAATACATATCATAACAACTGCAGTGTATAGACTTTCTTCTCAACAATGGCCATACAAAGTCTGAACACTACCATTGATAAAAAGTATATAAAAAGCAGGCGATAAAAATTAATCAAATTTCGATAAACATTGTAACAACTGCAGTGTACAGACCTTTACCTCAACAAAGTCTATACAAAGTCTGTACAATGCCATTGATAAAAATTATATACAAAGCGGGCGGTTATAATGAATCCAATTTCGATAGAAAGTTTAACCACAGCAGTGTATAGACCCGTGTCTGAAAAAGGTGTATACACAATGTATACAAATAAGTTGTTAGAAAGTGGATAGGGAAGAAAGTCGTAAGGATCGTTAAGAAGTCGCAAAGATTTCAATAGACTGGGCAACTTTTTTTTTGTAAGGGGAAGCTTATTGCACTGCCTCCGGGATCGGCTATTCGCGGTGAGAAGCTCGCTAGGGGCGCTTCTCCTTTCCTCACTACAGAGCCGTATATGGGGAGAGTCTGGTCAGTCTATGATCCCGCCGGCGCAACGCTCTCCTTGCGAGTGAGCCAATCAGCCCGCGGCGCAGAGCGAGAGGCGTGAGCGCATGCGTGTGAACTCCCGGCTGCTCCCAGTTGAGCGGTAACGGGCTGCCATTTTCGTTCATTCTCTCGGCGGAATGCATGGGATCGGCATTCAAATTTCGATTATCTCCTTTTATATCGCTGGCTCTGGCAAGAAAATGATATACTGTTATTCCTCGGTGGGTTAAAACTTAAAAAGCTAAGAAATGAAGCTTTCTTGACGTATACGGCCACAAACTTTTATTCGGGCGAAAAAGAAGTCGGCCCGTAGCAGACTACGCGTAGCCTCAACAGAGCTCTTCTCCGACCAGTCTCCGACAGCATTGCGTAAAAATGGCGGTCGTCTCCTCTCTGCATGCTCCCTTCTTTCTTTCTCGCTCCTTCGACGCTCTCCTCCCTTTCCTTTACTTTTAGATGCGGAGCATCTCTTGCTCGGGTCTATGTCCCGCGGCGTCGTAGTCCGCACTCACACTACGCATGCGCAACTCTCCTCCTTCTCTCTCTCCAACAGCTGCGCGTTACTCTCTCCGCTCTCTCTCTCTACCAGCTGCGTGCACATCGCGTGCGTTCGCTTCTACTCACACCGCGCGCGCATGCGCAACTCTCCTCCTCTAGTCTCCTCTCCTTCAAGTGTGAATATAAGCAGCGGTAGCGCGCTGCGCGCGTTCAGTTCAGCGCTGTTGACTCCACTTCACTTCGTTCTTCCGATGAAGTGTGATGGAAGCAACAGTCCCGTCAGTTAGTGGGTTGGCGCAAGCAAGCGTCAGCACCACCCCACAAACTAACAGCAACGCTACGTCCACTGAAGACAAAAACGTTACTAATAACGTTACTAACACCGTTAATAACGATCCGCGATGCTCCGCATCACCCCATGGTTCCCCTCGGGAAGATGGTGTAATTTTTCTTCTCTCCGGCGCCTTCGTCGCCACACCCACTGGCCAAACTCTCCCAATATACGGCTCTGCCTCACTATGGGTAGTGCACGTGCTACCCACGCGGTTATGTTTTAATTTTTATAGTGCATAGAAGCTTGGCAGTCCACGTGTTTGCACCAGCAGAGGCCTCCTCCATTCTGTAGGAAATGGAAACCAATAAAGAAAGAAAGAAAGAAAGTTGAAGTATCCTCACTTTGGGTAGTGAAAAAATTCCATCAGGAGGAGATACCCAAACTTCTCGCCGCGAATACAAGAAACTCAGCTCTGTTACGTCACGGCGCGGTGTTGGTGGGTGTTGGCGCGTCGGGCGCACTTCCGGTCTGGGGCTGTGGGCGGAAGTCACCACGCGGGACGTGCATTCCTGCCTGTGTTGTTTGCGAAGAAACCAGACAAAAACCTGCCTTCTTGTCAAAACGCCGCGACTGGAGCTGTACCAAAAGAGTCGGGAAAGGTTTGAAAGTCAGTTTTCATGTGTTTTCTGCCTGCTCGGTTCGTCCGAGAACGTTGATAGGTGCCGTGAAAACTAAAAACCAGACGCCCTCGAACCACGTTTGCTTGCTTGTGTGGGAAGCACTTTGGGTTGAATTGACGGATATTGTGGTCGTCAGATTTATTTGTTTTGTTCCAACACGAACGCGGGAAAACCGCCAAGTTGTACGGACCACCTGTGGACTACATTTATGATTTAATACGTTTTCATGTTCGAACGGCTGCCTGCTCGTTCGAACTGTCGTCTGCTCTTTCAAACGTTTCTGCTTGTTCAAACGACAGCGGCCCATAGACCAAACGTTGACCCGGTAATTGCGATAAGAAGTAAGTGCAGGCCTCAAAATCATTTTAAGTTTGAATGTGGGTTGGGGCAGGAGATGTTGATCAGTGTTACCAGTGGCCATCACCAACTTATCATGCCTGATTCACTTGGTCCGATTCTGCTTGCAATTTAGAGTATCGACGTCGACCATCTCCGCTGCGGTCCACTCTTTAGCAGCCCGAGCGACGTCGCGACTGACAAAAGGAAGAAGAATCTCATCATACGAATCAGGTTTTAGAGCCTATTCTGCGACGTCCACGCGGAATGAATCGCCGTATGGCACATTATTCACGCTACGTTTTGCGGTGCAACGAGCCTGGTTAATTTCTCTGAGGCCACTAAAGCAGTCAGACATTGCGAGGAAGACGGGGAATCAATTCCAACGCGAAAAAGAGCTTACTTTGAAGGAAAACACCAGAATCGCGCATTGTATAAAATTAAATAAAGTTGATTAGTGCTCGCGCAACTCGTCGCGGCAAAACGAACACGCCTAACCTTTCGTCTGCTTTCTTTTTCTGCTCTTCTGTCGCTCTCTTTCTCGTTCTTTCATTCAGGACCGCCGATGTCAGCGGTCAGAGTTTTGCCACCTTCTGTTCCAGTCCAAAGGTATTTGTGTAAATGCTTGCAGTGACGTCACTTGGTCAGACAAAATGAGGGAAAGGGCGCGTGACATGGTAGATTCCGCTGCGTTGACGAGACGCTTCTGCCCGCCAGAAGGGAGGGCGGACTTGGGGGAAGGGGAGCGGGAGGGCGCTTCTGGCCATCAGAAAGAGGGGTGGACTGACGTCACGCGCAAGCCATGTATGGGTTTGCACTCCCATCGGCACGCCTTCATATTCAGATTTGACAACCTTTGTGATGACATCCGAATTGGCTGATATTTAGATGGATGGGGTTTTGATATTCTATTTGGCTTACAAATAATAGACAGTTTCTAAGCAATTAATTACGTTCCTTTTTGCTGAGGCGATTTTGCGGCTATATTTTTATTATAAATCTACTAAAGTCAACGTTACTATAAAAAAAAAAAAAACGCTCAGCTGGGAAACTGCTATTAGCGGCGAGATGTTTTGGTGGCGCTCTCCTATGGTTCCCCCTTGTGACGTCATTACCTTGCAAACAACAAGTTCGATGGTGTTCGTAAATAGCATGGTGGAAGCTTGAAATCATTGCGCTCTCAAAGGAACACTGCCAACACCGTCAAAATTAAAGTTCTTTCATTCCTCTTATTTCCGTCGATGATAAATCCTTTTCTGACGTCATAGTCAGCGTTCGGCCAATGGACCTTTTCCGAGAAGCGTACTGCGCACGCGCGAGCGCCCGATGCCAAGCGGCGGAAGTCGGTACCATAAATCGAGGAAATTCGGAAGGACGCTGTGAATCAACGAGTAGAACGCGTAATTTCAGCATACATATAATTGCGTTACACAAAAAAAGAAAGTGGACGGAAAGCAAAACACGACGTCTGGACGGACGCCACGGATGCCCCTCTTTAAAGTCGCGTTGGGCACTCGCCGCTGCTCAGAGAGCGAAGAAACTGGTAGCGTAGCTCCCATTATCGATTGGTAGCGCAGGTAGGTCAATTCCTCGATTTTTAGTTCGCGCAGCCACCGCCTGGTGCCGTCGGTATGTGGAAAAGGTCCATCATGGAAGGCCGACCACAGCGACGCTTTCGGTCGCGCACGTCGCCAATAGAGCCTGCTCTGAAAAAGTGGCACCTAGGGTGCCTACATGTAGGCACCCTAGTGGCACCGATCCGTACTCGAGAACCGAACTAACGTAAAGCCCCCTCATGTTTCAAAAGTAGCACAAGATGCGTCGATCCGCGAGGCACGTGCCACGTGGAGCCCTTGGGAAGATCATAGCGACACATTTTTTTTTTTTTTTTTTCCAAAATAGAGGGGCTTTAAACTAACAGCGATCGCAACGCCGCCATTTCTCCCTCTTATTCTTCTAAGCGTTGTAAAAGTCGCAGCGGCCACTGGGGAAACTGCACGGATATACTTGTATTGGTTCGGGAGTATCGCATTTGATAGTGTCCGCTGTTACTCGTCTATTTTGGCATTAATCGGCCATTTGACGGTTGCCGCAATTTACTACCGAAGTTAGGACGCGCCCAGATCGAGACGCGCTACCTGAAATCACCGGTGACTCGGTGAAATCACCGAGTCGCCGGTGTATAAAGCAATAGCTATTGTGCCGCAAAACCTTGTCAACTAAAAATTTTAAAAAGCATCACACGCTTGTCATTTTGTGCTAATCTCTAATAAAAGTTAGTACAAAAAAAATCTTTTTGCCGTTTGTTTTTACTCAAAAAAAATGTTTTCTAAAAGCTCATGGTGACCACAGTAAAGAAAAAAGATTGAGCCGCCATCTTGGTACCTCGAGCCTGTGAGTTTCGGTACTCTGAGAACATTCAATGACTCTAGCCAACACTTCCTAGAAAGAAGGCCCTAGCGCTCCGAGTGGTTACGTCACAATGTCGGAGAAGGAAGGCCATGGCGCAACTACGTGAAAAAATATCTGGTATCGGCGCGAAAATAATGTTGCTTGTCAAGCGGCGAGGTGGTGTCCGTGCGCATTTATCCGACGTCAATATATGTTTTAAACGCGCAGTCTTGTACACTTTATTATATATATAATAAAAACGTAATATGCAACGCATTACCAAGGTTGAAAGTACCAAATTTATATTTACGGTTATCCCGGTAACCGCGGGACTACGTGCAGTCCCGCAGCTCCCCACACTTTTCGAATGAACTGGCTCCGATGTGACATTTTCTTCCCTCATACGGGATCAGATTCTGGTAAATTTACGTTGTGTGGGAGCGCCGATTGTCTGGCTGAGACATTTCAGAAGGGAAGGGAAACGAAAAAAAAATCCAGTCATCGCCGCAGGGAGCGCACACGAGCGAGAGATGGGTCGACAATGTTAAGCCTTTCGTCCCACACTGCTGCCGGTGCTCTCGTGTGTGGTTCTTTTGAGACTTGTTTCCTTCCTCCCGTCGCTTCTCTGTCGTCACCGCAGTCTCGGGTAGTTTTTTTTTTTTTTTTTTTTTTCGCTTGATACTACGGCGTTTACGCGGATTCGCGGAACAAGCCCTGCTACGGTTTAAGTGACGTGTGGCAACTAGTCAACGATGACACTAGTCGATTATCGATAGACCTCTCTCTCGACAGAGAGAGAATTCTTGGAGTACGTGTTCAAATGTTTTCGTGTTGGATATTGCGGGACGTATGGATACGAGCGACAGGTGAGAAACAATTAACTTATTTGTGGGCTTTCTTGCTCATGTAGGACGCGAGTAAAGTGCTGCAGTCGATTTTTTTTTTTTCTTTTTAATCTCGTCATAGAATGGAATCTTGTTCTTCGTCGTTATCCTTGTGCTGTTGCGTCGACATTTGTAAATATATTGTAATACTCTAGTTTTTACTGGAAGGTGAATAACAAGTTTGTGTGATTATACAAAGTGCGTTGTTTGTGCTTATGTGTTTATTTATACTAACGTGATTTTATTGCCTTTACCGCGTTTATACTAGAATCTTAACTGTATTAATAGTATTATTGTATACAAAATGAGTTATATTTTGTTCTAAGGCAGCTCAAGCCCATAGGGAGAAGTAAATTAGGTGACTGTAAATAGTAAGTTTAGTAACCCTGCCACACGTTAATCCCGCCACACAGTTAATCCCTGCCACACAGTTAATCTATTTTCGTTAAATGATATGGGATTTAATCAGCTCGCAGTCTTGAGTGATTATACGAGCGTCACAAGCCGATTTGTTGACCCCATATATTCATTCGATCGAACTTACATTAATTTTGCCATGTGGCCGGGGTACAATGCAAGAATTTAGTGACTGCACGCGATAACATCGCTTACATGCCATGGTAAGTGACACTTGTCTAGCCGTGTCCGCGTTGACTACGTCTACCTGTTTTTCAACTGATCTGTTTTGCTGTGTCCAATCACTGTGTGTCTCACCATTTTGTCGAAGTATTTCTGTATAAAATATGCATTCCTACAGCAATAATTGCGTGACTCAATGTTTTCAACTTGAAACAATCACATTTTTCTATAGACTCTTATACGCATACCTCGTGCCATTTCGTACCGATTATTTAGCGGTGTAATGTGTTGCCCGTGTAATAAAATGTTTTCTAGACCCGTTGCTATGTGCAGCTTTCATTTTAGCTAATAAGACACACGTATGTGAGAAGCGCGTTACGACGGTCGATCCACGCGCGTTGCCTTCGCTTCGACGCACGCCCCCAAGGCCTTCGGCCCGCCTTCCTTTGCGACATCACGAGAAGAGCGCTATGACCTTAGTTTCTAGGTGCTGCTCTAGCAGTAGCCATATAAAGCAACTTTCATGTTTCAACTCCCCTAAAGGGTGGCGCTGTTATCGTATTTAGCTTGGTCTCGGTGGACGCCAGGTATACCCAGGTTTCAAAGGCGAGTTTCCCAACTGAGTGTCAAAAACGTTGACTAAAGTGGATCTCTACTGAAAAAAAAAAAAAAAACACTTGAAATTCAAACGGGTGGGAAACTGGTCGACCCGTTTGAATCAAATGGGTGGCAAACCTGTCGATCCGTTTGGATCAAACGTGATTATGGGATACAGGTGCCCGTTTGAAACGTTACCCGTTTGATACGGGTGCCTGTTCGACCAGGCACGTGACCACACATTTGAACGCGCCATTCGATAGGCAAATTATTCGCTAGCCCTAAATGGGTATCGTCCGGAAGGTTGGTTATCTTAAAATTATTTAAGACGTCCCGAAACTCATAGACCTATTTCTAACATGGAGGAAACACGTAGAAAAAATCGTGCTCTCGCAGGTGCTTGCAAATGGGCAGGAAAGCAGACACAAAAGATCGTTTTCAATTCGCCTAGAAGTTTATTACAACGTATTCCATAGACAAGTAGAAATGTGCAAGCGATCTGTGAAATGTGAAGATGCACTCTAAGCTTTTATACAGCCGAGGTAATTTCAGATATGGCAGACTTTGGGGGAAATTATTCTCCCGGCTGCCGCGAGATTAGACGCTGCATAATTCTATAGATAATCTGGAAGAGTACGCGTAGAAGAACGGTCAATCGTTGCCAACAAGTAGGTTGCAGTGCACTTACCATAATAATCGCGGACTTGAAAGATGTAATCCAAAATATATGTCGACACGGTCAAAGCAGGACAACCACACAAACACAAAAACGAGAAGGAGTTAAGGCTTTTTGAAGTTTCAACACGATGCTGCGCCCAAGCTGTCATTTGCCGAACCCAACCAAACCGCAAGAATTCCTGACTTCTTTGAAGAATCGCTTGTTGCCGATATACGCGTAGGACTTTTCGAACACTGATAGCTTTGGTGCACATCCAATACGTTGTCGAGAGACATCCTAATAAGACCGCAGGGAAAGGCGGCAGGTCGAAGCAGGTAGGACGAAAGAATTTCGAACTGCACAGGACAACAAGCTGACAAAAAACAAAAGCGGCTGCCAACGCGCCCTTGGCCGGATCTCGGAGGCTTTGCTTATCAGTGTGTAGCGTGCCCTCCTCTTCCGGGTCACGTGACAGAGCTGACCAGAGAGGAGGGAGGGGGCGAGGTCAAGGCGCAGGACACCTGCCACCTTCGGGCAGCAGAGAGGGTAAAATAGAAAAAAATGCACTCCCCCTCTCACCCCATATGTCGTCCTCCCCGCCGAGTGGGCTGTAGCTAGCGTCCGGCTGGCGTGCAAACTGTGTTTAAAATCGCGTCATTTTGGAACTTTTAAGCGCAGATGCGCAGATTTCGGTATGCCAGTTGTCGTGTAATACTATGCTAGATAAAAAGACTCACAGGGTCCAATTGCGCTGTTACCTGCGTGCAAATAAAAAAAAATAGAGAAAACTGTCAGATTGGCCGGTCTCTCTGGCGAAAAGTAAATCCGGTTGCTGTACCTTTTTTACTATACAAAGTTCGTACTGGTGTAGGCCTTTAGCGACCATGAGTGGAAGTCTGAAATAATAAAGAAAAGCGTGCTCTCCTGCCGCAATACACGCAGTAGTTGAGGGTAGTACTGCCGGCTGACTCAACTGCTATTTATGTAACGGAAAAAAAAGATATGCTAGTTGATCATTTACAGAAATAGAACAACAGAGAGCTGTAGGATGATTTTGGAGTAGACATAACTATTCTAAGAACGGGAACCACTTCACAACGGCAGCCACGAGCGAGAGTTCGATGTACCGTACAGCCCGCCGATACAGCCCAAAGATGAAGAATGGCCACCTCCCGGTTTGTCGTCTGCTAGCGGAGTCGGGCGCGTGCCCTCTCTCTCGTTTTACCCCGCCGAACCCACTGAATTTCCCGGATGTATGGAGAGGGCGCTGCGGTCGAACAAAATGGTGCCGCCCAGAGAGCGCTAAATGGAATGGAAAACAAAAACCTCGCAATTAGTTTTTTTTTTTTTTTTTATTGCAGTCAGTGCTAGGGGAGAGGGTGCACCAACCGCTGGCTGTACACGCGCTTTCCTCCCCTTTCGGTTTGCCACAGAAAGCTGACCGCGCCGCGTTTGCAGCCTCGGAAAGCATGCGAATTGTTTCAGCACGCTTGAACGCTGGAATTGGCGCGCGCCGGCCAGAAGCTCGCCTTGCGCCCGAGCGAAAAAAGCACCCAGCGCGAGCTCGTAATTTGACTGCTGCAACAGCCAGTGGCGGATCCAGAGGGGGGGGGGGGGGGGGGGGGGGTAGGGGGCCCAAGCCCCTCCCGAGACATATTAGCACAGCCCCCCCCCCCCCCCCCCCCCCCGCAAAGTTCCGCGAACCAGAACCTGCCGCGAAAATTTGATGGATTCTACACGTTTGTATTCGAGCACAGAAAATTTGAACTTTCACAGGTCGAAATTTGAACATTTTAGAGTCTAACCTCTGAGATGTTCGTTCAAACCATGTATTGGTGGGTGTAGCCCTAAACAACCCATTCCCGTTTGAGCCCGTCCCATTTCGACCCATTCCCGAATCACCCTTCCTGTTTGAACCCGTCCCGTTTCGACCCATTCTCAAAACGACCTTCCCGTTTGAACCCGTCCCGTTTCGTCCCATTCCCGAAACGCCCTTCTCATTTGAACCCGTCCCGTTTCAACCGATACTCGAAAGACCCTTTGCGTTTGAACCCGTTCATTTGCAACTCATTTGTATAAGATCCTGCGCATCACGACCTCTTCGCGAAAATTCTAATCGTTCTAACCCTGGTCTGCGCACCTTTCCTGCTTAAGAATGTATGTTCTGAAATATTATTGCATGACAATATGTTCTAAAAATATGCGCCTCTTTCAAGCAAGCTTCGAAGTAACATGTTATTCTTAATTCAACCCCTTTTTATTTTTTTTTACTTTTTTTTATTTTAAGATGATTTCGATAACGCGCAACCGCGAAATGGTTTATGTACACTCTGCGACACCGTTACTGCAAAAACAACCTTGACGTTTTTTGGGGGTTTTTTTTCGTTTTTTTTTTATTTTTTTTTTTATTTTACTTCGAAATGGTATTAGCAGGCACCAAATTTTAGGGCTTAGGGTACTGGCTTGGATGACTACTCCCAAAGACAGTAATAGTTTTTATTGCAGCCTTTTAATTCTATGAGATAAACAGCAATTCATTGCCGATCGCTTGTTCGCGCTGCGTACAATAATGAAGTCTTGCGTACACAAGCACAGTAGGTAAGCTAAAAATAGCGTCGCCATCGCGACGCTATTTTTAGGGTACCCAAAGTGCTTGCGTACGTAATTTTAAAACCTCATTTTAGTGATCTTGATATTTTGGAGAGCGATAAATCAGACAGGGTGACAGGCATATGATTGCGACTTTATTTTCTTTTACAATTTCAAACACTGAACACTCGCGCATACAGGAAAACATCATAAACCAGAAAATCCCTTCCCCTTGTTGAGAAAGTTGAACAGGGAAATCGTGCCATCAGGAAGGCGACACTCCAGTTCTGGTTGTTTGCGGTCCTTGCTGAGGCACTTGAGCCCCCTGGCCCGCACGGCACCACTCTTTGCAAGCTGCTGCAACGATACCCTTGCCAAAGCCTCATCCCGTTGGATAAAATCGATGAAGCTGTAACTGTTAGGGTGAGCCCTCCCTGACACCGTGTTTATCTTACGGTGCCATGTCTCCAAGGTTATTTTGGGAGAGGGAGAAGTGAGGTGAGCAGGAGGACATACATTGGACACTTTAACCTAATCAACTGTTAACGAACAATACAAACGAACCGACGTAACTGATAACAACCGATGACCGAAGCGGGAAGGTTGTTTCGGGATAGGGCGAAATGGGAAAGGATGAAACGAGAAGGTCGTTTTAAACCGGGTCGAAACGGGGAGGTACAAACGGGAAGGTAGAATTGGGAATGGGTCGAAACGGGAACCACCCGTATTGGTGCCGTTTGCTGCGACTTGACAGTTGGGATAAGCAGGGGCCCCAGTCGTCAAAGCGCACCTTCATCCTCGTGACAACGCGGCGTAAAGAAAAAAAAAAAAAAAAAAAACAGCGAGCTTACACGTCGTCCTCGGGAAGCTTCGGCCAACCTGAGCGGATTAAACGTAGCCATCCCTGAACAGAAGAAAGAATGTCGAAAATAAGCTGATTTGAACACGACAGAAATATGACAGCCTTCTGCGGGCGTCAGGGTGATTGGTCTTTGAGGATCATTACTTTCCTTCGGGCATCCTGTCCACGCGAGCTGCCTTCAAGCAACCATTAGCACTTCTGAGTGGGAAAGGCTAAGGATAACCAACCTTGAAAACCTTTTGTTGCCATTCTCAAGAATTCATTCAGAGAGGCAAAACGAGAGGAGCTAGCGTTATTATGAACAATGTCAACGTTAGTGGCTGTCACTCCGATCTCTTCAGGTCCACGCGTAGGGACATAGAAAAAATGCTTGGCTTAGACGAAGGCGGTCAAGCTTACGCCCAATGGCCATTGTGGTTAGAGTTTGCTTCTGTATGGTTTCCGAGCCGACCAAGTCTTGCTTGTCCGTTTCCACCTAATCGGATACATCATATGCACCGCAGCGAAAATGGTAAGCCTTTTTGTATTTCCCTTAACATATTTATTTGTTGGTGAGCGCGTTGGTAATGATTAGTGATGTACCAAATCTGCCGAACTTCAGATTCGGTAAAGTTCGGAAAAGTTCGGCAAAGATTTGGAAAAAATTCGGCAAATGTCTGCGCACGCGCGAGAACGCGACGGGGCCATGGATTGCAAATGGACGCCGTGCGGTCGTGTAGTTACCATCGTACAGTGTAGAACAACCAGCGGTTACGGCGAGGTGTGGGAGTAGGCAACACGGTAACTGCGTTTGCGAGCCTTTGCGAGTGTGGTTCTCTTCAATATTTTCTGCCTCAAGAACAGAAGATCGACCAATAATTTACGCAGTCCACTGCGCAAGTGACAGATGATGCAGTACTTTCTGGATGACGCAATTTTCATTTGACCTTTTTAGCGATGCAACGAGGTAGTTGAAGCATTGACTCACAATTACTTTAAAGCACTCCTTGCAATTATAAAAATCCTGTTTTTGGCTCACAAGAAGTTTGTGCCAAAACAAAATAATATTGCTTTTTTAATAAGCGTTATTTCGAGGTTATCATGTATCTACATAAAACTAAACACAGAACTATTGTGTTTGACGTTGGACATCCGACATTCCTAACTCTTCCCATCTTCCTAAACGTCCGTGTGTGTCCTAACACCAGAAACCGGCATTTTAAAGGTTAAAAGCGGGTCGTTGCGAATATGGGACGCACACTTTCACGCAAAGCTGACGTCAAGCGACTCAAATCGAAAAACATGCATATTGACAATCATATTGTTATTTTTTCTGGTGAAGGCTCAGTAACCGTTGCATTCATTTTCGCGCACGAAACGGTGATTCCCAGAGAAAGTAAAAGCGCAGTGCTATAGCCCTTGTATTTACCACCACGCACACTTGCAGGCTTGTGTTGATAAGGCTTCCAAACCGAAACTCTCGTAGCGTGATTCGTAACTGCGCTGACTGCGCACGCTGCTAGCCAACGTTGCTACTCCCCAACCTCGTTGTCACACCACTTCAGCAAGAAGTCACTAAAATTGCCAGTAAACACACAAAAACAACACCGATACAATTATCTTATAGAATATCACCTTATTAAAGGGATACTGAACTAAAGAATTTAGTGTCCATAATAAGCGGCGCACGTTCTTTCCACGAGCCAGCAGCCGCCGGTGTGCGCGAGCACACGCAACAAAGATGACGTCAAAGACCTCCATTCGCGGTTAAGATGACAGTGAAATGTATGGGCTTCGGGCCAAAGGAGAAAAAAGACAAGTTTTTCATCTAGACAGTGGTGTCTGGTGTAAAAGGTAAGCGTTTCATTGGCCTAACAAGCACGTAGCTTTCACTTGAAGAGATGAAAAGCCTGTCTTTATTCTCCTTTGGCCCGAAGCCCATCATTTCACTGTCCTCTTAAGCGCGAATGGAGGTCTTTGACGTCATTTTCGTTGCGCGTGCTCGCGCACATCGGCGGCTGCTGGCTCGTGGAAAGAACGTGCGCCACTTATTATGGACACTAAATTCTTTGGTTCAGTATCCCTTTAAATAATAGCTGTGCCAATATGCATTATATGTTGCATTTAAGTTAAGAAAAATACAACATAAAACCTTTTTTCGCCAGAAAAAACAAAAACAAAATATCAACGTAAGTCTGGTAACAATGTATTTTTGGCGAATCTTTAGAAAAGTTCGGCAAAAGTTCGGCTTTGCCGAATCATAAGATTCGGCGCCGAACTTTCGATTCGGCAAAAGTTCGGCCCATCACTAGTGATGTAACGTTCAAAACTTTTATACATAAAGACAGGGGACGGGACAACACATCTTTCACGTGTTGTACCGTCCCCTCTCTTTATGTATAAAACTCTATGTTTATTTAGTGCAGTGGCAGATCCAAGGGGGGGGGGGGGGGGGGGGGGGGGGGGCGGCGGCCCCCTATCTCCCAAACAAAGTCGACCCCCCCTCCTCCCTCCTTCTCGGAGGGCAATTTGACATGGGTTGACCCCCCCGGTGCACACGAAAGAATGGGAGAATAGCATCCTTACAAATTTTCCGCCCCCCCCCCCCCCCAAAAAAAAAAAAAAAAAAACTGAGTTGTGGATCCGCCCCTGATTTAGTGCTTGTTTTTCTAATTTATATGTTAAAACAACCGAGTCAGGCTAAAAGTGTAGTCAGAACATAATCTGATAAAATATTCGAATTTATTTCGTCGGCCTCATTCTACCACGCAATCTGGTGTAGAGCTTTTCGGCAAATGTTTCGTCACATAATAGCCGAATCACAAATTTCCTCTGGCCGTCTCAAAATCTTAAATTTATTATAAGAATCCGAAAGAGATGTTGTCCAACTGAACTCGACGCCGGTGATCAGAGGTTCTGTCGCACATCTTATTAATAAATACTGAAAAATCTGAAAATTAGCCACCAAACTGGTTCTATCAACAACAATAAAACAAAAATGATTCACGGGAAGAAATTTTGTATTACAGCTTTGTTTTGTTTCGACCGGGGACACCGACCACTCGTACTGAACCGTCCGCGAGGCTGCTTATTCCTCCGGACTCCTTATCGCGTTTCTTTTATCGGTACGCGATTTACGCGCATGCTCTATTGGAGGTAAGGGAATCCTATGCCCTTTCTCCTTCAACATACTTAAGTCCTGATAAACTCCGATTTTTTTGCGAGTCAGCCTGGTCAACCTCCAGAGCGTCGTCTAGCTAGCTCAAGCTTTCATTGCTTCGAGCGCATTTCCAAGCGTTGGTGCTGCCTGGCTCATAAGTTTGGTAGCGTTTCGTGTTTTCGGGGTTTATTTTCCCTAGAATTCGTGGATGCTTTTTCGGTGTTTACTTTTTCCCGCAGGTTTGATGTTCTCCGGTGACAACTTTTGGTGTTGGTCGAAAACACTGTTTCCTTCGAAAATTACATTAAAGAAAATGAGGCATGTGATTCCCCAACCTCCGCGGAACATTCGCGTGACCCGGATAATTGAAAGACATCCCCGTACCGACGAGGAAGAGAAACGAGATGTGGGGATTCAGATCAAAAACCAGCCTCGCGGACAGTACATTGGAGGCTGTCTTTTGTGCCAAAATAAAACTAGATGAAAAGTTCCTTCCCGCAAAGTTTTTTTTTTTTTTTTGTTTTGTTTTTTTTTAATAAGAACTGATTTTCATAAAGCTTACTTGAGCGATAATTTTTGCGGTTTATCAAAATTTACCGAAAATTTAAACCGTTGTCTTATGTCGTGCGATGTGGGCAGAGTTAAATGAAGATACCGTTATCCCTGCTTCGAAGCTGGAGATATCGCACCCATATCTACTATTTATACATGCGTTTAAACAAAGATCCAACACTCAATGAGGTGTGCAGCGAGCGCTTCCTCTGTGTCCCCCCCCCCCCCTTTTTTTTTTTTTTTTTTTTTTTTTTTTTTATCCTGGGGCCCCCCCTGGGGGCTCCTCTGGATCTGCCCCTGGCAACAGCGGGCCTGCTCTCGCAATGCTCGATGTTCGTGCAGCCACGTGTTCGTGCGTTACCTTCACGGAGTCTAGAAGTATATTCTTTCACGCTGTCGCGTGAAATGCTGGAAAGGTTGACGCGATCTACGAGCAACGGCGGCAAGCAGACAATCGGCAAACGCAACACTCTGGACAGCTACCGCCATCTATGAGTGACGACGGCAACCAGAGTGTTGTGTCGACATTTCTATGCGGACGGACACGATCCTGGGGAACCTAGCCCTTAATAACAGCTCCACTGTAAAAGTACACGATCGCAGCGAACGAACCTCCTTTTGGGCTGGAGCTTTGTAAACTTCCCCTCTGGCTACACAACTGGTCGGTAGCGTCTCGAAGCCAGAAACACCGTCTGCGTCGCCCAGGAACTGGCCCCAGAGATTATCCGAAACAGGTCAATTGTTTTCTTCTGGAACAAGGTAAGTTTATCCGTTCATATTTCTACTTCCTACATGCACCACCTAGTCGCACCTTTTTGTAGTGAATCCCAGCACAATACGTAGATTTTTGCAGACCATTCAAGGTGTGATCGAAGCGTTAATGGACACGCTGTAGTATGGCGGCACTTACGTCAGTAAAGGGTGGTTTATTAATTTGCATAAAGTGTAAATTGACAGTAATTATTTCTTTTATTGGTTTTAATGACGGGACAGATTGATGAATCAATCTGCTACATTTCAATATATGTCCAATATATCTTTTCTCGAATCAAAGCGTCCCTGGTGGCACAAAATAGATTCTGGGTACCAGTTGGCTACTTGGTTCTGGTTAGTTTCAGATTTTGTCATGATCATGTCATGACACGCTGCTCGAGTTTTCATTGGTGCGGCTTTCTAGAAGTGTACAATACCGTAGTCGTTGCCAAGAGATACCGAGGAGAAAAACACTTGGCACTGTTTTTGTGGCTCCCGATGTGCCGGATTTTGTGCAAAGGCGGGCAAATGTAGAATGATGGATTGCAAAGCCCCTGCTAGTGCCCGTCATGCAAGCACGTTCGCATGCTCGTGAAGAAAATTTATGCAGGCTTGGAAGTTCACGTGCTAGGCTGCAGGAGTACAGACCTTTGCTGTCTGGTCAAAACCGAAGTCATGCCACTCTACTCTGTAGCCACGGTGTCTGTGGCCAACTGGATCCCAGCGTGCAACGCACGCAGTATTGCGTGGAGGGATTTTTAAAAGTGGCCCATTATAAAGAACACCCAGACCAGATCAAATTTCGCTTGCGAGCAGTTGCATTTTTTTTTTTTTTTACTCAAGAATATTGCGTAGTCTTCCGACATAAACCACCTGGCAAAAAATAAATGGGGGGGGGGGGGGGGGGGTTCAGGGTGTAATGTCCCTGTAACGGTGAACTTAGTATAGTGCAGCACTTGAGCAGTAAAGCAGTGTAGAAGACTACGGACCTTGTAAACAGTTATATGCTAGGGAGTGTGGCTCATAGTTGTGCATTAATGCATGGCTAAAATGGCTAAAATAATACCGAGGATGGAAAAGGACTGGACTTGGCAGCGAGGACGGTTGAAAGAATTTAGGAGCTCTGGGAACGAAGCTTGAAAGCCCATAATGTAGACAATTTTGCAGCCGTCTGGCCTTGCAGGGCCACGGAGTCTCGATCCATCGGACCAACTAAAAAAGAAGCAGTTTATTTACATAGTCATTAAGATGGTGCTAAAACTCTGCAAAGGCAGAGTGACAAAGGCAGGCAGGGCGTGCAACCACGTGGTCCAAGCTCAGGTCCGCCCTGCAATCTTCTTGAATACTGCACTGTACAACACTGCCAGATTGCTGACCCCATCCAGCCTCTTGCTCTTGAACTTCTGGTAAGTGGCCTGTGAGGAGGCATGCAAGACCAGACAGTGAGCACTTTATGCTGCTAAAGACTGAAAATATAGGGATCATTCCAAAAGTTTTAAACTTAAAAACATAGCACATTTAAAAAAAAAAAGCCAGATTTTAAACGCTCCCAGCAACTGGGACCTATTTCCGAGTACATACGAAAAGTCTTCAGTTCGATTTCCTCATTTTAGCAATGCCCTACTCTAGTTTATGTGTTGCAGACTTCCGTGGGCGAAGAGAGGGATGAACCAAATTTCTTGATCCTTTGACAATTGCTCCCTCGAAGCCCGAGAAGATATGCGGCACCGGAATAAACTACTCGTCCGAGCCTTTGCTAACTTCCCCATTGTCTCCAACGCTCAATGCCTCATGAAAGCCCCTGTGCCGCCATGTTGAGAATTAAAAAAAAAAAAGGAGATTGCCGATGCCTCGTCTCTAGCACTTCCGGTCTACAAAACATGTTTGATGAATTTCATTAATAATTGCTACAGACATGGAACTTAAGACACCTCTAAATTTAAAATGCCTTCACCAATATGTTAAAAAAAGCGAGGACAAAAACTAGCAAAAACTTGTAGATGCCTGGATAGGACAGATACCACATAATCCAGTGTACTATAAGTAGGGCCCCACGTTTTCGAATAAATCCGATAAAATTCAAGAAGCGCTCTACGGGAAAATTTGCCAAGTTGGATTCTAATGTCACAGTGGCAAAAAAAAAGAAAACGAAACTACTGAATTTTTGTAACCTTGGTCAGAGCACAAGTCACTGGTCCCGAGGAGAGGCCTCTCGAGTTTCTTTTAAAATCTCCGACTAGTCAAGTTTTGTCCAGGACAAAGAGTCATTAAAATTTTGGGTAACGAAAAAAGCCACTGTTCTAGTTTTCAGGTTGACGTTCTTAAAGACCGACGACCAGTTTGTGCTTTCCACTCCTCCCTCGCTGTCTCCTCTCCCCTTTCTACCCTGTCCACCGTTGCCTGTTCGTTCCTTCCCCATGGTAAGGAGGATCTGCCTTGCAGAACCTCGAGTCTGGTCGTCGGCCTTTAAAGGGGCCCTGCAATGACTTTTCACTGGTTTTTAATTTGCACCGAACCTAAGCGCACTGAACGTAGTAACTTAATGAAACTTTTCTTTTCGCAAAATTCGCTTTATTTTAAAAGTTATAGGCAAATTAGAATTACAAAAACAAGCAAAAAATAACCTCCTTCATGACGTCGTAGGTCCTGGCTTGAGTGGCCGTGAACTAGAGGAGAGATAGTGAGCTCATCGAGCGCTCACGGCTGCCGCACTCCGTGTCGACGGCTCGAGAGGGCGCCACTAAAGCGTGTGTTGGATAGGCTGTATGAAGCGGGCGGCCAGGGCGGCTCGCATTGCATTTGCTGCGCGATTAAACACTAATTCGGCATGACACTTCATTGGCCACAAATGACAGCAAACACGGGGAAAAGATCAGTACAGAACGGGAGCCACTTCGCGCTGCCATACCGCCAAATGGCCTTTCTACGCTCCGGGACCTTTCTACGCTCGTCGTTCGTCGGCGCCTCATCCCACTAGGCTCTAGCCCTTTCTAATATGCGCCGCTTTTTCCGCCGCTTGGTGGCAGGTATGTCGACGGGTCATTTCTTGTTTCCGTACTTTATAAACTGCATTTGTTTCTTTTCTGATCTAAAATACTGAACAAAAACTACTTTCATACATAATTGAAACGGTTCGCGACACTTATATTTTGTATCTCGACTAAAAAAAAAGCTTTTAGCGGCTCTGACTAGTAGTAAGCCCAGGACCAAAAACGTCACATTTCGCGCGCTTTCGGTACCGCGGGTCGCCCTCGTCGGTGGAGGAGGTTTCCGCGTCGTCCGGTTTAAATATGACGCACTGATATTTAGTCACTCTCTCCGTGCCCGTTGGCTTGCCCGAACCCCAAGAGACGTGGAAACCGCAAAAAAGGTAGACGCTTAAATATGATTGCAGGGCCCCTTTAAGAGAAGGCGGGAAGTTTTTATAACAGAGATCCGAGGGGGGAGGGGGGCAGGTAAAGCTTCCATCTCAACATTCCATCCTGTGCAGCCGTAGTGTGGAGCAGTGAAACTGAATGGGAAGGAAACAAGCTTTACAGAGACTATGTTAATGATTTCGGCAATCTTAAAGTAAGCAACACTTGTTTGCAAGTGTTCTTTTGGGACAGTTAGTATAGACCAGTGTCCGCTGTTCCATGGTAAAGACAGATGCCAAAAGTACTGTAAAAAGCAAAAATCTCATTTTATGCCCAGCCCCTCTTCAGGGCCGGCCTACACCATCACGCGCTCTGGGCGAACTCCAGCCGTGGACTTTTATTTTTACCGCAAAATTGGTGAGATGACATTTTTCTAATGTTTGACACACCAAATCCCAAATTGTTTAAGCAAAGCACTGAAACTGTTGCACAGCTCTTTTAAGAAACTGCACAACAGATTTGCGTTCCACGGTGAGATATGAGAGAACTAGCTACGAACTCCCATGACACTGGAACCAATATCGCACATGCATATCGCAGACACGGCCAACTTAGTTTCCATGGTGTGACAAGAACACTCAGTAAATTCACTTTTCATGGTGTGATTGGCACATGGAAACTGCTACGAACTTGCATACCATGGGAACCGACATTGCAGGCACAGCGAACTAGAGTTCCATGGTGCAATGAACACGAGAACCTGCTACGAACTCGCTTGTCATACACCGATACTGCTGGTCGTAAAGTAGGAGATTCCCGGACATGGCGTCGACGGGAATGGGGAGTGGGCAATGTTTCTGTATTTCTCAACTATTGTATATTTGGTCAGGAAAACAGTGTGGGCAACCACTTGGGAGGGAATTTATGCAGAATTTTACGGTACTTCTAGACTGTTCCCACACTACCTGACAAATGGTAGCAGTGTGTTCTCTTGCTGTAAGCCCTAACAAGGGAATGCAATGCACTTAAGCACATGTGTGATCAAGCCATTATCATGTTCTTGGAACAACTCACGATGTTCTAAACTTGAAAAGCAGCTTATAAAAGCATTCAGCCTTGAAACTAATGATGACGACTGAGGGTAACCCACCGTGTGCTTGCTCTTGTCGGCATCCAGCACGAGTGCAGCCATGACAGCCACCGTGGGTGCCAGTTGGGCCTGGCTGTAGCGACCATAGTGGGTCAGGGTGGGGTCCCAGTCCTTACCCCACAGCTTCAGGGACAGGCAGAGGGCTGCCGCAGCCTGTTCAGAGGGGCGCACCCAGCTCAGCTCGTAGCACAGCAGGGACAGCTCCAGAATATACTTGGCCAGCGAGTGCTGCACCTTGTCCACCTGCGCAACAGGGAGGGGAGCCTCCAGTCGCTACGTTCCGCTGCAACAACTTGTCCATTGCATGAAACAATACAACGTTCAGTCCCATTACGACTCGTCCTATCAATCGTATGTTCCAAGAAACATCCTGTCCCATTACAATGTCCCATATCACATCGCACGTCCAAAGACAACTTCTCCCATTACAATGTCCCATCACATAGGATGCCTCAAGACAACATCCCGTCCCATTACATTTCATGTCCCAAGACATTTTGTCCAATTATATGACAACATCCCTCCACAAACCGGTTAGTTTTGTATGTTGGTGGTAACCAAGACTAAGGCCGGCTTCTATGGTGTCTGTAACGTGTCCGACTGGTATCACAAACCTCTCCACGAGTCAGTTCCTCCTCTCCATGGGGGAGACTCCTCTCTCCCTCTTTCCCACCCCAGCAGAGGCTTCTATTTAGCATGGTCATGCAACGTCTCATAGATAACAATGCCTGAAAACCAAATTATCAACATAGGCCTAAAGAGGCAAAAGCGGGGCACAGTTCACAGAAGAGTGCTGCATCAGCTCCCAGTGGAGACTGGTCTTGAATGGGTGCGTTCGGTCCATATTCATTTAGTACTCCGAGCGCAATTAAATGGAGCATGCGCACAGAAGCGCAACACACCGTAACTGTCAACGAACCTGATGAGCCGCTTCAGACCGCATGGTTATGACGAACCCAGCATCTCGTGGCCGAAATTATTCCTAACATAAAGTTTTTGTTTTAATACTCCTGAAAGGTGTAAAGACTTGCTTCAGAGCACATGTGTGGAAAGTTGCCTTGACTAATCTATTGACCATGCACCCTGTTCTGACTTAAATGAAAGACAACATTCTTGAACTCTTGACACAGGAGAATGTCAAACTTGTCCGAGGTATTCTGTGGTTTCATCTAGCAGCGCGAGACTGAACCCGTCGATGTGCTAGAGCAGTGGTTCTAAAATGGGGGGGGGGGGGGGGGGGGGTCGATTGGCCCTTTGGGGTCTACGAAGGCATTCTAGGGGTCAGCGAAACTCTGCCTAGTCAATCAAGCCCAATAATAAAGGTTGTCTTTTTCTGACTGAGAAGAAACGTTACAATTTTCGTGTAGGTTTTCTCGTGTGTATGTCAACGAGAGAAGTCTCCTTCATCTACCCCTTAGTTATATCCATTTATTAAATAATTATCATAATTAACCTATACCTTTCCCCTCTCCTCACCACGAGCAGGGTTTTCCATTATCTTTGCCGATCCACATGGTTGAGCATCACTGTGCTAGCGGAACACCACCGTTCTATAGATAGCACGTCAATTTGTTTTCAGGAGAGATGCACAAACAAAGCTTTTCCGGAATACCAATTGCTGCCTTGGCTTTTCTTTCTTTTCTGTCGGCGCAGCCATCTCGTTTGGGGGCACGTCATGGAACCCAAAGAAATCACTTGTGCTCCAAGAAAAACTCTGCATGACGTGCATGCCGAGCGTCAATCTTCGGCAGCGCTCCTGTCGGTTTAGTGAAAGAAGCACCAAACTCTTGCACTCTGGAGCATGGAATTAACGCACTCAATCAGACACACGGGTGTCTTCTGAACACTGATGCAACACTTTTTTCCTTCCCAGCACTCTGCTAGAGGGAAGAGAAACATCAGGACGAGTACAATTGGTCGTGTTACCTTCAGTATAGAGGGGGTTTAGTCATAAAGGGGCAACAAATTACATCACAGGAGTTTGAGTCATAGAGGGTTACTTTTGTGTGACTTGGTTTTCATCAGAATCTCATTTACTTGGAACTTTCAATCAATATTAATGCAAAAGCATTAACTTTCCTGTGGAGAGGAGCTGGCAGCATCTGTAACCACAAAAAAATGAGAAAGAAATGCCCATTCTCCTGTTGGCCGAGCAAAACGGCTCCTAGATAGCCATTGGCGGCCGTTTCACGAGAGCGCGCACACTGCTGCCAGCTGCAACCTCGGTAGTAGCGAACCTTGGCCGTCCACGCCAGTACACCGCACACGAACTAAGGGAGCGGAAGAACGACATTCATGCTTTTGCATTCACAACTCGCAAGTGCTTAGTTTTCTCGTCTTTCGCTGCACTTTTTTCTAGAATTGGTCGTTTTGCTAGTAAATTTTTTATAATTGTACACTTCATATATCAATGCTTCATATGATTTCGTACAACTCTTGAAACAACCTAAATTCAGGTTAACTACAGCCAATAAATTAAAGTTAAAGATACCTTTATGTCCAAAGCCCTGCAATACATGAAATGCAACTTTTAAGAAGCCATCTTTTTTATTTGTTCAGAAGATATTAAACGGGTAAAGAACCTGTATCTTTAAGAAGTTCCCCGCTAAGTTTAGCTGGTTAACTGAACTGGTCTACAGATCCCGTGCTGCCAAATTCCCCGCTAAATGCAGAGGGGAAATGCACGGTCAGACGAGACCGATTATAACTTCGTTATAACCGGTCTCGACAGATCTGTGAACGGGAATCAAATCACTTCGCTATATTCGCTATTTTGTTATAACAGACTTCGGTTAACAAAGTGCAAAAGGGAATGGGAAATCGTGTTCGCTTTGCTGTAGCCGCTATATCATTAAAACCGCGGTCTCGAATTTTAAACTTCAAAAGCATCCGATCTCAAACCGGGTTCCTGGAAACCCCAGGATTCTCGGAGCACTCCAATTTGCCCCGCCATCCCTGTTCCTAGGTTATGTATTCTACTTTAAAAAGGCACCCATTGATGCTTAACTAATGTGCCAAACACTCCAAAGGCACTGGGCAGGGTTCCAGAGAGCGCCACGATCGGTTGATCATCAGTGCCACCGTGGCCAAATGAGGCAACACTGGGACTGATAAAACATACCCTCGCGAGATTATGTTATTACTAAGCCTGAGCGTTGTGTTGTCGCGCGCTACACAACGGACTGTGTTAAAAGTGCATCAAATGTTAAATATATTAATGTGTATGCGTGTGTTACGGAGTTTTAGCACGTGCCTTCCTCGATAGGTTGAGACAACCCAAACGAAAAACTATCAAAATAGAATTAAACGTCCCAATATTACGGCCGAATTTAAGTGAAAGCAAGTAGACAAGGGTTTATGTTTGTGCACGCTTCAAAATTACAAAAGCGGAGACTTCGTCGAGCTTCCCTCCTCTACAAAAGCAGAACTAAAAGCCCACACCCTCACCTACCCGCTTTTTTTTTCAAGTGAACTTTTCCTGCATGAATAGCTGAACTTATTTTGGGGATCAGCTCGTTTCCCATACCCTCGCCATTGTGTTTAAGATAATTATAGTGTCTGAGGAAGGAGTTTTTCGTGCGACCTGGCTGCAGTTTCGACGGTGTCGTATGCAGTTGCTCGCTGCAAGCTGATGCTCATTCTTGTCTAAATATGCTGTTCACTTTTACATAGAACACAAACGAATGCCGAATGCGTAACCTCTTCTCGTGGGGCAAGTATATTTTCTTAATTTCTTGAGTAGACTTCTCGCAGCGGGGACGAAGTTAGAACTGCTTAGACACGGGTCGAAATGGAGCAACCATCTTGGGGAGCTACGCGATCACGGTAAAGGCGCAAACGGCAGTCCACTCTGCAACCGGCGAAGCGGAGGAAACTCTCCCTTCGGTAACTATGCTCAAATGCCCACAAGACGTCTTTCGATCAAGATGCGTCTCTGGAGCAGAGAGCAGTAAGAATGTCAAAGGACTGATCTGACCCTAGAGAGTCATCGTATTGAATCGAAAGAACGCCAGGCATAGAGCACATTAATTTCAAATATCGAGTTAAATAGCATATTTAGAGATCCATCTCAAGTCAGGCAATGTGAACGGAATGCTTATTTTACACGTTTTACGGCATTTATTCATCTCCGACGGCTTTGTATTTTTTACGGCCTTGATAGGAACCTTCAGTGCTTCACGCTTGACAAGCTTCTGGGGTTGCGGCAGTCCGGTACGCAACAGTGCCTACAGCTTTGACACTTGGTCTTGCGACATCTGATAGCAATGTTAGGAATAAAAGACCAAAAAACATAAGAATCAACACCTTCAAAGTAATGAGTGAACAGCCACACAAGCAAGCAGGCTGGCGAAAGCTATATGGCACGACATGTCACACAAACTTCATTACCCCGAGGGTATAGTGTGTGCATTTTGGCTGACAAGGTCTGAAGGCCTCTGCACTGCTTGGCTGGATCAATGCCAAGACCGGAGCAAGTTCCTTGACTATGGTTATTAAACTTCTCAGTCTTGAGGAACCCTTATCTGCCTTCAATGACAGCATCAAAAAGAAGCCCCTCACAGTCTCAGCATTCATGTAATAAAGCAGCACACAAGCCTACATACCCTGCACACTGCCAAAACTGTCTTTGGGCAAGGATGGCCGAAAAAATTTAGAAGCTCAGGAAGCCCACAAGGAAACCGAGAAACCGCTTGAAAACTCACCTCTATATCAACAAGTTTCAGAATGCCTTATTAAAAAAAAAAAAAAAAAAAAAACAGAACAAAAGACTGGTGCCCCCACCTGCCCCGCTTTTGAGACCCTGCGCAGGAAGTGGAGGGGGATGGGGCGCCCTAGGCTCCAGTCCACCCTGTCCAGGATGATCTTCTCCATGCGCAGCACGTCCCTCTTGGTGCAGGCCCCGTCAGTCACGTACACGAAGTCGTCCACCGCAGGGGTATACATCTCCTCATACTTGGCGGAGAGTAACATCGACGCAGTACCCACCAGCTGCAGCTTCGAATGGGGCACGGACTCCGCCTGCAGGGGGCACAGACGCCATCAGGGCGGGAGCATATGCAGCTCTCGCGGAGCAAGCCAAGATGTAATTAGCAGACTGTTCAACCACCATACCCCGGTCACCTTGAAGGCCCTTCTGTTTAGATTTAGTTATGTTGCGGGGGCCAATGCCTGCTTGTGGCAAGAGTCACCGGGACATCCATGCCTCGTACAAAGCGTAGCAACCAGTTCAAGTAATAGCTCCGATTGAGACCCACAGAGCACAAATGTACCTGTGACTAACGTAAAACGATCCTGCGTGAATGGGCCTTTAAAAAAGTGAAAGCCGTTTACAACTCCCTGTAACGCCGAATTGGAGTGCAGCTCTTGAGGAGGAGGAGGGAAGGGTAATTAGGGGAGGGTATACCCCTCCTCCCTCCCCTCATTTTTCAATCTCCTCCGGGGGGGGGGGGGGGGGGGGGGGGGGGTCAGAGATCCTCGGAGGGAGGGGGGGTCGTGATCTGTGACCTCGGGGGGAGGGGGGGGTCACGTGACCTCGGGGGAGGGGGGGGTCACGTGACCTCGGGGGGAGGGGGGTATATGGGATATTGCGCGGTGCATTATGGGATATTCCCATAATGCACCGCGCGGTTACGCCGACGCCGCTCAACCCGGAAACGGGCGCCTAAGAGCTGCGCTCTAAAATTACACTGAGCCTAGGAAAAAAAATTGTCCAATACTTACGGTACAATAAAAAATTTGACTTGCAAGCGAAACTGAAATTTTACCCCTGTGGGATGACCATAGCGTTCAAGGTCCAGCGCACCGAGGTCCAGTGAACTCTGAGCACACACAATACACCTCTCCAAAAAAAAAAAAAAACTCTCCTAGGCAGTTTCAATTTTGCTGATGATGCAGCTCGTGAGATTCTCGCACCCCCTTTCAGCTAGAAATTTTCTGCCACTCTCTTGGACTGCGGAAACCTGCTCAGAGCGATTCTCCACCCATGTTTTGCAGTTTTGCAATCAGTTTTCCAGACTCTTGAAAGTATCCAGTTTATTTTTCTTTAGCATGCTGAGTAACCTTTTTATGTTACCTTCATCTGAGAAAAGAAGGACTGGTAAGTGCCTACCATTCCAGCGTTTCTGCTCGACGTTCATGGGAAACTAAGGAGGAGAAGGAAGTCGAACGGCCCTCTGAGATTTTGCGAACAATGAAAACTGTTCCCCCTCTCCCCAAGATAATCTGTGTAGTCATTCTCAGTCATAACCAAAAATAGTTGCTCTAGTTGGGATGGGGAACGGGTCAGTCGCGTTCGTTCCTTTGCCTTTGTGCTGGTGCGAAAAAAGCTCTCCCCAAAAAGTACACCAAAACGAAGTCCTCTTGGATTTCATACGATCGTCAAGATGCGACTCATCAACACTGTAGTGCTGCGTTATTTGAGGTATTTCTCAAATAAATCCTTTTTGAATAATGCTGCGACGTGTGGTATGTATACTATACTGTTAGAATGTTAACACTTGCCAAATTGCATATCAGAGACCTGTCCATCGGTAATCACGTTATTTGTGTGCGCGTGAAATATGCACGCCTTTTAGCCATCTTCGGTTGTAAATCATTTTCGACCGCTAAGCGCTTTGTCGTTTGACACATGGCTGAGCAGGTGGCACCGTAAAAAAAAAAAAACTGCGACAAGACGAGAATTTCGCAGTCACCAATGTTTGAAATTGTGCCTACGCAGGCTGCACCTATCGAAATCGCAATACACTCCGTTAGGATTGGCAGGGACGCCAATGAGACTAGTAGCCTCAAACCCAGCGACTGGGCTCGAAAAAGGGTCTCTTGCCCTGGGGCCGAGCATTTCTTGTATACTCAGTTTCACGATAAATTGGCTAACTGTGAAGGCGCCTGTGAAACAAAGCAGAACATCATGGTTGGATCGTCTTTATCTTGGCTTGTGATGAGCAATTAACGCAATGTTGTCCTGTCGAAGTAATATTTCGAGGCAATGCCTTTACTTAAATTTTTATGCGCCTAATAGTACTTCAAGTGACATTCGATGAGCTAAAGTGGACCAAATTAGCCCGTCTGACAGGGGTATAATGTTCTGCAGATGCCATGGGCATCTGCAGAACATTTTACAACGGGAGGGGGGCGGGGGGGAGAACCCTGCGAAATTCTTTTCCGTACGCAGCTCCCGAGGCTTTATCCCGCACAAAACTGGTTTACTTCCAGGAAGCTAGAACCACTGAATAAGCTGCTAATAGAGTATCCACACTATTCCTCAATTTTCCTGCAAGCGCCACCATTTTGGTGCTGTTGCCGAGCGGGCACAATTGGCGATGGTTTAAGATTCCAAAACGAGACTTTCCGAGCTTTACATGTGGTGTCGGGAACCTCAAGCGACATTGTTTTGTTCCGTTCTGGACTGTGGGAACACTTCCAGAGGACTGAAAGCATTCCTCGCTATTTTGGATGAAACGCCACATAGATGGCTACATTTGAACTGCATTACTTCGACCTCTGTTAATTCAAATTTTGTTTATTTGACCCCGTACAAAGGTCTCAGCAAAAGCCTATACATTCCTATATAAACTCGTTACTTCGACCCTGAAATATAGAATATCAGTTAATTCGACCGGCCGCGCCAGTCAGCCGGCTGGCTGCGATATCGGCCGCAATGCCGATGAGCGCGATCGGCCGCGCCTGTTGGCAAAAAAACTTATTTTCAAATTTTGAAGCGCATGCGAATTGCAAAAGAGAAAAAGAGCACATGTTGAGACACTGGACACAGCGGGTCTCAACGCAACAATTGCAACACCGCTGCAGAGCAGCGAACGCATGCTCCGCAGCGGTGTTGCAATAGTTGACCGCGGCGGAAACTATTGCACACAACCAAAACAACCATTGCAATGTGGAGAAGCGAGCGTTGCTCCACAGCAGTGTTGCAATGGCGCTGGTGGCAGCTCCCGCCACTTGTCACCGCTGCCGTCGACGCACCGAACACGTAAAGGACATACACAGCTGCTGCCACCGCTGTGCAGCGGCTTATTTTAATGGTGTTGGCCCACCCGATCTAAAGCGCTGGATATTCAAAATTGCGAACAGATCTTTTAATTCAACTTTCGCATAACTCGATCCAATTTCGCATGTCCCGTCACAATCGAATCAATGGAAGTCTGCTGTACCAGTTTTGCAGGCAACAAGATGGCCAAAGTGTTCTTACTCCCAAGGTCGTCCTCACCTGCAGGAAGCGGTCGATGACCGACACTGTAAGGAAGAGAGTCTCGGGCAGCAGCTGGAATCTTGCGTGGACCTGCATGAGCCAGTTGATGAGGATGGTCCGCATGCTGCCCGTGATGTGGAGGTTGCACTTCTTCAGGTACTGCTCGTGCACCGGGAACTTATCCTGCAGGGGCACACAGGCTCTCGAAGACTGGCAGAGACAGTTCTAAGTAGGGCACCAGGACTGTCCCTGACCATGCGCTCACTGTGTCCTCAACCGTGGTCCCTCGTAACGTCGAGGAAGTTTCAGCTGCCACCCTGGCAGGGACACGACGGCAGAGGTGGATATGACAGACCTCCGTTCTGCTGCGAGGTCACTCCCAGCGTTAGTTAATGGAAGCCTCGGCAACAGCGAAATTATACCCGGTGAGAACAGCCGTTCACATTTGCGTGGTGACACTGCCACTTTAAAATACTGGCGCGACTCTTGAAAGAAAAACCAGAGAAAAATTACAGGCTTACGTATAGAAATGCCAAAGCATTCCTACATGCGGCGCATTTCTACAAGCGGAGCGCCCCGCTGTCCGGAGCGCGGAGGACAGCGGGCAGCGCGCCCGCTCCTCCGCGGAGAGACATGGCTGAAAGCAGAGCGTAAAACACGTGAAGCTCTCCCTCCGGGCCTTCGGCCACGATTAATATCGTGACCCAAGAGGGAGGAGAGAGGGGATGCCGAGCACACACGCCCTCTGCTTAGTTGTTCGTCAGTTGCTCATTTGCCGGCACTCTTAATGCGAAACAGTTGCTCAATTTTTGCGATCACAACTAACTCCATGGGACAGTTAATGCTTTCGCATTAAAACAAGCATGCCTCAAACACGTGGATGGTCGAGAGTTAATTACACTAGTAGCAAACGGACAGGTATGTGCTTTGTGCTTGCTGGATAGAGGCACAGTAACTGTTCTCACTGAGTGGACCTTTTTAATGAAGAGTTCTGCGGATGTGAGCTCCCGAAGCCCAGCAGCAACACTCGAATTGCACCCGGTAGATCGGCGAAAGCGGAAGAAAGCAGAGTTATTGAGTAGCGTCGTGTCGACCGGGATCCGGCGAACACCACTAGACATACCTTTTGATACCGTCCACTGCGATCGATTGTTCTATTTCACCTTTGATCAGCCATTTTGGCACCGAAACATACGGTGGAAGGGGTTCGAAGGATGCCAAGCTCCGTCTCCCAAGCAGACGGGCAGCAATTTACCAACGAAGTTAGGACACGCACAGGTCGGGACGTGCTACCTGAAATCACCGGTGAGACACTGTTGATAAAAAGAAGAGTAATTGTTCTGCAAAATCTTTTGAACTAAAATTTTATAAAAACATCACTCCTGCGGTTCTGTACTATTCTTCAATAATTACTAACCTTTATCTAAATAAAGTCTAGTTTCTCAACCCCAAAAAAATGCAAAAAAGTACTGATACAGTGCCTGCATCAGAGGCACTCGACTACTCGACACAGAAAGCAACATTGTCGCTTTAAGGCTGAACCATTTGACCGTTTGAGAATGGACCAGACCATGGCACGTTTGTTGTCATTTAATATATTAGCCGGACGAAGTAACTCTTAGGGCTGGGCAATGCTTCAAACTGAGCTTTGTTGGACCATATGTGCCGTGCTCACTTCCGTAACTTCAGCGAGGACGGCGCCAAGGCCAGGGTGGACTGGCCTGGCAGCTATAGCCCCGTGCTGCACTTGTTCCCGCCTTTTCCCGCCCATGCACACACTAAGTCCATGCTAGGGTGAGACGAAGTATACAGACTTCATCTCAGTAGTTGCCTGACCAATAGATGGCACGTGGCACGCTTGACGCCATTAGGTTGCTTCAATTCGGTTGGTTTCGGTTTCACCGTACATTCAGACGTGTTGCGGTTTTGTGTTTTTACTGCTTAATATTGTTATACAAATGTGTCCCTTATAGCACACAACCAGTGAAACAGTGGTACTGAGTTACTTTGAGAAGCATGAAGTTGTTTCAAAACTGAATTGCAAGTTTTGTTTTCGTTTTTTTTTTTAAAAGGAAAATATCGATTGATGCGCGCAGATAATTACCACTGTCTACGGCCGTATCCACTGGCTCTAGTTTTCAGCAAAATCAACAAATAAAAACTAATGCATAAAGAATACATCATAAAGAAGCATGTACACAACCAGATTAACAATGTATTGAATGCAAAGAACAGGTGAACTGGCAAGTTTTCTGTTCACTGTATGGCTCTCGAAGACAAACCTCTTTTTGAGAACTGCGCAGACTGGAAAATACTTCTATAACACATCTAATGTAAAGTGAGAGTATTTGCGTCTCCAGCTCGTTGCTCGCCCTCCCGCAGCGGAAACGGGAAGCACCCTAGGGAGGGTCCCCCTGTTCTCCTGCTCAGCAGGCACAGCGGAACTGCGGGCGATCATAGCTGGCGAAATGTCATTTCGGAATGCAAACAACACTGTCTACTGTCCCAATGTAGTGCAGCAGCCGGTATGACATTGTACCTCATTATACTATGTTTCACAATAACTTGGCGAACTGTGGAGGCTGCGGCCCCCGTGACCCAATAAGGGCGCCGGAGCAAGGCATGTGATAACACTCTATGTTAGAGGCCACCGGGGCCTCGTTACCGCCACAGCGACAGAGCCCTCTGCGACAAAAAGCAGTTGTAGGTTTCCTTTTCTTTTAACGTCAATTGAACTCTCGTTAGGTTTGGAAGGTTTGGCGGCAACTTTGGTAGTTTTACCGATTGTCAAAAGTCGCGACTATGATAGCACCATGCGCTTTACCCAGAATTAATGTAATTTTACATAGATTTCTCGGATTAGCTAAAATGGTTTCATTGCTTTTTGGACTAGTTTTATTTCATAAGTAGTTAATTAAAAATGCTGCGAATGGCACCAGTGGCGATTACTTTGCACACTTGACTGCCATAGTTGTTTGCACGTTTGAAATTAGATCCTGAGCAACAAATTATAATAGAGCTTGAAAAACTATGCGTTAAAATATCGTCATTGTGTTATTAATTCAAATTACGGCAATGTAGGCCCCCAATAAACATGATCACAAAAACAAAAACATTTTAGTCATAATAGTTTTCCAGAAAGTTTTTTGGCATATGAAAAACTGACATCGTTATCGAGATAGACGAACAGTCAAACAGTGTCCGCCGCCATTCACTTCCTAAAACCTGCACCATCGTGCAGTGGGTGCTCTAAAGTTTGTCGGTGCCTGTAAAGGCTGGTGTGCACAATTGCGTTGTAAGCGGCTGCTTGCAAGTGCTTGCGACTGCTTGCCACGAGAGAACACGCTGGCATTTTACGGTTTTGCAGTATTTGTGAGACGAGATCTACCCACTATTTGAGAAATGGTTACTTGCGACATTGTTGGAATTATTTCAAAGCTCGCAGCGAAAGAATGTGTGAAATGTATGCAGACCGGAAGGGGTTCGGGACTACCCGATAGATGGCGTTGGCATGTTTCCCCCGTTGTAAGTAGAGATGTCGCAGACTTTGTTCGAACCTAGGCAAGGCATTTAAAGGGTCAATATGCATCAAACATTTGAACTTTTGCACCAAGAAATTGGAGTATTTTTTAATTTGTCACGCCAAGTCCGACAAGTTTCAAACTTTTGAATGTGAAGTTAAAAGTTGGGCCAACTTCGAACTCCTTGACAAAAGTATGACGAAGTTTGAGCTAACTTTTCCCAGTAAGTTAAGGCAACAAGACATGAATAAGATATATTAATGTAAATATTGCACTGAAGCTTCACTTTGCCAATCCTAGGTGGGGCCACCAACATCACTTTAGCTTCGGCGCCTCTGCCTTGTACACCGTGCCAGAGATTTCTTTTTTCACAGAGGCTCTCCTGTCTAAAACTTCGTAGGTTGCCCCGTTCATTCATAACCTTAGTTTTCTTTGAACGCAACTTGTTGAATTTCCTCACGTAAGCGGCTGGTCAGGGAAAGACATGTACAGAGTGACACAGACACATAAAATGAATGCTGGGTCAGCACTTGCTCAATTATTAGGAAACTGCTGCATTTTAGTGTGTCCAATATCTCCCCGTTTTACTATTTACTGACGAACAGCATGATAAACTAGCGACGTGAGCCTGATGCATGTGTCGTAACCTGACCACGGCTGATTTTTCAAGGGCCGGGAGCAACCCGAGTTCGTAAGTAACTAGAAGTATTGTCAGTATTACAGTACTGTGAAAGAGACTTTTCGTGGCATAACAGAATTGTGTGTCAGTTTTAATGGGATTTGTTTCACAATTTTTCAAGGTGAATCCATAAAAACTTTATCCCAAGACTGGAATTCAAAGACTTCAAACTTCAGTCCAATATTTTCAAACATTTCGAACTTTGATTTAAAAAAATTTTGAATAATTTAATTTTTTTTAAATTTAATTTGTAAAGAAATGTGAAGCCTTCGATCAGAAACTTTCAGAATTGCTCACATCTTCGTTAACGAATTTGAACCTAATGTCGGGTTTTGAAAAATTGCAAACTTTTTCACTTCAAACCTTGGGACGTTACTGGGATCCCTAACCGCAAATGGTCGCAAGGCAGGTAAGACTCGACACAAAGGTGTGAACCAGCCTTGGGAAGAGTGAAGGGGGTCTTATTTAAGAACTCTGACCTTCCACATTATTCTCGGTCTTCCTCTATATCTAGGGGTCAGAAGTTCTGCTTGGGCGACAACAGCGTGCAGGGCAGTAGCTTGCCTTTTGGCGGGGAGTTCTTTTGGGAGGTTTTTCTGTAATTAATTTTTCCCATGGATTTTTTTTTTTTTTTTCAGTGTCTGGCTTAAAATCGATTTTGCTCACGTTTAAGGAAGCGGGACGCAGGCATTGGGTTCCCATCCTCAAGAGAACATGCTCAGGACCCCAATAAAAACCTCCCCCCAGCACCGATAAGGAACTGAGATTGAAGAGAGCAGCAGCCTCAGGGACAGCTCGGTGTGGGGTGTGTACTGGGCCCGCGAAGTAAGGCTGTAGATCGGGATTTCTTCTCACGAACCTAGTTTCTTATTCCTGCAAGTTGCGCTTCATAATGAGTATTCATTGTCATTACTTCGGGGGCCAATATCTTTGGCCAAGTGTGTTAGCAAACTGCAGCTCCGAGCACATGAAACTAAAGCTCGCGCTAACCATCCCGAGTCTATTCCCCACCACTGGCCATTTCTATACGGACAAGCGTTGCATTGACATGCAGTCGTGTGCCACTACTGCATGGCACACATTAAAGACCCCAGGCTAGCATCAGTACCGCACTGGCTAAATTGCTCATCCATGGTGGCGACGCCAGACTCCCGTCGAGGCCGACCAACTCCCCGTCGTCTAAAAATACCCGCAGCACACTGTCGTCCCTCGCACACCAAAGCAGAAAGGGAACCCACCTCGAGCGAGACAAGGTACTCGAAGATGTCCTTGCTGTACTCGGCACACAGCTGGGGATTGTCCTGGTCGTCGGCGTCAATATCCGGCACGCCGTCTGGCAGCAGCAGCTGGCTCGAGAAAGATGGTGTCTGTGCAGGCTCCAAGCGGAGCCCACCCACCTCCAGGGACGCAACCTGCAACAGTCAGTCCATCGGGGTCTTAACGGCGCGAAGTTGTACCAGGCAGTATGTGGCTCACATGCAACGATCTGCGACAAGTGAAATGCATGCCGCAGAAGGTACGTGCTCTGCCTCGAGACTGCCAGTGTCCCCCGATGAAATGTTTGTCTGAGGCTGTACATCACTCAACTTCTCACATCAAGTATACACGAAGAATGAAGGTGCTATATTTGATCTAAAAACTGCACGTATTGCTAGTAGAGGTATGTATGTACTCAAGCACACAGGCCTGGGCAGAGGTTTTTTCAGTTGTGTGGGCGCATGCTCCCGTCAAAGCGGTTTTGAGTAGTCCATTGCAGGTGTATATGAGCAGTACATGCCCATCGCACATAGCTCTCTGCTCATTGTGATTAGTGGTTTTTTCCTCTCCTGAACTTTTTCAGCCTAAGTGGAAAGAGTGGGGGGCTTTGTCAAAGAAGCCAGTCCTACTATTCTTAACCTGCAACAGACTAGTACCCATTTCTATTCTTGCACCACAGCCTCAAAAGTGCCTCAAGATACCTTTCATGAAGGTATTCAATGTTTCCCTCACCATTTTTTTCAGACAGTCTCCACTACCTACACTGAAAAAGTGACCAGTGGCAGACACAGGTTTAATGCCTGTGCAGTAGGCCACTAACAACCCCAACATCAACTTTTTTTTTTTATTATTGCAAACAATTGAAAATGATTCCCAGGGATCGGCCTAAATATATCAAGCTTGAGAACTCCTTATTTGCATAGGAAAAAAAAAAATTTCAGAAAGCTCGATTTGAAATGCCCGCCCGAATCTCATGAGCTATGGTAGTTAGCAAAATAATGCCATCCTTGCCTTTTTTGGACGACTTCAAGCAGTAATCGTCGTTTAACTTTCTCTTTCCCTCTCATCGTTCATAGACAGACTATGTGCCACCCGACCAACCGCGAGCGTATTTTGAGAGACCTTCCTTCACGAGCAGACGACACGTCACTTATCAGCGCCTCTTTTAGCAGTGTCCATCGGTCTAAAACAATTTTTGAAAAGGAAAAGAAAACAATGTGTTGCAGCCCTTCTTGAGACGCGAGAGGCGATGTCGCAAAGGTGCTGCGCGAAAGGTTATCCGGCACTGAAAAAAAAAAAAGAACTCTTACGAACCGTCCTCGACTTTCCTGTTGTGTGCCCTCAGCACAGTCGCCAGGTGCCACCATGTTTGGAGTATAAAGAAAAGGCTAGGAGACAGGCACGTATCCAGGGGGGGGGGCCCATGGGGCCCGGGCCCCCCCCCCGAAATCTTCCATTTTGCTGTGACCTCCTCTCCCCCTCCCCCTCATTGGCGTGGCGATTGTAACGCCACGTTTTGAGGTGGCGGAAACAAGAACCCTACGCTTGAGCGCAGAAAGAGCACCCCGAGGGAACATGGATGTTAACGGCTGTACCCGTCCTAGTTGCCGGAGTGGGTGATCAACATATTTGACGTCGCCGTGACGTCACCCTACTTTTCTCTTTTTTTTTTGCTCATCGCTCGCTCTTTTCTCGCTTCTCTCGCTCGGGCGCCCGGAGCACGTTACAATAGCCAAGGCTACGGCTGCGCCGGCCTGGCGCCGCCACATACATCCGGGACCTTTCTATGCTCACCGCTCGTTGGTGCCTGATCCCACTACATCTTTCTAGTAAGCGCCGCCTTTTCCACAGCTTGGTGGCAGGTATGTCGACGGGTCATTTCTTGTTTCCGTACTTTCTAAACTGCATTTGTTTCTTTTCTGATCTAAAATACTGAACAAAAACAACTTTATAAATAATTGAAACGGTTCGTGCCACTTAATATTTTGTATTTCAACTAAAAAGAAGCTTTTAGCAGCTCTGACCAGTAGTAAGCCAAGGACCAAAGACGTCGCGCATATTGCACACTTTTGTCATCGCGGGTCGCCCCCGTAGGTGGAGGTTTCCGCATTGTCCGGTTAAAATATGATGCACTGATATTAAGTTACTCTCTCCGTGCCCACTGGCTTGCCCGAACCCCAAGAGACGTGGAACCGCAAAAAAGGTAGACACTTAAACATGATCGCAGGGCCCCTTTAATGTTTTCAAAAATGCCATCGCCAATTAAATGGCCTCTGACAACTCCAAGATCAAGCTATTTTACCGTCTCAAATGCTTCGGAAGTGCGTGGTAAAGCAGCAAAACAGAAATAGTTGCAAAAAAAATTTCCTGGTGCGCTAATGAAGTCTTCAAAGTTTGTCCTCCCCCAATTTGAGCTCCTCCTTGCTTCTTTTTGGTGACTTAAGTGATAGAAAGAACTACAATGGCGTGAAATTGGCGCTGTCGAGGCTCACTTGAGCATAGCACGGCAACATGAAACAAGCAAAATGCGCAGGACATCCTGTATTTGAAGGCCCGTTCACACTCTTGCGACCTCTTAAACCTGGGTTCCTTAAAATTTCTTAAACCAGAGTACACACTGGCATTGTGGCGCCATCTATGCGGTGACCCTGGAACTGCATTTCACAAGAGCGAAGGTTTTGCGGGATTTCCGAGGTCAAATGTGCGTAATACCCATAGAAAGGCTCGTTTATAACATTGACAATAGTTTTTCGAGCCAAGAAAGGATAATGCGCGAGAGAAATAAAAAAATATGTCGGACCGCCGAGTTTACACTGCTACCCAATAAATGGCACCAGTGTGTTTTTAAGCAACCCAGGTTTAAGAGGTTGCAAGAGTGTGAACGGGCCTTTAGACTACTTACTCGACCTCCAAGTCTGTCTGCCAGTGATGACATGGCACCGGAAAGCACGGGAAAATTTGCACGATAGGTTTGGCATCACACTTGCGATTCTCTCAATAGATACTACGAATTTAGAGATATTAAATAGCAGGTGAGAAAGATTAAAAAACTGTCAATGTGGCTATAGTCAGATATAACATAAAGACAGTGGGGGGAGGAAAGGGCAGACAGTAGGAAAGCTGAAGTGGAGCAACCTTCCCACAACAGAGTTTCTCATGCTCGTCCTTCTCGCACTGTCTCTTTTGTTGTATTCGACTTATGTTCGAGAAATTGACCGAGAACATGCATAACAAGAATTTGTGAGGGCTTGGTTAATGCCAAAGCGAAGCAAGAGCTTTCAGTGTTTTGAGCTAAACACGTTCAGAAGGAAACCTGTATGGGTAATTGCGAAGATTGGCATCCAAATTTGCGCTTTTCAAGGAGAGTTTCGAGCTTGTCTTATGGCCCTTCCAAACAGACTGCAGAGACTGAAGAACCTCTACACACTTACAGTGTCTGTCTCCGACAGCTTCTTCACCATGACATTGTTTGCAGCGAGTATCTGGCGACTCCGAACTGTAGCCTTGGGCTCCGGGCACTTTGTTGTCAGCGACGCCGACTGCGAGAAAGTGAAGAGGGTTCGGAACTTATTTTCATAGACATTTCGGATGCTCCTTGGTTGTTACGCCAGATACATGGAAGGAAACACAAAATGAGGTTTCACCACCACAAAAATAAACTATGCATGGCCAAACGTTCGGTGTCCTTCCAAACATAGTGCTAGTGGTTGGGATCAGATGCCAAGGGTTAAGAACTTGCCGTCATCAGATTAAAGACAAGCAAAATTTTCAATGAGGAAATGGTGCCCATTGCCAGTAGAGTATGCCAATATTCTTCGCGTCTTCGCAGACTTTGGTTTCGTTCCTCTATTGAAAACCACTTCTAATGTATGAATTAAATTATGGCAAGCTGAGACACTTGCCATCATTTGATCCACAATTTATTCACTGTTCCACACCTTATAAAGCACAGCACAGCATAACGCCGGTCATTTGTAGTTTTAATAAACTTTTGGGGGTTTACAAAAAGGTGAAATAAGCTACGCTGTAAATACCCGACAATGACATGGCAGAGTACCCCCAGGGCTCTACGAAAAGAGGAATTGCAATGCTTTAGTGAGCGAGAAGCGTTCAACAGGGAACACCCCTCAAGAGAATTCACACAACTCGGCTAACCAGTATCTCCCACTCGTTCTCTTGATGGCATTAGAAACTCCTTCCCAAGTTGGGAGCACACCTATGGTTAGTGACAGGTTAAGAAACCCTAGATCATGGAGGTAGGAAGCTTCTAGAGGCGACATGACGCCAGCAGAGATTAAGCCAGAAGTGTGAAGGGACACGCCCCCAACGATGACGAAAACCAAGAGACTCTAGTGAACGAAAAGGAGAGATGACTCTGGCTGTTTTGGTCACCCTCGAAGCCCCAGAGCCTTGGGGGTGACCAAAACAGCGCTTTGGTTTGCAGTATTTTCTATATTGGGATGTTAAAGTGTGCAAGCTCAAGCAGTGGCATAGTCAGAAATTTTTTTAAGGGGTTGTTGTCATTTGGTGGCGAGGTTCGACGTCAAGAGATAAAGTGTACAAACAAAACCCTACGGAAATAGTGTCCCATCACATAATCTGTACATAACCAAAAAAAAAAAAACAATCGCACACACAACTCCCCTTTTTTAATGGCTAAGCGAACAATGCCGAGTGCCCAAAGAGCACACATACAATAAATAAGAGTTATATGTAAAGGTTTTGCTCTTGACAACAAGTGTTTGCGACCGGATAGCTTCAGACATTGCGACTTGTGCAGCCAAGGCTCCTGCTGACAAAGGTTCTGAATATAGACTTCACTTCATATGGAGAGTAATCGTACAGCAACTGTGCCCGTGTACTTCATGAAATGAAAACCAGCAGAAAACCCATTCACAGAGCAGCATTTGATACACCAAGACGCGACAGCGAGTTACTGGAATATTCATGAACTGCTTGCCACTCGGCACATGAAACAGTCTTCATGGTTCCTCCTGCTCATATCTCTGCATGTGTCAGTTGTAAAAGAAAGGGGAGGCATAGCTCGCATACCTTTCACCCTCTAGCAACTCCGTTCACTCATAGCTGACAGTGCGGTGCAACCTGTGTCCTCAGTTTGACCAGTTATGTCTCTTGCCATGTGATCACACTCCTGCCCCGTATAGACCTTTCCAGCGGCAGTCTCGAACGAAGCGATTTACAGCGGACGTCCCTGGGTTTGAGAGGGTATGTCAGTGTTGCCCGACTGCGCTGAGCTGTGGGTATTCTAGTCAGTGGGCTGTGGCAGCCTGCGTAGGCGCACTTCCGGACGCTGGTGGAGGCTAAATTGCTGTGTTCTATTTTTTATTTTGTGTTCTATGGCAAATAGAATTTCTCTGGGTTTTTAAGAATGCATTGTACTATTTTTTTGGAACAAAAACGAAGAAATGAAAGCTGTTTTGGTAAGTCCGTGCGCGACAGAACAAATGCAACTGAAAAATTTGTTTCATTTTATGTTGATCTTTTTACGGATATCTGAACTGCATGGATATTCCCCACCCACAACATGAAATTGAACGAGTATCATCAATCGAACAGCATATATTGTATGTACCCCACGGTGCCCCGTTATCCGAAGAGGACTTGAGAAAGGTCTCAAATAACACAGCATGTCCAATATACAGTGTCGACGATCGACGATAGTCACCTCACGACAATCGGACGGAATCCGGTGTGTTTTGGGGAACATCTAGAAGAGAGCTGCTTTTTTGCACATCTTCAAAGCAAATGAACGAACGTGTCTATTCCGTCCCCACACCCCGGACGCGACCCTATCAGCTATTTTTTGCGAAGGCCCGGAACATAGCAGGGAAGGCTTTTTGGAGATTATCTAAACGGAAATAATCCTCCAAGAACGTCGAACTGCCAGCGTCGCGGGCTGCTTGACGTTCGCTCTCTTCATTCGTTTCCTGAGAAGGCCGAGCAGGCTACGATCTTTGCTTTTCCTAGGGAGCCTAGCTTTTCCCTGGTTCTCACAGGGGAAGATAACACACAAAGAGTAAGCATCCTAAACAGGCAAATAAAGCAAAAACTTCTAAGAAAAGCCGGCGAACTCCGAATGCACAATGCAGGTGGGGAGTCACGATGACCGGGTTTCCACAGCTCAGGCGGGTGCCAGATATTTCTGGCTGATAGGGGTCGCTCGATTCGCAAAATGGCAGCGGCCAGAACGCTTTTTTTGGAAAGGTCTATACCCATGCGCAGAGAGGGGGGTCAGGTGATGAGAGGGAAGCAATCAATTGGTCTTGCGAGAGCGTAGCTCGCACTGCAGTGTCATATTAGGGGCGTTCAGAGAGGTCACCTTTATTTTCAGCCCTCGAGGTCACTCACTCACGAGCATGCATGCGTGCGTAGCTAGGCACCTGCTTCAGCAAGCTAGCGGAGAGGACTCGCACCAATTTGGGCGAGTTTAGCAATAGCTCAAGGCTCAAGCGTTTCTCTCCCTGTCCAGGAACCACAAGATTTCTGGCATTTCTCTCCGTCTATGGAAGACTTCTTCAGACTCGAGTATAATAGCCGGAATAATATTTACGCCCTTGGAAGCCTTCTTGTACGCTTATTCCTATTCTGGCAAACGAAATGGACCGAAAAAGGTAGTATGAAATGTTTTGTCTTGACAACGGGGTGAGTCATGAAAGAAACATTGAGCGTGCTGCAAAACAATAAGGCGTAGGTGGATAGCAAGGGGGGGGAGGGCACGGCACTCTGCGGTCATCTTGCCATGAAAAAAAAAACAGTGGGTTGCAGGACCCCAAGGCAACGATGCTAGATGCTGTTCCCTGCACTGACTTCAATTTAGCTTTTAAATCTTCACTTTTGGGTCCACTGTGGATATACGAAGAGGTATCCTCCGAATCCAGCCAATTTGTCAAAAGCCCATTCATCAACGGACAACTGGTAGAAGGATAAATCGTCGAATAGGCCACTTCACACTAGGCCAATTCGTAAACTGGAGAATTGTCAAATGTGTATTGGTCAAACGGGAGGTTTAAACTCGTCTGGAGTCTTTGAGGGTCGAAAATGGGACCTCGTTGGCCACTGTTGATCAAGTATGCAGTGATGACCACAACAAAGATGACTAATGGACCTTTCTCTGAATACTTGGTTCTACCAGTGGGCCGCATCCAAGCACAGTGATCTAGACACAAATTCGCCCAAAATAGTTTATTGCGTGAGCATTAGTTCCCTGGTACATTCTCCGACTTTGGACTGGTTTGGAGCACACATATTCAAGTTTACAACGTCGCCATGGGATGGCACCACAGCCCTAGCAGTCGAAGATCGCTGGAGACTTCTCCCTTCGCCGATCTCTGAGGTGTGCAGTGGGGGACAGCGGGTGTATCACAAGGGCGCACGTCAACCCACCCGGGCCCCACCATTCACATCGCTTCGCGGCGACAGTCTGGATGGCTCATTACAAAATAGTAACCCACCCTGGGTCACCCGTACACGCTGCCTTGCGGGGCCCCTCCAGCTGCCCCAGTACACCCTAGCCACGCTGCACCTTGGTAGCTAGGTGTATCATCAAGCAGCCGGTGAGCGCTTTGGAGACCAGAAAAAACATTCCGTTCTCCAGCCTGCCACGCCGCCCTTGACGCGCAGTCATCTTACAATGTCACCGGGCCATAAGTGCCAATTATATAATGGAAAAACATCAATAAAATACTTCGGAGTTTTATCGCGAAACATAATATATTAATTGAAACGCAATATGGTTCAGAGAAAAAATGGGAACTTCAGATCTTTTGGAAGACTTTTGATTATGTATATGAAAACCTTGACTCTACAAAATATGTATTAGCTGTTTTTATAGATTTTACACGGGCATTTGAAACAATAAATCACAATTTTATTAGATTGATTGTACAGCATAGGGATTCGGGGAAAAGTACATGGCAGGTTAGAAAATTATCTCCTAGACAGATACCAAACAGTACGACTAGGATCGAAATATAGTAGGACAATTAGGGTAAAACAAGGAGTACCGCAAGGCACAGTTCTGGGTCCTCTACTGTTTAATTTATATATCAATGAGATTGCGCAAGTAAAACTAACAAGCAAATTATTCCAGTTCGCAGATGATACAGTAATTGTATACGCCCACAAAAATTATGAAGTCGCCGTTCGAGAAGTACAAGAAGACATTCACAATATTTTTCAGTGGTACTTTAAAAATCAGATTATCGTAAATACTTCAAAAACTCAAATAATGTGCTTTAGAGACCCTAGAAAAATACTATTAGCTGAATTACCCATTAAAATGCACGATAAAAATTGTAATAACTGTTCATGCCCAGCAATTGAATATGTAAAAATGTAAAATACCTTGGATTGTATATAGGCCAACATCTTAAATGGGACTCTGACATAGAGAAAGTTTCCAAAAAATTAAGGACACTGATGGCCTATATGTTTCACATTCAAGATATGGTCCTCCATTCTGTACTTAAAATGATTTACTCATTAGGAAAATCTGTAATACAATATGGAATTACTGTTTATGGTCACTGTGCCAAATACCTACAAAAAAAAGTTGGAAACTCCAAAAACAGATATTCAGAAGAATGGGTTGCCGAATCAAAAAAAGAAATGATTTAATAGACGATATACATAAAGAAATAAGCGCACTTTACTTTACTGATCAATTGAAATACCAAGCAGGCCTGTCGTCGACATAATCACAAAATATTTTTTTAATCAATTACCACAAAATAGAAATTGTTAAATAACATTTCGACCAAATAGGAAATATTTTGAACCATTAATAAAAACAAAGTATGGAGAGGCTACAAGAAAATATTATGTGCCTAAACTTCTTAACCAACTACCTGAGGAGCTGATTGAGTGCAAATATCCACATGCAATGAAAAAAATAGCAAGAATACGGATCAATGAACAGAAAAATTAAAAAAGTGTGAATTAATAAAAAGTACCAACATACGACCGTAACCACTGTATGAATTATATTGAGTATTAAAACAACGCTTTAAGATATATTATTAAATAGCAGTATGTACCTAATAGAGGCCCGTTCCACCGGTTATAGTGCACCTGTGTATGAACCGCTTCTTTTCTTATAATTTGTTTGATTAAACTCATAGAATGAGTTAAAACTGTACAAAACCTGGTTGTTAGTAGTCGCCTGCCGCGTCCCACACACAAGCCTTCTTGGCTTACGTGGGTACAGAGCGAAATGTATTAAAAAAAAAAAAAAGTTATTGTATTAGTGTGCACGGTGTCGTCGCCCCTGTATGCACAACAAAATAGCTCCGTTTTCCGTGCATCACGCACACATCCTTTACGCACACGCTAAGTGACCTTATCTGCCTGCACCAGGGAGAAGAGGGGTTTCAGGATTGTTCACCCCGCGGAAAAGTGCCGAGAGACTGCATTTACCATGCTTTGTTATATATAACCGCTGCGTTAAACACTAATGCATTCTTCGAGAATCAGCTTGATGGCAGCAGCTGTCTTTCGCCCCGAATTTTACTCAAAGAGGAGATTGTCTCTCCGTCGAACCCATGGTTTGGTTAAGGTCCAATCAATTCCTCCAATTTGCAAGTATCCGGTAGTGAATCCTGAAACACAGAGTCTCAAAAATATAAAGACCAGGTTCTGCATAAAGACGTCCACTCTGCTCCACTGCAGGCTACACCATGAAACTTGGTAAAACTGAGCAACGAGCAGATCTTATGATCCTAGACTGTCACATGTACTCGTGCAATAGGCGTACAGCTACCACGGCTGTACTGGATTTGTTGTCAAGAAAACTCTGCAAGCCTACGTTGGCTATAAACCTCAAGAACACGGCAGTCCCAAAAGCTCCAAGCAACCACATGCATGCTGGAGATCATGTGGAGGTTGAAGAACAGCAGGCAGGACAAATTACGAAACAAGAAGCAGGCAAGTCTGCTAAATTTGCATTCGAGTGTATGGTCACGTCTCTTACACGACACGTTGCATTGCAGTGAGCGGTCGGTCATGCACACACCACATTGTTTTGGATACCATGGCGAGGGTCAGCAACCCAATCGCTTCACAGATTTCTTCAGTACCCACACTAAAAAGGACAAGGAAACAGCGACAGAGTGCACTGCTCCCCCCAAAAGTGCCGACAACCCGTAAAGAGCCTCCTGCAGAGTTCAAGGTAAACATGCATTTTGTTTACGAGTCTGATGATTTATGTTGAGTCCTTTTTATCGTATAGGAGATGTTTACAGGAGAATTTCTTCCTTGCGAGACCAAAGTGGATGACGGCGCAAGGATAATAGTTTTCAGCACAGATGCCAACCCAGAGTTTTTGGCCTATTCACCGATCTGGTTTGCTGACAACACGTCCAAGATGGCCTCTGCAGTGGCATAGCCGGGAATGGGGGGGGGGGGGGAGGAAGCTTATGGGGCTAGTTTTTATTAAAACTAACCCTAAAACTAAAATGTGTGCTAGTTTTTATTAAAAAAAAAATAGCAAAGATAGAAGTTTCTGGCGCCTCTCAACTCGTGCATCGGCGACAGTACTTCCGAGTCACGTGCACAGTGATATCTCCGGGGGATCACGTCACTTCCGGATGGGCTCTGCGACCGATTTTTCGGTCCCTCCAGTGCTCCTCCTGCAATTCTTAACATTATGTCAGCCATGCTCTCGACCAACACGGCGTGTTGGAAGGAAGACTTGAACGATGTGGAGCAGAAGATGCTCAGTTATAGCGAATTTATCGGACTGATCGCTTACGCGGGCACACCGTCGAAACTGCAGCGCAGAGAGTGGTTGCCCGAACAAACCAAACAACTAGACATTAATCGAGACATTGCTGAAGCTCTTTAATCTATGTACGAATATTTACGCAGGGTGTGCTCTTGGCAGAGAATGGGACATCGGCAGATCGTTGGGTAGACCAAGCAGTTAGATCGCTTGCACGTTGGCGCACCAGACTTCTTTTTCGTGATTGTTAGTGCACTCCCCACACAAGGAAACAAGATATTAGAGATGTAGCACAAACAAACCCGGGAATGACTGCGCAGGGGGATGGTTTTGTTGACTTCCAGTTGATGGTGCCACAACAATTGAATACATTTTGGGGATAATAGACTTTTCCTGCATTGCTCTATGCTCAAAGACATTAAAAAAAAAAAAAAAAAAAAATGAGCACAAAATTGCACAAATTGCTAATGCTAAATTATAAACGACATCCCCCTAAGTATGTCAAACAGCAGTTCTGTAACCGCCACACGCGGCTGCAGATCGGCAAATAAGTGTTTTATTGTTTTTTCCTTTGCGATTACGCAGCGGAATCACTATTTCGGGGGAAGGAAGCATGTTTTCATTTAGTTGTGGAACGATAGGAAATATAAAACGCAAATTTTTTCAACCTTAAAATCGTTGCACTGATCCCAGCCCCGAGGCTGGTGCAAGATTGGGAACACACCAGGCACTGACTGTGCCTGTCAACCACCAGCATGGTGCAGGGCACCGCCCCCACAGAGCGCACAGCTGAAGAAAACGCAAGTCCGAAAAGGGTTCTAAGCTCGCTCACCCTTTGCAGCTTGCCCGGTTTGACCGCAACCGGCTGAACCTTATTTGCGGGACGCAGGGCGACTCGCTGAGTGCCGGTCGTAACCAGAGGCTTTGTGATCGCATCGGGCTCGGGGGCGTTTTCAGTCGACGAAGCCGCCGCCGACACCTACGGTTGACAAAGGCACGAGTAGTCACTCGTTTCCCGAACAACTCCGAACAAACTTGTTCAACAAGGCACGCGGTAGACGGAGCCTCCCCGAACCAGATAATATAATATTTATTGGCTCAGGAGAGCCGCGGCACCACAGAAAGGCAACAGCCCGTATGCCGCTTCTAATAATGGTGATTATAAGATGCTATGTTATATTACAAGGTTCGCTGAACAAAGAGGTGACAGATTGGAGAAGGACATAGCAGTCAGGGTAATAGAGACGGCTGAAGAAAGACGTAGGGTGACGTAATGTAAACCTGACGGCTGTTCGAAGTAGCCATGACTCGAGGTTTCCAACAGCCGTGCGGAACAAAGAGGGAATACTCACCCAACGTGCGGAACGCGTAAAAGTAGTCATGGTCCTTTGGGTGGTTGGCAAGGGGCAGCTCGGGCAGTCGAAATGGGAAAACAAGAGCGCATCCAACTGCACGGAACCCCAGCGCCTAGCGACTGCGCACTGCACGACACGAAATCACACGTCCGGCGTTCAAACGAAAACTGGTTGTTTCTGTCATGTTCCATGTTCCTTTTAAAACCGCCGCCCGTGAGCTGTGCGGCAGTCACTGCTCACGCTAATAACATATATATTTTTATTTTTACTAAACTAAGGTTGTATTAGTAATTATATTTATTATTTAAAATTAGTAGGTATGTTTTATCAAACAGTGCAAACCAATACAAATTTATTTACAGGCCGTTGGCGGTGGCGTCGCGTCGGGACCGCGTGACAGTCATTTTCAGTGTTGCCGTTGGAGGTGACAAAAATTTGAAGTTGGCTCCTTGGCCTTCTTGGCTACTTTTAATTTATATTCAGGAGAATATTTAGTACAAAGAATATTTATACTCGGGCAGAAAGATGACAGAATCTCTGACATTACAAATACCTTTAAAAGAAAATTATGAAAAGGCCTCCTGCGTTGCCCAGGGGGTGCTGCGAAAAGGGACTTGTTAGGCCTTGTTTTGGGTAGTACAAACTTTAGCGTCTCAAACTGTCACGCATGCAGAAGTGTGCCTGCTCTGGTGCAGAGCGTGAGATCACGATGAATATACAAAGAAACAACAAAAATTTGAACGCTGTCAAAGCTAAGACGCTTAGAGCGCGAGCCAAGAGATGTCCGTTTCACGCGTTCCAAAATAGACATGACAAAAAAAGAAAAATGAAAGCGTCGCGACACAGATGTATTGACGTCACCACCCAGAGATAAGAGACACGTACCCTTGGCACCTTTGATTGTCTTGCGGCGTTGAGTCTGGCAGATTTCAGGTGTTCAAAGGTGTTTTTTTGTTCTTCAGCATCAGACAGAATTAAAAAAGCTCAACCAACGTGCCATACGTAGTGCGAGGCTCAATCAGGTGAGCTTGTACTACCCAAAATGAGGGCGCTGCAGTTTGTTCAAAGCTTCAGCGCAGGAGGCCTATACTGAAAGAGCAGGTCAATTACAAGTCCACAAACATAACATAACCGGAAGCACCAGCTGCGTTAGAATCAGCCTTCCTTTGCAAACTTAGTTGTTTGCTTTTGTTTTCTAACAGGCCCAGAAATGATACACGGTATCATTTCTAGGCACTACTGCGGGGTTTAAAAATGATAAGAAAAAGACTTGACACTTCCCGACTATCGCGATAATGAGCGGCCGCTTACAGGAGCGTTTCTGTAGTGTTCCACATCTCGCAGAAGATGCGGTTAGACTCCTGTCGCTTCCAGTATCGAACACGGATTCAGAGCACGTGTTTTCTCAAGTTTCACTAACAAAAACTCAATTCAGAAACAGATGAAGCTGGACGTCCTTGTGGCGATTCTCAGTTCGGGCTGCGGCTGCAAGAGAAAACGACCTCCACATTTGACGTGCCCATCGAGCTTCTAAAAAACGTGCCCTCAATTACCCTAAATGTGGGAGCATTTATTCACGTTGATTAAGGCTGTACATAGCCTCATTTTATCGCTTCGTATTACGATTCCTTTTTAGAAAAAACAGTGGCGACATTTTTGGCGCCAAGACAAATAAAATGGCTCCTTTTGACCTGTGTTTTGGCTACTTTCACCAACCGCCCAAAGGCAACACTGGTCATTTTTACTGGGAGATGCTATTTGCACAAGGAGGATGGAAGGGTAGGAGAGGGCACGATGTCAGCCGCGTAGCCTCCACAAGCCATGCTCTTTTGACGCCTCGCCTCTTTCTCATTTTCCTCCTTCCTCTCCTCACTTATCAGCCCAACACACTGACCTCAATGACAATTGGCCCAATATGACCACATCACGTGACCGTAGCTAGCCTTCGATCTGATAAAACCTACCGGACGGAGTGCGCGCAAGCCTGCAAGGAATCCTCCTACAATCAACCATCCATCTCGCACGTAACATGTCATGCGCACCAATCGCCAGAGAGATCTGCGGTCACGCTGGGCACAATAATTTTTTATGCAACGTGCCCCCTCCCTTGTATTTGCACCTCAACTGCCTCAACAGCTCGAAATCACATGAGATGACGTCATCAATGACGTCACGTGGACTAAATCACGCGACATAGTTGTGACGTCACGCACACTGGTCATGTGACTGACTTTTTTTCTAGCTTTATTTTTTTTATTGATTTAGTTTGATTGTTCTTGTTCTTTGCTTGGCATTGTGCACTAGAGCCCTATATAGCTCCTACGGAGCAGAGTAACGCAATTCTTTGATCCGCATGCTTTGCTGACAACATGGCCGACAGAGCAGCTCGGCGCGAGTCACGTGGTACTCAGGGTTCCAGGAGGCGGCTCGTCCTATGGGAAAACACGGAGATCGTCGCAACACGGCTGATTAAAAAATAAACGCCGAGTTAACACTTTTCGAAACTAGTCTGTCGTGAAGTTGGTAAAGCACTAAACACTTTATCAAAGTTTTAATAATATTGGACGCGTGTGAAAATTTTGAGAAGGCGATTTCCAAGGCAATGGCGTTTGAAGCAGATGATTTTCGTACGCAGCGGAGGTGGACTTTCTGGGTTGGGAACGGGTCACGTGGACGGTGCGACGTCGCCGCGTCGTCTGCTGCATGATGCCGCTCAGGCAATGTTTTTTTTTTTTTTAAGGTTCGTCCTTACATGGCACGAGACTTAGCGCAAATTATTCTAAAATGTTCCTTTATTATGTCAAAAGCTATTGATGTTCCGTACATCCCCACAATATTGAAGAAACAACGATTTTCTCACGTTCCCCATACATTTCTGATCGGAGTTGGAACCCCCGGGAGTTCGCCGCTAGTCGGCGAGAGATGGCGTTCTACATTGCGCTACTCTGCTCCGAAGGAGCTATATAGTGCTCTACTGTGCACGACGCCACCAATACCAGACTCTAAATGAACTTCGAAATTCAGCTGACAACAAATGGTTTATTGTATTATTACCATTCATATGAGAAATACAAAGTAATAAAAAAAAGATCCCCCTCATAAAAAAATAAAGCTAGAAAAAAAAATCAGTCACATGACTGACGGCACAGACAAATGACTGACGGCAGATAAAGCAAGTCCAAAGGTGCATTTGCAGACAATTCAAAGCGGCGTTTTAAGCCGTGGTGGCTGACGTTGCGTCATAGTTGTATTGTGGCCGTCCGGAGCTCTTCCACCGATGCCGCCTCCCGCGGGCTCGTGTTACGACTCACGCAGCACGGCCAGCAGCAGACGCCGCAAACTCTCCAGTAGCAGACGACGGGAGAAACTTCCTCTGCCGGGAGAACACAGTACATTTCGGGGATCTACAGGGTGATACAAGGAGACGCCAGGCTCTTCAAATCGACCGGAAAATTCGGTTTCTTAACCTATCGCGCTACGACTTTGTGCAGCGTTGCCCACAGATGGTGCATTTTTTTTGTAAAATTTGCAAAGAGCGAACTTACCTGAGGAAAAACTAAAGAAAGAAAATGCTTAGCTCCTATGGAAACGCTGCGATGCCACCGGTCTGCAAACAACACGGTGCCGTTTCGCACGGGAGACAAGAGATGGCGCAAGTGGTCGCGACGCCAACTGCCGCCAACGAACGAGCCTACGATGCCGAGAGCCTGCGTCTTTTCTTTAGCAGACAATCTTTTCGAATCAAAAGCGGCGCAAGCTTTTTTCATATCAGTTGTTGTTTTTGTTTCTGCGACTGTCGCCCCCTGCGGAATGCGCGCCGCTTTTGAGTCGAAAAGATTGTCTGCTAAAGAAAAGACGCCGGCTCTCGGCGCCGTATGCTCGTTCGTTGGCGGCGTTCGTTGCGCCATCTCTTGTCTCCCGTGCGAAACGGCGCCGTGTTGTTTGAAGACCGGTGGCGTCGCTGCGTTTCCATAGGAGCTAAGCCTTTTTCTTTCTTTACTTTTTCCTCAGGTAAGTTCGCTCTTTGCAAATTTTACAAAAAAAATGCACCATCTGTGGGCAACGCTGCACAAAGTCGTAGCGCGATAGGTTAAGAAACCGAATTTTCCGGTCGATTTAAAGAGCCTGGAGTCTCCTTGTATCACCCTGTATTTCACGCAGCGGATAACGCGGGCCTTTTCACACTTCGATACTGGCGCCATCTAGAAGTCGCGCGTTCAACCACTTTATGAGCCGCGCGCCATCTGGGGTCTGAAACGGACGAAAAAATAGAGGTACCGCGCCCTCTTAACACCTCGGCATGCTAAGTGCTTAGCGCTTAGCATGCCTTAGCACTTAGCATTAGGGATGTCGCGAACCGGTCGAGTTTCGAGTTCGACCAGGTTCGACTTTATGGAACTACTTGTGAAAAGTTAGACAAAGGTTAGACCCAGGTTTGACTGCTATGCGCATGCGCGACAGGCTGGCCAATTGGTTTCAGATTGCATAATGATGGCTAAGGGATGAATTAAGGGCAGCACTGATTGGTTATTTCAGTTAATACAGTACAAAAAAAAAAAAAAAAATTAACTTCTTCAGTGATTGGAATTAGTTTCTTTTAATTGCAACTGTTCATAAAATTAAAATAACCCTTTGCATAGAAAAAAATTCTCCAAACCTAGACATGCTTGTATCAAGGTCGGGCCACACTGTCCACAAAGTAGAACCGGTTGAATTTGGTTAAAAGTTCTAAGGTTCGTCGAACCGGTTGAAACCAGTCGAACCCCGAAAGTTCAACCTAAAAATCCGGTTCGACAAAAGTATGCGACACCCTACTTAGCACCACCACATAAACTGCCTCGGTCAATGGGTCTTTCGTATTGTGGGTGACTACATATGTGCAGCTTATGATATTTGAACTTTTTCAAAAGAACTTACACACATTCACTTGTTCTTCCACAGCATTCGAGAAAGCTGTCTGCACAACAAAGATCTAGATCAGCAAAGAATGATAGATAAATACAAATGACCAGAGCTGAGAAAGTTCACACTTTAATTTCAGATTGTATATTCTGCAACGAGGGTAGCAAAGTTTACAAACCAGGGATATACCTAGTTTTTCGTTTCAACAAAAGCAGCCAGCCTGGCTGCTTCTGGAAGACCGAGGTGCCAGGATTAAACACTCAGTTCAAACTTGTGCGGAATCACGGCACATCAGGAAATAAAATTATGAGCTATGAGCTTGAAGAAAGCTCTTCACAAAACAAAGACGATAAGTTAAAGTTGCGTGGCATGAGGTGCTAGCGTGTTGGTCAATACCATATTTACTCGAGTGATAGCTGCACTATTTATGAACAAGACCCTTCCGCCTACTTTCCAACAGAACATATATATACAGCCAATCATTGTGTTGCGCATAAATAACATAGCGAATCACCACATCGAGAACATGATTCTCCATACAAATGCAATCTTCACAGATGGTATCTTCGCACGAAGACATTATCTCTGTCCTGAAAACAGCTGGAATCATGCTGTCGATCGCGGTGATTGGCAATCTGCGTGCTCCGCGGAAAAGCAAACCCTCAGGTTTTCTTCATAAACAGTGCGGCTATTACTCGACTAAATACGGTAGCTCCGCTAGCACTTTACACGTCCTTCAATTATTTCTGAGAGTCATTGTGCTCTGCTCCTTCCTCATGACGATGCTTGTTGGGGTCATCTGGTTTCATTGCAGGGAAAAGCAGCACCTCCTGTAACACAAACATCACAACATCATTTGCCTACCCCCAGCAATATCAAGCAAAACAGTCTGCACCAAGGAAAATTAAAGGTTTGAAAGTGGAAGGAACCGAAAAAGAGAGATCATCTCTGTTTTCTTTTTCTTTTCTTTTCTGACGTTTCCACTTTTGAACTTTTCACTTTTCTTAGTTCAACCTCAAGGTAATTTATACCGTGATCATGGAGTATGTAGTCACAAAGAGTCTCAGCGATTAATTTTGAGGTGTGCCAAGAAACAAAAAAAAAGGGGGGGGGGGGGGGGGAGGGGGTTTGTGTTGAGTTGATTGGGGGTTAATGGCACATCAGCATCTAAGGCTATAATGCGCCAAGAGTCTAAACTATTGCAGAAGAACGGTTAAAGGGAAGAAAGAGCTATAGTAACTGGTGATGTGATAAAACTATGAACATGCACGTGTATAAGTGTAAAAGATATGGTCATGAGTTCGGGGTGGAAAATAAAATCACAGTCGGTGTATAAGGCCAATATCGGTGAGAAACTTAAATATGCGATCACGTGAAATGAGTGGTTCATCACCTAGAAGCAGGGCTAGGTGCAGTGGGACATGTTCTTTATATAGTTGCGCGAAGTGTTTGCGACGGTGCACAGCCCCCCACCGAGCCCAACAAGGGGATAGGTAATGTGTCATAACAAGAGTGGCCTGGCTGACACAGTTACACTACCAGTGCTGCCGGGAAACTTTAACCAAGTGTGGATCTGGACGAGGGTATCTGTCACCACCCAAGGTTAGCACTTGCCACCGAAGAAGGTGAAATAAGAAGGAAGAGGAGAAGAAGAAAGGTGAAGAAAAGAGAGGTGGAGAAAGGCGACTGGGACTGAATCCTCCTGGTAGGGTCAAGCCAGGAAACCCGTCTACAAGAAGCAGGGGCCGAAGTGATATATTGCCTCACCCGGGGGGCCCCCGAAGGGTCCAAACCTACCCCGGGCTCAGCTCCCCAACCCCCAGGATCCCCCTTTCCCCGGATACGGATTAAGCCACACACAGCCAGGCATGGGTGGGCAAACCCACACGGCTCGGGGTTTGTAGTGACGCCACTCACTAAGAACCAACTAAAGTAGATGCCCCCTGCGTGTGGGCATGGCGGCCCACGTGGCTGGAGTCCGTGGAGATGCCATTCACCACGCACTTTACACCTTATGTGTAAGCGCCCCCTGCGAAGGGGGGAGGGGGGGGAGGGTGTTAACAGGAGTTGCCCCAAGTCAAAGAAACTGTAAAGGACCGGCAATAAAGTGGTTTCGGTAGAAAAATCCTCCAAGTCTTCCAATTGGATCGTTTGGTACCGCTGAAGAGAAGCGTGAACAGAGACAATGACAACTGCCAAAAATGTATGTTCTTGAGTGCAACAATATTTAATCAATTAACATTCCACCCAAGGTCCCTCCAACTGAGCATTAATTCCGCCTGTTTATTTTCCTCTGTCTGCTACAACACGTGATGCTTCAAATGAGAGCCTGACATGCCCACGATAATGATGTTAGAGAAATTAGTCCAAGCATGTTTATTGCCACTAACAGTGTGTTTTTTTTTTTCCTGCTCCACTCGCCAATATACTGCAAAGTCTTATTTCAGAGACCTCAACTAGAGCACTATGTATAATTAATGAGAACCTGTAGAAGAATGACTCACCTTGATGTTGTTGGAGTCGGTGAGGAACATCACCAGGCGATCGAGGCCCATGCCCCAGCCAGCTGTTGGAGGCAGGCCATACTCCAGAGATGTGCAGAATGTCTCGTCCACCAACTGAGCCTCATCATCACCAGCCGCTTTGTCCTGAAAGACCATAGTCCTGTCATGTTCAAAATACATCACACCTTTTACCGAACAGTTAGATCTTCCTTGTAGCTTTTCTCATCTTCTGGAATCCACCTGTTTACACAAAAGTCCCCTCATACAGAGAGGCTCCTCACATTTTCCAAGTTTAATATCAGAGACACCAAACAGGTGCAATTAGAAGCCTGAAGTCCCCTTCATAGAGTATGTTTTGTGTCCGTTTGCAGCACAACTGATTTCCAACACCTAATAATTTTTTTGCGCCTCAACTCAAGAACCAGTATTATGTTTCAGCTTGACAGGATAGGCAAAATCTCGACTCAAAATCGCACAAATAAAGAGCAGAAATTTCCTCAAGAAAAGAGCACTTCCAGACATCCTCCGAGACGAAGAGAAGAACCGAAAGACTGACCTTGGCCTGCTGCTCAAAGCGCTGCCTCTGCACCAGGGGGTCGTTAAGTTCCGTGTATGCATTGACCACCTCCTTGCGGGCAATGAAGAGCTCAAAGCGCTCCGTGAGGCCCTTAATGGACCGGTGCCACTTGGACAGCGGGCTCATCACTTCCGGGTGGTCGCACAGGAACGTCGGGTTCACAAACTGCTCCTCCAGGAAATGGCCCACCAGCTTGTCCAGTAGCCGGGCTGGCGTGCGCGGCGGGGTACACTCCACCTGGTGCTTCACGCAGAGTTCCGACAAGAGGGACGTAGACTCTGCACAGCAGAAACACAAATGAAATGTTACAGTTCTCAAGAAAAAAGACATCGGGGAAAAATTGGCAATCTAGTGCAAACTAAATAGAAAGAACAAAAATAAAGTATCACATAAGCAACTTTTTTTCTTTACGACTTTGAAACAATTTAAACCAATCTGACCAAAAGTGTGGGTAAGTTATGGAGTATATATATAAACTGATCCCAAGAATCCCTTCACAGCTGCATGTATGCTTGCTGCCATTTCAAGAAGTGCAGTTAAGGTGGGTGCAGTCAACAATTGAACCCGCCGTAGTGATTTGTGCGACATGCCGCTGACCAATGGTTTCGTAGACAGTCTTCTCGTCGGATGTACTCCTACTCATTTGAAACCCCACAACATAATTCCCAACGTTCTAAAAAATTCTCTTTCACATTATCTGCTGCTTATAAAACCTGAATCCCCCATACTCCAATGTGTGCAAGCATTACGCCGAAGATAAGAAACTGTTTAAAGAATGCAAAGGCACAGACGACTATCGTGCTGTCCACATGCCTCACCTGGAGAGCTCAGGTTTTCCGGCGAAGGCAGCGGGGTCCCCAGGGCTTTCTCGAGGTCGGGAAGCATCCGCACCCTCCGGAACGGAGGAGTGAAGTCGATCTCGACAGCCTCACCATCGGGGCCGTCCGGATGGTAGGTCACCTTGTACGATCCCGTCAGGGACTTCACCATTCCTGACGAGAGACCGAGCCAAACCAGAAAATGCCATAGAGTATACCACAAGCTGTCGCGGTCAGCAATCTCGTGACCCACCTGAAAGCATGACCTCGGTCATGTTCATCAAGTCGTTGTAGTCGGCGTAGGCCATGTAGAACTCGCAGGTGGTGAACTCAGGATTGTGCGTCAGGTCAATGCCCTCGTTACGGAACTGGCGCCCAATCTCGTAGACCCGATCCATGCCACCGACCACCAGCATCTGTTGCCAGGCGACCAAGAACTGCTCCTCAAGCTCTGCTCTTAACTTTCATCCCGTTCCCAAATTACTTAAAGACAACTCCACTCAGTTCCAAAAATTTCGGGGTAATGGATGACTCCATATTGTCTTCATCTGTTTCCCAAAAATTTAAATCTTTCGCATGTCATCTTCCTTAGACGGAATCGCAAACTGAACCCAAAACCTTGGCTGCAGCACGTCCTTTGTATCTCAGCTGACTCTGCATCCAACACCACTATGGCCTGAGCACATCATTTATAAATGCAGTCAAAGTTTGTAAACAAAACATTATCTGGAGAGGGGGGGTATGCTACGTCAGAATTAACAATATTAACCTCTAGTGTACCTACTCCTGGTGCGGCATGTTCCTATATGCTGCAACCAGTGCACAGGCGCACGCATGTCCCATGAACTGTGAATATGCCGCTAGAACATCTGTGGGCTTTACCCAGAAAGGTAAAAACAACCCGAAATAGAAATGTCTCCGACAAAGCTAACCGTGCCACACATCACAGGCCAAATTTAGCCGATTTCGTTGACTAGGTACAGCCCAAAATTTGTTGGCCATTTTAATAAACACTTAGACCGAATTACTGTAATATTTAACTTGTGAACTTCCTAAAAGATACTAAAGACAACTCCATTAGTCTCTCCATAACAAAATTCAAGCAGAGTTTCCCGTTCAGAAGCCTCTAAGAACATTGAGGAGGCACACGAAAACCCTCTTTCGAGAATAAGTCTCTTTTCAAATTCAAGATGCGTCCAGTCAGAAAGAAATGTGAAATGCTCAAGAAGAAAAGGAGACCCTGGCAACACATAAGGCAAACACCACTGTTGGCACTGACAGCGTCTTCCATCCCGCATCAAGAACTCAGAAGAGCAGACAGAGAAGAGTGGCACGACTGGGCATGTAAACCATGAAACACATAATGTGCCCTCCAAACAAACATGAGCGAGTGAGGTAAGAAACACAGGCAATTAAAGGTGAACATCACAGTCGACATACACCGGAACACTGTGAAACTTTTGAGATGGCATCAGCACTTTCATGTCTGGGAAATATGAGCGATAGTTTCAATCTCAGGTCACAACTAGGATGCCTTTAGACTAGCAGGATTGAAACATGGACCAGTAGACAAGAACATTTGAAAGCAAGCGAAAGAATGTGGCCCAACCTTCAGGTAGAGCTCAGGTGCAACCCGCATGTAAAGGTCCATGTCCAACTCGTTATGGTGCGTGATGAACGGCTTCGCAGTGGCGCCACCAGGAATCATGTTCATCATGGGAGTCTCTACCTGCCACCAGATGCAACAAAATGACATGAGACATTTCCAGTAACTCCCCTCACACACCAAGGAACTATTCTTTCTTTACAACAGTGCATGCTACATCTTGGCACCAACACAACATCGGCTTTCTCACGCTCTACTCATACCCTGTTAAACAAACATTTCCTAACCTACCGTAAACCCCCCCCCCCCCCCCCACAAGCACCCACTTCGTTCAAGTGCCCACTATTAACATTTCCCAAACTTAGGAATTCTGCAAATTATATGTTAAGTGCCCGATTTGACTGGACAAGTGCACGTTGACCCAGTTTTCAGTGAAAGTGGGGTGGGCACTGCCCCGGTATTTTATGGTAGCTTGGGCCCCAGATAAGAATCAGTCCACTACACTATGTACCTAGTAGTTTTGATCCAAGTAGCCTACCAGATGCAACAGAGAACTTACTACAAATAATGCAATCACTTGTGCGTGTTAACTGTTGTGTTCTGAACGTTATCAACTGCCATTGGGCAATGCTGCCACGCATGAAATGGGGCTTTTTAGAAAAGAGCAACTCACCTCAAGGAACCCCATGGAGTCGAAGAACTTGCGGACATAGTTTAGCACCTTGGAGCGCATAATGAATTTCTGTCGAACGTTCTCGTTCATGATCAAGTCCAGGTAGCGCTGCCTGAACCGAGTTTCCTGTAAGGGACAAGACAAATATAAGTCATCACAGAAGCCACAACTCCGAAATAATGCGGGCAGTAGAGGTTAGCAAAAATGGACTGATGGTTGAACAGCAAGTAGCACATCCTACCTTGTCCTTGAGACCAAAGTGAAGGTGTGGAAGCATGTGAAGACAAGGCGCCAGCAAAACCATTTCCACGGGGACAATGCTCAGCTCTCCCTTTTTCGTCTTGCCTTGAAAAATAAAAATAAAGAAAGATTGTAGATTAAGTGGAGTAAGTAACAAAACCAAACCCTGCCAGAAATTGCCTTTCGTCCTTCAAAACAAATGTCTACTTTCTCTGCTTGCATCCCACCGCTTGAAAATACTCTATGATTTCACCTGGATGTCCAATGCAGCCAAGGATGTCTCCTCTTCTTAGTTTGGCATTCATCTTCACAAACGCTTCCTCTGAGGTGTAATACCTGTACAGAAACAAAAAGCAGAAATATATATTTCCTTCGGTCACCACCGCGGACCATTCGACTGACGTCATAAAAAACCTGCCTAAAAAAAGTTGCAAGGCACCTCTTCTGTTCGGGATCCCACACCGAGTCAAGTAAAGTCGGCTAACCCGAACAACCTTGGCAGCGACAGAATGGTCAATTGCGCAAACAACTGCCTCGAGCAAACGACTCTTAGGGTCTCATGGTCTGAAGCCGCCAAACAAGATTCAGAAGGATGGAAAGGAACTCACGAGGCGTTGGCCATGACCTGGATCTTGGTTCCTTCGCCGCGAAGGTCGTAAAAGATGAGCTTGGTCCCAGATTCACGCTTGGCGTGAACTCTTCCAGACACGGACAACCGGACGTCTGTCAGCACCTGGCCTGCCTCGAGCCCCTCGTAGAGCTTCACAAACTCGGTCAGAGACGTCGACACGTGGAACTTGTGAGGGTACGGGTGATCCCCGGCTTCCTTGAGCTGGGCCACAGCCGCTGATCGCAGCCGAAAGAACTCCTGGAGCATGCGGAGAAAACGGCAACCTTCAAGTAGGGCGGGATATTTCGGGTTCGAATCTGGCTCCACGCCATCAATGTGAAGCCGAGGGTAGCCCTGGAGATAAAAACTGAACCTGGTTTTGTTCCGAATTCGAGAACTGGAAAAGAAGCTAAGGACCGTTTTGGCGAGGTATCTTAAATCTTGAATACTGCACGCGATTTATTTTTTTGTGGTTGCTTAATTTTCTGCGAATTCTACAAATGAAAACAAAGATTTATATTTAAAAAAAACTACTGCGTACTGAGTAAATAATCCTTATTGGGATGAAAAAAAAATATAAGAGAAGGAGGCACGGGCCTCAGAATGAAGGCGAAACGCAACTCAAGTTGAACATAACTTATGTGACTAGCCAAAAGTCTTTTTCGAGCTGCCTGATAAAGTTATCCAATGTGGAAATAACAACATACGTGAAAAATTGTCACTAAAAAAAATAGATATACTGTAAACGACAAAATTTTCGCGAGGACCTAATTTTCGCGGATTTCGCGAATCGCCTAAAAACGCGAAAAATACATCCTGCGAACAATTCGAGCAATATGTGAACGCTACGGAAGCTACACTCGATTCGCGAAAATTAGAACCCGCGAATAATTTCAAATTTTCAGCTTTGGCCCGATTCGCGAAAATTTGAGCCCGCGAAAATTATGTCGTTTACAGTATGTACATATAATTTGTAATGCCACCAGGCCTTAAGAGTATGAGAATAAATAAATAATCACCTGCTGCGTGCATCTCCGAAAGCTAAATATGAAGCCAAAGCAATATCTAGAAGTGAACTCAGTGGAACTTTACCTAAGGTCACAGGCCAAAAGATGGCAACCACTATCCATGGTGATGCAATGCCAGAAAAACATTACATCAACCAAAGTTACAAAAAAAAAAAAGGAACACTTTGAAGTGAGATGTAGCCAACTGGCGGGTCCGGAGTTCTGGCTGAGGCAGCTAGGAACATCCAAAATGGTTAGTAAAGAAGCCTACAAACAAAACGCACATTGGGATCCATGGTTTCTTCATCCTGGGCTGCAGCTGACTCAGGCTTTGGCCCTCCGGCAGATGCCTTCTCAGACTCTTGCTCCCTCTTCAGTTTCTCCTTCTCTGCTTTTTCCTTGGCCTTCTGCTCTGCCTTCTGCCTCCGCTTGAGTTCACTGCAATTGAATTAAGCACACACAAGGTATACAGACAACCAAACTCATCACTGCAAGCTCCGTATGCAAGAAACAATTAGGTATTAAGGCTATACTGTATAGCAAGGATGCCATCACCTTAGCAAGCACCATTTCATCTATAAATCTTTTAGAGCACACAAGCTATTTTATGAATGACGGAGACCAAAGACTAAGAAAAAAATAAGTAAAAAGCCGACAACAGAGCTGTGAACATGCGAGCACGGCAGCTCGAGGGTAAAGCAGCACCAGTGACATCACTCAAACAAGGGGTCACTTGCTTCAGGCATCAGGCATAATGTATCTTTTTAGGCATGTGCCTAAAAAGGTACATGTTCAATCTCATCTGCATTTCACTCAACCTAATCTGAAATATCCGGACACGATCAAAAACGAAAACGGCCAACTAACAGTGCTCACTCCACTCTGCCATTCTTTGTTTTCCAACCCTACTCAGTGGGCACAAACACTGCACACTAAGAAGGATGTTACCATTCACTAAAATGTCGCTAAAGGTAATTCAATAGTTCCCAAAGATGCACACTACCTTCAGAAAGTGTACCAAGAGACGATTAAGCACAACAAACTTTACAACTTTAACAAACAAAAAATTATCTCCTCGCACAGTGCCTAAACACATTCAATGCTGAAACCATAACTGTTATGACTCCCACTTGGCACTGCACGGATGTCTAATTGGAATGGTGTCACTACTACATCTAAGAAAACTCTGCACCAAATGTTGACTTCAACTGAAAGCAATGCAACTAGGTTACGAGTTGTGACTCAGAGATCCCTCAAGGAAGGGACCACACCGAATCCAAGTCCTGGACCTTGCGTCCCAGAGGCTATAATGGAACATCAAAGCCACAGGGAGCTAAAGCAAACCAAAAACTGCTCCTTCTCTACAGAAGATTATAATTGTGAAAACTGTGCCACACAGTTTAACTCCTTGTTCCGGAAGATTAGTGTACAGTAAAGAAGCAAGACAGTAGTATCATGCATGAGTTTTAATTATTCCAATTACATTTTTACAATAAGAAATTTTGATTTACTATGTTTCTGATGGATGCAATGCAGCTAACATGCTTTGTTAGCTGCATTTCGTGAAAACACATTTCATGGACACGCATTTCATGAATACATTATGTTTCGTGGACACATGCCCCTACAAGGTTACTGAGGCATGTTTACCCAAGCCTAGAGGCCCACCTCATCTCTCTCCACTGTAAACCAGGCAAGACGCAAAAAGTTTGTTGCAAAAACAGCAGGGTTGTGTTCGACAAAACGTCGCAAGGTCTGTCAATGAAACAACACGGGAAGCCTTCCAATGAAACAAACTGCCGATGAAACGTTGCATGTTAACGAAATGATCTGTCGATAAAACATTGTTCGATGAACTGAATGCTCGTTTGTTGTCATTTTGGCATGGACCTCGTGACATTGGACTTCTCTGGATAAGTAAGTAAAAGGTAAAAAGATGTTGACCAATCACCAACCTCGAAGCCCGAGATGCCAGTCCCACAGTACAAACGCGACTTGAGATAGCCGACGGACAGACACTCGTCTGCCATGGGAGCAGACGGCTGTACCGTAGCAGGCGCTGGCACACTGGTCTCAAGGACATCACCTGGGCCGTGCCAGACCATTGTCTAAATTTTTGCATCATGATTTCTCGAGGTACTACTTTCTAGTCTGTGTACTTTTTGTTGTTCACAAAGACAAGAGTAGGAGCAGTTTTCGTAATTTTTCAACAAGGTCTTTGCTAAAAACGAAGTCATTCCAAAGGTTTTTTTTATGCCGCCATATCATGAACTGCGTGACTGCGGAACACTACGAGAAAGGTGCCCAATCGTATTACCTCGCTGCTTTGCATTATAGAAAAGGGGCGATACCGAACTCGCGCAATTCTTTCAGATGTTGCGCGAGAATATGCGCAGCAGTCTCCCCACAGCGTTGAATCGTAGTTGTAACCAAACATTCTAGCAGACGATCACCAACGCGGAAACGTTGTTCTGGAGCGAAAGGTTAAACTAGGAAAAGCAACCACAAAAAAATGTCAGTGTAATTCCGTTTCTCTTGCGCTGTACGAAGACGCTGACACCACCTAGGACACGTAGTTATAAAAAGCGCAGATGATGGCAAAACACGTGGATACGCGATCGGCCATTTATGGTCCTTCCAATCGTGCCAACAATAACCCCATCCTTCTGCTGCCATGTACTAACGATCAAATGATAACATTTGAGCGCTTCATTTGTTGATTTAGTACAAACAAACGTGCTTACTTCTTGCTTAGCGGTGTGCCGGCATCAGCCATTTTCGGTGTTCGAACTTTGAACGCGTGTGCGTATGTCAGAGTGCTGTTAACTTCTTTGGCCAACAAAAGTCAGTGGCCAAAGTCGCCAGGACGCGGTCTAAAAGTCGCCAGTTTTAGCGAAAAGTCGGTAAGTAATTATGCTTTTACGGGATTCTTTTTTTTTTTCGACTAGATAAGATACGTGAAGGTTTTTATTTTTTTAAACAATATATTAAATTACTTTTTGTGGTGACGAAGTGCTCGCCAACACCTTGAGTGACTCAAGTGACTCAAGTCTTCGCCCGTGTCGTTCTGTGTTTGTTGTCCCTTCGTATCTCCAGTCTCGGGTTTTCAACTATGACAACCACTGAGATCAGTGACGTCAGTGATCCAGTCAAGGCGTTGGCGAAGACTTCGGGTTTACTACGGTTGATCGAATGCCATTTCATCGAAGCACGTTTTAGAGAATGGGCACGTTTTATCGAAGCACGGTTTAGAGAAAGCACAGCCTCAAGAAACGCCGTTTATCGAAAAGGGGACGCTTTTTTTTAAAAAAAAAAGCGTTCCTACTTCGCGCGTGTATCACTGGTGCGCGTGTTAACCCAGGCCCCCCGCCGCTTCGCGGCGGCAGTCTGCGGCGACTCATTACAAAAATGTTAACTCACCTACCCGTATACGCCGCTTCGCGTCGGCCGAATTCGCTAAAAGGAGGCTCATCGCCATTTTTTATAAACTGGGTTCTCTATAAAGGGATTCGATAAACTGAAGTCGGTAAAACGGCGTTCGCTAAAACGAGCTTCTCTAAACCGCATGCCTCCGAGATCTCCTGGTCCAGGAACAAAACAGCGTTGGGAAGACTGCATCTGATTCATCCTTATCGAACAAAACTGCTCGCTTCAAAACGCGTTTTTTTTTTTCTTTTTCTTTGATGATTTACAAGAGATTTTCCCGAAACCTGCTAGATAATACTTCACTCTTCAGGCGCGCCTTCGCCACCTACTCCACAGAGAAGAGCCTCCAGGAGGAAATCAAGGTCGTAACGTCGGATCTCCGCAGCAACGGCTACCCTCGACGGTTTATTCTTCGGATACTCGAGAAGTCAAGGGATCCACCCGTAGGGCGCAGCATTCCCCCCTCCGATCGCGTCTGTGTGCCCTACATTAGCCGCACCCGCGAGGCCAGCGAGGCCAGGCCCTTTCCCGCGTCCTCGGTCGCTACGGGATTGCGGTGACTCATAAGCCCGTGTTGACAATCGGTCATAAATATATCCCCCCCCCCCCCTCCCCCCCCGAAGGATCGGCCCCCCAAAGAAACGGCCACACAGTCGACTCAGTCGACTTCGAGGGAAGCACCGTGCTGTCCTTGGAGAGGAATTGGTGAAAGCGGTGAAAGCGGCTCTTCGTTGAGTCTTGATTCATCACGCACAAAGGGGAACGTGAATCGTTCTTCGGGCTCCCTGCCCAGCAGCTACGTCTCGGGACTGCGTGACGTTAGAAAGACTTTCAAATCCCTGAAAAAGGAAGTGGTTCTAAATGATTCGGAGTTTGAGAATGTCTTCGTCTTCACGTCAACCAACGTTGCCTTGCATCACCCTCACGCTCAACAGCGACAACTGTCTGCTTTTTCTTCTGCCTTCCCCTCTCCACTGGAGAGAGAAGCAATAAAGTTGAAAGCTGTCCGCTGGAAGCCGTCGGAGAGCTATCCCACTAACCTATTTTCCTTTTTTTTTTTTTTTTTTTTTTTTCAGACGAGGGTTACGCGTTTATGAGCCTTCTTAGCGAATACCCGTCTACGTAGCTTCAGCAACGGCAATTTCCCTGGTTAGCTTAGAGCGCTCCACTGGAAATGGAGAGGTCCCTGGTTCGATACTATTACCAGGCCCAGGCTATGGGCACAGGCGGATTGTTTCGGTCTCGCGACAGTCACCGACCAAAGGAGGTTATTCTCCATGCACCGACCTGTGTGGTTCCCCTTCTCCAGGGATTATTATTGTCATTACTAGGTGGCGCAAGCTACCGCCCGTTACAGAGGGTATAGCCATATTAACATCCATCCACCCGAAGGCACTGTGTGAAGGTGTCAACCACGTGTCAACGTGCATTGCGGTCTCCCGTTAACCTCTTTGTTGGTCGCTGCGGTAACAAACATTTTGGTGCAATGGCTGTGGAGCCCATTCTCGCACGTATAGTGACCAGAGCCAAGCAAGCGGACGCACTGATCGCCACCCTAGTCACTCAAGTGGAGTCGCTACGTGCTGCTAAGCTCGAGCAGTATACCCAATCTGAGTGCGCTCGTCTGCGGCATGAAAACGAAGCCCTTCACCGTGAAGTTCAGGTCTGGAAGGACCGGCTCGTCGCTGCTGAAATCTGCAACGGACCAGTGCAAGTATCGACCTCATATACTGCCCCAAGTAAGCCTGAAGCTAACAAAATTAGCGATCAAACGCCGGTGTCTCAACAACCGGAAGCTGGAGCCGGCGACCAAGCTAAAAAACGAGCCAACGCACCAAAGTCAGAGTCGAAGCCACCGCCATCCAAAAAGGAGAAACCGGAACCCAAAAAGAAAGCAGACGACGCGGATGACTCGAAGCCGGTGGATGTCAGCCGTCTAGATCTTCGCGTTGGTCGCATCCTGACTGCCCATAAACATCCAGATGCAGATGCACTTTATGTGGAGCAGGTTGATGTGGGTGAAGAAAAACCAAGAACCGTTGTCTCGGGTTTGGTCAGGTTCGTACCACTGGAGCAGATGCAGAACCGCATGGCCGTGCTCATGTGCAACCTGAAGCCCGCCAAGATGCGCGGCGTTACTTCTGAAGCCATGGTGATGTGCGCAAGCACGCCTGACAAGGTGGAGATCTTGAAGCCGCCCCAAGATGCTGTGCCTGGGGACAGGGTCACCTGTGTGGAGTTCCCGGGTGCTCCAGACGCTCAGCTGAACCCAAAGAAGAAGATATTCGAGCAAGTCGCACCAGACTTGAAGACCGATGGAGAGAGGAGGGCTACCTACAAGGGCTGTCCTTGGGTTGTGCTCGGCAAGGATGGCCACATCACTTCCGAAACGCTGACAAACGTTCAGATAAAATAGATTAGTGAAAACCTGCAATGCTGTACCACAGAATAAGAATTGTCTCAGTTTTCAGTCTAGGTGTTTCTAAGAGACTGAAGTGCCTGCAATATGACCGAGACTTGTTGCAGTGCTGCGTAAATTCATGCTCAGTCTTTATCCTAGACATACCAGATAAGCATTTCTAAAACCCAAGACGGAAGCTACAAAAATGGGACAAGCACAAGACGTCTCAAAAACAGTTACTAAATTTTCTTCAGGACACTTATACCAGTCATCTCCACACCACCCTCCACTTGCACACAGCCCAATCGTTCGCTACAGTTTATAGACTACAAAAGATGGTCAAAGGACCACGGCCATCTACACAATGGCCTAGGTCACTTCCATCCGCCAACAAAACATCCCCAACACATTTTTTTTTTTTTTTTTTACGATTGCAAGCATTTGGGATGTTTCGTCGGTGGATGGAAGTGACCTTGGCCATTGTGTAGAGGGCGAGGTCCTTTGTTTCTTGTGGACCTTTTGATCATCTTTTGTAATCGTGTGTAAACTGTGGTGAACCATTGGGCCGTGCGCAAGTGGAGGGTGGTGTCACTTTCATCCACCGACAAAACATCCCAAATGCTTGCAATCGTAAAAAAAAAAAAATGTGTCGGGGACGTTTTGTTGGTGGATGGAAGTGGCCAAGGCCATTGTGTAGATGGCGTGGTCCTTTGACCATCCTTTGTAGTCTTGCAGAAACTGTAGCGAACAACTGGGCTGTGTGCAAGTGGAGGGTGGTGTGCAGATGACAAGTATAAAAGAAGTGTCCTGAAGAAACTTTAGTAGCTGTGTTTGAGAAGTCTTGTGTCTGTAGCCTCCATTTTGGGAATGTTTGACTTGAACCAGCTCGCCTGCATTACGTTATCTTCAAACATGCCAGATCTCCTTTGTTTGTTGGCCCTATAGATTACAAATATTTTTACATTTGAATTCTCAGCACTTGGTATAACAGATTGCAGCTACTATACCAAGCTATATCAGATGTGTGTGGCATATCAAGACTATGTGAACCTTGCAAATGGATACATTTATTAATGGAAAGTCTGGAAATGCAAAACATATACAGGGTGTTTTTTTTTGTTTTTTTTTAAGCTTTCCAGATTTGTTTAAAAAAGCTGTGAAAGCTACACTTCTGCGGATTGTGCAAGTGAGTTATACGCCCAGGGGCTCAGCAAGTTTCCCATTGGAACCATATGATTATTTCATTAATTAAAAAGTTAATTAAACTTTACTTAGTTAGCCAACTGATCATTATGATTAGCCCCCTATTCTATGTCCCCCTGGCCGTTTAACTCACCTGCACACACCACATAAGTGTAGCTTTCACAACTTTTAAAGCAAACCTGGAAAGCTTAAAAAAAAAAATCTATATAGATGGCAGTATTGTGTACATAAATATGCAGTATAACACAAATTCATTGCAACTTTGGGTCCTTCATTATGCATATAAAAATAGTGCATTCACTTTTCCCAAAACCTAACACCCAAGCATGCCAATAGCACTAGTGGTTAAACACTTTTAAGCAACAACAAACTATGACTGGACAGAGCAGGATGTTTCCAAGTAACAAAACTGCAGCATAGATGCATGCCCGAGGGAATTTTCCACCTTCAAAAGAGTCCACGTAGGAATGTAATAGGCACAATCGAAAACATTCGTCCTTAACTGGTAGTAAAATAGAAACATTATTGTACCGTTTTGTGCAACAAAGCAGACAGGCAAAGGAAATTGATTGGGTGGCTTTGGCAGCTACTAGTAGAGCACTGCACGGGCCGGGCTGGGCAGGGCTTGAGTAGTGTCTTTACTGGGCGGTCGGCTGGATTTCGGGCGGAGGGGGGGAACCTAGAAATTCCGGCCCGTGCAGTGCTCTAGCTACTAGGTCAACACTCGAACACGTCACGTCATTGAAATGCTTGCCGAGAACCAATTTCCATTCACTCCTAAGCTGACACGGCAGTGGAAGGCAGTATGTGCTGCACCATTCACACACTTGCAGCAACCAAGTAGGACGGAGAGAGACAACGGTTTTTAAGCCTCTTGTGACGTCTTAGGACCGGGTGCGCTGCTGCGGAGCTGGTCCCAAGATGTCGCAAGAGGCTTGAAAACCGGTCTTGTCTCTCTGGGTCGTTCTCGGTTACAAGTGTGTGAACAAGCCACCAGAACAATGGTAACTAAAACATAAAAAAATAAAAAAAATAAAAACGTCGGGTGGGTGCTTCAGTGTACGTTGGCTCCTTGTGTAGCTCGAGACAGACCTTGAGCAACACAATATCAAATCTCAGTCTTCGGGGCTTTCATGCGGCTCACGCCGACAGGAATGAGTGAACTCCAGGCTCTCATGAACGAGTCGTAGTAACGCGTAGTGCTCCCGACGAACGGCGAGTAAGAAGGGTCCTTCGTTACCGCTGTCGGAGCCCGAACTGTGACTCGGGGCCGCCGCCTGTTCGTCGTGCCTGCGGTCGCGCAAAGGGCAGGCACAGACCTTCACTTCGATCACCCTGCGCGCAATGTCGCGCCCCTCGGGTGACTGGAGGATGAAGACGACCTCGGTGGCTTTGCGACCCGGACTCCCAGGGCAGCTGTTGCGGCACATGAAGGCCAGGTGGTAGGTGAAGGGGTCGTTGCTGGCGGCCTCCGGTGCCTCGAAGGGCAGGCACAGGCATTGGCGGCCCCCGTTGGCCTCGTCCAGACAGTACAGGGTTCGCGGGTGGTCGCAGCGGATCCAGTGGCACGGGAACGGATGTTGGCCGCTCGGCAGCTGGTTGGAGCCGTCTTCGAGTCGTGCGTGCGCGGAGCAGCGCTCCACGTTGTGTCGCCTGAACTCGGAGTCCAGAAAGACGCCCACCACGCAGACGACTGACCCACGTGGTGGGGCTCGCTCCGTTATGAAGTGCACGGAGCAAAACTCCTTCATGTTCGTGTACAGCTTCCGCTTGGCGTTGGAGTACGTCCAGGACGTGCTGCTGCTTCTCACCCCCTCGGGCTTGACGAAGACGACTCTGAAGCCATAGTCCCCCGCCCAGTCGGCCACAGCCTCGTTGACGCTGGTCGTGTTGGGGCTCGCTGACGCGGTGGCCATCGCCTGGCTGCGAGGGACTGCCGGAGTCAGCGCGTTCCAGTCTGACCACTCCCAATTACACTGCTGGAAGTCAGCTGGAAGTGGGAGCGTTTCTGGAACTTGTGCCACTTGCACTACGTCATCAGGCGCCCACGGTAACTCGGCCAACTCGACGTCGTTGCTTTCGGCCGATTGGACGGTGTGATGCCAGTGATGCGTCATCTTGAGTCACCAGTAATGCGTCACCAGCGGCTACCGAGAGCCACGAGTGCTACGACGGTTCAGCCAGTGCAACCACGACGGACACGCAACCACCTGCAATCCACATCGGCCTTCGACTACTCGGAGTGGGGAGGTGGGGACGCGGGACGCGTCAGGGCTGCGCCGACTTGTTCAGACATGCATCCTTGCGCTGGCTCACCACGAGTTGAACTTGCCGCGACCGAAACAGGTGAGCCAATAGCAGCTCGAGCTCGCGAAATTTGAGCGAAACTTGATGGAATTGTGACAACCTTTCAATGTTAAATAGTTAAGATTATTGTGGTATAAATTATATAAATTATTTTTATTGCTGAAATATTTTTTTTCCCTAAATTTTAGTGCCATATACCGGCTTGGCGGAAGCCAATTGGCTATGTAGCCGCTCGCCGCACTCTTCCACTTTTTTTTTTTTTTTTCTTGCGTTGGTTCATTGATTGAATCCCGCTTTGCATCAGCCAAGTGGTTTCTAGGCGCCGAAGAACCGAAGAACTACGAGCGTGAGCCGGCACACGAGGTCCGTAAATTTGTCGGTGGTACTGCTCCCGCACCTGTCACTTTTACGTGGTTACCACTGTCCGTCTGACTGAGTCTCGCATATTGAGAGGTGAGAAAAGGTTTTAAATGTAAGTACGTACCTCCCGACTGATTTCTGCTCTGCCCCTTTGTAAGCGTATGGAAGCGCAGGCTGCTAGTTTACCGTTTCGTTTGATTTGAAGGTTTACTACGATCTCCCCATCAGCGCTTTTGTCTTGAAATTCTGCTAATTGAAGTAGTTGAGGAGGGGGAGGGGGGGGGGGGGGGCTTTTTTTTTCTTCAGTCACATGGCATACTAAAATGGGCAAGAGCGTCCGTGGTGAGTTATGTTTTCCTTTAATGGGCTACGAGCTACTTTTCCCCCGCCTGACGCAATGATCGCGTTGTTTTCATAGGCCCGCGTGTAAAATTTGCACACGCAGATCGGTACCCATCCAGACTACTACGGCGCCTGTGAAGCTACGTAAGAAAACTTGACGCGTGTAAGACGGGTTCCCTGCGAGCTGGCCCTTCGGGAACCGGTTTTGACGGCTATCGAGCAGGCGCGTCGTCGTCCACAGTGCGGTCGTCGCTTGGCATCTCTGTCGTCGCATACGGGCCGGATGTCCACTACTAGTAACTGCGATGAGATGCTAACATCTCCGCACCCACGATTCAAACTGATGCACGCATTCAGTAAAGTTGTCCAACTTAAAACTAGCCCGGGCTCATAGCTTTATCTTTGGCCGTTGCTCCTGCTGTGCAAGGCTTCGAGCAGCCAAGGTGCCTTCTCGAGTAAAGAGCTCGCACTTGTATACCCTAGGAGTAGTACTACCATTCCGGTTGAGTTACGCAAGAAAGGGCTGAGAAGCAAATATTTAGACGAAGCAATACTTGGTCCAAAAAAACAGAATAGTGCAAAATGCATGAACAGAGCAGAGATCCTTTTCGAGCGGAAATGAATCGACAATATAAAACTATTATATGTGGTGCTCGAGGCATGGGAACGGTAGAGTAACTGTATAGGCTCTGCTTGCAGAGCCAGAGTGTCACATTCCTTTTCCTTTTGCCACCAACTCCGCCACCAACTTCGTATTAGCGGAGAAGCGGTCACGTTCACCAAGCTGGATCCGACTTTTGTGCGGGAAAGCGACCTTGCAGGCGCCGAGTTTTGGGCGGATCATGTTTCTCACTTTGCGTTTGCGAAATATACATCTTACACTAAAATAGAACAAACTGGAAGGTTCCTTGACCATTCAACATTATGTCTAGCCACTGGATACAGTACACTCGCATTGTTTTTATAATGTGAGCAATTTTTTAAAACGTTTTCAAAGTCTGAGAAGAAGACGACACGGAGGACGATCACGTAGCTTGCGTCTGCGGTGCTCGCGGAGTGATACCCGAGTGGTGGGTCTGGGCACTTCGGGCCAGACAACAATGCATAACTATGGCTTGCGAAAGGACGGCGGTTTCGTTGGCTACTACATTCTACCGAAAGCATACAGAGAAACAGGAGACAAATGACGAGACGACAGCGCATGCACGGCACGTCGTCACACTATATCTTCTCTGCTCCGCACGCCGCCTCACAGCCCCGCCATCCGTGCATCCGGGGCTTTTGCAGAAACGACGGTCGCTTCCCGCAATGCGGCTTTGGATCCAACAGGGCCGCCCTGTGAGTGCCATTACGGTACTCTGCTCTGCAAGCGGAGCATATACAGTTACTCTAGGGAACGGGCTAGCAGCCCCAGGATGCTTGTGGGCCGCATCCCAAAGAGTCGCGGGCTGCGTGTTTGAGACCCCTGCTCTATGGCCGTATCACCCTTTGCACTTTTTCAGCCAGAATCATAATTAAGATTGAACGATGGGCTAGTTGGTACATCATTGGACGGAAGCGCCGAACAAGCGGGGACATAGAAGTAGACAAAGACGTCAAGGATCATCCTAAACTTGTAAAAAGGGGTATAGTTTCGTGCCTAATGAGAGCCTCGCTGGCAAAGTCTTGCCATCATGTTGCTGAAAAGAGCTTTTTCGGCAGGTAAACCGTCTCAAACGCGGAGGATATCCCGATCGTTTTTTGGGGGAAGTAGTGAATACCTTTGTTACTTTGCTGAAAAAAAAAAGAAAGGACACAATGGGGGGGGGGGGGGGGGGGGGGGGGGACTCCAGCTAGAAACAAAACAAAACCAGTGGTAATCCCTTACATTCATAATCTGTCCCACAATTTTAAAAAAGTGGCTTCACACTTCGAGGTGCAGGTAGTGTTTTCTGCCCCAAGTGTTCAAAAATAAATGAAGAAACGGAAGATGCCAAGGCGTGCTACAAGATGCACACAAAGCAGTTAGTAGATTGTGCCGTCTCTAGGGTGTACAACATTCCCATGAGTTGTGGAAAATCGTATGTCGGGCAGAGGGGTAGGTGTATTAACAAGAGGGCAAGAGAACATGCAACGTCATTAAGACACTCTCTGTCGGGCAATCTAGCAGTGCACTACAATAGGTGCCCATGCGACCCGGATTTGGGTAGAACAACAATTATCAGGAATCGCGCATACCATGGGCGTACCAACCGGGGGGGCAAGGGGGGCGCTTGCCCCCCCCCCCCCCCCCTGTTCTCAGAGTGGGGGGGGCAAGGGATGTGTTTTGCCCCCCCCCCCCCCTGAAACAGCCGCCACTGGGCAAGGCAAACACTGGCCGGTGGCCCCCGAAGGATACTAAGGGCACTGCCCCCCGGTCCTGGGGGGGTAGGGGGGATCCAGTTTGCCCCCCTTCTCAAAAGCAAGTTGGTACGCCACTGGTGCATACAAAGCCGCCCAAGAAAGTTTTGAAACACTTTGTGTTAGACAGCAAGGAGAGAGCATGTGTGTCCGTGCGCCATCACTACATCTGACAGATAAAGAATTTTCCTTTCTGTGCAAACAGCCAGTTAGGTGGTACTAATAGTATATGTTTTTTTCAATAAACCTTCCGTTGTTAGTGCACCGCGTCTTTGTCTACTTCTTCGTCCCTGTTTGTTTGGCTCTTCCGTCCAACAAGATCGTAACTTCAATTTTCTTCATTTATTGGGCTATTTGTTTTTTCAATTATATCGAATTGCTGTTGATGTGACAAAAGATTGGGATATGATTTTTGCTCTTTCTTTGAAGTAGCTTAATAAGGTTGACAGTCCTGACTTATTTTGGGTATGGTGGTGCCATAGCTATAAAACTCGCTCAAGCCACGGAAAATCGGTACGCAATGAGTAATGCATACTCTTATTACACATCAGTAATTTTTTAGTAGTGCATACTCTTATTAAACATGCTGTGAAGACAAAAATTCGGAAGAGACACTTAAGACTGCTTACATGTAGGAATGAGAAAGCAGTCCTACATGTAGCACATTCCTACAAGCAGCGCGCCACGTCTTCCTTTTTCACACAGTGCTCCGGCGGTGACATCATGCTCCCCCGCTGCGCAGGCGCAGCTAACCCCATTTGCTTCACGACGGCTTCTGTGATGAAGCATCTGTGTTGCTGTACTTTTCTTTGCGTTTTATTTCTGAGGCCCGTGCTTGATGACATATTGGTGTGATTGTCTTTCGGGCACTACGCCGCCGCTTTTTCGCGTAATGGGACAAGTAAGCCTTTCGCCTTAATATAACAACTGATGTTGGTAACTCCTTTGTTTTAATGTTCTACAGGAGGTTCTGCTATCATGACTACAGCTGCAGAAATCCGGCAGCAGTTTATAGACTTTTTTGTCCAGAAGTATGACCATCTTCACGTGAGATCGTCATCCGTGATCCCTCATGATGATCCCACACTCCTCTTTACAAATGCTGGCATGAACCAGGTAAGTGTGCTCCTTGGGTTTCAATGAACAGGCTGATGCAGTAGAGGTCCTGTCATATTGAGGAAACAGTGAAAACGTCAACACAGCATTTCCACCAACAGTCGGTCAACTTGTCGTTCATTCGCTCTGTTTTTTGATAATCCTGTCACATTGCAGGAACATCAGCACAACATGGATTATGGACACGATGCTGCTTCAGTGTGACAGCTTTGGCAACTGAAGCGCCACCAACTTGTGTTGGACATTGCATGTTGCCTTGTTCAGTGGATGAGCAAATTTTGTGCCCCAACACGACAACACAAATAGCTTCGATTGTAGAGTTCCCAATCAGTGACATGTGTTTTTCTAAGAAATGACCTAAATAGAGGCTTCGCAAGTGCTAGTTAACATAAATCAAGCCTGATGTGCAGCTGTGATGACTTGATGTATGCTTTTCTTACATAATTACGGAAAGTGATTGTCGAAAAGGTCACTGTTACAATCTTGAATATTCAAACTGTCGTTGAAATTCGACTTACTGGCAATGATCAACCTCCATTAGCAGAAGAGTAATAAAAATGATATGCCTACTCACTCATTGAAAAAATATTCAAAATCATCCTCGAAGGCAAGCGATACAAAAGTCGGAGCATGAAAACAACCGCCGCAGATCCTGATTGTTGATGCTTGGAGCTTGAAAATGGCTGCTGCTGGTCGCCTAAAATTGTTTTAAAACCTCGGTAAGTTTTGGCAAATGTAGCAGTCACAAAGCAGACAAGAAAGGCAAAGAGGCAGCATCAAAAATTATTTATTATAACGATAGTTGTGACTGCTGAACCGTCAGTCGCAGTTTGTGAACATTGTCAGCTCATCCGAGTTCCATGCGGCACAAAATGCTTTGGGGTACAGATGATGTTAACCCATTTTGCACTAAAAATTTGAATTGCATGAAATGCAACACCTCTTCATATGCTGGTGTAAATCATGAAAATAGCAGCAACTTCATCTTCCTCAGCTGCTTTGTCGGTGAACGAAAAGCATTCCACTAAAATAAGGAGCGGAAAACACTTCTCACATTAATTTTTCCAATCACTCTCATTGGTGGATGTCGTCCTATAGTAATTTTACACACATGAAGGAAGGTAAGCGAACAATATGGCAGGGTGTTCCCCGTCTTTGCCGCACCATTGTTTATTTATTTATTTATTTTTACATACTACTCCCCGTGGTCCGTGGCAGAGAGGAACATACATTTAACAAAACAATAAGGTTCATACCTCCAATAAAGCATTAAATGGGTGTTTTTCGACTGTCGGAGAACAAGTTGGTGAGGATGGTTGCCAAGTAATAAGGTTTCACAACAGTTTCTGTTTCCTCAGTGTAACAAAGTCACCTAAAATATGTTTCCTTTGTGTTGACGAACAAAGTTGTCCAACTGATTCCTCGATGTTGCAGCACCTTGATTGTGCCTTGCACGGCCAATTTGTAATCTCTAAAAAAGAATCTACCAGTATTTAGGCTTAATTTGAGTGCAATCCCGGGACCCAAGTAACATTGACTTTTCTTGATCTGTGTCCAGTTCAAGCCCATCTTTCTTGGAACTGTGGATCCGAACAGCGATGCTGGAAAGTACAAGAGGGTGGTTGATACCCAGAAGTGCATTCGTGCCGGTGGGAAGCACAACGACCTTGACGACGTTGGCAAGGATGTCTACCACCACACCTTCTTTGAGATGCTCGGAAACTGGTCCTTTGGCGACTTCTTCAAGGCAAACTCATCCTTCTCTCATTCTGTGTCAATTGAAGGAGCTAGGAAACGGTTAAAAATGGAACTGATCCCACTGACCTGAGAAAAAGCCCTCTCAGTGGAGCTCTCGAATATGTTGTAGGAGTGAGCAGTTTTTCTTTTGTGTTGTAATGAAATGCAAGGTGGGATCCATATATTCCGGTACTCGGCCTTTAAGTCAAGGGTTTCTTAGGGTTATGGGACTGACACGTGTCTTCCTTCACGAGAAAAAAAGCCCCCCTTACAACAACATGCTTCTGCCAGTGGGTGCAGAACTGGTCAGAGTAGTTCTCAAATACATCCTTCACAGTGTACTTAGATTCAATTAGCGTTAAGTTTTTTTACTTCTGTCCTCGAAAACAGATGACCCTGAAGCCGGCGTGCTCCAGGAATGGGAAGAAGGAATGTAAATTCTGGGAGAACTTCAAAATGGATTCCGAAGGGACAGAAGGCTAGAAGATAACCTGTTCATCATCACTTAATGTATAGAGAGAACAATGAAGAGCCAGAGCCCCTTATGGTTAGTGTATTTGGACATCAAGGGAGCGTACGATAATGTGAACCAGGAAATACTCTGGGACCAGCTGAAGTGGTATAACTTAGATGCAAATTTGATTAGGTTTCTTGAACGACAATAAGGTAGTTATAACATGAGAAACAAACTATACGACCAAGAGCAATAAAAAGAGGGCTCAGACAGTGCTGCCCACTGTCACCCCTGCTCATCATGATATGCCTAAGTTAAATGGAAAAGAAATTAGAGCAGGGAAATTTTAGAGCAAGGAAATTTAGATTTTGATGCGAGTTATATGGAAGGTGGGAGAAATCTATTGCAAGTTATCTCGGGGCTAATGTATGCAGACAATATTCGCAACTCCAGCGTGCCGCTCGCCCTCCCGCGGACGAACGGAGAACCAGAGGAGCGGGGACGGCAGCGGAGGCGGCGGCACGGAAACGGCGGCAGGGACTGTCGGCCTTGATGCGTGAAGCCGTTTTAACGGAAAAAGTGAGCGCATTAAAAAAGGAATTCTTGTGCTCCGCCTTGCAATAGCCTTGCACGAAGGACCGGGATGTCTAATCTCATTAGGGACTTTTCGTGTATCGCATGCGCTGCGGATTTCTGGTCTTGTGCATGGCCGCCAGCTCAATCTGTGCTCAACGTGACGGAAAACGCTCCCGCTAATAATGAAGAACTCTATAGTACGGTTTACGGAAAGTCTATTCTTTGCCATAAGTAGGAGAAAACTCAGTCGCGCAACGGTATGTCGAGCAATACAAATCGGGAATGGGTTCGCGTTTTAAGGCCGTTACAAGGAACATGACCATTTATTCCAAGCACTTTTAAAAGATAAGATATGCGTAGTTGCTTTCAGGTAATTACAAAGCAAATAAAGAAATGCTCGAAGCATTTTAAGCGCGTCTGTGTTAGCCAGCCGTTCATGACAAGAGCTTAGAACGCACAGTTTTCAAAATAACACGGTGCAACAAATGTACGGTATATTAAAATATTTATTTTTGATAGAGCAATAAATAAAACCCCTAAACACGCCGATTATGTTAATAGGCAGTTTTTGCATAGGATACGACACCCCTGAACTTCAGTTGGACGTACAGCGCACTGACGTTCAACCGGCGCTACCAACTTTCCCGAGCGGCATGATAGCCGAGTTGTGTAACTTATTAAAATACCTTAAGTAAGTGTAAATGACTGTAAAAAAAAAAAAAAAAAAAAAAAAAAGTAATAGAGTTTTTTTTGGCTTTACTGCAAAACCTCGGTGCCTAAAACGCGCTCGCTCACCACAAAGCTTCGCAATTTGAGGTTTCGGCAACTTTTAAATAACAGCATGCTCGTTTTCCTAACGTACATCAGCATCTCCGTCACCTGTAATATGATCCCTCCCTAACCGCTTCGCATTTGTAGACAAATAAATCATTTTTAGCGCGCTGAACAGCGTCAGTGACCGGGCGCACGGGATATCCTGGAGAATCTATCCCCGTCTCTTCCGCCATCTTGGAACTACCGCCCCGCCACCTATAGGGCGTTGGAGTTGCGAATAATACTCATAGCAGATGACTGCAATACATTTCACTGACTGGAATATGTGGAGAGGAAGGAGACAGCTTGAACTTGAATTTTAGTAGTGACAAGTCTGGAGTAATGGTGTTTAACGACGAAAAGAGGGAACCTCTGAGGTTACAAGACATTGTAATAGGCCATGTAGGAAAATACAAATATCTGGAGTCTGGCTGAATGAGGGAAGGAAATCTAGAGGAACATGAGGAGAATTATAAAAGGGAAAATAAATTCATGTATTATGAAGCTCAAGGTGCTATGGAAATATAATAGATATGAAGTGGTCAGGGGTATATGGAAAGGAGTATTGGTGCCAGGACTGTCTTTTGGCAATGGGGTACTGTGTGTGAAATCAGAGGTTCAATCAGAATTGTAAGTTGGACAAAGGAGCGTGGGCAGGTTAGCACTGGGAGCGCATGGAAACACATTGAATGAGGGAGTGCAGGGGGACATGGACTGGTTGCCTTTAAAAGCAGAGAGGCAGTTAGTAAATTGACATTTGAAAAAAGGTTACCTGAAATGGATGATACCCGGTGGGCACGGAAAGAATTCGAGTATTTATACATGAAAAGTTTAAACACAAAATGGACAAACTGAACCCGGAAGCTGACAAATAAATACCTGCACACTAGTGATCGGGCTGAGCATACTATTACAGTGAAAGATGCACAAAAAAAAAAATGTGGGAGAAAAGAATGCAAGAAATAGTCAACTGTAACATTGTATAGGTCACAAAAGCAGGACATAAGAAAGGAAAAGGTGTTTGATAATTCACGTGGAAGTTCTTTGCTGTTCGAGGCGAGAACGGGAGTGTTAAAAACGAAGACATATAGGGCTAAATTTCAAGAGATGGACAGATTATGTTCTGCGTGCCATAGCGAGACTGGGACACTAGAACGTTTAGTTTTGAAGGGCATGGGGCTTCGCTCTCCCCTCCTTGATTGGGTAACGGATCTGTCGAGGGGCGCTGGGGTTTGCTGGTGAGGATGGAAGTATGGAGGCGAAAAGATTTACAGTCACAAAGAGGAGAAGATTGGTGGAAGTTATACAGGGAAAATTGAATAATGTAATACTTACTAGCACAGCTGGGGACATGCGGGACAGAGGAAAATTGGAACTCCCTCCCGCGTGGGCTTAAAGTCTCACCCTGTTTCCCAGTGGCTTTGGCAGGTGGCTTTGGCACCGGGAAAGGGCGTGTACAGTAGTGATACTCTCGCCCCTTTACTTATAATATTCGCGGTTGAGGCGCAGTGCGTTCGGCTAATTGTGATTGCGCCGGGGGTCATTAATCGCCCCCCTCACCACTCGCTCTTTCTCGCCTTCGGTCGCCCATTCCCTTGGCGCTCTGAGGCTTTGTGACCAAAAATGGGGTGGACAAAGCAAGCTGAAGCTGCTAGACGGCATAAACGCGCTTGTGAGAGAATGTCGTCGTTGTGTAGACGCTGACGGTCTCACCCTGGGTTTGGGATGGAATGCATTCGACGTCGAGCTCACGCTGTGCGTGAACGTGAAGCGGCACGCAGAGGAGAACGTTACCGAGTGAATGATGGACACGCTGGTACGACCGAGGAATTTATGCAGCTCGTTTGCGAGAATGTGTTTGGTGCAGCTGTTCTGTGTGGGGTCAGTTCTGGTTTACGCGAGACCTGGTGTCTTTGCCGCATCTTGCCATGAGGCTCTTCAGTCGTCATACCCGGACAGTGACCAGACTGCCTTCAAGGTGTGTGCTACATGCCTATGCTGTGTTCGTGCATAGGCAGGTTGTGCACACGTAACATTCACCGTGGGACACAATTTTTTTTTTTTTTAATATTGAATTGTCTTATTACTGAAATTTCCACTCAATCGCGAAATAATATAATTGAAATGTTGCACCAGCTGAGATTGTCCCTTCGCATCACAACGCATAATCATCTGCGCAATTTCTTTTTTTTTTTCTCAATGTTTACAAGTTCTTATAACATAATTTAACTTTTTTTTTTCCTGAAGAAAGATTGTTTTTTTTAATCACTGTGCATTCCGGAAGAACTACGAAAAGCACTTCCAGAAATTTACTGGAGCGAATACGTGTTTGTTGCCGTACAAACGTAGTCCCAGAACGTTTGGATCCTAGCTCGTATGACACTGATCGACTTGAAAGCAAAGGTAAAAATCTGTTCCCCAATACATGATAGGACTTTTTATCCCACAACTTTTTGCTTTAAAATGGCTTAATCGAGCTTTACTTTTTTTCTTTTTTCTTAAATTTAAGGTGCTTCATTATTGTTTGGTTGCAATGGGGGTTTGTTCCATTCCCTATTTTGGGGATCCCTTTGAAATGTGAAGGATTTTTATGGTGGGATTACAGCCAGGATACTACACTAACAATAAGAGCATTAACAAGCCGCTGGCATAAGGTGCAGAATTTGTTGGTTCTTTTCCATTCATTCTATTAATTTTGTTCTTGTCAGGAAGTTTGCACCGCTTGCATTGTTTTGTGGAACATTTTTTTGCGAGCATTCCTCTCTGACCCGTACCTGAATGATCTGTGTTTGCCAACACAGAAAGAAATCTGCTCGTGGGCCTGGGAGTTGCTCACCAAGGTGTACAAGCTTCGAGAGGAGAGGCTGTATGTGACATACTTTGGGGGCAACGAGGCAGCAGGGCTTGAGCCAGACTTGGAGTGCAAGCAGATCTGGATGAATCTTGGGTCAGTTGGAGCAAGGCTCCCGAGTTCTTAATTGTCTGCCATGTTTTATATCTAATTTGTTCTTGGTGGTGTCAAGTTCTAGAGAAGGAATAGGATGGCTTAACACGAAGTCTGGAGTCAATGCAGTGGTAGCAAGATGAATTCATCTACTGTGCCAGAGGTCAATAATGGATCCCTGAGAAGGGACAGAAATAAAAATTACCGACGTTAGAATGACTTTTAACGAGGCTGGTGGTTCCAGTCTTGAATTGTACTCAGGAATAAGGAATAGTTAAAAGTTGATTTTGTCGCATTGGAGCTCTTAAAAAGTAGTTTTCTGTGGTTAGATTGATTGGGTCTCCTAATCTCGGGCGTCAGGTCTTCATTTTTTATAATTTTGGTCCGAGAGCTTGGTATTTTGTACAGATTATTTTTAATCTAGCTAGTATTTGTTTTTTCTCTAATGCTTTGAGTCATCAGTTTCTGAGATACTAATCAGTGGGAGTGTCATGCAAGCTCAGTTGATTAGAACTAAATTTTTTTTTTTTTTTTTATCGAAATTTGATATGAATTTAAGTTCTCAATGATAAGCACAAAGTGCCACCTTTAAAGTCTGGAAACAACTGATTTCGAAAAAAGGAGCACCTTCATTGAATGGTCATACCTCCATTGTACCCGTGTTTGTCTTTTGTTTGCATGCAGGGGGTGTATGTGTTTCCATTCAACTCCTGCAATAACGTTATGCTAGGACTCAGTATTTTTGAAATGAGTAAATTATTTGTCACATCCACCTGACCGCGCTGAATTCTCGGTCATCTGCACCACCCTTCCGTTGACTAGACAGTGTTCGTAGGGTGACAAAATATGGTGGCCTACAAACCGGCAGTTGCATTCTAACAGCCGTGATCTTGAATTTTGCGTGCGGTTTCTGCGACCCTGCATGTGATTTGCCTTGGCAGAGTCCCGGAGGAGAGGATCCTTCCAGGCAGCATGAAGGACAACTTTTGGGAGATGGGTGAGACAGGTCCCTGTGGCCCCTGCTCGGAGATCCACTACGACCGCATCGGTGGGCGCAATGCCAGCCACCTCGTGAATGCGGATGTGCCCGACGTCCTGGAGATCTGGAACCTCGTTTTCATTCAGTTCAACAGGTGTGTGGATCTGTTCTGATAAGTTTACTTAGCTCTCAGACAGGTCATTAAGTGCCCACATGTATGTGGTTTTGAGCAGACAACCGTATGTGCTGTGATTAGGATTCCTGATTTTCGGAGATGTTTAGAGGACAGTTGCTGTGGATTATTTTGGTGCCTGAATCTCGGATCTTTTGGTATTTTTGAAAGCTCATGTAAAGTTTTCTCTTAGCTATACTGTCTGCTTTTTACAATTGATTCTGGAAATTTATTAGATTTATAGCTTAAAATTTTGTAAAAATATTATTTTCATCTTCAGCTCTTTATTGTCATAAACCGAACACCGAGGCATGTAGGCTCCTCACTCGATCTCAATGGCTCCTCCCTAACGCCGAGAGCATGCAAGATGATCTCTTTGCATTGGATAGTTGTGGATTGGCCAAAATAATCCCGTGACTTCATTTTATCACAAATGCCAGACAGAAGTGTAAAAGTAGACGAAAAGAACCAGAAAATGTCATATAACAAGTATCAGTTCCTCTTTTGTAGAGCAAATGTTTATGGGAAAACTCGAAACCCTAATCGTAACAAACTTCAAAGGGGTGTTGTTTGCTTTCTCAGAGAAACAGATGGTAAGCTGCGACTTCTTCCAAAGCAGCATGTGGACACTGGAATGGGCTTTGAACGACTGGTGTCTGTGATCCAAGACAAGCCATCTAACTATGACACGGATGTCTTCGTGCCCATCTTTGACGCCATTCAGAAGGTTTGAAAGTTCATTTTCTTTGTTGCAATGATTCAAGGTGAATCATTGTGCTTAGATCCCTATTCCTGCTCATTTCGATTTGGATGTGCATTGTGCCTACGTACGTTCATGCTGTCACTACTGGAAGATGCATGTTAAAACCCAGGTTAGCAGTTGTGCTACACTGGCCAAATTGCCCATCTACAGCGAAAACACCAGATGTCTTCCTAAGGCAGACTAGCTTTTCCACTCTAAAAACTGCGTACAACAAACTTTTTGAGAAGGTTGTGAATTTTGTGCGGGTCAGGAATTCGGGCTATTGCTGCTTCATTTAAGGCAACAACTAGCCCTAAAATAACATCTTTAAAGTAATATTTGGAATTAGCTTCAGCATTTTTTATCTGAGAACGCTTTAATGGAAGAATTAAGCTTTGGCAGTATCTCAAACAGAGCTTGGGTTGTTAAGGAGGGACACAACCCTAAAGTGCCTATTTTTCAGCAAAAAATGTGTTAATCAAATGTTGCAGTTTTGGCAACTATTAATGAGCAATATGGCAAAACTTGGAAACTTCTGTACCGTAATTACTGAGAAAAAAAACAACATTTTTAATGCCTCCGCAATGCTTTGAGGTGCGGCGCACTCGCGAAAGACACGAGGAAGGCACCGTTTCTCCGATTTTCGGTATGGTACAGCGCCGCGCCTGCGAGGCTTAGCGTGGCATTCATACCCTCATTGAAAAGGTTTTTTTTTTTCAGATTGTTTAGTAAAATAGTAAATGCGAATTTAGGGTACGTGCGCACGGGAAGAACCCCGTCGTAAAAACTTCTTCCACGGGAAAAATAATAGGGAATTTGACGGAACTCGTCTTCCTCTTGGTTGGAAAACCGAAACTAAAGCCACGATTGGTTTTCAGCCATTACGTGAGCTTTCGTGGCGGTCACACTTCAGACCACGTTTTATCGTCGGATCTGCTAAATCTCGCTGTTTCGCTTCAATCTTTCTTTTCTTTTCTTGTTCCGAAAATGTAGCAGAGTATTGTCGCAATATTGCTCTAAAAAAAATTTTTTACTGTGAAATTTATTTCTTGGCACGCATGTCCCAACCAGACTGTTTAAAAAAAAACATTTTTCTTTTCAGGGGTTCTTTAAGGTAGCCTAGATTTAAGGAGGTACAGCTATGAATTAATGAAAAAGGAAAGCAGTGAAGTTTCATTCATTTTTGGCTTCATTTGCATGGCATTGTTTTGTTTGAAATGGAAAAGGAATCAATGATTCTGAGCACTGCAGAGGGCAGTGGCCGCATAAAGGTTTACCGCAAACTGTGGGGAGTGCAGGCTACCGGTGTGAGGCCCTACCAGGGCAGAGTGGGCAAAGAGGACACCGACGGGATTGACATGGCCTACCGGGTGCTGGCGGACCACTCGCGAACTCTGACCATTGCACTGTCTGATGGAGGACGCCCCGACAACGTTGGCCGTGGGTCAGTGTCTGGTCTTTACCGTACGTCCTGGGCTCGTTGCTTTGTGGCTGTTGCCCCTTTTTAGATATGTTAGAAGAGATCGGAATGAGATGCATGGTTGCTGACGTATTGAGTGTGTATTTAGTCCAATTTAGATTTTTGCGAACAAAGCAGCCCATTTCACATAAAAGGTTAACGATTTCTGTTTTCAAATTTGCCTCTTTGGAGTTGTGCATAGTTTAATGTACTTGGTCTTTCTTAAAGGAATACTGAACCGAAATTTGGATTTCGCAAAATAAGGCCACAGAAGCGTTGAAAAGGGACGCTACAAACACCAAAATATCACTCACACATCAATATTTCAAACGGATGGCCATACTTTTGGAAAAGAAGAGCGCGATCAAGCGAGGGATATGACCTCATTGCCCTCCTGTAAAATTTGAGAATGAGGGGAAGCGGCCTCGCTTCTCTCCTCCTCGCTTCGGTTCACCAGCTCAACGGGACGTAGCGAGGAGGAGGGAATGAGAATCGTGACGTGACTTGTCTCGTCGGCCATGTTCAGTCGCACACTTCTTTTCCAAAAATACGGTGATCCCTTAGAGATATCGCTGTATGAGTGATGTTTTGGGGTTTTGCAGCGTCCCGCCTATTCGTCCAGCCTTGTTTTGTGAGCTCAAAATTTCGGTTCAGTATCCCTTCGAGACCAAAGACAGGATTTGTATCATTTCTCAACTGGGTTATGTAAAGTTTTCATATACACTGTAATTTTGTGTGCTAAGCATGGATATACCGCTTTTTTTTTAAAATCTGGTATTAGCTTTTTTGTTCTCCCCAGTTTACCTAACACAGAGTCTTTATGGTGTAGGGTGCGGCTTGATAAGTTTGTTCTTGTTATCGGCACGGTTTATCGGGCTCCTGGTTCGAGCCTGCAAGCCATCTTTGACATATATGACTACATTCACAAATACAATCTGGCAAATTTCAAGCTTGTCTTGCTGGGCGATTTTAATGCACCCGATATAAACTGGGAAACGCTAGCGGTTGGCTGTCGCAATGGGGCCATTTGTGATGCTCTAGTAGATATGGCTGTGTCATTCGACTTTGATCAGGTTGTCAAAACGTGCACCAGAGAAAATTATGTTCTCGATCTTGTTTTTCTAACCGATAGTATCACGAACCTAGGTTATGACTGCGAGGTGGTCGAGGGAATTTCTGATCACAAAGCTGTCCTTGTCAGCCTCAACATTCGTATCAAGCGTTCGAACCCTGAATTTGTCACGTTCCTTGATTTCAACAGAGCTGACGATGTATCAATAATTGATGAACTTAGTTTTTATTTTGATGTTTTTTGTGCCATAAGGCTAGACGCTGATGTCAATATGTTGCTTAGATATTTCAACTCCTTATAGATAAATGCATCAACAAATTTGTTCCTGTTACTAGAAAAAAAAAAAAGAACCCTGCGCACCCCTGGATTACGAGAGAGGTGCTGCAGTTGATGCGGCAAGCGAAGAGGAGACGTCGTTCAACGAAACATAACACAGAATCAGTTGTTCATACTTCGTTTGAATATCTGAAAACAACCTTGAAAGAAAAGATGTTAACAGCTAAAACCAAATATTTTAATGTAACTTTGTCTGAATTTATGAAATAAAATCCTGCCAAATTTTGGAGATCTATTATTCCAAAATGTAACATATCGCAGAGTTTTACTATTGAAGGTGAATCTGTATGTGAGCCGACAAAGATAGCGAACTGCTTTAATGATTATTTTAAATCAGTATTCAGTCGTGATAATGGCAATGATTCTGAGTTTTTCTTTGAAGGTATACTTTATCTGATTTAGAGATTAGTGTTTCTGGTGTCCTCAATCTACTAATGAAACTTGACTGTAAGAAAAGCCCTGGCCCAGATGGAATTCCAAATTCTTTTCTTCGCCGATATTCACTTAGGACTTCAAGATACCTATTTGTCATTTTCGAAAAATCTATTTCTACTGCAACAGTACCTCGGTCATGGAAGTCGGCTAAATCATCCCCTTGTTCAAGTCGGGCAACAAACAGGTGGTTACAAACTACAGACCCATTTCGCTCACATCGTCTTCATGCAAACTTTTGGAACATATTGTCTATAAACAGATATCTGAGTACCTCGAGACTAATTTTATTCTTTGCCCGCAACAGCATGGTTTTCGTCGTGGCTACTCCACCTCAACCCAACTTCTTGAATTTACTCACGACATAGCTTTAGCTTTAGATAAAAGAGGACAACTTGATGCCATCTTTGTAAATTATTCTAAGGCTTTCGATAAAGTGCCACATCATGAGCTTCTTCACAAAGTACAAGCGATATTAAATAATACGTCATTAGTTAATTGGATCGAAGATTATCTAAAAAATAGATCACAGTTTGTCTCATATAGGGATGTTCATTCTAGGAATGTCTCAGTTAGTTCCGGTGTACCACAGGGATCGGTTTTAGGACCTCTTTTGTTTTTACTTTATATTAACGACGTCGCAAATGGTCTTCCAGTTAAAATTCGCCTCTATGCAGATGATTGCGTTTTGTACAACGAAATCAACTCGGTAGATGACCATGCCTTGCTAAATGACTCTTTTGAACAGTTTTTTTAATTGGAGTAAAGAGTGGCAGATGGAAATTAATTTTGAGAAATCTGTCGTTATGTCATTTACTAAGAAGAAGGGACCGTCTGTTTTTAGGTATGTTACTGGTAATATAATTCTGCGTCAAGTTCATGAATACAAGTATTTGGGTATTTTTTTCACGCCTAGTCTCAAATGGGATAAGCACATCAGTTCTATTTGTTCTCGTGCTCTGCAAAGGCTAGGATATGTCAAGAGAACCTTAAAATCTTCAACTAGGGAAGTTAAAATAACGGGGTATAAGACCTTGATTAGACCTATCTTAAGGCTGAACTCCATGGGGCGAATATGCTGCGAATAACCGACGAATTTTGCCCGGCGGCTTTTGCTTTGCGCGTGGAATCAACACAGTGGCTGCTACGTCGCGCGCAAAGCGAGCGTGCCGTCGGGCGGCGTTCGCCAGTTATTCGCCACATAATTCGTTCCATGGAGTATGGTTGTGTGGTGTGGGATCCGTATCTAAAGGGTGAAATTAAGCAGATTGACGCAATACAATCAAAGGCAGCTAGATTTATTTGTAATAGATATGACCGCAATTTTTCTCCTACATCTTCCATGACTGACATAGGACTTACGCCTCTTGATTCTAGATGCGCTGTAGTACGGCTTAAGCTCCTACACAAAATAGTGAATAATAACTGTGCACTTAATCGGGAAAAATATGTTGGTTTTGTTACTAAATCACGCACTCGAAGCTTCCATCCTTTAAATCTTGTACCGTACAGAGCCCACCTTAACTGTTTTAAATATTCTTTTTTTCCTCGAATGATAGAAAACTGGAATAACATAAATGGATCAGTTCGTTATCTCGATTTTGATAGCTTTGTATTAGAAATACAGTAGGTGTTCTGGTGTGGTGCCTGGAGTCTGCTATTGAAGTGTATGTGATTGTTTTTGTACTATATTGCATTTTTCACGGTTTTCTAAGTTTTGTTTCGTAGGGTGTGTACATCTTTAATCATTGGCCTTTCCACTCCTGCGATGACCTCGTCGAGGTCGCAGTATTTTAAAATAAATAAATAAAATACCGAGCATCCGCCCATTCTACAATAAGTGCCCACCCCTCAATTTTGTAACATTCGGAAAATACACAAAGGACATATCTTTACGTAGTGTTGATCTAAGAGGCGCCTATTCCTTGAGTTTTACATGATTATCTCCAAATTTTGAGTGGGCATTTGCTCAGGATTTTACGGTAGACTGTTTTAACCTGTCTATTTTAGTTTAAAAAAAATCATGACTGTAATAAACGTTTCTGCCCACTTTTTTTTTACAATATTTTTATCAAATATCATAGCATGTAAAACATGTAGGTGTACATGTTTTACAAATAATAGAGTATAACAAACCAATCAGCCATAATTTCCTAAAAAAAAAAAAGGTTTTAACTTGTGAAAGCTTTTTTTACTTATAATTAAAAATGTGTCATCAAAGTGAGTGTCGATAGAACATTTGTGAAATGTGCAGCACCCTGCATCGGTGCCAAAAGGTATTCTGAGAACAAGCTGTGCAAATCCTGCTACTGCTCACAGCTGCCACCCACAAGGACCCTTCTCGACAGTTCCTCAGCCCCTTGCCTGTGCTAATTGCAGTACTTGGGTCAGCTCTTCGTATTTCTACTGTGCCTTTAGACAGAACTGCGGAGGGGAGCTTCATGTTGGGTGGTTTCCACCGAGGCAGAGTTAGGCAGAGTGGTGTTGGAGTTTCAGACAACAAAAGGCAATGTAGAGAAAGAGGCACTGGTAGTCAAGCAACTGCACAAGCCCTTCCCCCTCTTTTTCTCTCTCTCTCTCTCTCTTTATTTTTTTTTTAGTTGTTGTTGTCATAGATGCTGCGGCAGCAAGGGGTGTACAGCATGTTCTGTTAGTTTGTTTCACAGCCTTCTGAAGTTTTTGCAAATGGTCTGTTAAAATATCTTATGCCATCTCGGTGGCCCCGAGGCAAAGCGTCAGTCTACAGATCTCTAGTTGGTGGCTTCAAATTCCGACCGAGGTGCCTGCAGCCTGCAGTTTGACTATGGTGCCTGAAACAGGTCTCCGACTGGTGTGTTTACCGCGTCCAAAAAAAGTGGTCCCTCGATTTCCGCCTGATGACGTCATAGAAGTGTGATGCTGTTGCCCATTGCGATCCTGGCGGCGTCCCAACAGCTGTGGTAAAAGTGGTAGACGCCTTCTCTGCTGCATGGTGCTCTCCAGTGTGGCAGTTCACAGAAGCGTCAGCAGCCAGAAGTTGGGACGCCGTGACGACAGCAACACTCGTGTTCGCTTGTGCTTTTCGCCACCATTTCTACGACCACCCGCCAGGATCGCGACATCCGACAGCATGACACTCCGGCTTCTGTGACGCCATCTGTTGCCACTTTCGGGACCACGTTTGACGTATGGGCGGCATAGGACGCTAAACACACCAGTCGAAGACGCGCTCCAGGCACCATAGTTTGACAGAGATCCATTGCAAACAAGGCGCCCCATAACCAAGATTTTGACGCACTCCAGGCACCATAGTTTGACAGAGATCCATTGCAAACAAGGCGCCCTATAACCAAGATTTTGACTGTGCGTAAAAACATCTCCAGGTGGCCAAAATGAATCCTTAGTCCTCCACCGGGGTTTGGCACGTGAGCACCCATAATATTTTAGAAAACCTTATTGTGCACATTGCTCACAAATCTTCATCTTCTAACACCCCCTTCTTGATCAGGTATTAAACCTAAAAACATTCATGTTGTGTTGTGGCAAAAAAATTAAGTTCTGAGAAAACGGGAAAAACTTTGCGAAACATGCTTGTTAACAGCCTGGATATGTGCCATTTTGAGCTAGTGTAACTAGTATAAATAAATGTGTGCTTTCTGAGTGTAATGATTAGAAAATGTGTCATTTGCATCTATAAATAAAAAATTTCAAAATTGTTATTTTTTTTTTTTCTTTTTAAGGTTTGGGTCTCTCCCTAATTTTTTTTACGCACCTTGTGTAATTGCTTCATATAAGCACTGTTTACAAAAAAGGCTCGTGCATCTAGTTTTCCGCAGAACATCCAGCGAGCAAATCGCTATGGCAGTGGCGTACCAACTTGTTTTTGAGTGGGGGGGGGGAAAACCAGACCCCCCCTCCCCCTCCCAGGGCCGGGGAGCGGTGCCCTTGGTATCTCTTGGGCGCCGCCGGCCAGTGTTTGCCCTGCCCAGTGGCGGCTGTTTCAGGAGGGGCAAAACACATGCCTTGCCCCCCCCCTCTCTGAGAACTGGGGGGGCAAGCGCCCCCCTTGCCCTCCCCGGTTGGTACGCCCATGTGCTATGGCCATCGGTTTTACAGGGAACTGAAGTACCATAAAATACCAGGGGAGCACCTACCCCACTTTCACTGAAAACTGGATTAATCTAGACATGGGCACTTGTCCGATCAAATCGCGAGCTTAATGTATAATTTGCAGAATTCCCAAATTTGAACACATTAATAGTGCGCGTTCGATCGAAGTGGGTGCTTCCGCGATATTTTACGGTATGTCTATTAAAGTTATCGGGTTGTGTAGAAAATTGGAGATCTCCAGTAACGCGAGTCGAATTTCAGCATCTCATTTGAGGCAACATTCGGAAGAATGCTCGGTGGTTTCTTCGAACTCTTGAATTACATATCTACATTGGCATGTATGGACACACCTGTCTTACGAAGCTTTTTGGTGTTGTTTTGCATTATGTTGCTCTTTGCACTGCCAAAGGTACGTCCTAAGGAGGATCCTACGTCGGGCTGTCCGCTACGCCACGGAGAAGATGAACGCAGCCCCCGGCACCTTTGCAAGTCTTGTCCCTGTGGTTGTCCAGATCCTGGTAAGGTTTTGAGGCCGTCTGAAATTGGCTCGGGACTAACTGGGAAACTTCTCCGTCTGTCAGGGCGATGTCTTTCCGGAGTTGAAGAAGGACACAGAATCTGTGAGTTTGACCTTTGGCTGCGTTGTCTTCTCGAACCAAGCAATTTTAAATCCTATTGTGCATGCAACAGTATTAAAGGGGCCCTGCAATCATATTTAAGCGTCTACCTTTTTTTCGGTTTCCACGTCCCTCGGGGTTTGGGCAAGCGACCGGACACGGAGAGAGTAACTGAATATCAGTGCGTCGTATTTTAACCGAACGACGCGGAAACCTCCTCCACCTACGGGGGCGACCCGCAGTGCCGAAAGCTTGTGAAATGTGACGTCTTAGGTCCTGGGCTTACTACTGGTCAGAGCCACTAAAAGCTTCTTTTTTGTCGAAATACAAAATTTAAGTGGCGTGAACCGTTTCAATTATGTATAAACATAGTTTTTGTTCACTATTTTAGATCAGAAAAGAAACAAATGCAGTTTAGAAAATACGGAAACAAGAACAAGAACGACATACCCGCCACCAAGCGGTGGAAAAGGCAGCGCATACTAGAAAGGTGTAGTGGGATCAGGCACAAATGAGCAGTGAGCGTAGAAAGGTCCCGGATGTACGCGGCGGCGCTGCGGTCGTATGGACTGGAGGATCCGACCGGTTCTGAGCCTTCCCAAGGCCTTCGGCGAGCAGCTTTAGCTTGCGGTTTGGCCTTTTGGCGGTATGGCAGCGCGAAGTGGCTCCCGTTCTGAACTGATCTTTTCCCCGTGTTTGTTGTCGTTTGTGGCCAATGAAGTGTCATGCCGAATTAGTGTTTAATCGCGCAGCAAACGCAATGTGAGCCTCCCTGGCTGCCCGCTTCATACAGCCTATGCAGAACATGCTTTAGTGGCGCCCTCTCGAGCCGTCGACACGGAGTGCGGCAGCCGTGAGCGCTCGCTGAGCCCAGTACCCCTCCTCTAGTTCACGGCCACCCAAGCAACCAAGGACGTCATGAAGGAGGTTATTTTTTGCTGGTTTTTGTAATTGTAATTTTCCTATAACTTTTAAAATAAAGCGAAATTCGAGAAAAGAAGTTTCATTATGTTACTACGTTCTGTGCGCTCAGGTTCGGTGCAAATTAAAAAACAGTAAAAAAGTCCTTGCAGGGCCCCTTTAAGAAATACTTGCTAGAGCATCACCACCTTCCGAAGGTATTGGACAAAATATACTACAGATGCCTGTTTGGTGCGCGCTGATGCACCATCCGGTGAGCCATATTAGTTGTCACCCTTCCTCTGGTGCTGAGCTACTTTCCAGCTTCAGCAGCATTATTTTAGGGGAGGGGTACTCTCGAGTGGGTGAAAGTAAACATATTTTCGTCTTCATTTTCCTGGATATATTAGAGCGTGAAAAGCAAACTTTGCTGAGCATACTTTTTGTTTGCCCCTAGTGGTGATGGGTGCCTGTCGCTTCAAATGCGAACTACCATTGTGGTGCTTGTTTTGTCTCTTCTGCCATTGCATGTGGATGCCGTGGCATAAGTGCATGCTCTTTGCTACAGGTGATGGACATCATCAACGAAGAAGAGGGACAGTTTCTCAAGACGCTTTCTCGGGGAAGACGTCTCCTGGAGAAGACTGTCAACAAGCTTGGAGACCAGAAGTTTCTCCCAGGTGAGGTTGCTTTAGTCATTTCTTCCTCAAATAACGCCTTTTCGTAACTGAAATGTTATGGCTTTGTGAGCACTATTTAGTTATATGGGTTCTGCTTTTTTGGTTGAAGCCCGTAAAGGTATGCTTACAAAACCAAAGCAGACCTTTAACTCCGAGTGCCTGCTAAGAGTCATAAAAATGACACAATTCTGTGCTCCTTGGAATACAAAGAAACTGAATGTGTATAATGTCTACTAAGGCACAGAGGAAAGAAAAAATATTTTAGAATCAAACAAATCGAGAAAGGCAGCCAAATTAAGAAGAAAAATAAATCTAACTGAGGTTTATTCAAAATAAACACTTTGTGCTTTTGGTCTTCACGAACTGCCAAAGAAACAAAGAACAGATTTTTAAAATTTTCTTTGTCAATTCATTTTATCTCTTGCTGACCACGAGAAAAGTAGAAATTTTCAGAGGATCCGTGCAAACGCTTTTATTTTCCAAACTAATTTGCATATGAAGTAATATGACACATTAAAATGGGGCCAATTAGTTGTCATTTCAAAAGAAAGGTTAATATAATGTGAAAAAAAGATTTTAAAATTTTATTTTTTGAAAATACAATGTATGTGCGGGAAGGCACATAAACGCCGAAACTTCTAGAGTTATGTCAAATTAAACAACAAATAAATGAAAATTTTGAATATACAAAATGGGCCCACACCCAAGTCTATTACTTGTGAAAGTTATTGTACTCTGACGGACGTTGTCTATTTTTGGTTCGTCGGAGAGTTAGCCTCCGTAACACATGCGCTTTTCAACGAAGGAATGCTTATAATGGTGAAACACAGATATGGTGCACCTCACATCCCTAGCAGACTGCTTTCATTGTGTTCTATCTTGGTTTTGTCATAGCCTTGATTGCTGTTCCTTCATATTTAGCATTTTTGTCCGTCTTGTTGGGAACATAAAATGTGCATGCTGGCTCAGGACAGCATTGGAAATTATAGTGACGCTTACCGACAACCATCTGTTAAACAATGCCTATAACATAATTTAAAGTGTCCCCAGAGCTCTTGAGGTCTAAAAAATATGCACAATGCAGTTGAATTATGTAAATAATGCCATGTTTGTTGTTACAAAGACTGATGTAAGTAGTTAGTCATGTTATACGAGTGCAACTGCCGTTCCCAGGACTATTTTTTGACAGCCCACCAGCTTGTGATAAAGCTCAAACCTATGTTGAAATTGGTACTACAGTCTTTGGCTGGCTGTCCACGAGATTGTGGAACATAATTCTCCAAACTAAATTTAATTTCTTGACTGCACTTGGAAACCATCAATCACCGTTGATCAATCGATGGCTTATGGGCGCGGTCAGGAAAGAGTTAAGACTTACTAAGAGTTAAGACGTATTAACATCTGCAGTCGAAGCCATTCAAAATAGATCTGTTCGCTACATTCTTACTAATTATCACCGCACCGCCAGCGTAACATTCATGAAACTAACTTTGGACCTGCCCAATCTTGCACCCCATCTGTGCCTATTTCATAAGGTCTTTCATAATCCTCCCTTATGTGTCAGACTGCTAACTCCACCTTCCTACATCTCATCACGTCTTGATCACCAACACAAGATGGGTCTTCCTGCCTGTAAAACTACTACTTTTTGCAATTCTTTTATTCCCAAAACAACGGCCTCATGAAACCACCTTCCATTGTCCGTGGCATGTATAACTGATTTCTGCATCTCATTAGAAATGTTGTGTTTTTGCCCTTAGGTTTTGTTTTCTATTGTTTTTTGCATTTGACCTGTTAACCCACTCCCCTCTGTAATGCCTTCGGGCCCTGAGGGATCATTAAATAAATAAATAAATAAAGGAGGCCATATGTGCTAGCGGATGTTAAGAAACCATCAGGGGGGAGACATCTGCGCCAATTGCGCCATTTTGATACAAACCCAAATTTCTGCGCCTAGTTGCGCCAAAAACGCAAAATCGGTCAAAATTGCGCCACACTGCGCCAAAGTAACTCAAAAACTAAAGAAATGTTTGCGGCGACGCTAGATTTAGCGGGACACGAGAGCTTGGTTGGCAACATACAATCTCGTCATAGTAAGGGACACGGCACGGGTGCAGGGTAGCGCAAGCAACCGCCGGATTATAAGATTTCAGCTGTAGTACCCTTTTCTACCTATGATACGTAATCTTTTTCCGATTTTCCTACTATTTTCCGCTGCCCTTTGTGACTGCATGCTACCGGTGTGCTGTCACGCGGTCTCGCTGTCTGGCCGCGGGAGTTACGACGCACAGGCTATCAAGATGAGCAAGTATTTCTTTTGTTTTGAGAGTAAACCTTTTGTTAAAAGTGCTATTGAGCGCCTCCTTTGTGTAATTGTTCATTCTTGTCCGTAATATTCTCGTCAAAATGAACGTTGCCTTGAGTACTTTCGGTTATCCACACGTGCTTCCAGTGCGTGAACAATCGAACGAATCGGTCACACACCCATATTTAGCGTGCATGTGCTGCTCATAGATTTTCTACCAATTAAATATTTACCTTGGAACTCACTTTTGTGGCGAGTTTTTTTATATCTGCACGTGCTTTCTACGAGCATCCGATCGATATCTGGTTCTACTAAACCGTGCTTCCCGGTTCGTGCTCTCGAATCACCGCTTTATTAAGTTTTGCACTACAATTGTGCTTTGGCACCAGTTCGTATAAGCCTCAGGTACCTGGTGCCCACCTAACTTTGTAGCAAGCCTGTGTTCCTTGTCCTCATCTTTGTGCATTGGACTCTGGTTTGCCTTTTCCTTTTTTTTGTTCTTTCATACTTTATCTCGGTTTGTATCGGCGCTGATGACTTATTGGAACCAGGGTGGAAAAAAATAAAGATTAAAAAAGAAAAATCAGATTTATGTGATTTAAATCAGATTTTTTATGATTTCAGTTGCAGATAAGCTGCTCTGACATTTTCTGCTCCTAATCTGCTCCAAACTGTAGATTTTTCTTCTCCGAAGTTGCTCCAAAATGCGTAAATTGCTGCTCCAAAATCCAGAATTTTCTGCTCCAAAAATTGCTCCAAAACCTTTTTCACCTGTCTCACCCCTGAACCATCATGTGGGTCTCCAACCCTCCTCGATAAACTAGTGAGCGGTACGATTTTGACCTTTTTGTACAGTTGTACCGTCCGCAGAAAAATATGGTCTTTAGCACAAAACCTGCTGTTGAACTGGCCGCATAGAAATGAAAGCCTAGTAGGCTAATCCAAGCCAATTGCTATCATTATCGCTCGGCTAGATGAGCTGAGGCGAGGAGCCTGCTTTAAGACTGGCTCCAAACCTATTCTGAACTCTGACCTCTATGAAATCGCAGCGGCACCGTTTCTGCCGCACAGCTACCGCCGACTCTGCCACTGGCTAGTCGGAGCTCAGTAAGGGTAACACAGTAATCTCATTCAGGTGAGCTGTGCTTGTTTTGTTTTTGTAGTGAAGCTCTACACTGGGTGTAGGCACTATCCATGCCTTTGACTTTCGTGGTCTTTGTTTACCTTGTCAGCTGCGGTGGTAAACAAGGCAGGTACATTCGCCTGGCAAGGTATCTCTAGGCTGGGTATTGTCAGAGGAGGATGTCAGCTACCGCAAAACTACAGCAAAAAAGGTCTTGCACTCCCCCGTGCTATTATTCTGGCTCTCCCAATTCTGCGTTGCGGTACTTGACAGGCCCTCTGGCATTTGCGGACTGGCTACATTGAAAGTGTTGGTTGGTGTAGGAGACGTGGCGTGGAGGCTGTACGACACTTATGGATTCCCTATCGATCTGACCCAACTCATGGTAGAAGAGAAAGGGCTTGCTGTGGACATGGAGTCTTACGAGAAGGCCAAGGCAGCTGCTCAGGTAAGGCTACCTTGGAGGCAGCATACTCTTGATTCTTAAATACAGCTTGTCATTGGGCAAGATAAACATTCAAATCTAATTGATTCTTTTGAACATGGCATATTGATCCTTTCACTGGCATTCACTCACATATTGTTAGCAATCCCCTTCTACCAATCGGCTACTCAAGGATGCATCTGGTAGGCATGCAACAGTGCCTGGGCATTAGAGTTTGCACACGGCCTAGCTCAAATTGCATAACTTAAGTGTTTTTTTGTTTAGCTTTTACTTTTACTTTGTTTGACCAGCTTCGAGAGTTTCAAGAAATGCTCCTCTCGTGAAATGCTCAGTGGATAATCCTGGAAGGGGCTTGGTTTCTAGCTGGCCTCTCAAGCTGGTGACAGCAAGGTGGACGATGGCCTGAAGCTGGACGTGCACGCCATTGCGGACCTCCAGAGCAAGAATGTGCCTACAACGAACGATCTTCCCAAGTATGATTACCGTGCAACGTCAAACGACAAAGCTGCCAGCTACGGTAAGTAGCCCTTTTGCGAATGCAATAGTGTGGTTCTTTTGCTGTGTGTAGATGCTTCCAGTTTGTTGATGTAGGCTTTTCTTTACTTGCCCGAGTCACCACGGTCGGCAACCGAATTTTGGGACTCCACTGGAATATAGGCATTCGAAAAATTAATTAATGCTTCGCTACATGCTCCTTTGTTTCCACGCGATCACGTTGGCCTGTATTCCGGCGAAGCTCATTCCATCACCATGGGCTGTCGAACGTACTGCCAGCACTTGCATCATTTCCACGATCGACGGCCGCACAGTGGCCAGTGCGTCATCCTTAAACTCGCCGTGAGGACCAAAACCCGCTTTTTGTGGGTGGTTGGCAAAAGCTGCAAAAATGCATTTGGCACTACTTGGAGACCAGACTCACCAACCAAGATCACATTGTTACGTGACATGTCGACAGAAAGCACTCCAAAAGCACTAGAGGATAGGTGGCTAATGGACACCCAACTAGGTGGTGTTGACTGGACAGACTGAACTACAGTCGCCCACTGATTTTTCGGCCGCCGAAATTTCCGACATGCCCTATTATTCTGACACTTGCGGTACCGCCACTCGCCTCATAGAGTTGGTGAATAACATTGACTGAAAATAGGGACAGTGTGAGACTCATTGCTCGATTTTTCTGACTTCTTTTTGGTCGCTGTACTGCCTGTTCTGAGAACTGTGTTGCTGCCGTTTTGATTTTGCCTGTAGCATTGACACCACATTCTGCGCACATTCTATTTGATACAGAAGCTGATTTAAGGCTTTAATTGGAATCTTGGCCTCTTTCGTGCCATTGAGGTTAACTTATGCTTTTGTCTCGTGTCGTTCACGGAGCGATCGTGGTCATTTAAATCTGCGGGGTCCGCTACGTCGTCCGCCACCATACTTCTGCGCGTGCCTTCTGCTCAAGCAGCATCGAATGGCGCCAACTGCATCTTGAACATAACTGTCTGCGGGAATGGCATTAGCGACTCTTTGTGCCAACGAGGTTGCTTCACTTTTGTTTCGTGCTGTCTCTCTGTGATGTCTGTCGAATCCACAGAGGGTTCTTGGTCGCCTAAACGTCCAGGAGAACCTCTATGCTGTCTGCCGCCGTTATTTGTTTCTAGTTTCGTTTACAGACGACTTGATTGTTGTTTCATCACGCTTTGCTTACGGGTGAAGTGAATTAACACTGTCGTGACAAGTTCATGGATGTGTACAGTGTGTCCATGCCAACCATTAAATTCGAAATGCCGAAATACAAAATTATCTGATCGCGTGGAGGCAGAAAACACGTCCAGCAAACTATCGACCAGTTTCTCCAGCAATTTAGTATGTAAAGTGCCAATACAGTTGAACTTCGATTTAACGAAACCCGATTTTACGAATTTTTTGATTTAACGAACACATTCGGATTCTCCGCACAGCCTATGCACAAGGTCTCCCTTCCTCGATTACGAAGTTCTCGATTTAACGAAATAATTAGCAGGTCCCGGTGACTTTGTTAAATCGAGGTTCAACTGTACAAAGATTTTCTGGCTGAATTAATTTTTTGGGGCTGCTCAATTATTCTGACTTCTGCGCGATCCCCAAGAAGTCTAAATTATTGGTTGCCACTGTATATCAGAACTGGAAAGTACAATCCGGCAATACCCTCGATTCAGCGTCTGTAGTGCACAGGATATGATATCGAGGCTGCCAGTCAAAACCAAAATAGCCACCCTGCAACGAGTTATATGGTGCCCGAAATTTTGCTGTTACACATAGTAATCTGTGTGGGGTGAGTGATGGTCCCCTGGAGGTGCGAGACTAATCGAACATGTTCATAAAATTTGTTCATGAACGTTCAGTTTGCTCACATTTTAATTGCAGCAAAATAAAGTTTAATCGGAAATTACTTACCTATTGCAAGGAGCTACGCATTGAAAGACATTGACTCGTAATTTCTAACACAAGTACTCTTCGCATGATCGACATTGGTTGTGTTTTGTTTTTATTAATGGCCCTTCGCTTCTTTTCAGAATTCTCTCCATGTTCAGGCACTGTGCTTGTACTACGGACATCAAAGCAGTTTGTGGAGTCCATCGAGGCAGGACAACAGTGCGGTGTCATTTTGGACCAAACTAATTTTTATGCCGAGTCCGGAGGTCAGACCTACGACACCGGTTTCATGACGTGCGAAACCAACGAGGTAAATGATTGACTATAATAGTTGCAATTGCATACGATGAGCTTAACTCATAAAAGTTGTTTTACTCTATATGAAAATGGTGAAAACGATTTTTTGCTTGTTCTCAGGATGTGGAGTTTGCCGTCACGGAAGTGCACACCCAAGGAGGCTATGTGGTGCACATCGGAAGACTAATCAGTGGCACACTCAAAGTGGGCGACAAACTCAAGCTCTCCATCGATGAGGTTGGTTGTTGTAAAAGCGGGGGCATCTATTTTGGCTAGTAAGGATCACATGATAGGATGTGGCAGAGTTCATTTAGAAGCAGTACTGCTGTGCAGCATTACTGATGTGTCCACATGTCTGACACAGTTTATGGTCCACAATTAGGCCTTAGCTGTAAACTACTTACGGTATTATCCTGAGAGATAGCCCACCTAAAATCAAGACAAAATTGATTGAAAATAAGGGGTGGGCTAACTGTCAGTGTGCGACCTAAAACAGTTTATAAAATTACTGTTGCTGGGCCAGGAATGTAAAGCCTTGTGAAGAATGTAAATTTGGCCATTTACCGATTGTCGAAACTTTTTAATGAACAGTTGCTGTGGAGCAATGTGAAATTTGGGTTAGTCTTTGAACAATGTTTTGGACTCCAAAATTTCTGACGTGCTCAATTATTCCAACAACTCTGCGGGACCGTCACTCGCCCCATAGAACAGCGACTGTAATGTTGGATTCCCTTCAGTTTTCTGACTTGGTTTACATGCTGCATGGTTTGCACCTACCAAATCACCGCCATAAACTGAGTTGCTGCCATTTTGGTTCTGGCTCTTGTCCTCATAATCCCGTCCTACACTATTGAGAAACTGGATGGAGTCTATGGTTGGATGTTTCGTTTCTGCTCTAGCCACCATGGTCGCCGTCTGCCGCCATGCCAGCCAGAGCATGGCCACGATTCCTTTTGTGTTCTTTGAATGCTAGTACTTTCTGCCGATAGACCTAGTAGTGAGGCGATCATGGTTGACTGAATGTAGTCTCTAAGCAGTGTCAAGTGGTACCAACTACACCTTCGCTGTGTGCATCAACGAGGGTGCCAACAAATCAGGCACATCCAGCGAGGTAACAGTGGTTAAAAAGCTGCAGTCATCAAACTAATCAAACAGGTGTAAAGTGGCCAGTACCAAGTGGAAATTGCAGACCTGGGCCTGTTTGCTCGAAGCGCTAACCGCGGTTAAAGATTTTGAAATCACGTGACTGGCTCGGTAAGGATGCGGGGAAACATGGCGGTGCCCCGGTGAGTGAGCACCGCTCGCTTTAAAGCTAATATGTCGTTGTAGCTGCAATACCGGGCGTGTTAGTCAGCAACGAATGGCGCAGGAGGCTTTCGCTTTGCCTTACCTCACTTAAATCGCAAAGCGTGAGCAATGACCTCGCCGCATTTTTTAGATAGTCTTTCGATTCTGGCCATTCCTAAGCCTAAATGAACGCGATAATGGGCCTTTTCCGCAAATGTTGGGCGCCATCTATCGGCAAGCAGGAGAAACGTTTTTGATGGCCTGTCTTGCTTCCGGTTCTGCCCGCTCCAAGCTATGTTGACTGTCTGAACGCAGTCGTTAAATGCGCTCAGAGTTTTTTTTTTTTTTTTTTTTTTTCTCTATCCAACGGTATTCATGAGTACATTTGTTTTTAATGAATGTGTTGACTACGGACTACTTCGTCCGTTTGTACAGAAGAAGAACAAAATAGATGGTGCTTTGGAGAATTTGGCAGCCTTGAAATTGCGCCGGCTTCTTCAATCTGTTTGTACATTTTTCTGAATGAACGATGGACTTCGCCGTGGCGCCCGTAGTGACTGAAGGCACAGTTGAAGCTCTCTTCGACCAATGAGAAAGTACAGTCGGTTACATTAAACTAGGATTCATGTTATATGCAGTACAGGCAGTAAATTCAGAAAATATTCGAGATCAAGTTACAGTTAAGGCAAGATGTTTCTGAATTGCGAGCTATTTGTTTAACCTGCTCGAAAATTTTAATTGACAAGATGTATTCTCATAAATGTGAAGGCTGACTCTAAAATCGTCCGAAAAACTGGGCGTCCGCACGTACCAATGTTAAATTTTCATCAAAAGTGTATTTTAGTGGTGGATTTCACCTTGTGAAATTTCGCGGGAATTTCGCTCCATTCCTGTGAAAAATGAGACCAACAAACTTGCTCGGGTCAACAGCGGACGCGTTCGGGATACTAAGTCGCTTGCGAGCGCCGCTGACCCTGGCAAGATTGGTGGTCTCGTTTTTTACTGGAAGGGAGTAACACTTTGAAATTTCACAAGGAGAAATTAACCACTAAAATACATCTTTGATAAATATTCAAGATGTATACGTACAGCCGCCAATTTGTGAGCGAGCCTCGGCATTGATGTCACCCCGCTTCAGGCTACAGCAATGTGTGACTGTAGCTCCCGAAGAAAAAAAAACATGAAATCGGTCACACCTGTCTGTTTGAGTCTCGCGTCTGTAGACAATGTTGCAGACTAATTTCTTTACTCGACACACATGAAGACAACTGATCAAGTCGATTGTTTTTTTCTTTCTTATTTAACCACAAGACCAGCAGATGCGGTCGTGGTCCCATTTCTCTTTCCGGGTGTGCACATAGCAACGATCTGTGCAGCGTAGCCACTTCACCTCAATGCTTTCGAAATATTTGGAGATTGTGGGCGATTCCAATATTTACAACATCCAAAAAGCAGACAGGCAGTTCGCGTAGCAACGCGAGATCGCCACTTTTGCGAGGAAAAACGTGCGCGAGTCAAACGCACCATCACAGAAACGCGAACTCCGAAGCGCTTGCTCTGCGTTGCACATAAGTGACACGACAGCATAGATAGTAATCAATCTGCTGACTTGTATTTCCACACCAATAACAAATAAAGGAACAAAGACAAGAGCCTTCCTTGAGGTGGCAACTGCAAACACGGGAATGCTTTAAAGGCAGCCTTTGAGCCGTCCACATTGTTTTGCCGGATCGCCAGAATCCACAGCTGCCGCTTCGTCGGGTGCAGGTTAGTAAACGGAAACCTAAAGAAACATAAACCGCGACAACTATCGCTCTCGTTGCTGCAGCCGACAACGGAACGGCGTTTGGGCATGTCCGAGAACTTCGAAACGCGCGACCACCGCTGCCTCCCACAGCCCCTAGCCGGACGTACCAAGCCACCAAAAATGGCGGACCCCTGTCTGCTGCTGCTGCGCATGCGCCGTGGAAACTCCGGAAAAGGCCCATTGTCGGCATGGCAACGTCTTTGGAAAGTGGATGGCTTTGACTCAATCGGCCGGGTATTGATAGCACACAAAAGCAGACAACGTTCCAATAGACCTTCTTTTAAATTTCCCAAGCACCGAGGTGCATGCTACGAGTGTAGTTACACGCGTTGCACGTGCTGGCGTCTGCAGTAGTAATCGTTTTAAAGCAAAAAGTCTAAAACAAATTTTGCCTTGCACGTGCGTTTGTCAAAGCCTTATTATGATTATTTACTTCCAATCTTTTATAAGAGGAAGGCCAGCGTGCGCTGACCAGAGAATTACACTTCCAGCGTTCTCCTCGATGGTTGGGTAATTTAGAAAAAGGTCTATTGGGACGCCTGTCTGCTTTTGTGTACTATCAATACCCGGCCGATTGAGTCAAGGCAATCCACTTTCCAAAGACGTTGCCATGCCAACAATTATCGCATTCATTTAGGCTTAGGAATGGTCAGTACAGGAAGACTGTCCAAAAAATGCGGAGAGGTCATTGCTCGTGCTTTGCGATTTAAATGAGGTAAGGCAAAGCGAACGCCTCCTGCACCTGTCGTTGCGGTCTAACGCACCCGATATTGCGGCTACAACGACATATTAGTTCCAAAGCGAGCGGCGCTTACTTACCGGGGCACCGCCATGTTTCCCCGCATCTCTACCGAGCCAGTCACGTGATTTTCAAAATCCCTCTCCTAGGTACTGCGGCTAACTTTAGCCGCGGTTAGCGCTTCGAGCAAACGGGCCCTGTAATTACAGGTGGAGATGACTATTAACTAGTGATAGACCGAATCTGCCGAACTTCTGATTCGGCAAAGTTCGGCAAATGACGAACTTTTGAAGGAAAGTTCGGCAAAGATTCGGCAAAAATTCGGCAAATGTCTGCGCACGCGCGGGAACGCGACGGGGCCATGGATTGCAAATGGACGCCGTGCAGTCGTGCGGTTACCATCGTGCAGTGCAGTACGACCAGCGGTTACGGCGCGGTGTGGAGTAGGCAACACGGTAACTGTGCGTTTGTGAGCGAGTGTGGTTCTCTTTCTGCCTCAAGAATAGAAGATCGACCAGCAATTTACGCAGTCCACTGCGCAAGTGACAAATGACGCGGTGCATTCTGAAACATTGGCTGACAATTACTCTAAAGCACTCCTCGCAATTATAACAATTCTGTTTTCGGCTCACGAGTAGTGTGTTCCCAAACAAAATAATATTGCTTTTTCAATTAGTGTTATTTCGCGGTATTCATGTATCTGCATAAAACTTAAACACAGAACTTTAATGCTCGACGTTGCACATCCGACATCCCTAACTCTCCTTCCGAAACACCAGAAACTGGCATTTTAAAAGTTAAAAACGAGACGTTGCGAATATGGGACGCAGACTTTCATGCAAAGCTGGCGTCAAGTGACTCAAATCGAAAAACACGCATATGTACAATATTACTATTTTCTCTTCTGGTGAAGGCTCAGCAACTGCTTCATTTCGTTTTCGCGCACAAAACGGTGACTCCCACAGAAAGCAAGAACACAGCGTTATTGCCTTCATTTTAACAATGTACACCAAGGAGGTTGATGTCACACACACATGCAGGCTTGCGCTGATGATGCCTCAAAACCGAAACTCTCGTAGCGTGATTCGTGACTGCGCCACGCTTGCTTCCAGCCTCGTTGTCATGCCACTTCTGCAAGGAGTCACTAAAATTGCCAGTAAACACACAAAAACGACACCGATACAATTATCTTGTAGAATATCACCTTATTTAGTAATAACTATGTCAATATGCATTACATGTTGCATTTAAAATAAGAAAAAAGAAACATAAAACCGTTTTTCGCCAGAAAAAACGAAATATCAACGTTAAGTCTGGTAACAATGTATTTTTGCCGAATCTCTGCCGAATCTTTAGAAAAGTTCGGCAAAAGTTCGGCTTTGCCGAATCCCAAGATTCGGCGCCGAACTTTCGATTCGGCAAAAGTTCGGCCCATCACTACTATTAACCAAAGATGACCATCATTTCGACCCAGCATTGTTTGCTTATCTCCCATCATAGCTTACTTCACTTGTGCCATGGTTACTTGGGCAGTGAGATTTCTAGGTGTGGGCTGTCTTTCAGTGTACTCGCATGAATAGAAAATCGTGCCAAAAACCAGGGTGGTCTATCCTTCGGGGACGGGGGCATCTCTCGGGATGTTATGGTGCATTTTGCAGTCACTTATTTTTTCTGAGGAGCAAATAGTCGCAGAAAATTCATAATTTGAATTTATTTGCTTGGGGTTTCCTGGACCAGTTCGCCACCAACTGAATATGTTTCATCACCTTATTTCACATAGGTGACAAAACTGAAAAACAGTTGTAAGCAAAAGATGCAGCCTCAGCATGGGCTTTGATGGCAATATGTATGGGTAACATGGTATAGAAGTGAAGTTGAAACCTGGCGTTCAATTCTTGGCAGCAACGTCGCAAGCTGGTCATGAACAACCACACTGGCACGCACATTCTGAACTTTGCACTAAGGAAAGTGCTGACTGCCGAGGCTGACCAGAGGGGATCGCTGGTTGCACCTGACCGCCTGAGATTTGACTTTGCTAACAAGGTAAGACAGCCAGATATGGCATAATCTTTTGCTTTTAGAGGTAGTAGCATGGCTCAGATTTTTCTATTTTTTTATACAAATCGGTCTTAATTGGAGTGCACATTAGAACCACTCTAGGCAAATATCCGTCTTCTTCTTTATACATACATATTCTAGAATCAAACGCCTTCGTAATAAACTCCGTCGTACTGGCAAAACTTTTCGTTGTAGAACTTTCTAGATCAGGGGTGGCCAGGCAAACCCGGCCTAAGAGCCGCATACAAAACCACGAAACTTCCAAGAGCTGCGGGGGGGGGGGGGAACGTTTGTTCAGAGCAATAAACGAAACTCGAACTACTTTAATCTATCCGAGTCAAAAGCAGTCCATATGTACATAAGGTAGCAGTAGCACAAGACTACTACTAAGCCGCAACCTGGCTTTCGATTTAAAACGCGTTCCATTTCTCTTCTTGGGGAAGTGCTCATGTGACCGGGAGGGAGGCGGGGAAGTGGGGGGAGGGGAGGAGGAGGAGGAGGGAAGGGAAGGGAAGGGAAGGGAAGGGAGGGGAGGGAGGGAGGGAGCCGCGAGCCGCACTTTAACACACGAAGAGCCGCAGCTTGGCCACCCCTGCTGTAGATTGTCAGAGTTGAGCGCAAAAATCAAACCCGAAACTGAATGTGAGCCGACATGTAGTGGCAAACCTGTGTGGCATAGAGTCTATTTCTGTGCCGTTCCACTGGTTTCACTTGTATTATGGAATCACAGGAAGGAAGTGATGACTTAGTTAAGAACATGCTTGTCATAAACCGTAGATCCAGGGCCAGGCGGAAGTGGGTGTTTCGAGCTTGCTCCAACCAGGATTCGGAAAGAATCTTGGTTTGATCTTGGCAAAGATTAGCGTGATCATTAAGCAGCTGCCCGCTAAAAAATAGTCTAGAAAAAAAAAAAAATTTGTTTCATGAGGGTTTTGGTGTTTGGAAACCACCGACATATGTGCAGACACAGACGGAATGCTGGAAAAAAAAGAGGAGGAAACCTCCTCTCCTTTTCAGCATTCCATTTGCTTCCTCCTCCCCATCCTTCCTTTCCCTTGAAAACTTTTCTTAACCTGTAACCGACTAGCAATCGGTGGGCCCGTAGTCACCAGACTTCTGACAACTGTACGCTGCATGTTACATAAGCTCACTACTGATTGGCAATAGACTAGAATAACAGGATGATGCAACCGCAAGCCTTTCAACTTGCATAGCCACGAACACTCACTTATCTTTCACAACAAGGTGACTGTGAGTGCATCACTGAAACCCACAAAGAACATTCAAGGAACTAATACACTCTCACTTTTAATTAATTAATGGTACCACTCAATCTCTTGTTCTTACTCTGAGCAGAAAAAGAAAGAATTTCTCAGCGCGTGACTAAGAAACCGCAGATGTATTTCTCTCACGACCTCCTCACCACACCACGAAACTCGTACTGGAACGACATAAACAAACCAGGAGCATCCTTCAAGATGGCGTCCGCTGCCCAGTGTACCCGGCTATATCTAGCTTTTTTCACTGTTTTCTGACTTTTTAAAGGGGTTTATATTCGGGGTGTTTCACGGGACGCCAGCCACGATTTTCTTAAAGAAAACTATCCATTTCACACAAAAAAGAGTGGTGCTGTATTAATCGCTGTCAGGGGTCCAATTTATGTATGGTGTCAACATTTTTGTGCTACGTCCTCAAGGGTGGCATAGTTTCCACTGTACTACAGTTTGTACTGCTGCGAGAGTGCATGACTTTGTCTTGCGTCTCATTCGCACTTGCTCTCTTACCAAGGAGATATCAAAGGAAGCACTTTGCTTGCGCAAGTTTCGTTTGGTAGCATTGGTGTGCTGCGGAAACTACCAAGTAAGCTACAAAAGTACAAAAATTTTGATGTTGAGTACACTAGCGAGATTTATAGCATTTTTGATAATTATGTTTTTAATTACTTTTGCATAATTAACTTTTAAATTGTCAATAGCTTCTAGGAACTTGCTGGGGCCGCAGGCTCCAGCAATTTTAGGAAGAAGATGAGATGCTGACTCAGTATTGCATATAAGTCTCGCATAGTGGCAGTTACGTTGAGTTTGGGGTAGAAGAGTAGAGTGGGCAAACTTTCTTTCATCCTAGCCTCAAAGTAACTGTCACTCTGTTTTAACTCTCATCAGCTTGCCTTTGTATATCATTATGCTCTAGTTGTACCGTCTAAGTTTCTTTACTTAAAGAGTTTGGTTTTGATTTCTATCGAGTGTCCCAAGTAGCGGCCAGGCTCTTTAAATCAACCGCAATATTCAGTTTCTTAGCCTATAGCGCTACGATTTTGTGCAGCGTTGCCCACAGATGGTGCATTTTTTTTTTGTAAAATTTGCAGAGAGCAAACTTGCCTGAGGAAAAAGTAGAGAAAGAAAAAGGCTTAGCTCCTATGGAAATGCAGCGAAGCCACCGGTATTCAAACAATACGGCGCCGTTTCGCATGGGAGACAAGAGATGGCGCAAGCGGTCGCGACACCAACTGTTGCCAACGAACGAGCATACGGCGCCGAGAGCCGGCGTCTTTAGCAGACAATCTTTTTCGACTCGAAAGCGGCGCGAGCTTTTTTTTATATCGGTTGCCAATGCATTATTTTATCATCCTTACTAATAAAACACATTGAATGGACACATAATCGATTGAAAAAATGGTTTGTTGGGCTATTTTGACTGTTTTTTTTCGTGGTACGTATGTCGTCTGATTTGCAGTTCATTGTTGTTACCGCGCTTGTTTTGTTCCTGCGACTGTCGCCGCCTGCGGAATGTGCGCCGCTTTTGAGTTGAAACGATTGTCTGCTAAAGACGCCGGCTCTCTGCGCCGTATGCTTGTTCGTTGGCGGCAGTTGACGTTGCGACCGCTTGCGCCATCTCTTCTCTCCAGTGTGAAACGGCGCCGTATTGTTTGAAGACCGGTGGCTTCGCTGCGCTTCCATAAGAGCAAAACCTTTTTCTTTCTTTACTTCTTCCTCAGGTAAGTTTTCCTTTTGCAAATTTTACAAAAAAAAATGCACAATCTGTGGGGCAGCGCTGCACAAAATCATAGCGCGATAGGTTAAGGAACCAAAATTTGCGGTCGATTTAAAGAGCCTGGCCGCTACTTGGGACACCCGGTAGAATGATTTTGTTTGGTGCCCGCACAGAAACCCATGTCTCCTGCTGAGGTGAAAGCTGCAGAGCAGAGTGCGGTCGAGCTCATCTCCAAAAACGGAGAGGTCTACGCCAAGGACTCGCCCCTGTCCCTTGCCAAGGCCATCCAAGGACTTCGTGCTGTCTTCAACGAGGTGGGCATATTTTCTCTGGGCCCAGTGCTAAAGGCCTTTCTGGCCGAGTTACCCTTGCTCTTGCACGATGTTATGGAATGCTCCGATTTACCACGGTTAGCCATTGAAAGAATGCAGGGGAGCAGATTGAGAAACATACTTTATGCCCTGGCTCGGAGCTTTTATATGTCACCGATTGAAGTTTTCAAGGGAAGGAATGTCGGGCACTGAACGTGACACGCAACGAAGCAATCGCTGCGTCAGGTTTGCTCATTGACTCTGGCATGTGTATTAACGACTGTGCAGACGTATCCAGACCCGGTACGAGTTGTGTCGATTGGGGTCCCAGTCGACGATCTTATGGCAGACCCTTCAAGCCCTGCAGGATCCCTGACCTCCATTGAATTCTGTGGTGGAACGTGAGACTCATTTTTTCATTATCAATATTACTATTATCCCTTTTAGACTGCGATAATTCTATGCAATTCTATTGCAATGCTATCCATTGCTAATGCTTGAACTCTACACCGTTACCAACCCCTAAACTGGGTTCACATTGATATAGTTTTAACTCATAAGTACGCATGCTGTTGCAACAGGGCTCGGGGGTGGAAGTGCAATTACCCAGTGATTATCTCCTTATGCCAGTAAAAAAATAGAACTCATTTGACGAGAATGATGGTTTTTGGTGTAGTTCTTGTTTCCTGTTGCTTTCAAGAAGCATTTTTGGTTATCGGTTTCATACCTTGTCTGTCATAGAGAAAGTAGGCAGTGAATGAAATAACAATTGTAAGCCAATCCAAGTATACGCTAGTTGCTCTTGGTCAGTTTTTTTTTGTATCGTTGAAGTCGCATTCATAGTTTTCAAAAACTATTTGTGGATAGTTTTTTAGGGGCGAAGCTCCTTAGAGTCTAGCCTTGTCCATCCGTCCGGCGTCCGTGCTCACATCGATTGCCATCCCATCTGTCTTCTTAAAAAAAGAAAAAATGTTTGCGCAGTCGACAGGATTTGAACCTGTGCGGGGAGACCCCAATGGATTTCTAGTCCATCGCCTTAACCACTCGGCCACGACTGCGGGACGAGTAGGGGGCTCTGAGATGTGGTACAGTGAAACCCGTTTAGAGCGAACCCACGTACAGCGAATTATTGTCGATATCGAACTCACGAAAAATTTAAATAAAAATGCATGTAAAAAGTACTTTTTACAACGAACAACATATTGGCTATATCAAACTTTTCTCCCCGGGAAGGCTTCCAAAAACGCGCAAACAATGGTCTTCTAGCCTGTCCCTTCCCCCACTCTCCCCCCCCCCCCCCCCCCCCCCAAAAAAAAAAAAGTGGGAAAGAAAGGAAATTTTAAAACCTCAAGTTGCGAACAAAATTGAGCGAATAAAAGCGATTCAGAAGGGGAGAAAGCTAAAAAAACACTCCGCACGCACGCACACAAAAAAAACTTTTCATCCCAAAACGGTTGCCCACGAATAGAAGCGATTCAGAAGGGGAGATAAGTTAAAACAAACTCTGCACGCATGCAAAAAAATACTTTCCCACGCTTTGTTTTTTAAGGCGGAAGCGAAGAGATGAGAAAGAGAAGATCTCGCCTTACAACGAACGCATCGTGGAAGTTCGTTGTAAATGGTTTTTGCTATATCGAACTGATCGTAGCGTTTCCTGCTGTTCGTTATAAACGGGTTTGACTGTAGTAACTCAAGAGCTGGGGTTACTATGTATTCGCATTAAACTTTGCATGCATTGGCTCAGCGTTTATAGACGAGAGGGCGCTGCTGTCAAATGCTCAAATGCGTATATAACCACGTTCCATACCACACATTCTCTTTCTGACATGGACCGTTGACTTAAGCGGTGGAGATGCGTTCCCACGGCTTCTAGCGGATCCAAGCTGATCCACTAGAAGAACCACTGGCTCTGCATTTCACCGACAATAAAGCAGTAATAATGAAGTCGAAACGCAACCCGGAACTCAGCACTACCTATGAGCAATAAAACAAAAAATCAGCACCATCAGCACTACCTATGAACAATAAAATCAGTATCATCAGCACCACCAGAGCTTCGCCCCAATCAACATCATTCACCACGTGGAGATGTTGTGATTTTTTTTTTGTGAATCATTGTGTAGTTATATTTTATTGTGCTTTCCATACTTACCCCAGCTTACACTAATGCTGTAACGGATTGCTGTAAAAAGCTTCATTTTTAAAAATTTACTTTGACTGTGAGAACCCTAGACTTGACTCATTGCTTTGATTGGTCCAATTTGCAAGACCAGGAGGATACTTGGGAGCATAGGCAAATGGGAGGTTGTTGCTAATGCCCATGTGTGCAAAGTGATGCGTGGCTAATGTTCATGGACAATTTGGATGCAGCCACTTGAAGCGTGCCGGACATGTGGGTGACTTTGTGATCACTACTGAGGAAGCCATTGCCAAGGGAATACGGAGAATCGTGGCCCTCACAGGTCCAGAAGCTGCAAAGGTAGCTGCTTTTTTAATTTGATAGAATTCTTTTGCTACTTGACCCGGTTTTCGTGATACGCTCTCTGGCCTCGAATGCGCTGTGTAAGCGCCACGTGTATGCGGAGACGCCACATGGCAGCGCGGCACCTCCGAAAACGCATGACGTCTGCATACACACAACGTCCGCATACACGAGCACCGCGCGTATGTGGACGTTGTCCTAGAGGTCGTTTGAGAGGTCGCCCTAGAGGTAATTCTAGACGTCATTTTTGACGTCATCCTCTAGGACGTCGTCCTAGATGTCATTCAGATCGCCCTAGAGGTCGTTCTAGACGTCGTCCTTTAGGACGTCGTCCTAGACGGCTTCCTTGAGGTTGTCCCACAGGTCGTCCTGGATGTCATCTTTGACGTTGTCCTAGCCACGGAGCGACAGTACGCGCATATTCACATTTGCGCCCAAGCTACAAAGCAATCGCTTCTAGCTGCGGTGCAAGCAGATAAACCCGCCCCGCGCATACACGGAGCGGCAGTACACACACTTTCACATTTGCACCCAAGCTACGAAGCAATTGTCGGTTTGAGTCGAACTAGGTGGTACATTGTCATTGATGGTGGTGAAACATCTTGAACATTAAACTATTTCAGGGAGACAGGACAAGACACACACACGAAGCTGCATTGATGGTGGGATCATTAATGATCCCACCATCATTAATCTAACTTCAGCTTGATCATTAATGATTACACAGAGACAGAACGTTAAACAATTGCACAAAGACGAAGCAATCACTCAATTTTGAAGTCGCGCGCTGCAGTTGCTTTGACATCAATAGTTGTGTCGTAAACCAGCCATAAAATAAAGTGTTTACTCAAAATTTGCATTGTCGTATTCACAGTGAGCTTGTTGTGAGTGTCATGACGAATGCTGTCGCAATTCGGGGTCTCTGTGTGTTATGGGATTCCACCCTTCGAATGGAAGCACATGGCAATGCTGTAGTTGCTTCATTGTTGAGGATGCTTGGCATGGTTCCAGAATTACACGGGACTTTAAAAACCCGCGCACTGCAATAGTACTGTATAACTGTTACGTCCGCTCGAGATTGAAATTTGCATCAACCGCGTGGAATTCATTGACTTTGTCTAGACTAGGGCGCATTGAAGGAGTTCAGAGACGCGTTATCCGTTTAATTTACGACCGACACCTCGGTAAAAAAATTTTACTATGATTATAACTGGCTACTTTGTAAATTGCAAATGACCACCCTTGCTGAGAGAAGAGATATTCGAGATTTGTTATTTTTGCATGAATTATTGAACGACGGAGTAGCTTGCCCAAGTTTGCTAACCGAGATAAGCATTCACGTACCATCTCGCTCCTTGAGATATGCTGAACTTTTTTGGGTTCTCAGACATTCTAACCTCTCGCTTATCACAAGAATGATGGCCTTGTATAACAATTTTGAGTCACCTGCAAAAGATGTCTTTATGAATTTCAGCGATTTTAAAAACGTAGTGGTAGGGAAAATGACATAGGGCGTCTGCATTTCAATGTTGTCTTTGTACTTTTATTATTGCAGTGTTCGTATTACTTGTTTCAGTTGTGAATGTATTATGGTGTACCACCGGTAAGGCGTTTAGCTCTTGGTGGGCATCCTCAACTCAAGAATAAATGATGAAATAAATAAACTCACAGACAACCATAAACAGTGGTTTTCTTTGCCTGTTTAGCAGTGCAATTTGTTCCCTGCACTTTTATGATTATGTCTATGTTCATTGGTCTGCATAGTTCTTACTATATCATGCAGCCACTTGTGTTTGTCACGATAGGCACTCAAGAAAGCTGAACACTACCAGAATGAGGTGAACCGGATCAAGGCAGAGGGGGCGAAGGTGACCCAAGCAGCTCAGGGCAAAGAGCTGGTGAAGCAACTGGTTGAACTTACTGAGGTGAAGAACTTTGATTTAACTCTGGGTGCCAGCTCTGTCTGAAATTTGCTCATCTAGATCACTACATAGTGATGTTCCTTGCCAGAAGATATAAGCATAGTTCATATCTCGTTATAGCGTGAAAGCGATGAGATCAGAGCATACAAGTTAATGAAGTAGCATAAGCTATTAGCCATTCATCACCACCAGGACAAGAACCCAAGTTTTTTTCCCTTATATGCATCAATTCTGCTCAAGCAATTGCTTCTCTACCTCCATCCTCGCAGTCAACTCATGATTGTGGATGGCGCTCACTCAATATGGTGCTGTGCCGACTGAATTAAAGGCGCTGTAATTACCCCTATGGCTCGCTTGTTTACTTGATCTTGCAGGAGATATCCCAGTCCAACATCTCTTACTGGAAGAAAGATGAGCTGAGAACAGAGCTGAAAAACCTCAAGAAGCAGTTGGACGACTTGGACAGGAGCAACAAAGCTCAAGCACAGCAAATGGCAAGACGCGTTTACTGTGCAAAAAATTTATTTCTCACTATAACCTTCGTTGCCAAGTACAGTCTATGAGTGAATTTGCATAGAGTTCCGTTATTGATTCGTGCGGACAGGTCCTAGTACACCGAAGTGCCTCACTAGTCCTTGGCAGCAATGCGTGCAAAGTGTCAAAATACATGGAGGTTACATTTTTATAATCTACTAGGTTTCTGGTTTCCTAAAGCTGGTCCACACTGTTTGCATTCGAGTGTGACCAAGTGCATTTCAACGGCTTTGTTGTATTTCCTAATGTTTTAAGCATCATTCTTTACTTTGAGCTTGAAATTATTCTGGCATTGTTATAAGCGATCATTTCTCACGGATGGTGCGTAGATTTGATCTTGCAGTCCAGTCATACGCAGATGGGAAGTGTTCTAAACCTACCTGGTAGATGGCGCCAGTGTTTTTTTTTTTCTCGTAAGCAGTCGCATGCGGTGGCAGTGCACTCAGTCACGCAAATGTGTGAACCAAGCTTGAGTGTAATTGGCGAATAGACGAGATTGAAAGATAAAAAGCAGCCACTAACACAAACATAACTGACCGTGGCTCTTTGCTGCTTCACAGTGGGAGCAATTTACCTGCCTGGCTCGTGCACATGTTTCTTGGAACTAAACATGCTGACTTTGCTGACTATGATGAGAGTGTCTATAGTGGGCCAGGATTGTAAGCAACTCTGCCCAAATCGTTGAGGCTGGTTTTCAACCCTACATCGAGGCACCTTTCCTCTTTGCAGGCAATCGAAAATGTGAAGAAACTTTTGGAGGAGAAGAAGGATTCCGAATACATTGTGCACGCTCTTGAGGTTGGAGACAATGCCAAGGTGGGTCGGTCTCGCCGGGTGCGACGACTGGAGCAATGATGCTCTCAAAAAACTCTGTCCCATGTCGGTGTTGCGATGCTTGTCTTATAGGCCCTGGACGCAGCCTTGAAGCAAGTGCGCACGATCACACCCAATGCTGCCGCCATGTTCTTCAGCTGTGACGCAGAGAAAGGGAAAGTCATCTGTCTGAGTTCCGTGCCCAAGGTTAGTCTTTATTGATTGTGTCACGAGGGATCTGTAGTTGCACGGTGCGAGTGCAAGTACAAACGGAAGATTGACATGCACATGTAACTCTTTTCAAGGAGAGAGTGCTTTTTTAAAGCAGTATGTATGTTTGGTTTAAATGTTTTACACCAACAGACTTCTCTGCCTCTGTAATAGAGTTTGAAGGTGGGCTGTTGCTGCATATTGGTAACGGGAGAAAACAGCACTGCGTTTGCGTCTTTCGTCTACTTGTCGTTGTGTCTTTTTTTTTTTTTTGCACTGTTTTCTTCTGTTACCATTCTTTGCCTCTGCTTTGGTCTGTGTGCATATATTGCATTTGAAAATATTGGTGAGGTTTTCTAATAGAGCAGCTACTGTTTTCACTGTTCATATTACTTGAAGCTGAAAAAACTCAAGATTTTCGTAGCTTTTACTCAGTAACAGCAACTTATGTTTGTCCGTTTCAAGGATCATCAGTTGACCTTTCAGTTTTTTGCACTTTTTTCTGATGCATATCAGGACAGGAAATTAGAGGCTTGTCTTGGCTGGTGCTATGATAATGGCTGCTGATAGGAGGCTGTAGACAGGAATTAATTTCTTCCCGGAATTGCAAACAGTGCACTATAATAACTTCGATGTTACTGCTAGTCATCATTTCGTGGCTCGCATTTGTTTAAATAGCTTGCTTTTTTAGAGGCAACGACAAGTGCAGTGACACACTAACCCCTTCCATTCTCACCCTTGTTTAACTATTTCATGTTCCTTGCCATTCCCGACTCACTGGAATAGTTCTTTGGGTTTATGATACAATGTGTTGCCGCCAACACAACCTTTTTTTATTTGCGTCACATAAATGAATAGTACTGAATGCAAACAGTTGGTTTGTTAAGCATTGTCCACTCCCAGGTGCAGAAACATGGGTAAATAACAGTGAAAGGGGAAACAATACTCCTAAAATCATGCATACCTACAATAAGAAACAGCTGCAGTGTAGGCATATTCTATTCTTATTTAGGGTGCTGCATTGTTTCATTGATGGCTTATGTGCTGAAAGAATGTTTTTTTCTTATATTGATGTTTTGAATTTGTCATATTTTATTTGCCTCCCCTTGGGTAAAGCCCAGTGGGTGCTATAAGGGTATAATAAATTCAATTAAATGAAGGGAGCATACTCGGGACACATCAAGAAGTGTCTAGTAGAGCCTGCGATGTTGCCTTTCCTTAGGGCATCGTCGCACGAGGTCTCACTGCCAACGGATGGATCAAGGAAGTGTCGGAGGTGATTGGAGGCAAGGGCGGAGGCAGGGAGGAATCTGCTCAGGCCATTGGGAACAATGTAAGCTCTCTGGACAAGGCATTGGAAGTGGCACACAACTTTGCCAAGCTCAAGCTCACCTGCTGAAGGCGGCGCCGCTCCTTGTACTTGGGTTCCCTTGGAGCTTCAATAATTTTATATTTGAGTTTTCGTAATAAACGCCGGGTTATGCTTGTTTGCGTTTACGACTTTCATGCTGCCATCATTGAAGTTCAAATAACTGAATTGCCAGGAAGCCAAGAAATCAAGGTGAATATTGACTCACCTTGATGCGAGGCACTTTCTTGTCAGACCACCGTTACTTTGATTGTGTCCACTCCTTGCAGTGGGTGGAAATTTGGGCACTTCTGTAGCCCTTGTCTCTTCACAAGACTGCACAACACCAACCAGTGCTGAATTAGTTTAAAGCTCGCCTTCGTGCCTCTTTTCTTTTACCTTGGAATGGGAGATGGATTTTGCAGGGATTTGAATTCCCATGCATTGCTTCTGTAAACCATGCCCCTAGCAATTGCAAAACATTGGATTAGAGCAATTCGTCCTCGGTGAGATTATTTTAGGAACACACGGTGTAGAAGCTATCTTTCTGTAATTTAAAACCTATCATTCTTAACTGGGCAGAGTTTGTTTTAGTGGCTCTTTTTGCGGGCTGCAGTATCGGGCTGAACAGATCTGAGCTTTACCAACTTGCCTGCATTTTTTACCACTTTGTGTTCATGTTTTCAGACTATGCAGCATTGATTCACCATTTAGCCTTAGATGGTTGGAGTGGTCATTCCAAACACATATACAAGGTATAGTGATTCTCTGCCATGCAGAACATCCTGAGTCCAGGAAAACAGAAAATGGACAAAACAGACACAGAATCCTTTGTGTTTGCCTTGTCTTGGATTTTTTTTATCTTGGATCCTTAGTTTGGTCTCACCTCAATTTACCCTAAACGAAGTATATTGAAACCTACAAATTTTATTTGAAGTGTTGGAAAAGAAGTTCAAGACGTCTACAAGAAATACTAAGGGCTAATAAATCAAGAACGGAAAAATAGCATTATTCACTCAAAACCTGGAGCAATATGGCCTCAGTAGCTTTTGTGCCATTAAACCCATAATCATCATCATCATTCACTCAAAACCTTCTGCTGCAGGAAAGTCCTCATGCCTACAGCATTTGTCTATATGCAGAAACGTTCTCATTTTGCAAACTATAATAACTTGTGTTTGCAGGTTATTGCCTTGTGTGATGAGCATGCCAAAGCGGACGACCAAACACAATATTCTGCAGCGCTTTCCTCCTCTCACATCTTCGAGCGATGGAAGGAAAGAAGTGAAAGTCGGGAAGTCCGGCATGAGCCCGCGCGCGCCGTTCGAATTCTGGGGTGGTTCCAGGCACGTAGCCAGAATTTTGTTTCGGGGGGGGCTTCCTATGACAAAATGCTGTATGAGGGAGAGGGGGGAGAGAAGGTCCCAGCATAATGGAAGATTTCGGGGGGGGGGGGGGGCAGACCCCATGCCTCCCCCCCCCCCGGCTACGTGCCTGGGTGGTTCATTGTGCAAGCACGTGAACAGAGATAAGCCTGTAAAAAGGGTGCCCCCCATCGGTTTAGTGGAGCAGGGGTAGAGAGGGGGGAGGAGGAAACAGGCAGTGGTGGAAAGGGTAGAAGGAGGGTGAGGAGGAAGCGAAGGAAAAGTGGAAAGCGCGAACTGGTTGTCGGCCTTTAAAATTCCTTTATATAAAATTATTTCAATCCCTTCCTTAGTCACATAGAATTGGTAAAATCAGATTGGTAGTTGTCTTACTTGTTCCTGTTGCACGACCACGAGCCAACGCGGCTACGGAGCTTCCTGAAGCACCATGACCTCCCGGGGTGGTGCATGTCAAAGGTGAGAAGTATACCTCCGCCCATCAACAGCACGCTCAATACAACAGGTGTCAGCTCAGAGTCTTCCTGGTTAAAAAAAAGAACCACATGGAAATGCACAGCCATATTTAGTGCAGACATCGAGACCATGCAGAGAGGTAATTGAGTGCTTGCCCACTGAGCCAAGGTGTACTTACTTGCTGAAACAAAAGAGGTACAACCGCAAAAGCCGCAAGTTCAGCTGTCTGCGCAAGATGGGCCACAACTGCTTGCTGGGAAGTGGGCGATATTTCGTGTAACCAGAGAGGCACCACTGCCAGGGAACTTCCCACGGAGACTTTGCTCATGGCTAGCAGGCACAGACTTATGCAGGGATGACCTGCGCGAGGAAAAGAAATGTTTTGGTCGAAGGATGTGCCCCAGCGAAAGACTGAAAATTTTGAGTACCCTCGAATTCATTTTTTTTACCGTTTTTGGTTTTATTTATTTATTTTGTTTGTATTTCAAATACCCTCGGAGTCACAAAAGCACTGTAGAAAGCAAAAAAAAAAAAAAAACATACTGGCATAAAAAAAAGGATTTTAAGGATGTAAGTAATTAGCTGTTTATAAAATATTAAAACAATGCATGATTCGCGGTTGAACTGCGATTTAATAAAACATACACCCACACAATATGGGCGACAGCGCTTGACCTGACATTTTGCTATGACTGCGATCCCCACGAACCCCATTGTGTCGATTTGTCAAATAGTTCATAGATTAGAACTTTAACTTGGAATTCTAGCTTGGACCAGTACTTCCTCAAAGACTTGCAGGTGTTCCAAATAAGCGTGGCGGGCTGGTCGCGGGAGAAAAAACGAGTTTCTTCGATATTGAAGCCCAGCGCGGCTCGATGTGCACTGGTTCTCCGCCCTCTGACTGCAATCCGCGAGGAGGAAAGCAAACAGAGCAGCAGCAGAAAACTGACCAGCAAAACAAACAGAAATTTTGTGTTCGATTTAAGGTATTTTCTGTTCAATCAAGTTTCCCCCGAACTCAAGTATCGGGTACTTCTTACCGTGTTCATTTTGCGTGATAAATTATATTGCCTGACATCACTGGCACGAGGAACGTGCACCGATGAAGCCACGTGCTCGCATCAGTGGCTTTTACAACGTTGTACACTCTACTTCGTTTCACCTGGGTCGCTAAACTCGTCAACACAAATATTCTTTGTGTTATGACATAGTGGGGGGAGGAACTGAAAGATTGCCGCGAAGTTTTCTTTCCTCACAAACCCGCAGATCCGTGTATCTTCGTGACGCTTTTCATTGAAGGGGCGAAAAATCCCTACCACTCCCTAGGCGCCGAACAAGAGCAGTACGAGAGAGTGCGCGGAGACAGCCGAGGTTCATACGTGTGACGTCACGACAAAGATTATCAGCTGCGACCGACATGTTTGATGGTCTCTAACAAGCACGATGGAGGCTTGGGTAATTGCATCCTAAAATCAACACCGTCGAAGTTGATAGTCTGATATCGTTCTTATTTCCGCCGATAAAGCAGAATTTACTAAAAAGCGTCCGTGTCGTTCCTTTTATTTATCTTTTGAATTTGATCAAAGTGTAGCCCGACGGGGCTACGTCAAATCTAGCCGAGTAGCATTGTCAACTTTCGGACGGATTTCGCTTCCAGGCAGTTGCCCCCCCCCCCCATCGGCGGGATAAAATAAATTGGGATTAATTCTGCGTTCATCAACGGAGATAAGAGTAATGTCAGGTTGTCAATATTGATGGTGATGTTTTGAGAGCGCGATGACACCAAGCTTCCATCGCACACAGTTAAACATGTCACCGTCGATTCGAACGCGCACCATCGAATTCATTGTTCACAACTGATAATCCTGACCCTGACCTCAAAGGTATGAATTTCACTGAACGGGCCTGCATAGAACGAACCCTGGCACGAGCCTCTCGCTTGAAAGTCTGTCATGGCCGCTCGTGAGTTCACGGAACGCGAACCGTTTTAATTCCAGAATCTCTAGAACCATTGTTTCGAAATTTGCACGGTGTGCTGTTCCTCGTTATCGCTCAGTTGGAACGCCACTAAGCAGGGTCGTCGAAACAGGAGGACGGGGAGGGGGGGGATCCCCCCCAAGTAACATCGAAAGAGAGGGCAAAGGGCATAAAGGTATAAGGGGGGGGGGGGGGGGGCAAGGGGGTTATCGCCCCAGCCCCTGACCATAGCATTTAAGAGTTAGAATAAAAAAGAAGATGAAAGGCGTTTACAGTTCTCTGTAATGTCGAATTAGAGCGCAACTCTTGAGGACGAGGAGGGGAGGGTATGCCCCTCCTCCCCCCCTCCGTACCCCCACCCTCCTCTGCTGCTCCTCTCCCATTTAGCGGGGAAACTGAATTGGTGTTGAGGTCACGGGCTTCCATTTCCCCGCTAAATTTGGCGGGAGAAACGTCCATAATGCAACGCGCGCGGTTACGCTGACGGCGACGCCGCTCAAGCCCGAAACGGGCGCCTGAGATCTGTGCTCTAAAAAATCGGGGAAAGGGATATCCCCCCTTTTCACTACCATCACCCCTCTCTCTCTCCCTCTCCCCAACAATTTCTAAGGCCCTTCCTGACTCCTATTTGTGCGTGTGCGTGTGTGTGTGCGTGTGTTGGTCGTACTTTTTTATATTTCTCTTTCCCCGGCATTTTTTGCCATCCCCCGTCGCCTCCTCATCTCTCAGACATTAACGACGTCTCTACACACACCGCCTGTGGGTGACCCCGGTGGCGTTGTTAACAAGGGCGGAAGGTAAGCTCTAAAGCCGCGTACACCGCGCACGGCTCCACATCATCACAAAGTTTAATCTTCGCCTCGATTCCGAAGCGAAGATTTTGGCCTCAAATAACTCCTTCCCAAAGTTGTGAAACGTCACTTTGTCGTCACCAATAACTTCCACAAACGACGATCTTGCGACGAGAAAGTTCAGAGTATTTACACCTTTTTCCGCGTTAGTGATTCTAACGCGGCGTAGGGATGTAGGGACACGCGGGAGCGACGTCACCAGTGCAGCCGTTCAATTGCCTGGCCCCACGGTGTTGCTCGCGCGCGCTCCGATGAAGCTCGCTACGACTTTGTGTTTCACATTCTCGCTGGAATTTGAGCACCGAGAGAGCTTGGATGATTGACATCTCGTCCCGCGTGACGCCATTGTCGCGAGAGACCAATCAGCACGCTCCGCGAACTTCGGCCCCAACTTTGTGTTTGACGAGTTTAGCGACCCTGAAGTCAGAACAGCCGACGTCACGAGCCCAGTGGCCAATCTTGGGCCAATCAGGCAACCCCGAAAGCGCGGCGTCACGGCTGTGCATCCAATCAAGCGCAGAGAGTGCGCCGTGCCTTGGCGCTTCTTGTCTGCGTCTAAACGTTCCGTCTTCTAGGCTTTGACAGCGCTAGATTAAGTACAGATTTAGCGTTCTAATATCAATGAAAAAGTGCCTGGCATTTCTCGTTGCACGAGGGTTATCCATGGGGAATTTTTTTAGGTATCGAAATTTCACCGGGGTAAGAGAGGCCTGAGCATAATATTCACGGTTATCTCTTCGCTTGGCAATTAGAACTCCTAATGAAAAAAACAAGTTAAAAGTCTTCCCCGCTGCCGCCGCAGCGCCAGATTTGGTTTGCCCGCGGGCCCACCTCGCCTGCTTGTGACGAAGTGGGCAAAGCAGGTGACACCGCCGGAGATGCAGCCCAGGATGGCTATCTTCCGGCATCCACTGTGCTTCAGCATCATCAAGGGCGCCAGGCAGGCCGAGAGATCGGCCGAGGACATCAGGAGCATGTGCAGGTAGGTGTTGCCGGCAAGGCCCACTGCTAGGTACACTTGCGATAGGGAGGCCACACCGTTCACCAGACTGCAGGGGTACAGTGTTTTAAGCATGGTGGTCCATCGAGCTTTGCCGCCGAAGCCTTTGTGTTCTCTATTTCATCATTTCACCGGTAATAAGTGCGTCTCTTTCGGATGGCCAGCCTCCAGCACGCTCTCGCCTCCGCCATGCTTTGGCTGCTCGTGTGCACAAAACTAGCCATCGTCAGCATCCTTGGGTGCTGACGATGGCTAGTCGTTACAAATTATATTACATCGTTATTATATTACATTATATTATTATTATATTACATTATATTACATCGTTACAAATTATAAACTAGGCTGCTGTTGCACGGAAGACGCTTCATCTGTTCAAGAGTGTAGATAGCGGCTACGTCGAATAGTTATTGCCTCTACCAATACTTTTTACTGGGAAATACTTAAACCTCGAGAAATTATGGTTTATGGGAAATATTTTTCAGAAAAAGCAACATGCTTGTAACCTTATTAATTGCTGAGACTCGCCGGCGAAAGGCGTACCTTTCAAATTCGATGCAGTCAACAGTTCGGGATACCGGTCTTGTGCTTCTGTGTACGTAAAGACGGTATGGGGTGCTTGTTGCTCGTAAACTATGTGGAGGTTGAAGGGAGTGCAGCTTTTGGGAGTAGCAGAATATCTATAGGACGCTGCTCTGATCGCCAGGACCCTAAGGGTGCTTCTGAAACACCCCTAGGTTGTTATAGTCGGTTACAAGTTAAGAAGGTAGGAGAAGCTCCTCCCACAAGCGTGGTGCGCCGGTTTCAAATCCCTCCGCAATCGAAAGAAGAGTTCACTGGAAACGCTCCTTGTTCCGCTTCAATGGATAGATAATGGCCACAGAGTGGTGGCAACTTGTCTCCGACCCCCACGTTTTAAGAAAGCGACCTTTGTATTCATCGGAGAGGGAACCGAGCCCCTGAAAGCAGCCTTTGTATCAATCGGAGGGGGACGCTAATCCCCGAAAGTCGTCTTTTTTTGCATCGGCAGGGGAAGACTAATCTCCCTCTCGTGGCTTCCACAATGCTAAGTCAAAGTCGAGAGATAAAGCAAATATGTACAGAAAGGCACGACCCTCCTCGCGCGTTGGCCGCGACGTCACGGAAACGATGGGACGCTATTGGATGCGGAGGTGGCGGAGGGATATATGATTCCCTTTGAGGGGCATTTGCCGCTACCTTCTTGACTTGTAACCTACTATAGCCGTGAGACAAGCTGATTTACACCTTTAAGGGTGGAAACAAATTTAGTGTGGGCGCGCTAGAATCTCCAAGACGCTCAAGTATTATTAAAGGCAGTAAGATCGCGTTGGGAGGTGGGACAATTAAACGACCTCCCTGCCGTAAGAGGGGAGAAATCGGTCATTGCGCGTGTTTCACTCCTCATCCTCCTACGTATTCCGAAACATCATCAGATGTTTCGGATTAAGTATTTATGACTTAGCGATACTGGGTTAATCTTTTTATTTTTTTTTTAAGTATCTATAGAGCGAAGCTGTACAGTGTGCTCAACTGTTAAATATAACGCGGGAGCGGTGGCCGAAACTGATATCAGAGCTGTCTATACTTCGTTTCACCTTCGGTCCAAGCGCGGCCGATGAAGGGCCAATCAAACAGCGCAAAAAGCGCAACGTCATAGCGTGCTCTCTGCGCTTGATAGGACTAGCCGGCGTAGGAGCACGCACAGAGAGACGGCGAATACCCGCTGGTCCTATCAACTGCAGAGAGCACACCATGACGTTGTGGCTCTTCGCTGTTTAATTGGCCCTTCGGCTCATTACATCGGCCGCGCTCGGACCGAAGCTGAAACGAAGTATAGCGATTAAATCAATGACGCGGCAGAGAATAAGGCGGCTCTTCTTGTGAGAATCGCCACTCCCCGATACAATTATCGCATGACCTCTTCGTTTCTTTCGTTATCACCCACGCTTTATTGTTTTGTTGTTTTTGCCACTTTAGTCACACCTACGCATTTACCATCGGGGCTACCATATCTCGGTGATCTTGCAGTTTATCTGATAAAGGCCACCCTCTTTAAACAACAAAAAACAAAATCAAAAAGCGACTTTTTTTTTTTTTTTTGTCGCTGAGTCACGCATTGGTGATTGTTTTGGAGCTGGGGGTGTAATTCCAGAAAACAACAGCGGCATAAGCTGCCAGAGTGAGCCGGTAGATGACGCATGGAGTCTCTCCGGCCACCGCTCCCGCGTTATTTTTAACAGTTGAGTACACTACATCGCGTTCAATGTGAGCTGAAACAGGTCCTTCATGCCTCTTTGGTGTACCGGCTAGTTATTTTTTTTTTTTCTTTTTAGGGAGCTGTGGTTCAAACTAGGAATAGAATGCGAAGTTGAGGTATTATACTTCGGGCTCTTTGACAAATTGAGAGATAATAGGGCTGGTGGGCACCGCAGACGCAGAAAAGGGCTGGATCGGCTGTTTCAGCTCATATTGATTGTCTTAGCGCGTTTCATTGGAGTGTGCTTGATAATAAATAGCTTTGGTACTAAATTGAACAGTCCAAATGTTCTTTAGAAAGCGGTACATCGCAGGCAGGAAAATGCTGTTTGAAGTTTCCTCACCCGATGCCCAGCAGAAGGAATATTCTCCTGTTTGTTTCCTTTGTTCCGCAAAGTTCAACGAACTTCTGAAGTAAATTACTTGTATCTCGCTCGCCGCAGGCTATTTGATGAGAGCTGGCGTCCTCCTGGAATAAATTGTGGCATGTTCAGCTGCACAGGCAAAATGCGCTCTTCAGGGCGAAAAACGAAATCCAGGCAATCACGCTGGAATTCAATGGATGACACCATTCGCTGGCGGCATTTAAAGAGGAAATTTAGCCGGTTCCAATAGGCAGAAGATTGCCATTCCAAACGTAAGCTTAATTGTCGCCCCTCTCTCTTCTCGTCTCATCCGTTCCCCGTGTTTTCTGTTTTTTTTTTTTTTCTTGCTTTAAATATTTATCTATCCTTTAAAGGGGGTGTCTCTTACTACGTGTAAAATTCTACTGCCGCTCATTTACAGGGATTACGAAGGTTATTACCTGAAGAGCGGTCAAGTAGTCGCGAGGAATGTGTTTGGCGTTGGTGTGAGCTATGATGAGCATCAGTTGAGCAGCTTTGTTGACCCGTCCGTGAGCCAGTAACCACTTCGGAGATTCAGGGAGAATCCTGTTTGGGGTCGATAATTTAAGAGGAACTGTAACGTCAGCTAATATCTGGTGTTCTCCTATCTAATATTATATACGGAAGGCACTGCATAGAAAACCTTCAGTCATCGCGAGTTGACATCAAGATGAGCTTTTAAGCAAGACCTTTCCATTCCTGAAAAGGACATCCGGTTTCGCGCAAATGTTCGAAAGCATGTCACACCTTAGACTATTTCATGATGGTGTGTTGGCTAAACAGTAAAATATCAGTTTCGTATGGTAAAAACGTGTTATAATAAAACAAATAAATATATTTTGCAAGAAACACACATAAAACACACATCGAGACGAGAGCAGCGACGTTCACTTTTGTTCGGGGATCATTATAATGGTTTGCTTTGTGTCAGGGGCGGGGGAAGTTACGAAGAACCGCGTCCGGGTGCCTGACCTCCAGTAGAAGAGGAAGGTGACGAAGGGCACGGACGTGGTGGCCGCCAGGTAGCTCCAGTCCCTGACGAGCAGCGCCACCAGGGCCACGAGCAGGAAGCCCACGCTGAGAGCGCACCTGGCCAGCAGAAGCGCTCGGGCGCGCTGACCCCCGCCCACAAGGTCTTCCACTGGGAACGCCCACGAGCTCCCTATAGCCCGATTTTGCGTGACGTATTTCCGGTTCGAAATCTCGCCGGACGCCATGTTGATGAACTTTCGCCCTATTGCATGCACGGAGGCAATGTTTTCCAGCTCGCTCGAGTCGTGATCGACTGCGCTAGACAGAAAAAAAAAAAAAAAAACAGAAAAACATAAAAAAAGCGTCAGCCGATACTCGATTTTGATACATGCCGGCCTTTATTCGGACTATACTTAAATGAAAATTGAAATATACCTCTCACGTTCAGAAATTAGTTAAATATGATCAACAAAATCGGCTAAGACAATCGCACGTTTGTATTTTTGATGGATGGCTATACTTTTCGTTCCAAACGGCCGATTCCAGCGAGCGCTTGAAGAGTAGCCGTCGGGGAGCTCGATGCGTCTCGGGAGATCCGGCGCCCCAGCGCGTTCGTGACGTCACGTTTACCTACACGGGCAAAGCTACAGGAAAGCTGGCGCGAGCTTCGCCACTTGGTGTTGTCAACGCGCTACAACCTCGCCGTTCAGGATGCCCGCTCACCGCAAGAGTTGAATAGGCGCGGGAGAGAAGGGAAATTCGGTTCGGTCAAAAGTTCGACAGGGCTCGTGCGCACGCCGCTTGCCGCCGTACTTCCGCGGAGCGGCGCTGCTTTTATGGGTAGTACGACGTCACGACATTCGGTTTATTCGTTCTAGGGTTTGGTGTATTTTCGAGCAAAAAATGTGTCTCTGCGGTGTGGCCGGAACATGGTTGACATTTAGACAATAAAATAGGCGCTAAAATTTCGTTGCAGCACCCTTTTTGAGACGAGTCGGTGATTGAGGTGACCCGTCGGCGGCTAAAATGGCCCCGGTAGATGCCGCCGGTGCGACTCCGAAAAAAAGAAAATGGAGTAAGCGAGGGGTTATGCCGTCCAAAAACGCACCCCAGTCGTACTTACTGAGTTCTGCCGTTGAGGGAGGCCACTCGCTATACCGGTGTGTTTCGCCAATACCAAAAAACGACGTAACTAATCGATGCAAACACATGGGGAAAGGGGCAGACCAGGCATGTAGCCAGGGGGGGGGGGGCATGGGGCCCGCCCCCCCCCCCCCCCCGAAATCTTTCATTTTGCTGGGACCTCCCCTCCCCCTCCCCTCATACAGCATTTTGTCATGGGTACCCCCCCCCCCCCCCTCCCCCCGAACAAAATCCTGGCTACGTGCCTGGGGCAGACGCTGTTCATCAACATGGCGGAACGCGGTTTCCCGGAAGTAAAGAAGCGTTTCCTGAAACCGGCCCTGCACCGCCGTCCCAAAGAGGCGACTGTCGGCAGAGTTCAGAGGTCGCGCGAGGTTTTGACCTCCTGGTCTTACCGAGCTTGGTGAGCGAGGACCACGTGCCCGCTGTGCCCACAGCGACTAGGAAGCGGAGGCAGATGAAGGCGATCAGGTTGGGCGACACCGCGGCCAGCATGCCGAACAGGCATTGTGCAAACAGGAAGACAACCAGCGACAGCCGACGACCGCGCCTGGCAGGGTGAACGCAGAACACAATCGACGCGTTACCTGCCCGTGGCGTCGCTTGGCATCGTCATCAGGATCGTTACAAAAAAAAGCAAGCACAGTAACATTTGTTTTTATCTTTCGACAGTTGGTGAGAAAAGCCCCACTGCTTTGAAGTCGCAAATTCGGGTCTTATTTTTTTTTTTTTTTGCTTTTTTCTTGACTACGTAATTGCACATGCCCACCATTCCAACTGCGTTTCTGTGTAAGTCCCATTTGCAGGGTTAAAGAAATCGATTTGCGCGGTCTACCAAAATCGACAGCACAAGGCATTAGAGAGATGCTGAACCGAAATTCGGAGCTCATAAAACAAGGCTGGAGCGATAGGCGGGACGCTGCAAAACCCCAAAACACCACTCATACAGCGGTATCTCTAAGGGATGGCCGTATTTTTGGAAAAGAAGTGCACTGTTTAACAAGCCCGACGAGACATCACACGCCACGTTTCTCATTCCCTCTCCTCTTCACTTCGTCTTTTCGGGCAAGTGAAGCGAAGCGAGGAGGAGAGAAGCGAGGCCGGTTCCCCTCATTCTCAAATTTTACAGGACGACAATGACGTCATAGCCCTCGCTTGATCGTGCCCTTTTCCAAAAATAGGGCCGTCCGTTTGAGATATCGACATATGAGTGATGTTTTGGAGTTTGTAGCTTCCCGTTCAGCGCTTCTCAGGCCTTATTTTGTGAAATCCAAATTTCGCTTCAGCATCCCTTTCAAGCCCGTTCACACACTTGAGACTCCTTAGAACCGAGCGCCTTAAAACCTCTTAAAATCTCTTACGGCGAGAGAACACACTGACACGCTGGCGCCATCTATGTGGTGACCTTGGAACTGCATTTCACTAGAGCGAAGGTTTTGCGGTATTTGCGAGGTCAAATGTACGTACTACTTATGAAAAATGTTCGTTTATAACACTGACGACAGTTTTTCCAGCCAAAGGTGAAAGAATGACGCGCGAAAGAAATAAAAAAAAATATATACGGGACCTCCAAGTGTTACACGATAGGCGGCGCCAGGGTGTCCTCTCGCCGTAAGAGATTTGAAAAGGTTTCAAGGCAGTCGGTCCTAAGAAGTCGCAAGTGTGTGAACGGGCCTTTCCTGGCGCTTTGCGGATCCGACACTGAGTCGTGTCGCGAGTCTGCGTGTTCCCCTGAGCGTTGGTTTCTCCTAGTAGGAACTCGTCGTGCGGAGAAGCTTTCTACGGCTAATGCGCTTGTGGTTATCATTTTCCCGTACCCATCGTTACAATGTATGGCAAATTTCACTTTTCTTCACGCATGATATGCGTCAGAGTTCTCGTGTCATTCCGTTAGTAAAAGAGGGACCCTTCTAAATCCGAACGGTAAGTGCAATACCTCTCGGAGAAGGCGGCACAGACGAGGTGTCCTGCAAGCAGTCCGCCTCCAAAAAGGACTAGGCCCGCCGTAGCCAACAGACGTCTACTGCACACCAGGTCCCACTGGAAAGGAATCGAAACCTAAACCCGAAGCACGCCGAGAAAAGAAACGACCTGACACTTTTCAAAGAATAATCGCGCGTCGATCTGTTGTCGTTCGCGAGACGTCGCTACAGCTTCGCCCTAGTGGACGCTAATACTGAAAAATGGTCCCCGGCGCAGCACCAGCTCTTTTTTTTTTTTTTTTTTTGTCTACTGAAAGGTCTTAAAAGCTGAAGAAGAAGAATACAAGCGTACCTCATATGTCATTCAGCCTATTTTAGAGAGAGAATTATACTAGGGGTTCTACGGCGAGAAATGGAATGGGCAGCTCATCATTGAAAGCGGAGCCAAGTTTGCGCTGCTGTTTCTTGAGCACTCGGGAATTTCGACGAACTTCGTGTCCGCTCTCCCGTATACCCACCGGAAGCTCGGGCCGCGGGAGCGACGAATTCCACTGGCGCGTTTCGTAAACCGCCTCCCGGGCATATGATTTGACGCAAAATCAAAATGCCAAGAAGAAATATAAATACGTTTACGTTCTCTTCGTCGCGCATCTCTCCCGTAAATTAACGGTGCGTGTAATTCGGGGGCTCATCCGAGGTCCTTCCTTCCGTACACAAAAGGCACTTCTCCAACTCAATTATCCACCGACGATTGTCTTAGTCGTAACCCGCCCCATTATTCTTTTCGTGCATTTTTTTTTTTTTTTCCTCGTCTTCCACAAAGAGTTCCACCCGCACCACGTCTCAGCCAGGGCCGTTCATCACCGCAGCTCTTCTCGAGGGACCCGCAGTTTGTGGATCTTTAGCTGGGCGGATCGGTTGGCTGCGGCCCAAGTTCGTGGGCCTCTCCCTCTCCCGGCCTTCTTTGGGACCGGGACGTCGAATGCTTGGGCGGTTGTTGGTGTTTGCTTCGCCCGACGGCAGGACGGCGGTGACGGGAGGGGGAAAGGGGGGGGGGGGGCGTCTCGGAGTGGTTTTCAGACCCTGTTTGAAGACCATCTAGGCAGCCACCGCGATCGGACTGACCTATTTCCATCTGAAACATTTCCCCCCGTCTGCCATCGCTATTGTTACTTCCAGCATAAGTCGTGCTCGGTGCCTCCACGTCAACCGTTTGTTTTTTTGTTTGTTTGTTTTTCTTCCAAACTCTGGCCAGAAAAGTAACACGCACGCAAAACAAAAGAGCGAGGGAAAAACAAAGATACCTAAACACGGAGCTTCCTCTTTTTTTCCTCTTCTTGTTGGGATTTTATGTGGGAAGTGGCATTTGTCTGTTTGTGTCTCCCGGCCGCGTTATCTGCGGACGCACGGATCAGCGCTGTCCTCCGCTGGATGCGATGAGAAATTGTTTCCCCTTTGGCGGCGATCGCGTCGGGGGTTTGTCGTCGTCCGTTTATGTGTTGTTGCCATCTCGCCGGCTTTGTAAACGACACGCCGAGTCCTTCGCATCGTCGCGTGGCCCGGGGAAGGAAGAGGCTCGAGCGAGGCACCGCCGCCTCCGCTTCAAAAATTAAAGAGCGAACAAAGCTCGGGAGCAAATGGGGAGGGGACGGTTATGTAGCCCATCAACAACGGACTGTTCAGCCGCGGGCAAGTGAACGCTCAGAAAGCGAGGGTGGGAACTTCTGAGCACCGTCGTGTCGCTGCCGCTTTTCTGTTTTAGTTGCGACCACACCAAGATGCGGAAGCAGCAGTCATTTTATATGCACACGGGAAGTGTACGCGAGACATGTTTTCGTCCGTCAGAATGCATGTCTTGTTGTGGCTCTGAACACCTTTCTGCCCCTGGGAAAGCCCTCGAAGGCAGCCATGTTTTGTTTCATTTTTTTAATGATTTCGTTGCGCTAGAGGGGAGCGTTAAAACAAAAACGGGCAAGACCGCCAACAAACAAACGAGAGCCTCGCTTTATACTTCGGGAGCATTCTCAGGCGGAAAACTTGCCTTTCGATTTCCCCGGTGTTTTCCTCTGTGTATGTGTGTGTGTAGAATCCCGGACAAAAGCTCACCGGACAAAAGCTCACCCATTTTTTCACAGACCCGGACAAAAGCTCACCACGAGAAAATTTCATGTTGGTCTTAACACGAGTGCGGACAACTTAGGTGCATGCGTGCGACACAAAAAGGCAACGATAAATTAAATCTGACAGGCGCATGGTTTGTTGATTTTAATACAAACAAGTTTATTTATCGATTGGTTAGGAGCGAATGCAGTCCCCTACTAGCTCCAGCAGTCTTGGTATATCCCGATGTACATGCAAGCCCTCGCAAATATTTCTAAAACGATTCTGCAGGCGCAGAGTGGTTTTTCGCACCCGCTTTACTGTGGGCTCATTTCTCCGGGGTTGTGTCAATGCCGCGGCAACGAGCGCCTGATTTTGCTGTAGGCATTCAATCAGCCTCAAGACGCTTGGACGGGCGTGGCCGACGAGCTTCTGGAACCCGGTACTTCATCCTTCGCAGGTGTTGTTCATCCAGTCTTTATCTTGAAGAGTGGCGTCGTACATATTCCACCGTAACGGCGGAAACTCCGGTCGTCGTCGGCGCAGAGTCAGGCGAAAGGAAGAATTCGCTCTGGGTGCCGCCGCAGATGGAACAGAAGCATAACAGAAGCGGCCGTTGACATACGTGCAATCAAAATAGTCCAGCAGGTAGCCGATGTCACCGGTAGACTTTTCCCTGGTGGTTAGTTCCTGAGGAACAAGCTGTGGTGGAAGGAACGCGAGCCTGTCTAAACTCCCGCACAGTTTTCTAAATTGGTCATCTGTCTTGTACTTTTCCAAAAGGCCCAACTCCCGTTCTTTCAAAGTATTTCTAAAAAATTGCAACTCAATGGTGGATGGGGTACAAGTTCTCCTAAAAATGGTCCAATGAACATCGCGTCCGCACTTTATTTCAGCCCGTGTTTCGCCCGGGTAGCAAAAAAAAAAAAAAAAAAAAAAAACGAGGTGAGCTTTTGTCCGGGTCTGTCAAAAAATGGGTGAGCTTTTGTCCGGGTCTGTCAAAAAACGGGTGAGCTTTTGTCCGGTGAGCTTTTGTCCGGTGAGCTTCTGTCCGGTGAGCTTTTGTCCGGTTACCGTGTGTGTAAGGGGGGGGGGGGGGACAACAAAATGGGATTTTCTCCTCGCAACGAGGAACAATATACTGTCGGCGCTGCGGTACGGTTGTCCCAGGAATTGCCGAATTTTCCAGTAAAACGTGGTAAAGGGAATGGCGAAGCATCTTCCCTTTCATAAAATTGTAATGCGCGTGCTCCCGGCCTTGGACATTATATCTTCCTTGCACGTGTATTTGCCGCGAGAATATTCGTGTGTGAGATTGCATGCAGCATGGCTTTTCACTTTTCACTGTCATTGATAGCAAATCCTATGAAAAAGCTTTTCTCCAAATTCCAACCACTGATTGAGCCCTGGGTGTTGACGAACGCTATCTTGTCGCATGCCGTTTTGTGTTATGTTTTCCTGTCGCGTTCCCAATTTCCCCGTGTGGCAGACCAGGTCCTGTACGTACCATAGCTTTCTACCTTTGTTAGTTTTACCATTCCCCCGTACATACGTGTAGCAGTTTTCTATCGTTGGCCCATTGATGACGGTTTTCATCGTTTCATTGGAGCCCAAAGCTTATAAAGAACGGCGTTGTAATCGATATACTATTTCTAACCATCTAGATAGATAGAGCGCATCTTTGCCCTTTTCTGAAACTACCAACTGAGATTCTTGCTGGGGAACGTGGCTTCAATTACTACCAGCCCGGACTTCCAGACTCGTTGGCCACTTGTACGTCATTTCAAGAGGATTTCCCGGTTAAGTGAACGCTATCGTTCACTTCGCATCACAGACGGTAGACCTCAAAGCGATAAGGTCGAAGCGCGGCAGGAATATGCATGGATGGGACGGGGATTGTGAGGACGGTGCAGGAATTCTGCGCGCGGGGCCATACACCCGACTACGTAGCCGGTAAGTTTACTTTTCTCCTCCTGTTAAAGGCGAGACGCATATATGCCCGCCGAAACGTCCGACGTGTCGTACGATGCGTCGGACATCTCGTCGTGCCCTGGCGCTTCTAATGACGGAACGACGCGGACCTCTTCTCAGCCACAACATCTGTGTCCGAACAGAGTAGGGGATCTTTACAACAACTGGACGTGTCCTTTTGTTACACTTGTAGGTCACGTGGTGCACACGTGGTGCGATCTCGCCACACCCGCAATATGAGGCCGCGGTCGCTTTTAGCTCATTCTGTTGGCAGCCCATATTTAGAAATTATCGGTTTCTAGCTCGTGCACCACGCCGGCGATGGGACGGTCGATAAGCCTCTGGAACCGATGAGCAGCCCGCCGGCAGCCTTAATTACTCCGGGACTGCCCCCGCGCCCAGCTCACTCCAGTTCATTAACCGAGACGGATTATCATAATATGGATCTGATTTTTCGGCGCTCGATTGTCGCGAGCTAACGACCTCCGCTGTTAGTCTCTTTTTCCGGAACGACGGGGAAGCACTAATGCGCACTGCGGCGATGTTTTGTTTCCGCGCGAATGGTTCGGGAGGCTTGTTTTCCTTCGCTGCGACGAAAATGCTCTGACCTCCTTTTAAGGTGCTCTCTGAACAGGTGGCAATTTTCCTCGTCGGTGAGAACCTGATCGGCCAAGTCACGGGGCACACTTACGGGTAGGAATCCGTATTTTTGGGGTTTCTTTCTCTTCTAATTCTGTTGCGCTTTTTCGAATTTTATTTGCTCCCACGGATTCGGGTTCTTTATTTTTTTTTTTTTTTCGGTGTCAAGTTTTGATGTTGGAAAACAAATCAGCGTTTATCGGGGTTTACGTTGAAGAAAACAGAACATAAGATTCCTCAACGTCCAAAGAAGATATGCGAGTGATCCGTATGCTTGGAAAACGTTTCGGTACCGATAGGAGAAAGAAACGACATAGAGTGTGGTTCCCGAGATTGAGCTGCGGCCTCGCGGAGAGTTCATTGGTGACTTTGTTTCGAGAGGACACAACGAAAGCTCTAGGTAAAGATTTATTTCCGTGAAGCTTGGGGTTTTTCTTATTTCAAAAACAATTCCAATTCGTTTTTTTTTTTTTTTTCGTTTTCCTTGATTTTGATTTTGAGTTGGACTTCGCCAGGCGATCGCGGACTCCTCTGGATTCACGACTACGTCTGGTTCGATTGAATACGAGCTCAGTGCGAAGGCGACAAGGAAGCCCACGACTTGATCAGACAGACGCGGTACACACGCAGAAATGTTTGGGTATACCCTTGAACCGTACAGAGCATCGAGTCCCCGTAATGAATTTGTGTGAAAGCTTATCTCTTCGGGATTTGTGGAATTGTGTTCCTATGGTGGTTTACAAACAAGCGGCACAAGTGTGAGGGCACAGGCAGTGACCGATTATCGGAAGGGTGAAGCTGCATGCTGTCACACTCGCGCTTGTGTGAAAACAGACTGAACATCCGCAAGGAATGTTCGGCTGTTGTTTAGGCCGAGCAGGAGAGATGAGCATTTCTTCGGGCGTGCCTGCGCCGTCGGAGGCATCCACTCACCTGGGTGACGACCGTTTCGTCGGCGTGCAAGAATCGGCGGTCGTACTCGGGACCACGGTCGCAGGTTGTCCGGTTGCCCGCGACGGGCGCACAGAGGCGGACGCGGGTCGCCCTGACCGCGACGCCGCCGTCTCCGAGGCACCAGTGGTCGGGCGTGAGGAACATGAGCAGCTGACTGTACAGTTGCGGGGCGCACGACACGTGCGCCGGCAGCAGCACCAGCCAGAGCAGGATCTGCTGGTAGCGGCCGTAGCCGCAGATGGCGTCCACCGGCTCTTCGTCCGCCATCGCTGGCTCCGACGTGTTGCGCTAGCGCCGTGCCTGGTGGAAGCCTCGGCTGCCCCGCTCGTGGCGTCGAAGCGCCGCCTGCGAGCATTGGCTTCGTCGCTTCTCGGGACGTTTGTGTCGTGAACGATCGCGACTACGGACCCCCCTGAGCCTCGTTTCCACTGCTTCAATGAGTTGACGTTCCCATGCACGCACGTTAAGGAATTTAGGCATATCGTTTTCGGCATGCCGATAACGATAGCCGATACTCTTCCGACGCCTTTGCGCATGCATCGTATTGTCATCGGGTATCGTTCTCGGAGCGCAAGCAAGATCTACTAAAACACCCTATTGTCGCTGCTCGGTACCTGCAACCGCCCTTCTCTGCATCTTGTGCATAGAGGCAGTGGCGTCACTAAGGTCAGCGGCACCGGTGCGGTGGTCTATGGTTGTTTCTTTTGTCTAGTTTCGCTTTATTCCCTGTATTTTGGTGCACACGTATGCTCTTTACTGCTTTACGTTTTCCCCTGTCTCACTTTCTTCGTTCATAAGTTTATACATTTTATGACAACACATTACAAAAGAAGTTCGCTCTAAAAATATAATGATTAAGTTTCGAAACAAATCTAAAAGTTAAATTATAAGCATATGCCATATTTGTAATCAATAAGAAATAGCTACAAATTTTGTTGCGAACTTTTGGTTAATGCGGTACCAGAGATTGTATTTCATATCGTTACCTTCTTTGTGGCGGCGGAAGACAGAGTGCGACTAGAATTTATTAATATTGATCGCCCCTTCTTTATCGCAAAGAGAAAGCTTTCACTTTCGCTGACGATTCTTCGAAATAGTGGAAACGTTTCTGTGCTGGCAGATTCTTCTTCAGTCGAATATATATTTGTTATTGACATTCATTTCGGTATCACAGTATTGATACCGTGTTTGATATTTCCTGACGTTTCTTTTTGCTTTCCTTTATGCTTCTTTGTTTTTTTTTAAAGAAACTAGGCACTTTTTATGTCTTGTTGAATGTAGAGTCCCAGAAACTCTGTCGGGCATCACGCATGCATCTCTGCCCCCGCGCAGGAAAGAACAGTGAGAAAAAATAAAGTAAATACAAAAAAGAAAGTGCCCCCTCCTAGACCCCTAAAAATTCAGACCCCCCCCCCCCCCTTTTTTTTTGCTTTTTTTTTTTTAATTCCTGGGAAAATTTCTGGTCGCAACGTTCGCCGTGTTGTTTCCTCATTGTTTTGAGACAATCACTCGAAGGGGGGGGGGGGGGGGGGGGGGGGGGCGCACACCAGCTCGGAGCACGTGGAGCGAAAGCTCGCGCTGCAGAACCCAAGGATCCTGGGTTCAATCCCCACCCGTGCCCGTTTCGATCTGGATGAGCATCGTACCGGCGTGCGGTCGTGTATCACTACTGCGTGGTGCACGTTAAAGACCCCAGGCTAGCGGTTGTACTGCACTGGCTAAATTGTTCATCTACAGCGAGTGACTCGTCGCAACATTAAAAAAATGGCTGACCAACGACTCGCTGTATAAATATCCACACAACCCCAATTATTATTTCACTCGAAGGTGAAGGAGCGCCGATCAAAGCTATGCCCGCCTCCTACTTCACTTCACCAGAAATGCCACAATAAGCTTTCTATTCATGTGGCGGGATTTGACCGTTAGGAATATTTCAATCAATTGACCCCGTAAGTGTGACGTCACCGCTCCCAAAAAACCGTTGCTAGGGGCGTTGTAATGGACGAATACGTGGGACTGCACTTCGCTCCGAAAGAACGATCGATCAAAAATCGGACGTGGAATTTAAAGGTATAAAAATAAAAGATAGAGGAAGTCTAGATTTTACACTTATCACGACAGAAGTTTGCCGATAATCTTTTGTTTCTGAAATATTTGCGACGGCGACTTCCGGTCCTCGAGGCGTCTCGAGATGCTTGTTGCAGTCGACGAACGCATGACGAACTCGCATGGAACGACTGAAGTATGCCGTTTGTAACAGTTTGAATCGTTTGCAGAATGATACGATTTTGATTTTGTATTTACTTGGAACATGGCAGGCCTAAGAAAACTAATCAGGTTTATAAAAACGAATAGACCCTTTTCGAAAGTGTGCCCTCCGTTGAAAGCTGTGGGATCCCTGCACAATGGCGGACACAATAGACACCACCAATGTTGGAACCTTAGAAGCTCTACCGAATAGCACTTCATTTCTAGCTTATGTAGTTTTAGAGTTTCACATTCTGTGTTGTCGCTCTTTCCGCCATTGTGCAGTGTTTCAGACCTTTTCACAATGAGCATGTGACTTTCGAAAGTGGTTTATTGTATTTGCGTGCGATACGGGCTATGCCCGACGAAAATCGTCACACGTATGGAGATCTGCTAAAATACAGCGAGAAAAGCATCTGTTTAGAACATGATATCAAAGCAGCGTCGGGCCCTCTTTCTGATTTTGCAGTTGACATGCATTGTACTGGAAGAGCAATCATTTTCACTCTAACATAAGTGGTTCGAGATCACAAACTTCGTTTTTCATGCTCGCAATATGAGTGTCTGTTTCGTACCTGCTTTTTAACCATCAAACTGAGAAAACTTCCTACGGATTCTTCAGTTTTAAGTAAAACCCCAAGCATGAATGACTGAGAAGGAACGCTTCCCCATGCTTCTAGAAGATAAGGAGTCCAGAATGACGTTTCCTAGTCAGTCTCGCCCTAGCTCACTAACGAACATTCTAGGTCGAATGCTCGAGATGCCGAGTGTAGTAGAGAAGGAGCCGAGCGTGGCTTTGTTGACTCACAGCCCGCTGTCACGCCGACCCATCGTCTCTCGGTGCTGCCGCCGTCGACGCTCATCCTTTCTTTTGTTTCTAGGCACAAGTTCGCCGACTAAAGCTTTATTTTCTGTTTTACGCTTGTCGATCCGTTTTTATCTGCGAATATATATATATATATATATATCTGTTACGGACAGTTTGTTTGATCACACGGATGTGCACTGAAGCAACTGTGCTGTCAGAAATCCTTGAAACGTGTGCTGGCCTGCACTTCGACCTTGATACACTTCACGTCGTCGTCGTCGTATTGGATTGGTTTGGATTGGATTTGGGGCTAGCCCCTTTGTATCGGGGGATCTCAGCAGCGCTGGATCTAGCCTGACTAGTAGTTACACTAGCATGTCGTAATAGTGTTCTCTTGTCCTCCTCCACCAGCACTCGAGTCTCCCCTCCGTTACCTCCACTGGTTGCCAACTATCGGCGGCTTATTGTTCGTGAACGCCCCGGAAGCCCAGCGCCACCGCTATGTCTGATTTACACGTAACATCCGGCTTCAGGCATGTGCATTCTAGTATAACGTGCTCCGCTGTCTCGTCTGCTCCTTGTGCGCACATGACACACCTCACGTCCACGTCCGTGTACTTCGCGCGGAGCACTCAGGTCCGCAACATGTCGCTTCGGGCGTCTGAAAGCAATGCACTGCCCCTGCTGTTGTCCATGAAAGATATTCGCTTCACGGTCCTGTTTCTCTCCGGCGTATGTTATTCGGCCTCACAGTGTTTTCACCTTCTCAGATATTGGGGGATCGATGGCCGAGTGGGCAAGCGCACACCAGCTCGGAGCATGTGGAGGAGCGAAAGTTCGCGCTGCGGAACCCAGGATCCTGGGCTCAATCCCCACCCCTACCCGTTTCGATCTGGATGAGCATCGTACCGGCGTGTGGTCGTGTATCGCTACTGCATAATGTACGAGCCGAAATTTGGATTTGACTTAATAAGGTAGCAGGAGTGTTCAACGGGGCGCCACAAACCCCAAAACATCACCCATAAAGCGATATATCGAACGGATAGCCGTGTTTTTTGTAAAATAAGGATGCGATTGAGTGAGAATCGTCACGTCACGTTTCCTGAAGAATGCTTGAGGAGGAGGGGAAGCGGCCTTGCTTCCTTCCCTTTTCGCATCCTCGCGGAGTCAAAGCGAGAAGGGGAGGAAACGAGAATCGGCGACGTCACGGGCCTTTTTTGGCCTTGTTCAAGCGCCGATATATCGCTTTATGAGTTATGCTTTCGGGTTTGTAGCCTCCCGCCTAGCGCTTCTGCGTTGTTTTCTGAGATCGAAATTTCGGTTGTACGGTTGTACTGCACTGGCTAAATTTCTCATCTACAGCTGGGAGACTCGTCGCCCGTTGAGGCAGACCAAGTTCTAGGCTGCATAAACGTCACGCGACTCTAGTAGCCACTTTTCCGCGGGCGCCAACTACAAATCGGTTTCGCCCCGTAGATATAGCTCTAATTTGTTTTTCGTTGTAAATTTATTTTATGACGTCATTTTTCTCTCCAGGCTGTTTAAACTTGTTTTTTTTTTTTCTTTTTCATATGTCCTTTAAAGCACCCGATGACGAAGAGTTGCGAGAATTAAGAAGTTTAGAAACTTTGTCAACGCAGAACTGAAACGAGCAAAACGCATCTATCATGCCAATTTGTTCGACACGTCTTGTTTAACACATCCCGACATTGTTCGCAAACGTCTTATTACGTAACCAATCTCAAAATAAAACCATCACTAGCATAACTATTGGTGATAAAAATATTTCTGGTACCGCACTTGTGAATATGTTCAATAATTACTTTGTGAGCGTGAGGAATAATATGTATAACAATACTGCGGCAAATAATATCTCCAGAGAAAACGAGACGATATATATACAGGGTGTTTTTTTTAAGCTTAACAGAATTGTTTTTAAAAAACCATGAAAGCTAAATTAATGCGGTCTGCGCAAGTGAGTTATACGGCCAGGGGGACATAGTATAGGTGGTTAATGGTAACGATCAGTCGGCTAATTAGTTAAAATTCGTTAATGAACTTTTTAATTAATGAAAATAGACATATAGTTCCAATTAGAAACTTGGTCAGCGTCATCGAAAACCACTAAATCAGTAATTTTCAGAAAGACTTTGAGCGCGTGAGAAGCATAGTAGTGCACTAAAGTTAGCACTCGTGGAGCACGTACAAGACTAGCGGTTGCGGTGAGGCGCCCGCGCAATTTTTCCGTCTCTTATCTAGCCCCAGCCTTGTACCTGCTCCACGAGCGGTGACTTTACTGCACTACTACGCTTCTCACGCGTTCAAAGTCTTTCTGAAAATTACTGATTTAGTGGTTTTCGATGACGCTGACCAAGTTTCTAATTGGAACTATATGTATATTTTCATTAATTAAAAAGTTAATTAACGAATTTTAACTAATTAGCCGACGAATAGTTACGATTAGCCTCCTATATTATGTCACCCTTGCCGTAGAACTCACTTGCGCAGACCGCATTAACCTAACTTTTATGGTTTGTTTTTAAAAATTCTGTTAAGCCTAAAAAAAAAAACGCTATATATATATATATATATATATATATATATATATATATATATATATATATATATATAATATATCATGCTGATACTATGGAAGTGCTCTCTATATTTATGAACATGAAAAAAAGTCGCAGTCATGGTTGTGAGGATATTCGTAATTTACTTTCTCTTACCATGCGTAACACATCTCTATAATCTTATATTGTCATCCAGTACATTTCCTAAAAACAAAAATGCAAACTGCTAAAGTATTCATTTTGTATAAAGGCGAGGATCGAAATGATATGAGCAATTATCGTCCCATCTCTATCCTTCCTGTTTTCTCGAAAACCATTGAAAAAATTGTGCATTCTCGACTTTCAAGTTTTTTTTTTTTTTTTGAAAAGTGGTCCTTATTGACTGAGTCGCAGATTGGTTTTAGGAAACATAGATCTACAGAAACGGCTCTACTTGTGCAGAAAGAAATACTATTAGAAAATTTTTAGAGTAAACTCTTGATGTTAGGAATATTCGTAGATCTTAGCAAATCGTTTGTTAGGATAGATCGGAAAATTCTCTTAGATAGATTAAAATGTTATGGATTTCAAGGTAGCGCGTTATCGCTCATAACATCATACTTACAGTCAGGCACGTATCCAGGGGGGGGGGGGGGGGGGGCCCATGGGGCCCGGGCCCCCCCCCCCCCCCCCCGAAATCTTCCATTTTGCTGGGGCCTCCTCTCCCCCCTCCCCCTCATACAGCATTTTGTCATGGGCGCCCCCCCCCCCCCCCCCCCCCCGAAACAAAATCCTGGCTACGTGCCTGCTTACAGTAGTGATCCCAATATGTTCAAATTAGAAATTATAAATCCACTACGGAACGCATTTACACAGGGGTTCCTCAGGGCAGTATCCTAGGACCGATGTTGTTTCTTATATATGTCAATGATATTGTAAGTATTGAACGTTCCGCTGAATTTTATTTATGCGGACAACACTAGCATATATATTGTTCTAATTCTAGAGAAGACTTGCTCACTTTTAAAGCAAACAACTTTTTAAATAAAATAAAATCGTGGATAGATATTAACTCCCTTGTAATCAACACTGCGAAAACTAATTGTTTTGTTTCAATGTTAGGCGTGACGTGTTAGATTATCATGCGGTTTGGTTTTTGCATCATCCACAATAGAGTGCGTTGATAGTATCAAGACTCTAGGTGTAATATTTTCTGAACACATGTCTTGGAATGCTCACGTAACATATAGTCGTAAAAAAGTGTACAATGTTGTGGGAATAATTATTATTTATAGACATTCTTCCAGCAAACATAAAAAAAAACTAATTTATAATGCACTTTTTTACTCACTTATATGTTACGCCCATCTAGTTTGGGGAACGACCACAAAGGGTAGCTTAGACAAGTTACAAGTGCTACAGAAAAAAAGCGCTTAGAATAATTGAAAACGTTCCTCGTGATCATCACTCAGGCTTTTCCTCTTTTTTTTTAGAAAAACATAGAGTCCTTGATATATCAAATATGTATTGTTAGAGGTTAATTTGCAACTATCAACAATCTGTAAAAGGAAATATTAGAATTATTTTAGATCTTGCTAAGCTCGAAAAAAATGAATCCCTGTACCCAGTGGTTCTCAAATGGGGGTCCGCGGACCCTTTGGGGTTCGCGAAGGCATTCTAGGGGTCCGCGGAGCCCAGCCTCATCAGTCAAGCCCGGAAATAAAAGTTGTCTTTTCTCAGTCTGAGAAGAAACATTCCAATTTTCGAGTGCGTTTTCTCGTGTATAAGTCAATAAGAGAAGTTTACTTCACATTAGCCCTTAGTTATATCTATTTATGAAATCACTATCATAATTAACCTGTACTTTCCCTTCCTCAAACCACGAACGGGGTCCTCCATCATCTCTGCCGATCCACAAGGGGTCCGCGAAACATCAATGGCTGAGGACCACTGCCTGTACCCATCACGCTATCGGGTCGCCCTGGCGTATTCCCTACGTTAGAACAAATTTTGGTACTCAAAGTCACCGTTACAAATTACCGGCTTTATTAAAAACGTTGTTTTCTCGTGATGTTGAAGTATCCTCGGTAAATAGTCATGCCATCCAAGAAATATTGTAATATGAAAACATTATTTATTTTGTATTATATAAAATAATAAAAGGTATATTTGTGTATGCATTTTTCATACAGGGCGTTTTTTTTTTGTTTTTTTTTTTAGCTGCACCAATTTTTTAATTAAAGGGGGAAAGGTTATATGAATGCGGTTTTCACTGCGTGTTTATATGGCTCGGCGGACATTAGATGGAAATATGAGCATTACTGTTATCAGACTAATTATCTAAAATTCGTTAACTTTTTTAATTACTGTAATTAGGATATGTGTTTATATTACAGACTTTGAGGCGATTCGTATCCCAAGACTGTTCCATTTTGTGGAATTCGTCATTGTGCTTTCGCTTGTTCCCTCAATCAATTTATAGTGTTATAGCTACCCTTTCGCATTAAGTTTTTATCCACCCCTGCATTACGCCGATTAATTAATCGATTCAAGGTCACCGCGGTTAGTCAGTTATAAAGTGTTAATCGGTGCACAGCTCTATGCTCAGTGGCAGTTAAGAGTGGAGGACGAGCTCCCCTTAAAAAGAAACCTCCACTCTTTCCAACAAAACAAACGCTAAAAAAAATATGGAAAGGGGGTGTTGGGGGGGGGGGGGGGGTTGTCCTGCACTTTTCACCTGCAACAGACTTTAGTTTCTTTGCATTTGGATGAAGAAGGCCATCGTATACACTGGCGCCTTATAACATGTTCAGCGATTAAACTAGCGTCCGAAGAGAGTTTTTTGTTTCTTGCTCGTTACTGTTTTCACAATCAAAGCAAGTGGTGTTGTCAGGCGAGAAATTCATTACGTCACTCAACGTAGGGCCTTCTGTGGCACGCCAATTGGTGAACTCGGGAGAGTACGCTGTTCTATATGTACACACGTACATCACAATGTGTTTTTTTTTTTTCTTAAGTTTAGCGATACAATTTTATACTGCATATCACTAAACTTCTAATCACGAGCTACTTTGCTTTAACTACCATCTCGCGTTTGTAGCCTGTGCTATCGCTCCCTGCAAGGACATCTTTTGCGCAAATTCCATCAAAAACGTGTAATATAAACGATCTGTGCAATAAAACTAAAACACGACCGAAAAAACAAAAACATAATACTCACGACGGCGGCAGCCAAGTCGCTGCTGATGGTGACGTCCATGGTACGAGCGCTGAAACTCGCGGCGCGCTGGAGTAACGAGGAGCGTCCGCGCTGCTCGCTGGCGATCCTCGGAATGCTCCAACTCGGATCGAAACCTCGAGACCCGCACTCCGAAGGCCGCTTCTTCTTTTTTTTTTTTTTTCTTTTTTCTCTTTTCTTTTTTTCTCTCTTACTGTCGCGGCACGTTGCAGGATGGGTGAACTGGACGCCGGGCCACATGGACTATTCCTAGGATTCCGTGTTTTCGGAGTTTATTTTTCGCGAAATTCGGAGGCTGTTTTTCGAAGTCTATTGTTATTCGATTCCTAATTCTCCGAAATTCAAAACCTAGCCTTTGCAGTGTGTGTGTGTGTGTGTGTGTGTGTGTGTGTGTGTGTGTGTGTGTGTGCGTGTGCGTGTGTGTGTGTGTGTGTGTGTGTGTGTGTGTGTTTATATTTATTTAATATTTCTTCAGATGGATTTGGCGTTGGCGCCATTGCCAATGGCAATACCAATTTGTCCCACGACAAAAGTTTCAAACAAGTGTTGCTTCGATAAACGTCGAAACCTTAAGAATAAACTCCTGGAGGTAGATGCCATAGGAAGCTCTTATTCATCCCATCATATCCATCAACCTACTCCGCGGTCCGCGGCTGCGCTGGGCCACGCCCCCTCTTTCTATGAAATCTCTATGGTTCACAGCTTTCACTGTTACAAAAACACAACCCCTCCTTCTCTAAGAAGCACAAATAGTATGGGCCCAAACTGGAAACTGGAACAGTCGCTTTGATCGCAGCTCGAAAGAAATGTCCTGATGAACCTTGACGAGATGAGCGGCAAGATCCCTTTTGGCAATGGTTCGAGAATCGAAAGATAACTGGGATGACATTTTCTCAATACCATTGACCCTGTGCGCTGTCCAAACTTAATTGTAAAATACCGTCTCTTTTTTCTTTTTCTTTTTTTGCATTGATAAGTACGTCGAAATTCGGAGTTTTATCGGATAAATCCGAATTGACGAAAATTTTACAGGCGGGTGTTTTTCGGAGTTTTTTCGGATTTATCCGAAAACACGGAACCAGAGCCTATATAGCTTCTACGGTTGCAGTGAGCGTCGGTCGCAGCATGTCCGGTCGAAGCTTCTGTCGATGTTCCAGTCTGCGGAAGGTGAGAGTGGAGAAAACTCCCTGTAATAATAATTAAAACAAATAATTAATGCTTTGGATGGCGACGAGATGTTTCGGTGCCGCCATGTTGTGGTTTCTATCATTGACGTCACCACTGAGATTATTGGAAGCGAGTGACAGGTCTGATGGCGCGTAAAAAGCGCGTTGGAACCCTATTCGTTACTACATCAACACCGTCAGAGCTGAGAGTCGGGCTTTTTATTTCCGTCAATGAGAACAGAAATGTTCCCACTCAGGACGTCATACGTTTGGCCAATCGTGGAAGGCCGATCCCAGCGACGCCTTCGGTCGCGCACGTCGCCAAGGGGGTTCGTTCTAGTGCAAAATATCGTTTTAGATCTGTTTTACCCGCACCGAATAGGCGCTATTGGACGGAGTACAGCGAAAGCTACGGAATTTAAGGTCCAATCACGAGTCGTTTAAAAACCACGTGGTGTGTTGGCCGGAACCAAGGGCTCTTGGGTTCAATCCCCACCGCTGCCCGTTTCGATGTGGATGAGCATCGTACCGGCGTGCGGTCGTGTACCACTACTGCGTGATACTGACAGTGTATTTATGCTCGCCAAGGTTTTTTACTTGTATATGACATACGAGAGCCCGACTACCCAGAACACAATATGCGGCTCGAAATTCCTTTTCTTTCCTCCCGAACACCGCCGATCGAGAACTGGCCGGTTTGAGTCGCGCTTGCCGGTTTGAGTCGCGCGCTCTAAACCATAAAAAACGGCACGTGACCACTCCGTGGTCACGTGCCGTTTTTTATGGTTTAGACACAACCACCAAAGATAATCAAAGCCGTGGGTCATTAAAAGCACATACTCAATATTCAAGAAAAAAAAATATATATATGATACCCATTTTGCGTAGATTCTAAAAAAAAAAAAAAAAAAAAAAAGGTTGCACCGTTACGTTATTTCCGGCAACTTTGTCCTCTATATTTCTTCTTACTCCCCGGTCCAGGTTCGATTTCAAGCAGTTGCGTTTTTTTTATTAAAATTATATGTGTCGCTATAGCAAAATATTGACTGGGTATTCTTCTGACGCCATAATAAATCGTCTGGAGAAACAAAACTCTCTCTCTCTCTCTCTCTCTCTCTCTCTCTATATATATATATATATATATATATAATATATATATATATATATATATATATATATATATATATATATATATTTAGAGGAGAGGGTGTTATTGTCTCTTTAAAGACCCCAGGCTAGCGGTTAAATTTGTTGGCTGCACTGGCTACATTTCTCATCTACAGCTGAGACACCATTGAGGGTGACCTTATTATTATCATTTTTTTCTCTCTCTCTTTCCAAAGTGCACGCAATCTCGCCTGACATAGCTCGGACGCGTAGCATTGGCTCCTCGGCAAACCTCACTCATGAGGGCCCTCACTCACCCTCATCTTCACAGGTGAGGTGAGGGTGAGTGAGTTTCTGAGCCAGGAAAATTCATGAGTGTGAGGGTGAGTGAGGGGCGTGAGAACCACTAGTGCGTGAGGGCGGTGAGTGCGCAGGGGCGGATCCAGAACTTCGTTTTGGGGGGGGGGGGGGGGGCGGAAAATTTGAAAAGATACTATTCTCCCATTCTTTCTTGTGCACCGGGGGGTCCACCCATGTCAAATTGGCCTCCGAGAAGGGGGGAGGGGAAGGGGTCCACTTTGTTTGGGGGGGGGGGGGGGAGGGGGGGGCCGCCCCCGTCGCCCCCCCCCCCCCCCCTTGGGTCCGCCACTACGTGTGTACGTGAGGGCCTTTTGGGCAGTACGGGCGTGAGGGCCATGAGTGTGTGAGGGGCGTGAGGACGGTGAGTGGCGTGAGGGCCATGAGTAGGGTGACCACCTTAATTCCTGCCAGCGAAATGCGGGACACGCAGGGCAGGGGGGGGGGGGGGAAGGGGGGATAGAGAAAAGTTTTTTACACGCACTCAACGAAACGAGGCTCTGTTAACACATTTGTTATCCTGTACCGTTTACATATATTTTACTTAATGCCAAACATGTTATTAAATGTGCCGAAGTTGAAAACAGAACAATCGACTGTATCAGAGCTCAATACATCAAATGGAAATAAGAAACAGTAAATTTTTTCGGGTTTTTGTTTCCTGTCTACGCTTATTTTTATCAACATGGTCCTACACAAATTTTTAACGTTATGTTCTTTTTCGACCAATGCAAATGTGGCGGTCTTCAATAAAAACAAATCCACAGCAACCGTTTCGCACAGCCATTCAAAAAATAATTACAATATTTTACTTTTAAACTTGGCGAGCAATTTTTCTTACAATATTTTGCCACCAAAGGGAGAGGCACAACGGCGCATGCGCGTCGGGCCTCCTGCAAGAACGACGGTCGCTTACCGCAATGATTGGATAGAAAATGGCGTACCATTTAGATTCACACGATTACCAGCAACCTCCGCGTTCCCCCGTGCCCCGTTGTTCAGCAGCACCATGAGTTGCGGAGTGAATTTTACGACAGTGTGAAATGCAGGACATTTTGAAGATTTTTGAATTTCTCGCGGGACGCGGGACACGAGCCCTCAATGCGGGACAGTCCCGCGAGTCGCGGGACGGGTGGTCACCCTAGCCATGAGTGTGGTGAAGGTCATGAGGACGGTGAGTGGCGTGAGGGCCATGAGGGTGGTGAGTGCGTGAGGGCCATGAGTGCGTGAGGGCCATGAGTGCGTGAGGTCCGTGAGACTAATGAGGGTGAGTGAAAGGCTGAAGATGAGTGTGACTGAGGATGATGGTGAGTGAGGGGCTGAAGGTGAGTGTAGCTGTGAGGGTGAGTGTGGCGGTGAGGGTGAGTGAGGGCGACCTAAAATGCCAACCTCTGCCTGTAAGCGTAGGGGCTAAAACAACAGAAACCTCGGATCTACGCTACAAATCCCTTGGAACTCCTACAAAAAAAAAAAAAAAAAAAAATGAGCACTACCCCAGATCGAGAATCCTGGTAAAAGTGCTAACCCTCTATTGCATGAATTATTAAAACGCTTGCTTAAAAATTATTTTTCTTCAAAATATTAGAATTTGAGTCGATATATACATTTCTGAAAAAATTCACGTTTATTGCACGTGTTTTTAACAAAAACCAGATGTGTGCCATATATGGCACACTTGCACATGAGATGCCATTCTCGGTACGTAGCGTTAAATCAGCGTTCTCTATGCTGTGTGGAAAGACACGAAACAGTTATTTCCAGCATTCAAACAGAGGCAAACTTTGAACTTGGAGCACCGCACGGACGATTTAAAAAAAAAAAAAAAAAAAAAAAACAGATGCTTGCACCTTTGCCTTTTATCGTCGACTTCTGGCCAGTGCCCCACTTCATCTGTTCGGACACCTTTACCGGGTGCACTTTCCGCTGGTCCACGAGATTTCTTCGTTTAGAGCTATGCTTGAGGGCTGTGGGAGGATGGCCTTCCAGGCCTCTTGTTTGGTGTAGACGTGTTCTGACGGGTCAGGCTTTCGGCAACTTCTGCCTTGAATTCTGCAAGCGCAAGGACCTTCTGATTCTCAAGCTGGGCCTGTGCCCTTCGGTACAAAAGCCACGCGGCTACAACTGAGAGATCAAGCATATGTGTGTGAGGATTCTAAAGTACCATTTCTTTGACCTTATATGGGTACGGTAGAGGCCAAGGAGAGAGTCAAGGAGGTACACACCTCCCATGTGCTTGTTGGACTTTTGTACAACATCGGGGAAGTCGATATCCGTGAACTCCTTTTTAGCAGAAGAGGAGCGCTTTGCTTTTTGCACTGGATATTGCCCCGTGAATGTAGAAAGGAGCGTCACTGCGCGATTGTCAAACCAGCGCACGCAGGAAAGTTCAATCATCAATGCCGTCTACTTCGCCCATTAGTTTCTCTGAAGAGCCTCTTCCTTTTTTCTTTAGCTCTTTTTCGGACTTCAGCTGACAACCTCACAGCCTGTTCGCCCGGACAGCCCCTAGCGATAGTATTCCGGCTTTGGCCAGCGTTACTTGCAGCTTCGGGCTAGTAAAATAATTGTCCAAGTACACCTTGGGCTTGACATGATGTGGGACCGGCCTAAAGAGGCGACTAACGACGTTTCCGCTGGCACCGCTGTCGGCTTTTTTGTCTATACCGATATTCTCTTGGCCACTGTAGAGTTCAAAGTTATAAGGGAAGCCAGTGACTTTGACTTCATTGCACAGTTTTGGTTTCGAATGGCACCGGCACTGCATAGTGTTCCGAATTCGCCACATGGCCATTTTTATCCCAGAGCCGTAGTTCCGTACAAAACACGGCAGACTAACAATGAATATATAATGTTGAAATGTCACACTAAATAGGTATACGTTTTTTAACTAAACTTTATGTATCCATATTGACCAAAAAAAAAGTAAAAACTGCAGTTTGTGAGGCAGACTTTTACGTCCACGCCCTAAAAAGAAAACCGTTCAGCCTTGCATATCTTTCCACAGATGGCGCCACCTTCTCTGTGCCTCGCGGTCTCTCTGTGCTTATAATGGGAGACTTTAACGGCCATCTGGTTGAGTTCGACACGCGGGACGACCAAAACGGCACGATGATGAGACATCTGGCGGATGATTTCGAATTGGAAATTTTGAATTTAAAGGGGCTATGCAACAATTTTTTTACTTTGCGCAAATACCGCTTAGAACGGATCCCTGACGTTAATGACCTATGAAACACGCCTTAGTTTTTCACCCGACGCATTAGAAGTCCCAGAAAAAAATTAAAAAAACAACGAGCAGCGTTCACGCCCTCAACTCGCAGCCAGAACAAGCGGCCACGTGATCTGGAGCCGATTATATGCCGCCAATGTTGATCATAGCCACGCGCTGGGGGTTGGCAAAGCACAGGACACGCGCTGAGTTCCAGACATTGTTATGGCTCGGCTATTGTCGTCGTTGCAGCGATTGGACACGGGCCACTACTCGAATGCTTCTCGAGCTATCAATTATCACGAGCCTAAATCGAGTGCCCACGCAATGCTCGGGTCCAATCTATGAACCACATTCAAATATCGTCATACGGGTGTACTGCGATCCCCGCGTTACGTCATCAAAATTTTGCAAGGGAGAGATTGAATGAAAATGATCGCTTTTGTCCTTGAAATTACACCGCAACAAAGGAGTTTCTTGGCCAGTGGCATTGCATGCGAGTATCCTTGAGTCCTACTAGTGCCAGTAAGCTCGTGTAAAGTGAAAAACATTCCAATTGAATATCGTTGCACAGCTCCTTTAAGTGAAGATTGTGAGGGACAGTATACCTGGACAGTGCGAGACCTCCAAACATGCATTGACTATGCGCTCGCTTCCAAAAGGCTGGGTAGTCGTCTTCAAAAATGATCGTTGATGAGGAGGGAAAGTGGAGTGTTGGTAGCGACCACAACAGCATTTTTCTGCACTTTGGTGCAATTAAGAAAACACGGTATCTTGCACATCGAAAAAGTACGATACACCTACGAGAGGAGGACATAGACGCTGTCGCGAAGACATTTGACGAAAGTACTCGGCGTGTCGACGCCTGCACCTATGATGAGTATGCGATTGAACTTAGGTTAGTCATCGCTAAATACGCCATCGTGAAGGGCGCCAAAGGAAGCCGAAAGCTTGTACCGTGGTGGGATGATGAAATCAGACGATCCATCCAGTTACGCCAAGCCGCTAACCGCCAACATAGACACGCATTGAAAACTCTTGGTAAGGTGCCTGTGACTTTGGCATTATGGGAAGAATACAGGAAACTTAAGGCCCAAACGCAGGACATCGTGGAAACAAAAATACAAGCACATGACTGCAAGGTGATGAAAAATATCCGGGATGGCGGAAAAAATGCCGGAGAAAAATTCTGGAGATATATCGGGTCTCTAGATTGCAAGGACAGAGCCCCAGAACTGCTTGAGCATGACACTGGATATCCAGTTCAGAATATTGAAGAACTACTTGAGAAACAGCTCTACAGCATGTTTGGTACTGCACACGTGGAAGTCCTTGCAGAGGACAACGTGGATCCTAGTCGGCCTATGGAAGACGTGCCACTGTCAACCTCCATATCACTCGAGTGGGGCGAGTGCATCTAGACCGCGCACTCGCGCGGTTAAACGGGAATACCGCCCAGGGCTTCCGCAAAGATCGTCGGCTAGATGATAACTTGTTCACGCTGACGCAGTGTATAGAGGTCGCGCGAAAGGAAAAAAGAAATTTAATATGTTGCTTTTTAGACATTGCGAAGGCCTATGACAGTGTCCCCCATTCTTCGCTAATCAGGAGGTTTCGGCAGCTCAACATGCCGGATGATTGGGTCAGGCTCATTCAGCGACTGTATGATGGCAATAGCGTGATGTCAACGTTCAACGGTGCCACATCTGCAGACGTTCCGGTGCGCAGGGGTCTACGTCAGGGCTGCCCGTTGTCTCCCGTTCTCTACATGCTATATACATCCGGCATGGAGAGGACACTGGAACAAACTGGCGTTGGGTTTACTTTGCAGCACAAGCAACACGGGGATGTAATAGTACGACGACTTCCCGGGCTCGCTTTCGCAGACGATATTGTTCTGATGGCCGACAGTGTACCAGATATAAGGTTACTGTTGTTGGCGTGTGAAGCGGCAGCGGATCGACTCCAGCTTCAATTTAATGCCAGCAAGTCGGCTGTTGTACAGTTCTCGGGACAGTGCGAAGGACTTGGGTCCCTTACCATCCAGAGCAATGTGCTTCCGGTTGACACAAAGTATAAATACCTTGGTGTGACACTCACCAGTTCAGAGGACTATCTGGCTGAACACTACTCAAATCTCAAGGCGTCAGCATTGCGAAAGCGAAACGTACTCCGTCGAAGAAGTCTTTGGAGCTCTGATCGGTACGCCATCACCCGGGAGCTTTGGAAAGCAGTGGCAGTTCCTGGACTAACTTTCGCCAATGCCGTTACCTGCGTCCCCAGCGAAATTCGTGAACACCTGGAACGCCGCCAAAGGGAGATCGGAAGGCAGGCGCTGGGATGTCACGGACGAGTGGCAAATGAACTGATTCAGGGAGATCTCGGCTGGTCTACTTTCGAGGCGCGGGAGGCCAGCAGTAAGATGGAATATTACGCCCGACTGCGACATATGGATGGAGATTGCTGGGCGAGACGGGTATTCGTGTACATCCACCTACAAAACGTGCACACAACATGGAGGCGACGTGTCATCCGGCTTGGTACGAAGTATGGTGCTTTCGCTATGGTCGCCGAGCCTACATCTAAGAAAGAATGGGTCACCCAGGTGCGATCGCAAATCAAGACCATAGAGGCTCAACGATGGAGGGAAGAGATGCAAAGACACACGAGCATGCACCTTTACGCATCTTTTAAAAACGAAATCGCCCCCATCACCTTCTGTGGGAATACACTTGGCAGCAGACTCCTCATCGAGGCACGAGGTGGGGCCTTGCGCACCCGACTTTACAGACGGAAGTACGACGCCAACGTGACGGACACGCGCTGCAGTGCATGTGCTGATGCGGAAGAAACAGTTCCTCATTTGCTTCTCGAGTGTCCGGCACTTGTGCCTGCACCAAGAGTCGGCACAAGCATCGACCAGGCCCTCGGGTTTACAGAAGGACAGAACTGCATCACGTGTTCCAAACAGAGGCTTGAAGCTTGGTGGTCCAGTCACGTGTGAACTTGTGGGATGGAACGACTCCTTTTCTAAAACTGTTTCTTTTTCTTTTTTTTTTTTGGGGGGGGGGGGGGCGTGGGGGCGTGTCTATTGTAGACTCTCGTTTCAAAGAGAATGCGCCACAAAATACATACATACATACAAATATGGAACATTATGAAGATCGGGCCCTGCGCTTGATTTTGATGCTCAGACTTCCAATTTTTTTTGTTAAATGTCAATAAATTTTATGTTCCAAATATGGAACATTATGCAATAGAGGGCTAATATGAGTTCCTCTGTACCTTACAAGATGTGATATTTTTTGCTTCAATTTTATAAAGGAATATATGCAAATGATTTGAGAGACATTAGTCAGTTTAGCATTCGCCCAGTTTCGGTTTTGATAGTTCTTAATTTAGACTATTGCGCTTGTCTACAAAATAAACATTTTCTATTGAAAATACACGCCGGGACCCATGTAACCTGGTCATAGAGATCAGTGGTATGTATGATCTCTATGCTGCGAGCAGAGCCGTATGACTGCGAGTGCCCAGAAGCGCCATCAGCAGCGGCATCAATCCCGGCATAGAGATTTAAAGGGGTACTCCGGCCGTTTTTTGAGCTACCTAAACAAATTGCATTTTCTGACTACCCGGACTTCAGTCGTCATGGTATGCTATTTATTTTCTCGAAATTGAAAATAGCAATTGAGAAAACTGTAAATAAAGATGATGCCGAAACCAGCATTCAAATTTTCGCGCGCTCTTCGGTGGTGTGACGTCACACATGGTACAGATTTTCAGGTCGTGCATGTAGTCATAAACAGAGTATTTCGAGTGTTTTTTGCGTGCTTCTCAGTGAATCAGTTACCAAACATTCTTTTCCCACCAACAAACGTCTTGTAATCAGTTGGGAACATGGCTTACTGCTGCTTACTGCCCACTTTGTACCATTTCTGTCGTCACACTTCAATGTTGCCAGTAGGGGCTCCCGGTTTGAGAAACACGATGAAAACGAAATTCGAAAATTCAATAACTTCGCGAATTTTTTTTCTTTTTACACAATACTTCGGGAACTCGTAGAGCCATGTCTATCGGTGTGTTGAGCCAATTTTGAGGCAAATCAGCGACCATGAAAAAATCGCCGGAGTACCCCTTTAAATACATTCGACAAGATGGAGCCGATCGGAGCATATCAGTAGAAAAGGGAGTAAAGGAAACGGAGAGGAAATTATGGGAAGAGAGAATTCAGGGGAAATCAGTTTTAACAATATACAGGGCACAAAAACAAGAAATAAAGAAGGAACAACTGTATGATAATTCAGTGGGGAGCTCTTTGCTGTTTGAAGCTAGAACGGGGGTGCTAAGACATGTGCTAAGAACGAAAACGCACAGGGCTAAATTCCAGGAAGTAGACACTCTGTGCGACGTATGCAACCGCGAAAGGGAAACCATAGAACATGTAATTTTAAGGTGCACCGGGCTTCGTCCCACCCTCTCGGGGGGGGGGGGGGGGGGGGGATATCTATGGATTTGGAGGGGGCACTGGGTTTTCCGGACATCCCGGACATAGATGGACGAATGGATAGGGAAAGAATTGCGGTAACTAAGAGGAGATTGGAAGATTGGTGAAAGAGATCTAGGGAAGGATAAAGAAAAAAAATACAGATAAAAATAAGCAATAAATTCACTTGAAGAGAGAGCGAGAGAGGGGGGGGGGGGTCTGTTATAACAAAATTCATACAAATTGAAAAAGAAGGGATGACAAATGTTAGGCTAGGTGTCGCAAGCTGCCGCCCGATACAACGGGTATAGCCATTACCATTTATCCATCCATACACGGCTTTGCCATCCATCCATCCATCCATCCGGTCGTCGGGTATCGGGCATGGCGTTTGTTGAGTGTTGAAGACACACTCCCTCAATGCCAGAATGCCTTTAAATAGCTCTAGGCACGTTTTATCGGCACTCAGAAGGACATGTGGAAGACAGAAGAACTGTGAGTAGCCTTTTTAAGGATTGTACTGGTCTCTAGCTTGTTTCCTAGCTGATACGCCGCACGTGTTTGAGCTCGAAAATGACCCTCACTTGTATCCATATCATGGTCAAGAAAGGAGATCAAGCTAACTTTCACCACATTTACAAAATTTCAGCCCAGGCCGTGCTGCCCAAAACACGTGCTTAGTTCGGTTGGAATCATCTTGGGCTTGACCTCGAGAACTAATAATAATTTTCTGGTTTGTTCGATTATGTAGCGGTCAACGTTCGTGCTACTAAGTGTGGGTTATTGTTTTGTCTTTCTTTCCTGAAAGTTTGTTCGTACGTGGTTGCCGGCCAAAGCAAGCTCACAAACGAAGAGGTGAGGAAAAAGCGTACCCAACTCTTCAGCAAGGAGAAGGAGCGCCAGTCTGCCTTGATCACGAGGGTGGAAAAGATTGAAGTGAAATATACCGGGCCGCTGGAACAATGCACCCTCGTGATGAATAAGAACCTGTCGACGCCTCACGACTGTGCCAGACGTAAGTGAAGGCTGCCGGCTGGTTTGCACGTAACGTTCAAGTAATGTGCTTGTAACGTGTATGCACTGACCATACATGGTCAATATACCTTTTGCAAAACGATTGGACACCAAGGAGCAGGCATGTCAACTGTCTGTGCACTGTACAGCAAAGAAGTCAGCACGTTCTGTGTGCGGAACTAGCATCCCAGCTTGCTCCTTGGCGCTGCAATCAGTTTGCGTGATGTCTTTTCTATGCCGGCAGCATTTCAAGTAGTATTGATTTCAACCGTTGAACTTGTTCTAGAGGGCGCATCGCCACCTGTATAATTCTGGCAACCTTCTGCATGCTATCCAGCAGAGCCTAGGGCACAGTGTGTGTAACCTACGTCTCCAGCATTGACCGCCGTGCATAGACATCAGCTTGGAAGTGGCACGTCTTTCTAACTTTGCCCCTTGCATGCCGCCACAGACATCCACGAAAGCCTTGTGCAAAGAGCAGTCATTGCAGAAGTTGATGGACGTTCCTGGGACATGTGTCGACCCCTGACCCAGGACTGTGAACTCACTTTCCAGTTCTACAGGGACAGATATCCCTACTTCGTCAACAAGGCAGGCTGCTGATTACTACATATTTCCATTCACTTACTTGCGCCTTAGATTACCGACCTGGTCTTGCATGAAAGGCTGCAAAACAAAATCGTTGGTGAACTTTGTAATTATTTGACTATACCGTAAAATTTCGAGCAAGCGCCCCCCCCCCCCCCCCCCCCCCCCTGCACGCAAGTCAAAATTACCTGCAAAGTGGGGGGGGGGGCGCTATCCCGGAACGGCACCAAAATTCAAGATGGCGATGACAAAATCTTTCCGCCAGAAAAAGAAAAAAAACGCGCAGTGCACACAGATTTAATATTTTATTTATCTCTGAGAACGTAGACTTTATTAGGCCAAAGATTTGTCACTGCTATATTAATCCCTGTCAAAACCACCTAAAGATTCCTCAGAGTCGGCCGCAAGAAAAAGTTTGCAGCATTCCGCAATGTTTCCCAACTGCATGCCGTTGGCTATTTTGACAGCCTCTTCAGAAAGAAGTCGGTTGCTAATGGCTCATTCTGCACTTCTTTCGCGCTCCAGGTATTCAAAGAGCACGTCGTCCACGTATTCACTGAACACCGGCGCGCCGTTACTTAGCTTTCGTCGAACCTTAGCTTTCCCGTTGTTTGACTATAGCAAATGGACCTTTTTCACATACCGACGGCACCAGGCGGTGGCTGCACGAACTAAAAATCGAGGAATTGACCTACCTGCGCTACCAATCGATAATGGGAGCTGCGCTACCAGTTTCTTCGCTCTCCGAGCAGCGGCGCGTGCCCAACGCGACTCTAAAGAGGGGGATCTGTGGCGTCCACCCAAACGTCATGTTTTTCTTTCCGTCAACTTTCTTTTTTTGTGTAACACAATTATATATATGTTGCAATTACGTGTTCTACTCGCTGATCCACAGCCTCCTTCCGAATTTCCTCGATTTCTAGTGCCGACTTCCGCCGCTTGGCATCGAGCGCTCGCGCGTGCGCAGAACGCTTCTCGGAAAAGGTCCATTGTCAAAATTCTTGTCCCATTCGCGTATCCGGTCGAGCTTGATGTGTCGAGACCGTCTGGTGTACGTCTTTCCCGTTTTCACAATGCCATTGGACGACCTCGATTTTCTTTGCCACTGTGTAAGAATGCATAGCCGACCTGACACCCCCAAAACAAAGCGACAATGGCGCATAGTGATCGGGCTGCAAAGTAGGATTGGATTGGATTGGATTCTTGGACTGAACTTCGCAGGCCAGTGTTGCCTGGGCGCGGTGGGCGCGGTGCATGATGCGGGTGCGGAGCGGGGAGGGGGGCGCTTTCCCGGAACGGCGCGAAAATGTGAAATTAGCGGTGAAGTTAGGGGGGGGGGGGGCTCTTGCTCGGGTGGGGGCGCTTGCTCGGAATTTTACGGTAGTTTAAGCGCGATGCTCAAACTCCACGAAGCTTGGAAGTGATGTCTATGTAGAACTTCCTAGTTATTAATTACAAGATACTTTTTTTTTGTGTGTGTGTCTCCAGATGTTTTTTTTTGTAGAGGGATCTGAAGCAAAAGGTTTAGGTACCTGACAAGGCTTTCGCACCCTCTGGAAAACAAACTGAGAAAAAAGATTTTTGAGTGACTTACTTATAAGTGAAATCTCTGGACAGTTTTGTTTGATTTAGCCTTCAAATGACAATCTATATATAGGGTATATCTATAGTATGTATTACATATAGTGTACTAGTTCCATTGGGCAAAACTTGGATTGGAAAAGCTGATACAGGCCATGTCGTGGTGGTTTTGTGATGCTAGAATAAAGGTTGTGCAACATTTTGTTGAATAATGCATGTAATGTGTTACAGGCCTTTTGGAGGACAGGCAGCTTCCTCTTGGGCTATATTGTAGAGCATGCTTTCAAGGACAACTTCTATGTGCAGCTGCACAGTTGGCCTCAGCCTCAAGGTGAGGTCCTGGGGTGATGTGCAGTGGGATGTTGCCAACTGCGGATTTCTTTTGTTGTCATCGCCTATTTGCCTTGCAGTTCGCTCCGGGAGCTTTGTGTATAACATAGACCTCAACATTGAGAACTGGCAACCTCGGGAGGTATGTGGAATCGAAAGATTGTTTAGTTCCACCTTGATGTCAGTACGCGAAAAGTGCTGGGAGTACAAGTGCACGACTTTGAAAGCTCCTTTCGGTTTACATGCTCTTAGGTGGTGCAGGCTCCTTTTTAAGCTTGCTTTTCTAGCATTTGCCAGCTGCTCTTGTTAACTCCTTGCCTATTGATTTTTTTCTTCAAGGAACGTACAGCAAAATTTTATTTTAGACAGGCAATTTAATAAAATAAGACAAAAACGTTTCCTCGACTTCGAGGTGTCATATCTTGCTCTAAATCAGGACTTCTGGTCTGAGTCCCAGAGACGTACAGACGCCGAAGTTGATGGAATGCTTGCAGGATTCACATAGTTTTCATCACTCCTGTCACTGCCCATCAAACTATCGTCTGATTCCAAAAAAAGGGGGGAGGCTGAAGTATTCGTCACATATTCCTGAGCATTAATCCATTTCAAAAAGAAGGTTTTCGTATATCTTTGTCAGCTAAAGCGGACCTCCGCGCCAAAGCCATGTTGTTTTAACATGAACGCTCACAAGTGACTGCTTTTCTTCTTCTGGCCAAAATGGAGTGTTTTCTCTCCGTCAAACAACAAAGCAAACAAGCAAACTACCCAAGGTACATGGAGCAACAGGGGTGGTTTTGCCATCTGCCAAAGAGCGCGCTAAACAAGCCCCGGAACTGAAATACGAGTCGCACTCGTGGTCGGACTTTAGGGTCCGTATGGGGTGGCACGAATGACACCCGTCATTAGTAGGCAAGGGGTTAAGGTGGGCCAGAGCGTAGTTGTTTCTGAGACTGATGTTTGCGTGGTAATGCATTTTGCTGCATTCTTCATTGTTCCAGGACGAACTTGACGTGCTGTCTGGGATGGGGAGAAGACTGACGGCAGGAGGTCACCGTTTCGAGAGACTGGAAGTTGACGCATCCCTGGCGCTCAAGATATTTGAGGACAACAAGTGTGTTTCTTTTATTTCTTTGTGGTTCAGGAATTTATACACTGTAAATTTGGCCATGAATGTAGCTAAAAGTACAGTTCAGTTGTACTATCTTGCTTGAAGTAGTGAAAACATTACGAGGACACCAAAGCCCTTCTCATTAGTTGTGAATGCGAAAGCATGAATGTTGAATCGCACGCCGCTGAGTGCTCCTTCGAGTTTTGCGGTGTGAGTATTGAGGAGCATGTTCGTCGGCGCCGAGAGGAGCACCCCCCTTACCCCACCACCTCGGCCCTCCGGCGAGCGTGCGCGACAGTGTGAACCGTGTTCCTTCCACTGGCGCTGGGCCGCAGCGCCATGGGGTGGCATTCCTTGAAACTATCGATGCGTGGTAGCCAATGGGAAGTTATCCATCAATTCACTGCTACAGACTAGTACAGGCTTCACTCCATTGGACAGGGGAGTTTACGTGCCGTTTGGCACGGCTTCAAAAGCTGATAACGCCGGTTTGCTCTATGAGACAGTTAATGCTTTCGCATTAAAAACTAAACCATCATGAGTGAGGAAAATGTTGTGGTATTCATTGTATTTGACACAGAATGGGAGCCTGAAATAGGTAGTTTAATATTGGTGACAAATTCAAAGAATATTCATGCACATAGGGTTGACAGTATTTTGTAGTGAATTGAGCCAAATTTGGCACCCTGAGTCCTGCTTCAATTTCCGGACACGCAAGTGGAATAAAAATGTGGCATCATTTTGTGCCACTATTGAGAGGAATCATTAAAACTGCGTTAAAGGGATACCGAAATGGAAAATTGAAATATATCTCACGTTCAGAAATGAGCTAAACATGATCCACAAAATCGGCTAATGACAATCGCACGTTTGCATTTTAAATGGATGGCTATATCTTTCGTTCCAAACGGCCGATTACAGCGAGCGTTCAACGAGCAGCTGTCGGGGAGTGCAATGTGTCTCTGGAGATCCGGCGCCCCCCGCGCGATCGTAACGTCGTGTTTACCTCCATGGGCAAAGCTTCAAGGAAGCTGGTGTGGTTGTGAGCTTTGCCTCTTGGTGACGTCACCACGTTACAACTTGGCCATTCAGAATTCCCGCTCACTGCAGGAGTTGAATAGGCACGGGAGAGAACGGTAATCCGGTTCGGTTGGGTTCGGCCAAGTTCACAGGGCTCGCACACACGCAGCCTGCCGCCGTACTTCCGCGGAGCGGCACTGCTTTTATGGGTGGCTTGACGTAACAACATTTGTTTTAAATAAGATATTGGTGTCTTTTTGAGCAAGAAATTGCTGTCCCCATGGCGTGGCCAGAACGTCGGTGACATTTACACGGTTTCTCAATGTCTATTTTGAATTTAGAGATAGTAAAGAGCATGCCGGGAGGAGTAAAGCCTACGTATTCCGAAAATGTGTTTAGTAATTTGGGTAGCTAAAAAAACTGCCGGATCTCCCCTTTAAAAGAGCAGACATGCAGCTGTCGTACGGTTAATGTGCTTGAGGTAATCGGTCTGCTTGGCATTCTCATTCCAGGTACAAAGTGGAGCAGATACCACGGATTGCATCCATGTCAGCCACTGGTAACTCCGTGACGCTCTACCGGTTGCTTGACCACGTGGACATTAGTAGTGGACCTATGATAGGGTCATTGGACCAGATTTGGCGTTTCAAGGTGGTTGCAGTGAGTAGGCATTCCTCTGCTGCATTCTAAGCCAGCTTTTACTCCTGGCTTTGGTTGGCTTTGGTCAGAAAATGTGCTGGCATCGGTTTGTTTAGTGTTGTTTGCTGATTGACGGTTCCAACTTCTTAGGTACACCCAATCGAAACCTCTTTGGGGGTCATGTACCGGTTCCAGGGCCTGGCAATCCCGAACGAGTTCTCTGTAAGAAAACGTTTATTAAAAAGTAGCTCCACTCTGGAATATTTTTGGTTAGTGTGGGCTAGAATATGTTTGCGAATGTGGCCTTTGCTCAATTTCAGATGAGCGAATTCGCTTTCAACGTGTGCTGCGATCGTGCACGAAAGATGGTAAGCTTTTGAGTTTCATTGCAGAAGTTATGTTTTGTTTGCCTACTACTACCTTAGAGCTTACTGTCGCTGAGCATACCTGGCAAGATAGTATTTAGTCCAGGCTGACGTATAATTATATTCGTAGTAGCCAGCGCCATGGCACTATATCACCAATTCGTGCTCTGTTTTTGTGATATTTGGAAGCCTACTTATAACTAAATTATAGCTGTCATGCAGGGTCGCTAAACTCGTCGAACACAAAGATTCTTTGCGTTATGACGTAGCGGGGGGGTGGCCAAAAAAATGCCGCAAAGTTTACTTTTCTCACAAACCCGCAGATCCGTTTATCTTGGTGACGCTTTTCATTGAAGGGGCGAAAAATCCCTATCACTCTCTAGGCGAAAAACAAAAGCAGCATGAGAAAGCGTGCGGAGACGACCATGGTCCATACGTGTGATGTCGCGACAAAGACTATCAGCTGCGACCAACATTTTTAGTGGCCTCTATAAAGCACGGCGGAAGCTTGGGGTAATGGCATTCTAAAATCAACACCATCGAAGTTGCAAAAGAACTGTGGAAGCTGGCCATAAGCACGTTTGCAGCAGTCGCGCACACAGCTATGGCCGCCAGTGATTAGTACTCCCTATAAAAGGATTTCACTGAATGCGCCTTCAAGCAATGAGCCCTAGCACGAGCCTCTCACTTGGAAGTCTGTCGTGGCCGCTCGTGAGTTCACGGAACGTGAATAATTTTAGTTCTAGAAGCTCTAGAGCCATTATTTCGAAAATTGCAAGCTGTGCTGTTCCTCGTCGTCGCTCAGTTGTAACGCCTCTAAGCAGGGGCGTCGAAACAGGGGGACTGGGAGGGTGGGGGGGGGGTATTCATCCACCCCGAGTGGTGTCGAAAGAGGGCAAGTGGCATGAATGGGTAGGTGGAGGAGGCGATCGCCCCAGGCCATAGACTCTTGTATAGTGACCAGACATTTCAGAAAGGTATAAATAACAAGTCTGGGGGTGAAGAGATATTCCCCTTTTTTATTACCATTCTCGCCCCCACCTCTCTCTCTCGCTCCCAAACATTTTGTACGGCACTTCCCAACTCCCATGTTGTTTTGTTTTGTTTTTTGTTGGTTGTACCCCTTTTTTTATTAAAGCGAAAGCCTTATATGTCTCATCGTTCAGTCGACCTCCAAAAACCTTGAGCAAAAACACGTCGGCGGCACGAAAGGTACCAATGAAACTGCACCGAAAGTGCGTTGTCTGAGAGCGCGCTGGTCTTCGGAGGTTCGCTATCATGTTTACATCGGTGCCTGGGCTTTCGCCTTCAAGTCGTCTTGGGGATAACATAAGAGACCCTGTGAATTTTTTCCTTCTCCCGGTTTCTTCTCGTCATCCCCCATCGCCCCCTCATATCTCAAACACTACCGACGTCATTACACACACCACTTCTGAGTGACCCCGGGTAGCGTTGTTGACAGTGGTGGAAGATGAGCTCTAAAGCCACATACACCGTACACGGCTCCACAATATTACAAAGTTTAATCGTCGCCTCAATTCCGAATTGAAGATTTTGGCCTCAAATAACTTTTTTTCAAAGTTCGGAAATGTCACTTTGTCGTCACCAATAACTTCCACAAACGACGGTCTTGCGACGAGAAAGTTGTTCAGAATATTTACGGTCCGCCTAGGGATAATCTAGACAGCATAGACTCTACCGCGGCGTAGGGATGTAGGGACAAGCGGGTGCGACATCATCATTGCAGCCGCTCAAACGGCTGGCCCCACGGTGTTGCTCGCGCCCGCTCTGATGAAGATCGCTACGACTTTGTGTTTCACAATCTCGCTGGAATTTGAGCACCGAGGGGGTTTGGACGATTGACAACTCATCACGCGTTAGGCCATCCTTGCGAGAATCCAATCAGCACGCTCTGCGAACTTTGGCCCCAACTTTGTGTTTGACGAGTTTAGCGACGCAGGAGAGGCTTTGTACAAACTAGCTCTGGGTAGCCTCATCTTACACTTGCAAAGTGGTGTATAAACAATAATAGTCTTCTTCAGCACTTTCGTAAGCAGGTGCACTTCATACATTACTGTTGCGCAGTAATGTATGAATTTGGTGTATGCGGCCCGCTTCCCAAGATGGGTTTGAGACCACTGCTCTATAAGCAGACCAGATATGGAGCTCACAAAATAACAATACTGCCTGCACAGCAGTTACATCGCAGCAGAATGTCACAAAATGATGTGTTCATGCAACGTGTCTTGGAATGCACCCTCCCCCATTATGCCTTTTCCGTTCCATAGAACTTCACTGGGCTCCCAAGAAAGCACACTGCAATGGATGGGGATGTTCCAGATGGCATTGACAGCGACGATACACAAGTATCTCACGACATCATTTTCGAGAAGCCCTCACCTCCTACAGCATTTCCGTCAGGCTAGGTGCTGGGTTCGTTTAGCCCTATTCCAGTTCATGGAGAGCTTGGTTTTGTTAATCGTCTGATGTGTTTACACCTCCAAGGTACCTAGGCTTTGAGCATTTCTGAAAATGATGTGATTGCCCTCGTCCTAATTTGCTGTACTGGAGGTTGCTAGCTGGTTCATCAACATCACCGATATTGTAAGCATATTATGGCAGTAAAGTACAGCCATATTTATAGCATCTTATAGTGTGGAGCAACGTTTTCGTGATAAAAATATGTTGCAGAAAAAAATATACGCCTACAGTTTTCATTTTGTAGCAGTCTTTATTTGCCACGCGGTGGTCTCCTTAGCGGTTGCATGCCAAGTCAGTAGAATTTGGCAGTTTTTTTTGTTTAGTAGTACTATATTTGGCAGTCTCATTTAGAGCATTGCTGTGAAATGCAGTGTGTACTGTTAACATAAAACTTTCCTAAAAAATGGCAATGTGTACTGTTCTCATTCACCACTTCTTTTAGCTGTTTCTTAATTATCACTCACGATTGAGTTTTCAAGTTGCTCTCTAAATTTTGGTTTGCTTGTTTTCTATGTCTGGGAATGCAATGTTGCTGCTATAATGCATGTGAGTGTAAAGCAGGAGGTACAAACCAGTCTTGTTGGTATACAAATAGTACAAAATTTATTTGACAAGTTTTTCCGGTGTAGGCATGTTGCAGACTAGAAGTATTGCAAACGTTTGGCTGTGTATTGACAGGAGAAGCGTTTGCAGAAAGTTGCTAGTGCATTCTGGGGTCTGCTATTGTTCTGTTATTGTTATTACTTACACTACTCACTAGTGTGTGCCATGTACACCAGCTAGCTGAATGAATGCCAGCCCTCATTGTTAGCAAAGATGACTTTTGTTTGGCTTGGTCCAAAGCTAAAACAAGCCTTCCTCTAGGCAAAAGCAAATGGGGGAAATTTTACCAGCAGCTAAAGCTTTTGTTACTCCATGTGTTCAATAGCATTTGCAGCTTTCATTATTTCTATAGTTGGCAATCATTTACCTGCAATGTATTGTGAAAAAATGTGCATTGAATCAGCTAAGAGGTATTAAAAGTGGTATTCAGTTTTTAGGGTCAGATGCTTAGTGCTTGTGCAATGAGAAAAGGGTGACAGAAATGAGTGTTTACTGCTTTCTGAAAACCTTTTTATACTTGCCGCAGGAACCTCGTGGTGTATCTTATGGAGATTCCTGGCAACAAGTAATTGTTTTAGAAAATGAGCTCGGAAAATGCTGCTCATCTAGGCAATGGCTCAGGGGTTCCTTGTACTTTGGCACATATTAGCGACGTTTATACATTGCCCTTGCCTTTGAATGCAGAAAGCATCCCATATGTTTGCCGCAAAAAAAAAAAAAAAAATCAACATGGTGGTTCGTCAAAGTTCCAGCTCGGGGAAGAGCTGGACAGAAAGTGGGGCGACACAAACTCGAGGTTGTCCCTTTCCGAATCGTCATCATCTTCGATGCAGGGAAGCCACGTAGACTTGAGAGAATCGCTGTCTTCCACTTCCGGTATCGCCACGACTTGCGGTTGATTGCTCTGCTCTGGGTTTTCGTTGCTCTGTTCCGTAGTTGGGTTCTCGGTTGGTTCTGAGATGCAGCCTTCTTCAGCACTGGGAACAGGCTCCCCTGTGTTTTCTGCAGATTCTTTGGAAGCGCCTTCGGTCTCCTTGATGCTGGTCGGGTTCTGAGAAGGGGCAACAGCCTCGTCCGGCCTGGGGATGGGGACCTCTACGGGAGTAATGCGGTTTCGGGCCGAAAATTTGCGCCACCGTTGACGGCGTGGCGACTCGGGGCTTGCGTTGTCATCGCTGCCAAAGCAGCGTGTCAGGGATGCGAAGGGAGTGTGGCTTTGCTTGTGGGAGACTGACATGGCCTTCAGGTCATCCAGGTTGCAGATTACTGGTGAAAAGAAGCAAGGAAAGCTGTGTCAGTGCTTGGAACAGCCTGGATGTGAGGGACAAACTGCGAACACCAGATGGGGCCCTGGCCAACACTTAAGCGACCACTTTGTCTGTGATGCCCTTGAGCTTTAGTTTGCAGTCATCAGCCGAGTACACATCCGGAGTGTGTGCCACACTAATTTATTGGCAACAGATAAGGCCTTGGAGCTGTTGGCTTACAATTAAGGCCTCCCCTTGCAGAGCATTTCACTTGGTTTAGGTAAACCAACACATATTGCCATTAAAACCGGTAGAGCAGCCAATCTGGATAGGATGCAGTTTATTGTAACCGCCTTTCATGCTCTCCCAAAATCGTCTGGACAACATTTCATTATTTGTACCATTTAAAAAGGGCACCGAGTATGTTTGTTTCTTAATGAAACCATTAACCGAATGATAGGCAAGCAGGACACAATTCTATCCTGTGGTTATACAAGTTCATCACAATATTGCTCATTTACCAATCGGATTGGAAAGCTTTCCTTCCTTGCACGCACATGTACGAGTGAACAAAAGTCGGGCCAGACACATCGCCACATACCTGTGCCCCTGAGTGCTGACACCATGGCCGGCGAACTCTTGCACCTGGCCACTGTGGGGGTCTTGTCGCCCCGGGATCTTTGAATAGTGGCCGAGGTGGCCCTGAGGGTGAGTATGTTCTGGGTGATGTCGTGGTATGTCTGCACCTGCTGCTCCACCCCGTCGTCGTCGTGGTACGTGAACGCCGTTGGCTTCCCGAGGTTTTCCGTGGAGGAACTGGTCGAGTCCGATGTGCTGCTGGCCGGCCGTTCTGCTGCACGCTGCACCTCATTCACGTGTCTCGAGAAAACCGAAGTCTTGGATTCTGGTCGGAGGACCTGCACAAGAGCGCCATCATCGAGGTAGTTGTTTCTGACATTCTCAGCTCGCTTCAAGCTTTACACACGAGACTGCGTCGTAAGAGGCTACCTCCTTACTTCTGCTCTCCCTAGATTTTTAGTTGCTTTTGTTACCATCATTGATGAGCTTTCACCATCCTTTGTTACTGTAGTCACACATGCAGAGGCTAAAATCTCTTAAAGGGGCCCACCAACAATTTTTTGACTGGTTTGAAGTTCGCGCTAAAACGCAGCTCCATGAAAGCAGGAACACCGAGGAAAACAAAATATTACAGAAATTCGCAATATTTTGTGAGTTATTAGCAAATTAAATATTGCAGAAAACAACTTTAAATAAGCAAAACATTGCGCTTCATGACGTGAAATGAAACAGTTTAGCGATTGGAGCAAAGCGGTTGGCCAATTGGACGCGAGTTTGGTTGATAGCCCGTCGGCCCGGTCGGCCATTAGGCCTCGCTGCAACCATCGTAGCTTTGGAATCTGGTTGCCATCATCAATGAATTTACCGGACTTATCGGATTTTGAGCGCCGAATTCTTAAAAAGGAGTGCGGAGCTGGGCGTCGCGCCGTACGAGGACACACCACGCAAGCGCCGCGACGAGTCCGCTTCGACAGCCGCGGAAGCCTCGTCTCCCGCAACTCCGCCACCGGAGCCACCTCGGCGAGTAGGAGGTACTCTGCCACTGGGAGGCGCACATGAGCGACGAGGCGTTGTTTTCGCCCTTTTTGAACTTTTATTCCGCTTCAAAATTTCTGGGACGGCTCTCGCCAATCACGAAACCCAGTGAATGTGACGTATAGTGAAAGGGAGCGCCGTCATGCGCGCGCATTCGGCACCTCGCGGCGCCACCGTCGGAGGAGGTGTTTCCGAGTTGTGAAATTAAAATATGATGCGCTAATATTTTTAAACTCTTTCGTTGTCCACTGGGTTTCCGGGACCACTAGCGTGGAGAAACCGCAAAAAAAAGTAGACGCTCAAATACTGTTGGAGGGCCCCCTTAAGCGGGGTGGGGGCTACAGCAGTGGGAGGGGGGGGGGTGGGGATTTCCTCCCCTTCCTCGAATATTTACATAGAAATGTGTGGGGGGCAACGGCCTCACCCCTGTTCTCGCACCACTGGATACACGTTGAAAATGTACCAGAAGCTCTGCCTCCAACTTGAGCCTTCCAGCTTCGCTAACACTTTGGGGTCTTGTGAGCATATCCAGCCAATGCGCAACAAACGACAACGAGTGCGTTCTGGAAATATGCACTCATCTCTGTGCACTCCTGTATCTGACAACAGTGGGAAATGTACTCAACTCCCATTTTCATCAAATGTTACATATTTGCAATAAGTTTCAACCTTTCCTCATAGGTAAATATTTGCTCCTCGTATGTTGCTTTGTGCGGTCTATGTGATATTCTGTAATGTGCTCGATAAGTGTTTGGGAAGAGCGAGCGGGGCAAACGTATAACTGGGTCCTCCAGATGTGAGAGTCCTTTTCTGTCGTACCTGCATGACGGTCTGCACGAGCTTCGGAGTTTTGGGCCTTTTCTGGGGTGTCTTGATGATTGGCTCGACCCTGAGCCGTCTCCCCTTGCGCTCGAGTGTCTTCTCGTTGGAGGCTTGGTTCTTGCGCATCTGGCTCCTAAGAGGAATGTTCATTGGGTGAGAAGATTTCTGGTAACAAAGGTTGCCCGGAACAATGACTAGGAGCACGCTGTATTATATGGACATTTGCGAATTGGACGTTTATGTATTCTACACGGGACGTCTGCCCAAGCCAGAAACTGCAAGCGCTCACTTGGCCTTGCGCCGGAGCATGGCTTCCACGTCGGGGTAGTAGTGAAGCACGTCGTTGAGGTCGTCCTTGCTTAGGACAAAGAGGTTGGAGAAGCCCACAGAGAGGACATCTGCCGTACGCCGATTGAACCCGGGGAGTCCCAGGAGGCTGGGGTTCCATTTGCAATGCACACAATGGAAAAGAAAAAAAAAAACTGTTTTAGAACCATACTACTGTTGTGTAACCTGGCACAATCATTCTAGCCTTTCTCACGCAAGGTAATTTGTGAAGCCTGCGGAAACCAGACATTATTACTAGAATGGAAAGTTGGGCTAGTTGGTATGAATCCATATTGAAAAACAGCGCAAATAACACACGGACAAGAAGAGAACACACAGGACGAGGTGCTGACTATCAACTATCTATTGAGAAGACAGAGAGAATTTCACGCGAGGACTGCTTCTTCTTTTTCCTCTTCCAGCAGTCATTCGCCATTAAGCGTGCAACATTATAAAACATATCAGACCTTATACCTGGGCTGGTGTGTTTTAATGTGCTGGTGTGTTTTAATTTGATATGTTTTATAATGTTGCACGCTTAATGGCGAATGACTGGTGGAAGAGGAAAAAGAAGCAGTCCTTGCGTGAATTTCTCTGTACGTCTTCTCAATAAATAGTTAATAGTTAGCGCCTCGTCCTGTGTGTTCTCTTCTTGTCCGTGTGTTATTCGTGCCGTTTTTCAATATGCAGACATTATTCAGTGCAGGTGTTTGGGCTGTTTGTCTTGTTGCTCTTAAACTAGAATTTGTTATTTGCGTGCTGGGCCCGATTTTAAAGCAAGTACCTCTAATCTGCATTCCGTTCGAGACTTGGTGAGCACTTGGCTAGAGGGAAACTGCATCTGCCTTCGCACCGTAAACAACAGGAAAATGCCAGTCCAATCAATCCGCCAAAGTGTTGCTCACCTGACTTCTCCAAACACGCTGCCTTCGGTGAGCGTGGCAAGCACAACATTGTTGTTCTCACCACCCATGACATTGATGACTCCCTTGTTGACAATGTACATCTCCACTCCTATTTCCCCCTGTGTAGAATAAAGTAAAATAGTGCTTTCATCATTTTTGTACTTCTAAACCAGAAAGGGAGCATGCATCACACAATCCAAATAATCGGTCTGAACCCCTTAGAATGGCCACCTTGGTGGTTCCATTGCGAAGTGCTGGCCTACGATTCCCCATTTGGTGAGTTGAAATTGTGGCAAAGAGCCCGAAATTTCATTGAGGCTTATTGTGGCCTAGGCTCTGCATAATCAATATTTTGGTTGCTTGTAAAAGATTCCCAGGTAGAGAATCCCAATGCCAATGTGGGACAGACAGGAAGATGTATTAATGATAGGCTACATGAACATAACCTGTCTACGAGGTTGACGGTGGAGGGACACTTGCCTCTGCACTGTCAATCCTGTACATGTACTCCTAATGTGGCCAGCACTGCTATCAGAGGTCAAAGAAATTTATGAGGCGTATCTTATACAAGGTCTGGGGGAGCACTGCATGAGCCATCCTTCTGTTACTCTATCTGAAAAGGAAGTTTTGTTTTTTAATGCTTCGATGCGCTCAAACCATTGCCCCGCGCCCTAGAGTTCTCGTCCCATGAGCACGTGTCTATTGGTTATATGTCATCTTCTTTGTTCTCTTCTGGATGAAATATTGAGTTGCGAGTTGAGCGTCTTTCCTGTCTCCTGTATTCTTCTACAGTTTCCTCATGTTGTTCGCTGACTTTAACCATGTATAATGCTTACCAACTAGCCCGGCTCACCACCCTTCTAAAGGTACCATCCAGATGGTTTTGAAGACAGAATGTGTTAAATGGCAGGCACCTAACCATATCCGGTTAGGTACCATCAACGGGAGTGGGCAAACCGACTGGCAGGGTTAAATTGTCACGTGTTCAGGCATGCAGCTGAGCTCTGCTTCGTGAAACAAGCGCACTTCGGGCTTCCCCAGGAAAAGAGCGACAGAAAAGCATAAAAAAGAAAGCAGACTCCTTTGCCGTAACGGGTTAAACGATCTGACACACGGCAACGCCTGCTAGAGATGATCGGGAGTCGAAAATTAGCTCTGAGTTGACAGGCTGCAGTGAAACACTTAGAAATGTCACAAATCTTAGTGACAAACAACACCTCATCCACCTTAAGGTAGTTTCAAGTGTTTGGTTCTCTTTTCCCTCGAGGTGGTGCCAGGGCTCTGCTCGGCGCTGCCGCATTCTGATTGTTCCGTTTTCCGCACGCTCCGTCTACTGCATCTTACAGGCTCTGAGAAAGTCGCATTTACACTGCAGCCGCAGAAGATGGAACCCACAAGTAAGACATCCACGGAGCGCTCACGCACTTACCTTGCATCACACGAGGTCTCCACATGTGTGCACAGTTTCTCCACACTAACACATTACATTCTGTGTAACTGCCGCCTTTGCTACGCTAGTACGATAAAGAGGCGACTCTTTTTTATTCACGCTTGTTTTCGTGATGTAAAATGAATGCGCAGATTGCGAGTCGGATGCGGTTCCGAATTTTGCAGATGCGGACACAATAATTTAAGACTATTGCAGATGCGGTTCGGGTGCGGATGCAGATGATCGAACTGTTATCCGCGCAGGGCTCTACTTACGTCCTTCACTGTGTAAACTCTACGATGTCACCCACAACAACTCTAGTTACCTTATGGCAGATATAATCCCCGGGCAGAAACAGCACGGACTGAAGTTTGAGCACCAGGTCCCTCAACATTGACCGCTCGCAGTCCTGAAAGATTTAAATTGGAAGAATTAGTTGGGTTTCCGAGTTACTCGGTAGTCTGTTTCAATCTTTTCATGTGGGACGATTCGGTCCAAAGGGAATGAGTACAAGGTGCTTCATAGGTAACTGTCTGGCTCACCTGGAAAAACTGAACCTTGGCCAGTGTGTTGTAGTGCACGCTGATGGCGATGTCGGTCTTCATTTTCCTAGGGAGAGTGGCCAGGATGGAGTTTTCGTCTGGAAGGGAAGAAGCAGAAAAAGCTTTGGACAAGCGGGTATGGAAGATGGGAGCAGATGCCCTCTGGCACGCAATGGCATTTGGTGGCGATAAGATAGAGTCCCTGTTCATTCCGCCGTGTTGTGGTTACTGCCATCAGTAGGGAGGAATAGTACACGACACACGAGAGAGCAACAAATCCTCGCACTAACACAGGACTGAAACCTGGCTCGAGTCCTAGTCTGCACTTAGGAGAGGGTGCTTTTTTTACGTCCACACCCGACAATGGGTAGTCGGCGTTGGTTTGTACATTTAAAAGAAAACCAGAAACTCTCAACTTGTTGCTGTTCGCTGATGGAGACCAGCGGAAGAGGATGGATAGAGGCGTACCGAGGGTCTTCTTCTGGTCCCAGGTGTGGTTCAACCACAGCCTGACCCTACGCTGAAGGTCGTCTGGAAGGCCCAGCCGCCGGAGGTGGCGCACGCAGGCGTCGACTGCCTGGCGGCACTGGGTCCTGCCCTGGGTTGCTGTTGCCACAATGTCTCGTACCTGTAAACGCGGGACGATTGACGCCGCTTCATTTTGTGAAGAAGAAAATTGAATGGAGCGGGGAAACTGCACCAACATTGGGTGGGCTGTGTTTTAGTGCTTTTACCTGACCGATGAGGAAAGCAAAGAGGAAGACGCCGAGCAGCCAGGAGAGAGTCATGTACACATACTCGAGCTCGTTGCTCGGTTTGGCATTTTTGCCAATGGAAGTGGCCGTCTTGAAGGCAAAGTAGAAGCAGCGCACATATCTGCCGAGCAAGGCACAAGTAGGTTTCTTTCACTCTTGGTGCTCGGTTGCCAAACGTGAGGACAGAAACGAAGAGCTCGTCAGTGAATGTTGGAAATTGAGGCTGTACTCACGCGGTCTTGTTGCCTCCTTGGAAGACGAAAGGATTTGAGCCAATCCCTTCATACTTGGAGATGGCGTAATAGGCGCATGCATTGAGGTGGATCAGGTACATCATGTAAAGCAGTGTTCGAAGCACCCTGCAATTTAATTATTTTCGAGCCTTATGTAGGTGAAGACAATTACTGGTCAGGCTGTTGGAAGTCTAATAGATGGTGCTTTTTTTATGCATGCAAAATTGAAAATAAATGTACTTTTGTGGACTTGAATACATTTAAAGTGATTGTTTAATATCATGCCTGCCCATGCATTGCATGCTAAGAGTTGAATTTCTGTACTTCATATTTTTTTTGCAGTGTGAACATGATGAGTTCCCAATGCATGTGAAGTCTAGTGCATGGATAATGTTACTTGGATGATATCGCTTCATTCGCCCAAGTTTCATTCAATGGAATCTCGGGAAACTAGTGGCCTTGGCTATAGCATAGAAACTGCAAGTACTCGAATGTGCTCGTTTGGCTCACCTGATAATGTAGGGCGATTTAGCAAGAGCATCGATGCGGTTGAAGAACTCCCAGAATGTTTGTATCTGCACAGGTAGTTTTGGTTCCAATGTAGGGACAAATTTTATGGACACACAGCACATGCCAGTTGTGCACATACTGTGTCACAGCCACTGAAGTGCTGTGAACCAACAGCCATGCATTCATGTTCCTAGATAGCATAGAGTATATACCTTGAGCATTCGTGGCACTCTGAGCAGAGGATTGATGCCATAAACGAAGTAGAGGAAGTCTAGTGGCAGCAAGGAGGCAACATCCATCTGTATGGAGAGAAGCTCATTATTTTGTGTCACACTTGTCCAATGGCATGTCTTTAATGAGTGATTGCCACATTTCCAAGTAGTTGGCAAATTGATTAGCAAGTTGGCTTCACTAGTAACACTCTGAAGCAGGTAACACCCAGTTTAGCCTTGCTGAGGCCCTCCACTCTGCAGCCTGCGTAGTGCAGTGTAACGGTGTATAGCCAGCGACACCAGGAAGATTGGAAGCAAAACAAATTTCGCACACTTCGAATAAAGTAAAATGAAGGATTAAAAAAAAAATAATAATAGTAAGTAACAGTTTTGCTTCCAGAAAGTATTTAAACTTTTTTTATATGAGCATGAAGTGATTAAGAAAGCACCCAAATGTGCACTCCAAAGGCTCTTCACTTTTGCTCGTGTCCCCACCTATCATATCCCCTCGCAGAGGTTCAATGAACACCGGTTTGACATAGCCTTCACTCTGTGCAAAGGGTGTGCAGATTCCTTTCTTATAGTTTCTTATTTTTCCCCTTTGCTACCCTCCCAGTTTGGGAGAGGAGGAGGCTAATAGAATTATCTTGCGGGATAAACTGAAAAGTATGTAGTATGCAAAATAGGGTATGTAATTGCCGTTAACATATCGCTTACCTTGAAAATGAGCTTGCCGATGTAGTTTCTTCGTGTCAACTTCGGATCCTCCTGAAAGTTGCGGGCAAAACAAGTGTGAGGTCTGACCTTTGCATGATTGCCATTTAGAAATGTCTTTTATTTGGTACTCAAATTTTTGTTTTAACTTTTATTTTTTAATGTTGCTTTATGTGGTACTCATGAAGAGTAAAGAGAAGTCCTTGATGTTGACAGAGACGAGGACAAGACGTTTGCTTGTCATGTCGCCGTTTCACCATTTTATAATTTTTAAAACTTGCTAGAGAGATCAGGTTATCAAAGTGTGCCTCGAGAACAGAGGCACAGTAGCGGAAAATGTAGAAACGGTTCTCATTGGTAGGGTGTGCAAGGCTTACCACCCACATGCCCTTTGAGTGGAACTTGATTCTGGACTTGAAAAGCAGGATGTCAAGGAAATAGACAAGGTCGGAGAGGTAGTCGCATATCAGGTATCCCAGCTCCCTAGCGTAGGAGCCCTCCCAGAAGACAGCCCTCAGGAAGATGGCCCAGCAGTTGTACAGGAAGCACAGGCTCACCACAAAGAGCCACGAGATGTACAGCTTGCCTGCAGGGTGGCATAGAAACTCGCAAGTCTCAAGGAGAGAACAAAAATTTATTCCAAAAGGTTTTTACCAGTAATTCGTCATTCAATATATAGCTATGGCAAATTTGCCTACGGGTAAATAATTTTTTAAAAAAGTTGCCGGTTTTATTTTGCATACTTTGTGGGTCGATGGTCTTGGGAAAGAGCCTCCTCTTCTTGATGGTGCAGCAGCCGAGCTTGAGCAGCGACCCAGACTCGGCTTGGTCTCCAGACGGCCTGTCCTCCGCGAGGGCAAAAGAATCCAGACGCAGTCGACTCTCGTAGTTCTGCCTCCTCTCCAGCGGTGGGGCTGTAAAGTGTGTGGACCGATAGAGCGCTGCTTATCGCAGTTGCAGGTGGGCATTTGAACTGGTCCGTTGTAACCATGCAGGTGCCGCAAGGCCGAAATTGACCAGGTCCATTTGGAAGTGATTAACTTGCTCGACTAAAGCGATCTTCCTGAGTGTGGACCTTTTTCGAGTAACGAGCGCCGTCAGGGAGGTTGTTTGCGAACTATAAATGAAGGGCAGCCCAACATACCTTTGCTCGTTGGGGCACACTGGCATCGTGCGATTGTGTCGGTTTTCATTGTTTTCTATGCCCCATACTACTGATGCTCAAAAGAGAATCGTCAGAAAAGACTATATATGTGCTAAGATAAATGTCGACAGCGGAAAGCGAGGCCAGGGGAGAGGTTGTACGTATGCACAGAAGCTTACTGGAAAAGGTTCCATTAGGCTGCTGTCTACTTTCTAAACAGTTTGTAATGATTAGCATTGTCTCATTCCTTGTTGCGTCGTACGTGTTCAAAGAAGGGGGTGCGGGGGTTTGTACTCACAGGGGCTTGGAGTGGGCGGCTCTACAATGCGCTCTTTGACCTTTTGTGACCGGTGTGAGAAGGCTCGCACCAGGGTCTGGATTCGTTCGGAGACAAACTCCGAAGCCGTTGTGTTCTCAGAATCGGAACTGAGAAGAGACAAGAATAAACGTGGATGTTGATTTGTAGTAGTATTCGAAAATGTTTGTTTGCAGACAACAAGATCAGTATGGGAGTTCTCTTGTGCTTCTGTTCTTAAGGAACTGTTGCTGTTCTATTACTCATGTTTAAAGCAAGATAGCAAGCAATGGTTCGATTCCATAACACCACAAAGAAAATGGTGATCTCGAGTTTATTACAAAAGCAGAAAGTGCTCCGGTGTGGAAGTTTTCCAGAATTGGTCGTCGTTTCTGCGCTACTAATCTTGCTGTTGCACATCCTTTACTCTCACTCTTGTAGCGATAAGAAATATCAGCGAAATCAATTTTCTTCTTACTCTGAAGATTCTTTTTTTTTTTTCATTATTTATTCTGGTGATATATTTCATTACACTGTACAGGGCTGAGCAAACTCGGGTCCGCACGTCATCCTCAATTGCCAGACTTTTTTTTTTTTTTTTTCTCAGAGGTAAAAGATGGCGAACATTGCTCAACATTGTGAAACTGAAGATTATGGCGCCTTTAATAAATGCATGAGCTGAGATATTTTCTGTCCCTTTTAGATATTTTTAAAAATAATATTCCGACTGAATTCGTTGAGAAACAACAAAACAAACCACAAATACTGGGCGTTTCTGCGATACTTTAAAAAATCCCCATGGTTGAGAAAGAAAAAAAAGAAAAAAAAACTTCTCGGGAACAAACTGCCGGCAGTGGCGGACATCAGGGATTGGAAAAAAAGCTAATCAGCAAAATAATTACCCATGATTTACTAATTAACTTCCTAATTAGTGGAAACAGGGTTCCAGTTAGAAACTTGCTGAGCGTAATGGAGAATTTCTAAATCAATACATTTTAGGGAGACTTGTGAAGCGCGGGGGTGCGCTAAAGTTTCCACTCGTGCAGTAGGCAGTCGATGCGAAAACGCGGATAAAAATCATTCGCGTTTTCGCTCTGAGCGGTAAACGTTGCCCTGACGTATACTGCGGGAAAGCAGTTCCTCTCGCACATCAGCGCACGTGTATTTTTTAAGGCGAAAGCCTTGTATGTCTTATTACGCGAAAAGACGTCGGCGTTGTGCCCAAAAGATGGTCATAAAAATACGTCATCAAGCACGAGCCGCTCAAGGTCAAAGCGGACGCGCCTCACAAATAAAACACAAAGAAAAGCACAGCAACGCACATGCACCGTCACTGAAGCCGTGATGCCGGCGGAGGCGTGATGTCACCGCCGGACCGGCGGGAATATTATGCCCTCCCGCATTCCTACACGTAAACAGTCTTCGGCGTGTTTTTTTTTTTTTTTTCTTGCACGAAGAAAGCAAAAAGGACGCAAAGGAAAGATAAGAAACTTTTGGTATGACCAGGCGAACAGCCAACAGCGTCAAGATGAGTTCGAGTCGGGCCAGGCAAGGGTACTCACATGACCGCTGAGTGGAAGGGGGTCCATTCTGCGGCACCGACGCGCGTCACGCCCCAGGCGTCGCGCTGGGTGGCCGACCTCCGGGACGCCGACGAAGGCGCCGTCGACGAAGGATCGCCCATCGACGACGACCGGGTCGACGCAGAGCCGGCGTCTCGCGTGGCATCGGGCCTGGGACTGGCCGCCTTGGCCGTCACCTTGACGGCCACCTGGGCGGACGCCGCCTCCCGGGGGACGGCCGACGTCCGGACGGGCTCGGGGACCACGTCGACGGACACCTCGACTTGTCCGCGGGTCACGCGGCACCGCTCGTCCCCACGTCGTCGACCTGCCGGTGGGAGCGCGCGACATATTAGGGAGTTTTCGTAGACCGTGTTTCCCCCTCCGCTAAGCCCTCCGCAACGAAGCAGCCGCTACTGCGCCGGCGCGCCGATAGCCTTGACTGTAGAGTTCCGGCTAGCGTAGCTGGTTGCGGAGAGCGTTGCGGGACAGTGGAAACGATCTACGAAAACTCCCTATTATGGGAATGTCCTTGCACCCGATCCGAAATTCGGATCGGGTGCAAGAACAACAAGAATGTAACATTCGGATTACATTCCGAATGTAACTCAAATGTGAATGTCACACGTGGCACTGACGAGAGAGAGAGAGAGAGGTTTTAACGCCAACACCTAGATAACAAGAACGTAGTGCTTGATTTCCTACGTCACCTGCTCGAGGCCAGAGTGGGGCATAAAGTGGACACGGCCTTTTAAAGCAGGTCTGTCAGCAACCAATCGGAACGAAGGAGCGTCGTTTAAACGGGAGTTTTTTTTTTTTTTTTTTTTTTTTTCTCTCTTTTAACATTCATGGACGCTTTTTTTTTTTTTCCCCCCGATCCTAGCACATAACAGCTTCGCTGTAAAAACGAATAGATTATATATATATATATATATATATATATATATATATATATATATATATATATATATATATATATATATATTAATAATAAAAAGCTCGTTATAGGTCTTCCTCTGAAGTCAATTGCTTGGGTGCGTTCTAGCACAACGGTTTAGAATTTGCTACGCTCAACAGGACATTCCTATTGTTCTCGTCATCCCGCCGGCTTGCTGTTTGTATGCCAGCGCGTGTATTGGCCACGCACGTCATTTACAAGAAAGTCTACAGATGATCGGGGCAACCAATTATCGCTTTTATATGTTACGTTAACGACACGAATGAGGAGCGCGGAAGCGGTCTCAACAAAAGGACACACCCCAAACACGCAAAAAAAAAAGAAGAAAATATTATGCCAAATGTTTGTTTAATTTTGTAGAGTAGTTATCGCTTTCCCCAAAGATTAGATGATAAGTGAATACGTGCCAGCAGGCTCTTAGGTACGTATATATGCTATAAGGTCCCGAAAGAACGCCCACCTGAAATGAAAAGGTAAATGGTGTGTGAGTGTGCGTGTGTGTGTCCGGAAAAAAAAAAAAGGGGGGGGGGGGGGGTCACGGGGCACTACAAGTTACGTGAAACAGGAACCCTTCGACTCCAAAGTTTCCTAACTTTTCCCTCACCACAGTCTCGGGTTTTAAACGTCATGATTAGCTTAGCTATCACCAGCTCGCCTGCGCACTCACATATCGCAGACACGGCGAACTCGCGTGTGCGAAAAGTACGGTGTTTTATTAAACTCGTGATATGCATTTTTTGTGTTTTTCCTTGGTTTATGGGGTGTGGCATGTTTGCTATTTATACTGGATGCTAACATAAATAAATCTTCAGTGTTGAGAGTCAGCGCTGTGTCCTGCCGGTTACCTTTTACTTTGTCCTCGTCTTTGCGCTGGGACGCTTGGACGCATGGACGAGGGTGACCTTCTCAAACCTTCCCGAACGGGAATCTGAAGCAGCATTCCTCGCGTCCATAGGATGCTCTCGGAGCCGATCGTTTAGGCACCGGCCCTTTTGCCCGATGTACACTTAGCCCCGCAGGACAGGGAGATCGCGCACACCTTCTCGGTCTTGCAGGCGTCTTGCCTTCAGTGGCCTTTGCCTACGGGCGTTTTGTTTCCCTTTACGAGAGTGTGTGCGGCGAGTGCGTGCGGTGCTGTGTTGCGTCGGCCGCCGAGCAACCAGTTTACTTTTCCGACGGTGCCAAGTATCCGTCGCCTCTTCGGACCCAAGAAATACTTTTGGCGAGCCTTCAAACTTTCCCTTGGGCTCGTCTCAGGACAGTCGAGCGTTTTGCTTCATTTTTTAGTTTGTGCGCCGGCGAACTCTGGTTCCCCGGCTGCATGTTGTGCCGCGAGAGGCGTTTTGTTTCCCGGGTTTAGTTCTGACGATCTAGTTTTGTTTCTTCGCAGCCGCGCTGCACAGAGCTTCGGGATGTGTGTTTTATCGCTCTATTAAATTTCTTTGTTTTTGTTTTAACCTCTTCGTGTCGCCGTCTCTGTGCTGACTTTACACCGGGCGTGGACCTACCGCTTGTCACCGGTCCGAACCTAGCATTTTTTAACATTAATTTCTCGTTTTATAACGGTGTAAGAAATATTTTTTTTATTAATTTTCCCCTCACTCCGTGACAGCCAGTCGAACGCTGTGTCAGCGTTTGGATGCATGTGCATTCTATTAGTTTAAAGGCAAGCTGCTTGTCGAAATATGTCTCATTCCCGGTCCCCCCCCCCCCCCCCCCCCCCCTCCCCCCGAGGTGACCACAACAGAGACCCCCCGCCACCGGTGGGAGACCTTAGTTCGGCTGCAACTCCTCACGAATTGAACACGAATGCCAGCCGAACAAGCAGGTGACATAGAGCACAATAGCATTACAACTTTGCTATATCTAGGAGATGTTGGTAGCGCAGTGCACGGCTGCCCTCGCCCGCTCGCCAGCGTGTCCATCGCCGTCTGCTACAGCCGGTTCTATACAGGCATTTCCCGGTATTCCTTTCGGCGCCACGAACGGATGCACGTATTGCAAAAAAAAAGAAAAAGGTATATATTGTACGAGTTATTTGTGGTGAAACCGAGACCACGAGCGCGAGTGTTTATCCTGTACTCGTGTACCTGAATGACCTGAAGCGCGTTCCGAAGAAGGTCGCAATCGTCCCTTGAGAGAAGGGGCCCACGCCGCCGAAAGTCGGTCGCTTCCTCCATCTCAGTTTGCTTGTTGGCTCGATATCTCGACTATCCAACGTACAAAACGCGCCTCCATCGGACGTTCGGAGGACGTCCACAGGATATTGGGGCGTCCTCTGAATGTTCAAAATAATACGTGCTCGGCCTGGGCGGCGGTGTACCACGAGACGTGAACTCACTGAACCGCTGAGGATAATCAGCAGCTATGCACCTTAGAAATGTGTGCACGCTGCAAGATTTTTTTTTGTTTTCTCTCGGATTTCAAGAAATGCCCATCCCCGAATAAATTTAAATAGCACGTTTTCTTAGAGTTCCTGATCGGGCGCCGGAATTGTGGGCTCCATCCTCAAGCGAGATATGCACCGCATACCTTTTTATTTTTGTAACGTTCGCCTAGTATTTTGCGTACGAATTAAAGCTTCACGCTTTGAAACACCTAAAGGACGAGAAAGGTATAAATGACTTCTTTAAGCGGCCTCACCGAGCGGCAGTCTTTTCACACGACGGCTCGTGCAGGCACTTGTCATTGCCTTGTGTTCCTCTTCGTCGTCCGCCAAATTTCCGTCCATGGAGTCGCGTTGAAAACAGATCGACCGGATCTTCAGCAGCTGACGACGGCTTTCTGCCCGTCCGACTAAGCCTCTCTCGCACTCGGAACCAAACGGCACAACGTGCCCGCGGTTCTCAGGAGACGGTAGGACTGGCAGCGGCCGCGCTTGACCGCTAGAAGACCGTCCCGGCCGACGAACAACTCGTGCTCCGTCAGCGGGGACCCGCATCGAAGCGTTGCCGGGTGACACGGGCGGAGCCGCTCTCGTTGTCTTTCCGCCGGCTTGCAATATTAAAAACCCGAAATTGGTCTGCCACAGGGTGCTCCATGAGTGATGCATGATCTCATGCGAGTCGACAACGCCTGGCCGAGCCTCACTTTAATCACGCGGAGCGCCGTTTTTTTGCCACCGAGGCCCTCGCCACCCAAGTCCCGCCATTTTTTTTTTTTTTTTTTTGGGGGGGGGGGGGGGGGGGCAGGATTAATGTTAGGTATGGAAAACAAAACGCGGCGCACTCGTTTTGCTCCCCATATCTTGAAGTTGAAGAATTTTCACCACGTTGCCGTGTCGAGGAGAACGAACGGGACAGTGAAGGCGTGTCGTACAAATGTGGATACTGTTCAATGCTGTTCTTTTTTTTTTATTTGTTTATCTTCCCGGACGAAAGCATACGAGGAAAAAGTGTATGAACGCTTAGCCATCGAGAGTTTGCCTTGAACTGTGGAGACATTTGTCCGCTGTAAAGGGGCGGAGTTTCGCTGGTGCAGTGTGACTGGTAACCCGGGGTTCCAAAACTGCGGCTCGCTCATTTGTCCAGTTTTGGTCTAATTTTTATACGGAATCACAGACAAGGGTATGCTAGCTACGCAACTGCGGGGAGAACAAGAAGGGAGTATTCTTCTCTTACCTGTAGAAGAGTCGTTGTTTCCAGGCTGATTTCGTTGGCCGTTGCATTTTTCCCGGCGACCGCTTCGTTGCAGTGATCTGCCAGCGAGACGCGCGTAGGGAGAGAAGCGATGAATAAACATAGGTTACTGGTTTCCGTGTAAGCTCGGGGAAGAAACGAACGAATTTAAAAGCAAGAATATGTTCAACCGCAAGTTCTATGACGTATTTAAAGTAGCTCGAAGCAGATAAGGAATAAACGTCACCGATCGAAGCATTGCGAAGAATGCAGAAATAAAAAGAGTTAAGTGCGGGCCGAGCAGACGACCATTTATTCTGCGACACTAACTTGTGCCTCGATTACACACAACTGCATTACACAACTGCCAAAAAGCAAACAAAAAAACGTGCGACATGCGATTTCAAACATTGTTGGTATTTATCGTGTCGCCAAATGAATAAACACCTCCAACATTATTAGCATGACAGAAACAAAGCAAAATCGGGCATTCGCAAGAAAACACAAATTGTGCGAAAAGGTGCTCAGGTAGTGCACAAAACGCGGTTTGAGCGGCATGCTAAAAGCGAATAAATCGCTTATCTAAAAAAAAAAAAAAAAAAAAAAAAAAAAAAAAAACGTACAAATTTAGTTTTAACATTTTTCGAAGTTTCGTGAAACCCTTACAAAATGTTAGCCGCAGGGAAAACGAGACAGTGTAATTAGAGAGATGTGCGCACCCTGACCTCGGAGGGCATCGTGCCTGAACGCCGGATTCTGGAAGCCCGTTGCCGGGCTGCAGCATCGGCTCTGACATCGAGTCCCGTGCTGAACTCCTGCCTGGACCAAGGGCTCTATGGACATCCGAGCCTGTGCCAGCGGCCAAGGAACGAAAAGACCCCACACGAGGTCTGCGTTAGCGTGCTCCAGCAATTCAGAAGCAAGAATCGCCCGCGCTCGTAAAGTTGGCTTCTCCACTCAAGCTAGCATAGTGAGGAGAAGTGTCATTCCGGGAAACGCTCGAAATCACAATGAGTGCAGTCTGAAAACTAGTCAAAATTGTAGCCCATTGCCGTAAGTGTGAAATATGGCAACTGGATCTACCAAAAAGTAGGACATGCTGGCGAATTTACTAAACACGCTCGACACTCGCTAAATCTAGGTAAACAAAAGAAGCGGGGAACGAAATACGAATAACGGTCGTGACATCGGGCTCGGCTGTCCTGATTAACTTGATTTCTGAACGGATTGCGCAGGACACCAAAATGATCAGATAAACGAAACGTGACCGCAGCTAAACGGCACCAGATAAACGCGGCACACGGTAGTTTTGAGCGCGAAAAGACACTTTTAGAAAATTACCAGACCTAACTTAGGGGATCACAGATCCACCGGTGACGGTAACAACAGGCGGCTTTAGCGAGTGAAATTCTCGGTGGCGACGGCCGTCGCGTAGTTTTGGCGGATTTAAAAGAGAAACCAATTTAGGCGTCCTCAGATGACCAAGAAAAAAAAGACGTCGCAACTGGGCGACGCTGGGAGACGATCGACGAGCGCTGCGCTAACTGCACGAGCTGTGTGAAATGTTTTTGGTGTCTCGGTGGCACCGTTGGCAACGGGCGGACCTCGCGTGTCAAGAGCCCTCCCCTCCGCCGGCACCGAGAGTGTCTTAACGGGGACCTTGCAGATTGATTGAGGGGTCGCCATTGATCGGGGCACACGACTACGTCTGAGCGCTTATTTCGTCCAGGTCTGCTTCGCAAGGAGCGGGCAAGATCCCCCTCGTAGCAGCAGTACGAGGAGAAGGCGTACCGCCAAAGTCTGAGTGCCTCCGTGTTTGTGGTGCGAGAATGTACGAGTTGGGGGCGAATGGCCGAGTTTCGTCCTTCCCTCTTTTCCCTTTTTGCTCCTCTTTAGCGTAGAAGTGTGCGAAGTAGCACCCGGGCAGTAATTAGTTACTATAAATTTCACTATTGCAGGGGAAGAGAGCTATATATATAACGCGATTTTTAAAACACGGTCGACTGCCCGGTAGCTCTCTATACATCAACACGACGGTCTGACGTCACGGCGCTGCGATGGGCAGGGCGCACGCGCAGACGGTTCACTTGACGCGAATCTGGTTTCTGCGCACTCGCAGTGCCCTCCACACCTCGTGCGGAAACTGCGCGATTGCCCGCACCTCGCGAGGGCTCGTTTGGAAACAGAGCGCCGGCCTATAGACGCTTTACAGCAGCTGTGCATGGGCGCCGCCATAACTGACCTTCAGTTTTTGTTCCCTCTTATTCCGTTCGCTTGACTTCATCATTTCCACACCAGGACAGGTTATTGCCATTTTAAGTGTTACTGTGTCCTTCCCCCCAGCATAGGCCGTTGTGGAGACTCGTCAACGCCCGCTTCAGTGGCTCGGCATCTCGGTAAGACAAGAGAACACGCGGCCCTGACGTCATGCAACTGCGGTGGCGCTGCCAACCGCACTGCGCATGCGCAGACGCTTCACTTCACGCGAATTCGGTTTCTGCGCATGCGCAGTGCCCACACCTTGTGTGGGCAAACGGGGGCTTGTTTGTAAACAGCGTGTCGGCGGTCAGGTGATCGCCGTTTTTTTTTCCTCCTAGTTTTTCTTTAGACTTAAAGGCTGTTATCACAACTACTAGTGCGGTGGAAAGCGGTCATGCTTGACAATACTCTTTCCAAGTAAAATTAAAAAAAAACAAAAAACGCCGACGTCGTGTTCGCGTCAACAGTGTGGCGCAGCGTACGTGCACCGCAGAGGGATAGCAGAAAACAAAACAAAAAAGAAAAAAAAAAACGAACAGCCGCCTGTTTTACGCCACCGTGCAGTGTCAACGCAATAACACATTCCTTCTTCCCGCTGCTGCTTTTTTTTTTTTTTTTGTGGAATAGAATATAGAAATGAAAAAAGCGCGTAATATAAGCCGTCTCGTTCGGGCTTTAGGGTGCAGCGCTACAGCGCGGCATTTTGCATTGATAGGGTTACGCAACGGCACCAGCCTTCAGGTTAAGAGTACCCTCGAAACACACCGAGTAAACACTCCGGAACGTATTAGGCCACCAACAGCCTGTTATCGAGCGCGCTCTTGGCGCGAAGGGACAAACTCGCCACCCACGCTCCATCCTTACTTTTTCCCCTCCCAATGTTTGTTGTTTATTTATGGGTCGTCTGCTACGATCGGAACACTCCCGAATATAATTCGAATTACCATTAGAAAAGAAATTGGTCGGTCGCGCTAAATGTGAATGAACTAATAAGACGAGTGTACGGATCGCGGGCTGTAGTTTTTTTATGAATTACTTTGAAAGTTCGTTTATAATGCACATCGATATATATCGGTCTTCTCTCACTCAATTCGGCTGAACTACTAAGAAAAGCGTCGTCGGATTTAATGACGGCGTCAATTTAGCGAATGCATGTCCCCCCCCCCCCCCCCCCCCCCGTTTTTTTTTCTTCCGCCGTCCTAACGACGTAAGATTAGGATCAGTTCGCGTAAGTACATCGATGATATTCAGCCAATGCAGCGCGCAATAGATTTTGGCCAGCCCGTTCTAAACCGAGACAGGTTTCAGTGGAGACGCTCGTGCTCGGAGTACAGGCAGAACGCGATTTCCCTTCCTCCCGCTGGCGCACACTCAACCGTGGCGCCTCGCAAAAGTTGGCCGAAAGCAAATAAGAACGAGCAAAGTAACCCATTAGGCCTAGCCGTAAAGCGAGCATTTTGTGTGTGTTGTTGAGCATCGTTGCTTCAAAGTAGAATTCGTGCAACTGGGCAGTAGTCGAAGACAGCGATGGTATGCGTCGTAAAGGTAGACGAGGAATTTCCTCCGAAGCCATTCTCGAGCTTTTAAAAATCGCGAAGGAAAGCGCTGCGCGACGCAAACAAGAAAGCCTGCACCATCGCCGCTCGGGCACGATGTTTTTCCACTGACGCATATCGGAGCTGGACGAGTTGAGCGAGGCCCTATCAAGCGGCGGAGCTCACCTTTTCGTCGCCAAAGAAGTCCGGTAATATGTAGTCCAGCATGGCTCCGAAAAGCGCTGGACTTTGGCAAAGCCTTTTATCAGGTTATCATGTTTGATCTTCATGAGTGCCCGCACCGCAAAAAAGCTCGCTCGCTCGCAGTAGAGTGGCGCCCCTTTTCCCGGCGCCCCCCTCTTGGAGGCTGTGGCGCCATCTGCGGGTAATCGATGCGACCTTCAACTGTTCAGCAGCGGCGGTAAATTGAAAATTGGCAGTGATCATTGCCTCATTCGTACGCGTGCGACCCGAAGTATTTTTATAGCGATCGATGGCTGTTATGCGGCTCTTTCCACCACTGGAAATGACGTCTGTTGTTGGTGTCCTGGTTGGAGAAGTGGGGCGTATAGGGTGTCCGTCGTCGATGTTGCCTAATCCTTGACAGAGATCGGCCGCTGCCCGCGGGAATCGAACCTGGGTACGCTGCGTGCGAAGTGGATGCGTTACCACAGAGCGACGCCACACCGCTAACAACCCACTTTATACGTCGCGTATTTGTAGTACCATAGCCTCTTCTATACTGACAAAGACCGGCAGATCGCCACGAGACGCGGTCGCCGAAATTGAAAAGGTAGAGCGGCAGACAACGGATGAGGGGAGAGCCACGTGACGGGCGCCCCGCTGCGGCGAGACGCCGAAACACACTTCTCCCGAGCGGTGGAATGTCCGCTCGTGCTCCTCGCGTTCTTCGCGCTACCGCTTCTTTTCTCGTCGGGTTTGAAAACCATGTTTCGGGCCCTCGCCGCTGCAAAAGCTCTGCGCTGACGACCAGGTTCCCGAGAAATGCTCTGTGCTACCAGATCTTCGCGCTCCAAATCTGCGACCGAGCCCTCTATGACTCAATCTCTCTCTCTCTCTCTCTCTCTCTCTCTCTATATATATATATATATATATATATATATATATATATATATATAAAACGCAGATAACAAAATGCCGTTTTAGCATTGTGACTGCCAAGAGCTCGTGCCGGGAGAGGCGCTTTCAAGCGCTCCACAACAAAAAAGAAATAAAAGCGTTGGGAACAAAATGGTCAGAATCTATTTTGTCCCCTACGCTTTTGTTCACGCACGCCACGGTGAGTGAACGCGATGCCGATGCCCAACGACTTGGCCGAGGCGTGTCGCAGCTATCACTCCAACTGTACCCTGTTCATTAACACAGGACTGCTCAATTTTTCAAATACTGTACTTGAATCTGGAAAGAGAAACAACATATAAATTGAAAGAAACGATACCAGGAACATAAAATGAGATTGCCAGAAAGGGAGATCAAACTGGAGCACCTGAATAAACATCACTTTTTATTCAGTCTCACTTAAAAGTCGCATGGTAGTTAGTATTACAAACCACAAATTCATATCCTATTATTACAAGGTGAGAAAACAGAGAAGGCCAAGAAACAAAGCTGCCAGCTTCAGTATTCCGCCAAATAACACTTGCATTTTTAAAAGAGAGGCGCAGTGGACATTATGCAAACATGACCATAACTGGCTAACAAGCTTCTAACAGTGAACAAAACTGAAGTACATGGTCAGGACAGTTGGCTGCTTCACTGAACAACACACATCTCCTGAGCATTTCCCCAAAAATATTTTATATTTGTGCAAATTATTTTTGTTTTGTAAGTTTTACTGTAGTCCTTTGATGTCTCCAGTCTGGAAAGCCCGCCGATTTCTGCCCTAGTAATGTCTTTGTACAATAGATGCCACTGCTATTTTAAAAGAGCGGCGGAGATCACAAAGAGCGATTTCCGTCCCCCTTTTAAGCTTATGTCTTAAAGAAAAGAAGAAAAAATGAAAGCCGTTTACAACTCCCTGTAACGCCGAATTAGAGCGCAGCTCTTGAGGAGGAGGAGGGTAGGGTACTGAGGGGAGGGTATTCCTCCTTCCTCCTCCTCCCCTCATGATCCTGCCTGCTAATCCTCCTCCCCTCCTCCTCCTCTTCCACCCCCTCCTTCTCCTTCACCTCCTCCTCCTCCTCCTCCTCCCCTTCCACCTCCCTCCTACTCCTGTCCTCCTTGGGGGGGGGTCACGTGACTTCGGGGGGTCACGTGACCTTGGGGGGGGGGGGGGTCACGCGACCTGGTGGGGGGGGGGGGGGGGTCACGTGACCTCGCGGTTACGCCAACGGCGACGGCGCCGCCGCTCAAGCCGGAAACGGGCCCCTCAGAGCTGCGCTCTAAAAAGATGCTTATCAATAACCTTATATTTATTTATAACAGTATGAGTACATAGTACTCGTGTGCTTGAGCAGGAAGCATTTTTGACACTGCACGTAGCTACAGGCTGCTACGACAGATAACACAGCCAGCAATCCATTCTCGTTCTCAGTGTCGGCCGAGGTTTCCTTCATGCAGCAGCGTCTGCCTTGCATACACTCGTGGTTAAAGATTTCCTAGGGAATTCCTGGTTAAAAATTTCCTAAGAACGCCATGAATACGTTCTAGGGAAATATGTTCCGTAGAGCGACAGGGCATTGGAAACGTTCCCAAATCAGAGACATCCAATAACAGTAGTTTGACACTAGTGTTTTTTTTTGTTTGCAATTAAAGGTGTTAAAACATGAGATTCCTCAGACCAGAATTTGTGTTCAAGTTTTATAATCAAACAGGTTGAGAAGACAGTTTCAGCAGTACAAAATGACACCAAGTTATGTATGTAACACTTAATTTCTGGCACACACAGATTAAGTCACAATAGAATCAGGTTGAAATGCAACCTTATGCAAAATTGCTTGGCGGTCTGACAACACTGAGTGCGTCGCCATTTTAATGTTGGCAAGCGTCGTTCGTCTGTACCAACGTTACTAGATTACCTCAGTTGTGGAACTCCCGCGAAGGGGGGTACCCCCCCTCACTCACTTCAATCCGCCTGGAGTCGTTCGAAGCGCCATCTACATTTTCATTTCATAACTGTGCTTTCCAAAGAGCACAGCTGAAGCGCCAAATGACGATCACAACGCCGCCATTTCTTCCGCAGCGGTCACTCGAGGAACCGCACGTGACATCTATTTTGGCTTCAATCGGCCATTACGGAGCCGAAACAGAAACAGTGGAAGAGGTTACAGGGGTGCCACCCCCGTATCCCCAGCGGACGCGCCGCGGAATACCACCGAAGTTAAGATGCGCCTAGGTCGGGACGCGCTACCTGAAATCACCACTGAGGCATGGTTGTATAAAAACAATATAAATTGTGCTGAAAACCTTGCAAACTAAAAATTTTAGAAAACATCATGCGCCCCCCATTTTGTACTAAACTCCAATAAACGTTACTACAAAAAAAGTTTTTTCCGTTGGTTTTTACACGTCTAGTAACGTTGAAACGAGCGTATCCCGATTCAGTTACCAAAGCAGCCGTCCGGCGGCGCGTCGAGCGACTCCGGGCGAGTCGTGGTGAGTGAGGGGGGGTATTGTTCGTGCATGCAGCGTCTATGAGCAGTTCCGTAACTGAGCTAATCTAATAACGTTGGTCTGTACCGAAGCACGGTGAAGGCATCGAAGACAACCGCTTGGGCAGTGTGCGATGGTGCGACAGAGCTCACAGGCCTCCGAGAGTTTCATCAGACAGTTGCGGTAGGTTGTTTTTAAACTGTTCGTTCACATTCTATGGTCGGAAGGCGGAAAACACAGCTGCTGCACCATCACACACTGCCCGTACGGTTGTCTCTAATGCATCCACCGTGATTTGGTACTGACGACACTTGCCAACGTTAAATGGCGAAACTTCCACAGTTGTCAGACAACCAAGCAATTTTGTATAAGGTCTATTTATAATAGAAAAGTAATGTGCATATGCACTTCTGACATACTCATCAGTATGTCTCTATCACACCAGCTCTCTCACACATGTTATTACTACCTTTTTGCAGAGCCATTGAAGCCCACTTGGATTTCAGACATAGAACTCTTCTTCAGAAAGATCAAACACTGCTTAAAAACAGGGAAAAAAACAAACAAAAACTAATGTGTCCATAAAGATTATAAGTATCTGAAACAGTTTGCTCAATACTGAAAAACAAAACGATCATGAAAGAAATTCACAATAGACTCCTATTTGTTGCCAAGTCTAGCACATACGACATACAGAGTACATGCAGAAGTTGTTTGAAGTTTCAAATAATCAAAACAACTTTGGGGAGAAACTTTGTCAGTGACAATGTTAAATCCTGCCATGAAAACACCCCTTGTCACCTTTCGTTTTGCAGTTCTGCTGCTTAAAAGAAAGTACACACAAAAACTTTGATCTCTCACACTCGGCATCTAAGGCAGCTACTGTTAGAAATCTCCAAAATTGGTCCTCCTGGGTTGTTGAGTGCATCATCAACACGTGCCTTCCCTCATACGATGGAGACTTTGTCCATCCCATACCATTAATTTGACATTGTCATCAAGCCATTGGCTCAATGATACATCACGCAATCCATCTGTCACATCGCACAACACAAAACTATTGGGTAGATCTCACATTCGTTCCCTTGGCTGCCTGGCCACATAGGAAAGGAGCCATCCTTAGACTTCCTTCCATACATTAAATAGAAAAAGCTTCTATAGTTAAAATAAAAAAAAAAATCACCACCCATTGCGTTACTCCCTCTTGATTTCGACGTGAAGACTTATTGGTGCCTGGCTCGAGGGATTCATGACTCTCCCGTTGATGACCAGTGCAAGGGGAGAGTCGACGCGAATGTTAGAAAATGAGATTACCTGGAAGGAAAATAAAAAAAAATGCTTCATCAAGCTGAAAATGCCAGCCATGTGTTTACAACTTCATGACGCTTGTGGGCATATAAGTTACTCTCATGCCACAAAGGTCCGACTCCTGATTAGCGTGGCAAAACAAACAGGGTAAGTGTGCACAATCTGATTCCCGGCACGCCTCCAGAATTCACTCCCTCACTGGGGAAAAACTTGTCCTATTTATATTTAGTTGCCAACGTGCTAGTCAGTGTATTTTTTCTACATTACTTTGGATTTTCTACAGGCATACAGAAATAATTTGTAAGTGTATGCAGATAAATAAGATATGGAAAAAGTGTGGGAAAACATGAAACACATTTGACCACACTGAAGAATGTCATAGTTAATAAATAACTAACTAGCTTTGCTCGTACCTGTTTACAGTTAGGACTCATTACCCTCACTTACGAATCCTTCGCTTCGCTGTGGCAGTAACCATGCAAGTCTTTGCCTCCAGTTTGTTTGAAAGATACATGTCGTGAAATTCGGGCTTACAAGACTTGGGCTGACAAGCTTTACATGATGCACAAACAGTACATGCTGCTAAGTTGAAAAAGTTGTTCATTTGAGCACTATATCAAAACTCTAAAGTGGGATCTTGTAAAATGTGTGCTGGTTCATAAAACCAAACAAAGTCACGCGCCATCTAGATTTCCTTTTTCTTAGCTAAACCCATTTTTCGAAATTCTGCCGGGCAAAAAAAAAATGTGAACGTGACTGGAAACTTACATGGTCCTTGTATTCAATGTGGGCCTTGCACACAAGCGGGTCCGGAATGACGATGGTGTCACCAATGAGAAAACCCTTCCCTTCAGCCAGATTGTAGATTGTTACGGCAAAGCAGACAGCATCTTCATCCACGGTAACGAGTGTGCTGGGTACGAAAGAGCCAGGTGTAAATGTCACGAAAGTCGACGTGTCACTCGTAGATTACTTTCACATATTTGAATGTCGGTTCGTTGCTTTCGAAGATATGATCTGCAGATGCAAATTAGCTTCTACCAGCCGCCCTTTTAAGCATGTCAAGAAATTTACAAGTGTTACCTATCTGCATTCCCTAATATTTTTAAGCAGTTTGCACCCACCAATCAAAGAAGTTCTTGCTAAGATGTGGCTATCAAAAAATAAGAACATTTTCGCATCTTGAAACAAAATGCTCTTCAATGGACCTTTGCCAGATAAAGACGGCATCAAGTGGCCGGCACAGAATCTACGCTCGGTGGGACCGTGTGCCGGAAATTCATTCTTGTTTCACCCGAATTTTTAATTAGGGAAAATTAAGATGAAATGATTCTCATGAATGATTTCGCCTTAATTTAGCTTTCTCTGCAAACAGAATAACAAGTTTGCAAGGTGAATGGACTGTTGGCACGTCGTTTGGCAATGCTACTGGGTCTCGGCCGGGATTACATCGGAGTTGAAAAGGGTTCCCTAAAATTCTGTATTACCTAGTGGAATGAGCATTCCTTTTCGAGAAGACTGCGTTGCACATAATAACCTAACACTCATTTGAAAAAAAAATGGCAACACATGAGATGTAGAGGAGGCAGGAGAGGTAGCACGTCTCCCCATGGAGCTTCCAACACTTTCCCTTCCGTCCACCGACCATGAGTTGAGCTTTTGCCGCTGTTTGAGGCAAGCATGCAGATGCGTAGAACTCTCCTAGGAAAAGGTCCACTAAATAGCCGACAGTCGTTGCAAAATGCTAGTACAGCCATTTTAAAGCATCACATTAAATGGAAATCAGTAACACTCCTTTAACAACCAGTTTCAGTTTTTATCTTTTCCAAGGAGAGAGGGAAGGGAACCTTGGAAACGTCATTGGTGCTAAAGGCAAAACCAGTTGCCTTACAAGGACACCAAGGCCAGAGGAGATAAAAAAAAAAAAAGGAAGAAACAATTTTCAACAGCACATATGAAAAAAAGAACAAAAAAACTTTTAAAGCAGGATTGTTGAGTTTAGAACGCCTAGAGAAGCACCATTTGCGCTGAACTGTAGCTTTCTTCTCGAGTTTTGGCATCTTATTTGTAGGATTATTTGAAAGGTTTGTTTAGGGGCCGGGCTTGGCTCGGCTTGGCCAAGATAAGTGAAAGGGGCTCACAGGGGAAAGCGCTCCTCAGAGTCGAGGTTGCAGACCACCTTGGCCGCCAGGACGCAGCTCGGGTTCTTGCCAGGCACGAGGTCGTTGAACTTCTTGGCCTTGATGGTGGCGTGGTCTCTGAAGGGGCCCAGGTGGTGTGGCTTGAGGCTGGCCAGGAGGGTCTTCACCTTGCGAGGCTTCAGGTTCCCCTGGGATGATGCATTATCGCTTCTGCTCATTTACCTGCACCCTCTCGAGCGCGGTTTCCATGTTGTGTGCTTTAGTGGGCAGGTGAGTGCACCCTTCTTCTTTTATTAAAAGTGGGAAAAAACAACAACATAACTATAGCAATGTTTGTTTTAAATAGATGAACTAGAAACAATTTTAAGAGCGTGTCAAACTTTTCTCACAATTAAAAAAAAAAAAAAAGGGCCACAGCCTGCGAAATAAAATGAGACAATCTGTGGAAACAGTTGGGGCTCTGCATGATATATTTTGCCCATCAAACTGTAGAAAGAGGAAGAAAATACTGTGGGCCTGTCCTCATAGGCGTGCACAGCGGGGTGGGGGGAGCATGCTATGGCCCAGAGGGGTGCAAATTAAGTAAGGTTCTATTTTTGTTGTGTAACCAACAAATAAAGAAACTTACTTAATTTGTGCCTCTCTACAGTCATTGAGATGGGCCATAGCACACTGGCCTCCCCTCTGCATACGACTTGTCCTAACGAAGGCCCCTGTCTGTAGTGATGGATATCAAACTGAGAAGGAACTGTTGGTGCAGAGCATTGAAGTCACACATTTGCCAAGAGCCGGCCTCACAGCACCATTAAACTGTTCTCGTATTTCATTGTGAAACAACAACCACTGCACTTAATGGTACTCGCATTGGGATTGTTGATATGCTAACAGTGGACAGAGACAAACAGTAAAATTAATAAGAGCAAAAATGTTGCTCTTTGGCAGAGGCTCTATGCATCGCTAAGCATCAATAGTAAAGCTGAAAAGCAACCACCGTGAGGGAGCGATTTATGGATACATGCCTGCTTTCTCCGTTTTCACTGCTACAACAACAACAAAAAAACAAATATATATATTAAAAAAAAACAGCAAAACATTTTTTGTTGGGGAGCAGGGGATGCCCCGAATGGCACAGCAGCTAACATCTACACCATGGGAACAGGAAAAGGAGAGAGGGGAGGGAGGGGCGATCCCTCCATACTAAAGATTTCTCCATTTCACACTTTGTGTACAATGCTGTCAAAGCTACTGACCTGAGCATGTGGCTTTCTCTAGCGTCTCATTTGCATGAAAACGCATGCGAGTCAAATGCTAAATGAAAACACACTCGAGGCAGTAACTTTTACAGTGTTGCACACTAAGCATGAAACAGAGTATAGTAGACAATTTGAGGCAGAGGGGGTGTACCTCCCTCCTTCTTTGCCCCCATCTCCGAAGCACTTCTGATAGTACTGATCCATGCCGTGGAAAAAGTTGCTAGCAAATCCAACTAGCTTTGTTAGATATCATCTTGTTCTCGAACCTTATTAGAGATCATCTTGTCAAGCGTGGTCAAGTACTTCAGTAGATTCTGGCTCTTTTCCTTTGGGTTGCTATAAGTGGGGTCCAAAGCAGCTGCCTTATCCAGGTGTTGCAGTGCTCCTTGAAAGTCCTCCTGGTGTTTCAGAGCCTGTAAGCACAATTCGTGAAAAGTTCAGAAGACAAAAAGACAAACAAGCGGTGCCTAAACGACACGGGGATGCTTACCACCGCAAAATTGTGGTACAGATCTGAAGAGTATTTCATTTTAGGATCTTCTAGCTGTTGAAAAAAAAGAAAGAAAAAAAAAAGTTAAAATTGTGCAAATCCTTGTGAGGCTTAATAACTAGGCAGTGACATGACACTGTTAAAATACTTTGAATGGAACTTTGATGCCAAAGGGTCAGGCTTAACCAAGGTACTTACAGCTCTTGAATAGGCGGACATTGCTTCCTGAACTGTTTTGGCATTTTGAGATCCCGAAAAATATAGTGCCAGGTAAGCATTACCCAGAATATCTGCAATGGTCAGAGTTGTCATTAACAGAGGAAAACAAAGCCATGCTCGTCACAAGATAAAAGTCATTACCCAGGCAAAAATCAGTCCACCAGCTGGATTCCAGCTGGACTGCCTCATTTCCAGTTCCATAATCCAGCTGGAAGTGGACTGATTTCCGCCTGGGTACGAAGGGAGAAATACTAACACCAGGAATTTCCATCTGTGATGTCCAGCTCCAGTGCCTGTTTCGCTTTGTCTACACTGTCGCAAACATTCTTCAGCTTGTCTTCCGGTGTCTCTCCAACTTGCCGCAGCAGCATTGACAGATTCCGTAGCGAAACCTTGTCTTTGGTCTGTAGGAGCATGGTATCCAAGTTGTGGTTACTTGGAGGGGCACGCAGCCTCACGCAAGGTCCTTTCACACGGCCACATACGAATTTAGAGGTTGCACAGTATGGCACTTCAGTGAGCAAGATTGCGGTGCCTTACATGCTTAACAAGATGCAACGCCAGATAAACCATGACCTGCGATATACTACAACGAGTCAAACTAGCTCAAGTTCACCCATCACAATGGGTGAGGTTTGCGACATGAGTCGACGCGTGTTGCGCAAAAAACTATAAATTGGGGGTGGGGGTTGATAAGGCAAACTGGACTACTCACAATTTTGAGGACGCCTTCGAAACAGTTCTGCGCTTTGAGGATGTCTCCCTTCTTCCAATAACACTCCCCGAGTTCATTCCAGGCTTCCACGAGTTTGGGGTTGAACTTGACGGCTCTCGACAACGCCTCGTAGGTTTCGGTCTCAAAGTGCGGCCTGATGTTGAGCGCCTTCCCCCTGAGCATGTGGTACATCGCTCGATCCGACTTCTTGAGCGAACCTGGCCGGCGTTCGACAGATAGCAAGTGAGGTGAACGCAAGATCCACGAAATCAACGCTGCCCACACCGCGGCCTACCTTCATTGACGTCTAAACTTGCGAGGATGCCTCGGAGCTTGTCTTCGATGTCTCCATTCTTTTCTGTTTCACTTGCGCTGGGGTTATTCACGTAATAGCTGTCTCGAAAGCAGTACAAGTCTTCGATCGCGCTCTGAAACAGGGAGGGGTGAGACAGCTGTCAATCAACTTCCCCTTTCGAAAATTTAGACAGAACTAATTGTAACAGCTACAGGCGAAATCAATCGCACCCCTTTGTAAATGTAGAGAAAACAGCACCTTTATTGATGCCAATGCAAAATTCTCTCCGCTGTCGTGCTCTTTCAAATCTTCGAACGCTTCTTGGCTTTCCTCTGCCATTTCTCCGAGAAACCGAACAACTCAAAAACCGAAGCGAAAAGGGCGAAACATAGCGAAACCGAAAATAATAGGAATGAAAGTTTCGTATCACGGATAGCGCCAAAAAGGAAGATCAACATAGTACATAATATAGTGTTATATTATTTGAGATTATTATATTATATTTAAGAAGTTAAGTTATTTCTTTACGTCATTTCAGTAATGTTTCCGGCACGGGTTGGACACTTACTATCCAATCCAATCCAATCGTAGGAGCAAATAAGGCAAAACATGGTGCGCGGTGACGGGCTTGACAATTTAGCCCCTTCTACGTACGAAAGGGCAAAAGATCGAGAAACGACAGCGGAAGAATTAGACGACAACATCGAAGATGAAATCGACGCACGAGAAATATTTGATATCCTTTGGCGTTGCACTAAGAAGCTAAAACGCAGTTCGTAGTAGGATCAACTCTGCTAGGGGATACTTCCTTCATCTCTGTCCAAATTAACGATTCAGGCGTTGCAATTTGATTACTCTATGTAGAACATTACAATGAAAGGTGCCTTCAGTGTTTTTACAGGTGCAATAATGTGACGTAGTGGGCTAGTTGGTTTGTGACGTAGTGGGCTAGTTGGATTAAAAAATCTAGTTGTTAGTTCAGCGCCGTTCTGTCGTTTGTGTTTCTTTACCCGTGTCCAAGTTTTTTGCCGCTGTGTGATGTACACTGCTTCCATTCCCATTATGATGTTTTCCAATTTGCTTTCCTTAACAGTCTTACATCATCTTAGGTCGATCAACGACCCCGAACACCCTCTCACGTTGGAAGAACTCAACGTGATCGACAAGAACCACATAACGGTAGGTTATAATCTATAATGTGGCGTGGATGCATACTGGCAGTACTTCGTAAAGTTAAAAAAAAAAAACAAAAAAAAAAAACACGGAAGTGGCGATTATCTTGTATATAAGTTGCGGCGTCCACTTTGTTCCTTTTGTCGCCAGAATGAGGACACGGCTCAGTGAGTAACTGTGGGTTTATCATACCCACAGAGTACCCTATAATATTTATGCATCACCAGGAAAATGAAGGGGTAAATAGGCTAGTTCTTCCCGGGTTTCAAGTGGTGTCCCGTGTGGTACATCTGACCTCTGATACACTACCTAAACCGGTGGGCAGCTTTACCTACGCAACGTTAGCGGCATTAGTGGCTCCGAGGCGACACGCTGGCCTTTAGATCTCCAGTTGCCTAGCTATCTGCTGTTGGGCGAATGCAGACTGTGCCTTAGGCACTGAACGACCAAAAGTTTGGTCGCACGTTATAGAGCTTTAGGTGGTCAAAATTAGAGATAAGATCAGGCCGGAATTTTAAAGCCCGACCCGACCCGACCCGACCCGATTATGTCCTGGCCTGCACCCCGTCCCAGCCCGACTATGGTTTGTGAAAGCCATCCCGAACCCGACCCGAACCTGGCCCGAACCTGACCCGACCAATATGTATTCCGGCCCGCACACAGCCCAAACCCGCCTTATTTTTAACATGAGCCCGACCTGAACCCACTTTTTTTTTAAACAAGGAGTATGTGTTATGGTTGACTGGCTCCTAGCATTTTCTTAAAAGAATGTTGTCATCCTTTGGGTCGGAAGTGATTGTCACTTGAAAATTCACAAGTAAAAAAGCAAGGATTTCCTTTCATTTTGAATCTGATGCAGAACAAAAAATAAGCGAGGCTGTAATTTGATAGCAAGTTAATCGTGATCTAAAGTGGATTGACGATCACGCGGACGAGAGCGGTTCCGAAATTTAGTCTAAATCTTAGCCACGACAGTGGTGGAAAGGTTTGCACACTTGACCACCTTTTTTTGTGGTGCAGTGGTTGGCATACCTCACCGCTAATTAGGAGACCCCAAGTTTGCATCCCAGCGCCCTCAAAAAGATTTTGACTTTTGACAACTTCGTCGTGACTATTTCATTCAATCAGTACTGTTCATTCGTCTACATATTTTCGATCAAGTTCTGCCTTCTATTTACATGCCACGATTCACAGCAAACCAAATTTTCTTCCGCTTAGAATCACACCCCGTTTGAACAAAAATGCCAACGAAGCCATATTTTATTTGTGCTCGGGAACTGTGTTCATAATGATTGTCTGGATATCAGAAGACGGGCTTGATTTTTTAAACTTCACCACCTATGCAAGTAAATAAAATGGCGCTCAGTAATTAAATTTTACATGTAAGTGAATTTTGAGCGAAGGAACAATTTGTAAATGTGGAAGAGCTTCCTGTTTATGCTAAATAGGAAACAAAAACCATCTCGCAACAAGCAATCACATACTGAGCGAAATTGATCTCGGCATTTTCTGCGTTATAGCTTGCATTCTCTTTTCGTTTCTTTTTTGCATGTTCCTAAAATCGAATTTCTAGTTTTAGCAAGGTCGGGAAGTGCCCACTTCGTTCAGGCGCCCACTATTAACGTGTTCCAAACATGGGCATACTGCAAATTATAAGTTAAGCTCCCGACTTGACCGGGAAAGCTCCCATGTCTAGATTAATCCATTTTTCTGTGAAAGTGGGGAGGGCACTCCCCTGGTATTTTACAGTAAAGGAATCCTCAGTGCTTTGCCATGGTATCTTTGTTGCTCTCCGTTGATTTGGGACGTAAAGCCCCAGAAGTGTTGATTTGGCGATAGAAAGCCTCATTGCACAGGTGACCTCTCGGAGTTCTCTTTCAGGTGGACCCTGAGCAGATGATGATCCGGGTGGACTTCCGGCCCACCATCCCACATTGCAGCATGGCCACCCTCATCGGCCTGGCCATCAGGGTGCAGCTCCTGCGGCGCTTGCCACCCACCTTCAAGGTGGACGTCCGGATCCTGCCTGGCACCCACGTCTCGGAAGTGGCCAGTGAGTGCGATCCTCTGCACTCTCTCACGGTCTCCCTTGGGCTCCTGACGGAGACCTCATTGTTGAGCTCAGTGCCGTTCAAGGGCCTCTTGATCAGTCGCCTCGGTGGCTCCGAGGCAAAGCCTACAAATCCCCAGGTGGGGGGTTCGAATCCTGGCTGAGGTGCTTGCAATCTGATACCGCAACTATTGCAGAGAAGGCGCCGTGGAACCTAGATCTCAGTTGCACGTAGAAAGGTCGCCAGGTGGTCCAAGTTAATCCTCACTCCTGCTCTGGGGCGTGCCATAGATGCCCTTCCTTGGTCTGGCAACTAAAACCCCTAAATTTGACTTTGGGACACTCTATAGGTTTTGATCCCTGTCGTTTTTTTTGTGCTTCAATGTTGTCACGGGCTTTGGTGGATTTTTCGAACTTTGGGTTGACTTGTAGCTTTCAGGCGGAATTTCTGACGTCATACTGGGAACTGCCCCTCAGTGGAATGGGAAGGTGGCACTGGTTAATTGCATTCTGTAGTGACCTTGTTAATAATCGAAGCCTGCCTCTAAATCACAAGCTCGCTTATTTTTAAGTACACCCACTTTGAGCTATTAAAAATGGCAAATAGACCATATGCGAAATGTAGAGCTCCATCTAGTAGCACACCGAGAACTATGTCCACCATCTTGGTAGCGGCGAGAAAATGAAACCAGTGACCCGACCGGCAGAAACCTCATGTAAACAAGCGACCGCGCTTCATGCTAGAGATGCGATGCCAACAGGTTGCTGCAATATGCTAGGGATGCAGCGATAAACCTTTGATTCGTGCGTGACGTGAATGCAAACATCAACAGGGTTCACAATTATTTCTTATTTTTATTTGTGACTTGAGATGCAGCTTTTGACAAAAACAATCGGTGACAACGCGAAGAAACATGCGGATGTTATCGTGCAGCCTGAAGCCATTTACAACTATTGAACCGGGCTCTAATCTTTCCACGAAGTTGCACCCAATTTGTTTCTGAACTTTTTTTTTTTCTTTTATGCACATTGTAGTGTTGGCCTGGGTTTTCCTTGATGTGCAAGCAGCTCAGTGTATACGGACAAGACCAAGGCTGCTAAGCGAGGTAGAAAGATGACAGTTTTAATAATCTATGCCACCAACCATAATTGAAGATGCGTTTGGTTAACAGTGAACAACAAAAGCTGAAAGCACCACAGAGCCCTCATTTTAATGTCATATATTTAAAAAAAAATTAATTACTGTGGAAAACCAGAAAACAATCTCATTGATTTGCAGCGATTTCTATACACTTGATTTGGCATCGGCAAACAAGGTTTGTAAAACACCTCTAAAACTAAACAGCCGAGTTTGTTGATATAATATTCTTGAATATTTAAAGCGTGGTTATGTAGAATAGAAAACACAAGACACAGACGACGTGTCTGTTTGCTCAACACTCACAGAGACGGGATTTTGCTTTCTTTTTCGTCGAATGCCCTGTTCGATTACATCGAACGTGGCGCTTGACTTAGGTTCATCGCAGTGGCTAAAAGTTTGATGTCAGCGGCAGCGAAAACGTACGTTGCGTACATCGAGTGAAGCAACAGGGGCGGTGCTAATCTCATTTCACAATCTCCTTTTCTTCTCTTTTTTTTTTTTTTTTTGTCGCAGTTGAGGTAAAAATTATGTTTAGTGCGAAGAAGCTCGGGGGGTAGTTTTGAGAAAGTCAGAGCAGTTATTCTGCGAGGGTTGAACCAATCATCATTAAAAGCGCAACATCCGTCAACTGTGCTTGAGGTCAATGCTATCTGAATCTAATTTAAGCTCTTTGCAACGCCTGAAAAATATTGCCAGTGCACAGTTTCCTTTAGAAGAACACATAGCTTTCCACCAAAACAAACGTTCACCAGTAACAAAAAAAACAACAAAAAAACAACAACACAAAAACAAACTTTGAGTTGCATGTATTGGCATGGAGCAGTCTACCACTAAACGGTACGACTTCATGCGTATTTGCATCGAAAAAAGAATTGAAAGTGTCCTCAGAGATGAAAGGCATGACGGCCTAGTCCTTTGTCCACTTTGCGTGATTGGAAGTCAGAAAACAATAAAGTTTTTGAATCGCACTTAGCGGCAGAGCGTTCATGCCCTGCAAATGCTGAGAAACCGAAACTCAAGATACTTGACGCTACCAAGATGGCCGTGTGCACAGTGCTGCCAGACCACCAAGCAGTATCGCATATCGTCTTGGCCACATGAATGGTCATTACTTAGCCTTTAATGTATGAACAACTATGATTTCAACTCATATTACAGTCGCTGACTGTTTTTTCGGACGCCGATTTTTCGGACATGTCTTATTATTCGGACGTTTTCGCCGGACCGTCACTCACCTTACAGAGTTAAAGGGATTGTCCGGTCAAATTTTGTATTCGAGAAAACAATTGAATATCATTGTTATTGCCTCGAGACGCATCGTACGTGCAATATCTGAATTTTATATGCCCCCCTGCGTGAGTAATTGAATTTATACTGCTCAATCGCATTCTAGCGTAAACGCTGTTTTCGTTGGCAACATTGAAGCTCTGACGTCACAAAACACAGAGCGAGCATTTCTGTCTCGTCGTTTGCTTAGTTTGCCTGCGAGTGAATGGCTCAGCGTGGTTTCATTTCTGTTGTTGCGCTCGACTTGTTTCGTGGTTGGGTGAGATTTTTGTTGCGCGGTTGGGTGCACAACAACCGGGCAGCACATGCGAGCCAAGACATGACGTTCCGCACTTTTCTGCGAGACGTACAGTGACGAGCAAAGTGGATCGTCGCCGTGCGTAGGGACTGGGTTCCCGTCAAGATCGAGATCCCGGTTATGTAGCAATCATCTCGCAGAAGAGAGCTACGAGCTGAGCTCTAAGCGGACAGAAGGCTCGTAAGCTGAGGTGTGATGCTGTGCCAACGATATTAAACTACGTCCATCCACTCCTCGCCCAAATCGGATCAATCAATTTGATTATGCAGCGAAACCGAAACCAACAGCTAGGCCGTCTGGAAACGATACCAGAAGTTGTATTTAGCACGTGTGCAGCCCGATTCTGTTTGACCCGCGTGTGAAAATGGAACGTGACTACGATTCACCAAACTCGTCCAAGCCAAGTGACGACATGCATTTGAACAATTCGCCGTTTGCCTTTGACCCGCGGACATCGCCTCTGAGGGAACGACCCGCAGCCTCATCACCGATCCAGTGGTTCCGCCGATATGTGTATCCAAATGCCGCTTCGTGTACCTAGGTGCCGCTTCGGAGGCGAAATCTGCGTCCTTTGTTTTGCAAGAGCTCCTAGTTCAAACGGTGGCCGTCGCAGTTGGGTTTGCGCGAAACGGCATACGTTTGCTCGAAGCTTATGGCTGTTTGCGAGTAATATCCTGCTAAAAGGCATGACTTTTTTTGCACATGCTTGGGAACTGCATTAAAAAGAAACGTATTTCAGTGGGGACAGCTTAGGAGACTATATAATTCGAAACAAAATACAAGACATCCATCGACCAACGCTTCTTATCCCGACCATTCGACAAACCTTTGCGTTTTGTGACGTCACGCAGCACCTACGGATGTCAGCCATTGACACTGGCACAATTCGGGGTGCAGTTTCGTACCTACGCTCATGAAAGGTTTAATTAATAACGGAAGATCATATATCAAAATAAAAATGACGTTTGTCTACATGAAGGCTCCCTCGACGTAACGAGCGCAAAAACTTAAGTACTTCCGGTTTCGACCGGGCAATCCCTTTAATGTATAGCATTGACCGAAATATTGGACGCCATAAAGCTTATTACTCTATATTTCGGACATAATTTGTGTGATTTCCTCAGTTTGCAGCCATAAAACAGCTGCCCCGATAGCACTGCCGTTTTGGTTGTTTTGATTTTGCCCTGTAGCCTCAATACCACATCCTACGCAATAAACAAGCTGGGTTGAGGCTATAGTCGGGTTTTCCGATTCTGCTATACACCTTTCCAAGAAACACTCGACCCGAGGGGCAACAAACCGTTTTTGAGCACAGTCACTGGGTTTGAGGTTTGACTCTCACCAGCATCCCTGCTAACCCTAACCGAGTGGACTGTGATTTTGATAGACGCAGCCTGTGTAAGCACAGTTTCAAACACTGCTGGCTGCCAAATTCTCGTCTTTTCCCGCTGTATTTTGTGTTTCATGAAGTATGTATTTTCCCGAGGACATTGAGAAAGCATTGTACCACATTAAAAAAAAAACAAAAAAACTGTAAACTATTTTTGTTGGGTACACATGCGACAGAACGAATGCGACTGGAATGTTAGTTGTTGTTTTTCTTTTTTACGATAAGTCTTGACGGCACCCCCCCCGATTAGCTGCGCGTCAAATGACAAAGCGCTTAGCTGTCGAAGATGATTTACAATAGAAGATAGCCGAAAGGCATGCATTTTTTACGCTCGCTAGCAACGTGTTTACCGATGGACAGGACACGCACATACAATTTAGCAATTTTTAACATTCAAGCAATATATTGTTTGTTTCACACGATGCAGCGTTATCTGAGAAGAATTTATTTGAGAAAGAACTCAAATGACACAGTCACAGTCGACGACAGTTACATCTTGACAATTGGACGGAATCCAAGATGACTTCGTTTTGGGGCACGTTTTGGGGAGAGCTTCTTTTTTTCACACCAGCACCGAGGCAAAGGAACGGGCATGACCGACTCCAACCGGAACAACTATTTCTGGCTATGACTGAGAAGGACTCTACGCGGATTATCTTTGGGAGGAGGGAGAACAGTTGTTATTGTTCACAAAATCGCGTCGAGGGCCATTCGACGTCCTTCCCCTCTTTCGTTTCTTGTGAATGTCGAGCAGAAACGCTTGAATGGCAGGCACTTACCAGCCCTATTTCTCGCAGTGGAAGATAACACAGAAAGGGTATGCAGCATGCATCAGAAAAATTAAGTGGAAAGTTTCAGGAGAGGCCAGAAAACGTTGAATGCAAAACCACAAAAATATAGGTAGAGAATCGCGCTGAACGGGTTTTCACTGTCCAAGAGAGTGGTAGAAAATTCCTAGCTGATAGAGGGCGTGCGAGTCGCACCAGCCGCATCAGCATCAGCAAAATGGCGGCGGCCTAGGAGCGTTTTTTGGAAAGGTGTATAGTCAACATGGCCGCCGTCTGCCCATTCATTTGGCTCTTCCAGTTCTTCTTGGGTCTTCGTTTTTCGAGTGTGACTGCAAGAAAAGCGGCCGTCTGCCGTTCTTGTGGTCTTTGAGCGTGAAGGTTTTTTGCCGATAGGCTTAGTACTGAAGCCAGCTTGGTGGATTAAACATTGTCCACAAATAGTGCCAAATGGCGTCAACTTCAACTTCGCTGTTTGTGCCAACGAAGGCGCCGACAAAGTGCAGCATCTTGATCAAACAGATCAACAAACAAGTGAAAAGTGAACAATATAAAGCAGAAGTTGCACGGGAACTTAAAATAGACATCAGGCGAGTGTAAAGTGGCCAATACGCAGCGGAATATGCGCAGAAATGAGAAATTTTGGCTGAAATCGATTTTTCGGACTGCTTGATTATTCGGATAATTTCGGGGTCCCCTCCGAGTCCGAAAGATTGGTCCGCGACCGTACAACCTTTTAGTTGTTTCCTCCCTTTTCGGGTTATAATTTTATATTCTAAAGGTAAACAAACGGAGCTACCTGACTTCCCAGGTGAAAATCAGTCCACTTCCAACTGGATTATGGAACTGGAAATGAGGCAGTCCAGCTGGGTCCAGCTGGATTCCAGCTGGGTCCAGCTGGAATCCAGCTGGACTGCCTAATTTCCAGTTCCATAATCCAGCTGTAAGTGGACTGATTTTCGCCTGGGTTCCTAAGGTACTACAGTAGAGCTCAGTTTTCTTGCAGGGACAACAAAATAAATGGTCTGTAGAGATTGTACCATGGGCAAACTGACTTGAACTCTCCCTTTAAAAATTTCAAGCCTCTTTTTTTACGCAAGATGTTGCGTGATTATAGACTTTGTACAGGAAGCGGCAGTAAAAGTGGCATAAAATTGAAAGCCTAGCTTGTTTACAGTTAATGGGCCACAGTTCAGCAGAACTGGTTCCCGACTTGTGTTGCCTGAAGACATACACTTGTGTCTTTTCCAGTTAACAAGCAGCTGGATGACAAGGAGAGGGTCGCTGCGGCTCTCGAGAACTCGCACCTGCTGCAGGTCGTCAACAGGTGTCTCGTGCCACGCTGAGCTTTAGCAAAACACGTTGCGCAGTATTGGCTAGGCAGTCTGTACTGTTCTGATTCCTATGTTTTTATTTTCGCTGCTTGTCAGGATGTGTCGCTGTCGTGCTGTGTAATAAACTTGCCGATACACTTAGGGCACTAGCAGCCCCAAGAGCCCAGTCTATCTTCTATGGCAAGGGTGGCCAGATGGCCATATGCAAAGAGCTAGAAAAAAGAAAACTTTAAATGAAGAGCCGCACCCAAAAAGGGGGCATTGCAGGTTTTTTATTTTTATTTATTTTCTGTCAATTGGTGGCTATGGTCAATTCCACTCATAAAGTGATTGCTCATTATCTTTTTGTAATGCGTTCCCCCTCGTGAAATGAGCATCTTAAAGTTCTGCTCCAGTAATGTCCTTGCAGTCCTGAGTAGTGAGCAGCTCAGTTAGATGTTTTTTTTTTGTTTTTTTTTTTGCCAGGGCCGCACGCTGTCTTTTTCCGCTTTCATCGTTGCAAAGAGTGGCTTACAGCAGTATGATGATCCGGATATCGGCACACTTCCCAGGTAGCCACATGCTGCACTTGGACCCGCAAAGAGCCGCAAAGAGCCGCAATTTGACTACCCCTGTTCTATCGGAAAGTTTTAAAGATGAATAAATTAAATGGGGACATGAAATTATGTGTGGTTGGAAGTGTGATAAACACTGGCAGCATACAGCCGGCACACGATCACGTGACTGCTTGTTCTGGCTGCAAGTTGAGGAGTGAGCGCTACTCGATGTTCTCCAGTTTCTTCTGCAACTGTTTGTGTGTGGAGAGGAAAGCTAACACAGAAACGTCTGTTTTTATTGGTAATAAATTTAGCTAAACTAAAAGCATACTTGTCTTGGCCCCTCTTATTCTGTGAAATTTATTTTTTATTTATTCGTTTCTTACATTTCGCCCTGGGGGCATTATTGTAGGGGGCTAACTTACATATCAACACAACAGATACACAAATAGAAATGCAAGAAATGTCAATACATGCTGACATCTGCTACAAATAATACAATGTGCAATAAAAAACAAAATAAAAAAAAACAGTGACACAACATACACGTATCTACTATAAGCTGCTAACATCAGTACGATGCAAAACAATACATTAGTCATGGTTTATTCTCGTGTAAGTAACGACTTAGCGATATTAAACCGTATATAAGAGATATTAAACTGTAACCTGTCTTTTCTTGAGAAAAAAAAAAAAACAAAACAAACAAAACAAAATGTTATTGCTTGTTTTAGGCATTATACATTTGTTTGCTGAAGGAGAAGGCGCATATAACCAAGTTCTGTTTTTTTTTTTTTTTGCACACTAATAGTAGGTTTCCATGCTGGGATTATAATGGAACAAGATCAGAAGGATTCTGCTGACTAATTCTGTCCGTTTTGTTTCCTCTGTCTTGGGTTTACTATGGATGTAAAATCCGATTTTTTCCCCTTTAAAGGGATACTGAATAGAAACTTGAAATTATAAAACAGAAAGCACCAAGAAACAAGTCGAATGGGATTGGCTAAACCCGTAATTGATAATCGCATGGTTGTATTTTAAGCGTATTTTAAGCGAGTGCGATGCATCTGGGGAGATCCGGCGGATCTGGCGCGGCCTTGACGTCATCATGCCCTGAAGGTAACGTTACTAGATTACCTCAGTGTTGGAACTCCCGTGGGATGGGGACGCAAAGCTGGCCGTGGCGGAACGCCACTGCCAGCTTTGCGTTTTGCCACGGCCAGCATTGCGCCTGCTTCACGAGTGGTAACTTTGGTGCGCCCCCGAGTTTCCCACAAGCTTCAAGTCGTTCTAAAAAGCGTTGATTTAGTGGTTTTCGATGACGCTCTCTAAGTTTCTTAATGGAACCATATGACTATTTTCACTAATTAAAAAGTTAATTAACAAATTTTGATTAATTAGCCGACTTATCGCAAAGATTAGCCACCCGCATAATGTCCCCTGGCCGTATGACTCACTCGCACAAACCGCTAAGTGTAACTTTCACGGCTTCTTTAAAAAAAATCTGTAAAGCTTAAAAACTAAACAAAAAACACCCTATGTGTATATATATATGTATTTCAAATATGCAGATGATAAAACCGTTTTGGTCAAATGAAAATAAAGCGCAGAAGAGCAAATAAATTTTTCAAAACAATTTTGAAAAAAAAAAAAAAGTACTTTTGCGCGTTTTTATGCTCATTTGACCAGTACCATTCTATCATCTGCATGTTTCAAATATTACTCGTCAGAGCCCCAAAAATGACGAAGAAGCATTCTTGTGATATAAATGTATATACTTACGTATCTTATTTGATTCGTACTGTTCGTACATACATATGATTCATGAAGCAGTGTTGACTCCGGCAACCGCGGGGGCATCTTAAAGGGATACTTCAACGAAATTTGAAATATTCCCGTCGTGTTCAAAAATAGGTTGAATATGATCCACAATATCCGTAAATGACAATCGCGCGTTTGTATTTTGAGCCTGATGGCTGTATTTTTCGTTATAAACGGCCCACTCTGGCAAGCGCTGGGAGAAGGCCCAGCGGAGACCACGTGACATCCAACGCAATCGTGACGTAGGTCCAGGGGCGGATGCAGGAATTTCTGGAAAGGGGGGGGGGGGGGGGTCAGGTGTTGGTCAGCGTACCATGTGTTTAGACCCCCCCCCCCCCCCCCCCCTCCTTCCCCCGTTTCCACGCCCTAAATTTTTACACATGCAGAAATCAAGAGGGGGGTCAGGACATCCGGACCCCCCCTCTAGATCCGCCCCTGCGTAGGTCGTCTCGGGACAAGGAAAGCTACGGCGAGGCTGACGTCGAGAGGATGGCCTAGTCGTTCCAGCCACCGAAGCGGCTGCTTTTGTACGAATTTTGAGTGACGGGTTAATCTTCTCTAATCTTGTGGGGGACAATAGCGACTTCTGCGACACACAAAAGGCATTCTCGGGAAGAGGGGAGTTCCCGAGAATGCCCTCGTCGTGGCCGGAGGTGAGACACTCACCGTCACTAGCTGTCAAGGTTCCTAGACGGGCATTACAAGCGAGGCGTTAGCGACATCCACCAGGTGCTCTTTGCTAATCGTTTAATTCGTTTTAAAATTCCTTTTCGAGACTTTTTTAACAAGATATTGGTATGTTCGATGTGATACTGCTCCTTTGAACGCATATAGACCAAAAAATGAGCGCCGAAATTTCGTAGTAGTATCCCTTTAAGTAAGTTGTATACACTATGTAGCATATGAAGACTTGAACGAACATCAAGGAAGCTCAGAGAAGTGTTCGCTCAAGAATTTGTTCATGCGTGCATATCAAAGCTTGCGATAAAAAAAAAAAAAAAGGATTATGCACTGCACTTATGGGAGCCGTAGCCACCTTCCCTAGTAGCCAATTTAGGCCTTTTGATGGTGACGCGCAATTTAAAAAGCTCCACCATTCAGCGTGTGTTTTCTAAGATAGTCGTCACGTTTGATTTGGGGTAAATGTAATTAGCGGATTCTCTCAACTGAACTGATGCATCTTTCGAAAACAAAACGAAACTAGGAAACACTACGTGAGCATGCAAAATACCAGATTTCGTGTATTAGAACGATCTTAAATCGCCATGCAATTATTGCCAACAATTTTTTTTTTTCAAAGAAAAATACTAAAACGAGGAAAGAAAGTGTTAATTTAAATTGTGCCTTGTCGTTTACTGTAAAACCGTTTCATTTTCGCGGCGGCCCCAATTTTTCGCGGATCAGGCAAAGAAACATATTCGCGATCACTTAATTTCGGCACTTCTGGAGGCCGCAATTCAGGTCTTCTAGAGACCGGTACTTCCCGCGAAAATCAGGGGCTCGCGAAAATGAAGGGTTTTCCAGTCTAAGTCTAATTGGGCCTAGAGGGCTGCGCGGCGGTCGCTTTTGCACGCGGCTGCCATACATTGGGCTTATAGTCATGAAGGAAGAGTTTTCAATCCGTTGGCGGGGCCAGTGGGAAGGAGAGACGGGCTGGGACATCCACCAAATTAACTGAACCCCGCAACTTAGCGATTTTGGCCGACAATAAAGTGCGCCCTGTTGAACACTTTCGCAAAAAATATGTTTTATTGATCTTTGGTCGAGAGAATAGACAAAGTAATAATTAAACAGCCTAACCAACACACCATTGCTTTGGGTGTATGGGGGAGCTGTTCAACAGTGAAGGCCTCGCTACACATAGATAAAATACAGATCATGGAACCTTTTTCGGAGAGAGATTAAGGTCGCAATATGACATATCACATATATGCACAAATTGCAGAATATAGTATCACAATTTCTTAGCGCAATTAATGGGTCACCCTTTTACATTGCACGACGGCGTAATTTATGACTACTCTCTTAAAAATGCCTGCGCGTCCACTTACCCGTAAAACACTCGAAGAGCCAATCTCTGCGATCTACGAAATCAGCTCAGCGAATTATGAGACGGAACATCTGTTTGGACCTAAAAGTGAAGTTTGCGCTGTGGTATTATGCCATGCAAGCATGACGCTTTGCATTGCATAATGCCACAGCGCAGACTTCACTTTTAGCTCTAAACGGGTGTTCCGCCTCATCATTCGCTCAGCTGATTTCCTAGAGCGCAATGATTGGCTCTTTGAGTATTTTGCGGGTAAGTAGACGCGCAGGCATTTCTTAGAGTAAATAACATAAAACACTGCGGACAACAAACGCTCCATTCCCTACACTCTAAAAAACAGCCCGTGCGTCTACTTTCCCTCACAACACTCGGAGAGCCAATCAGCGCAACTTACGGAGGCAGCTCAGCGAATGACGATGTCGAAACATTTCTTTAAACAAAAAAAGAAAAAAAAAGAAAACGCAGTTGTGACATTAAGCAATTCAAGCGTGACGTTTTGCATCGCTTAATGTCACAAGTCAGACGGCGTTTTTTGGTCTAAACATATGTGTAGGCATCGTCATTCGCTGAGCTGCCTCCGTAAGTTGCGCTAATTGGCTCTCCGAGTGTTGCGCGGGAAAGTAGACGTACGGGCTTTTTTTAAAGTGCAATGAGCCGCCTTTCCTGTCACCGCGAAGCGGCGTTAACGGGTGGTCCGCACGGATTAAACGCGTATTAGTGATACAGGCCTGACGAAACGCCCTATACAGCGTGCCGCCGCCTACAAACAGCCTATTCGCTGAACCGTCATTCGCGAAAATGTCCATTCACTCAAATGACTCCTATTCGCTAAAGTGTCATTCGCTAAAGTGTCATTCTCTTATATATTATGAACCCGTTGAGGAACTGGCACCTAACTAAGGTTATTACGATTAAACTTGCATATAATGAATCCAAGCGCTAATTTGACAGAAAAAAAAAAAAAAAGAAGGTTGGTAACATGGCGAGCACTTTCCGACGGCGTACAGCAATCTCCCGATGGCCCGCGGCGCGGACTCTCCGAGGAAGTAGGTCAGTAGGCTTCGAACGCGGAAAGGAAGCGGGAACGCTTCCTTAAATGCATTTCTACGACATTCACGGAGCCCTAAAAGTCTAGAGACCACGCTTTTCACCAATCAAGAAAGAGCTTCGCAAAGCCAATCAAATAGGCCGTCTTCGAAACACACAAACTAGACTGGTGTCGTCAAGTACAAACACGACCGGGAGGGAGCAGAGCCTCGGCAAGTCAAGTTAGCGGAGCTTTTTTTTTTTTTTAATTATTATTGCCTTCATTTTGCTTCTGCTTTCTCTTTGCATCGTACCCGAACACCATCTTCAAATGTATGGTGCCCGAGCTCCTTTTTCTGTTCATTTTGTTTTGCAGGACCGCCCCAACGGAAGCTGGCGCAAAGGGAGTCTTTTCTTGTGTATTCTCTATCACGTGCAATTTTGTTATTGCTATTTCTTTTTATTTTTCTCTAGAATTAGCCCCCCAAAAATGCCTCTTCTGTAATGTTTGCGAATTGTTTGCACGCTCATTTTTCTCGTTACTTCGACTTTCGTTAGGCTACTATACTCTGTTTCACCTTATGATGTACCGCAGGAAAGGCTACAAGCGCGAGCTCATTGCTCTAGGGCACATCTCGGCGGCACAAGCTCGAGCTCGCGCTTCTAGCCTTCTCTGCGGTACAACATAAGGTGAAACGGAGTATAGCATGAGCCGTTGGACAGCCTCTGACAACTGGCGATATTCGCATTCAGCCAAGATATCATGACAAGATTATCGCATTGTGCCGAGAACATCTGGGGCTCTCAACTCGTCAAAAACAAAGTTGGGGCCGAAGTTCACGGAGCGCACCGATTGGACTATCCCGACGATGACTTCGCGTTTTTTTTCGCCGGCGTCCAATCGACGCGCTCCGCGAGCTTTCGGCTCCAACTTCGTGTTTGACGAGTTTAGGGCCCCAAGAGAAACCTTCTGAACGGTTGTTTAAAACGCTTCTTGTTTCCGCCTGAAAGAGACGTCTCAAACGGGGAAGCACTCTCGTGATCGAATGATGTTTTAGCGAACGCCCACGTTTTACCGAATGACACTTTAGCGAATAGTCGGCCGCCGCGAAGCGGGGTTAACAGGTGGGCCAAGCGGATTCACATTTTTGTAATGAGCCGGCGCGGACTGTCCGGCGTAAGCGCAGCGCGGGGGGGGGGGGGGGGGTTAAGACGCGCCTCCGTTATTCGCTAAAACTTCGATTCTTTCAAATGTCGCTTTTCGCTAAAACGTCATTCGCTCATGTGATATGGACCCGTCCCAAAAGTGTGTAATCCCCTGGATAACGTAGGATAAGCATGCTGACGGCATACCTAAACAAATGTCTGCTTTTGTGAACCTATAATTTAGCTGTCTTTGCAGTTGTGATCAGTGAATTCCGTGGTTCAAGCGCACTGACCGTAATGATTTTTCAACGTTTGGGAAAACAAAATGGGGCTTACAAAACGTATTATGTCGTCTACTTCCGTAGGCTGCAGGTCCGCGAGAGGTGCCACTGTCGTCATTCGCAACCACTTCCAAGGGCTTTCGAAGAATTTTCCAGCACTATACTTGGTTTCAGCTTAGGTCCGAGCGTGACCGTTGTTGTGAGCTGAAGGTCCAATCAAACAGCGCAAAAAGCACAACATCATAGCGTTCTTCACTCTTGATAGGACGAGCCGGCGGAGGAGCACGCACAGAAAGACGGCAAACACCGCTGGTCCTATCAACTGCGGAGAGCACGCCATGACGGTGCAACATTTTCGCCATTAGATTGGATCTTCGGCTCATAACGTCGGCCACGCTCGGACATAAGGTGAAACAAAGTATAGCCTTTATCATATTTGCTAATACTACGTAGGGTCTTCGAACAGGACTGCGCGAATAGTTAAAAAAAAAATTTATCCACTCACCTGCTCTGGTCACTTAGTGACCAGAGCTGGTAAATGGATATTTTTAGTTATTCACTGGACGCCAGCTATCGGTATGTGCGGGCACAAGGGCGCAGAGATGAGATTAATGAGGTGCACCCAGAGGTTCCGGAGGCTATGGTACTTGCTTTTCCGAAGAGCTCGGGAGGGGAAGGGGGGGGGGGGGGGGGGGGCTGGGGCCCCTGAGCCTTTCCGTAGTCGGTGCCTATACTCTGTTTCATACTTAGCGTGCAACGCTGTCAAAGCTACTGGCGCGAGCGTGGGGCTTGATCTCGTTGATCATTTGCACGCGTTTTCGCGCAAACAAAACCATAGATGAAGCCACGCGCTCGCGCCAGTAGCTTTGACAGCGTTGCACGCTAAGTATGAAACAGAGTATATGGTTGGCAAAACAGTGTCCCCCAAAACTCAGCCACAATGCTGAGGAGTGCCTTAGTCACCAATTACAGCGTTATTTCCGCACGATATTTGATTTGAGATAATCTGCCATGTCACGGTGAAACAAAAAAAGTGTTTTCCCTGCTTGGCATGATATTTGTAGAGTTGTACACTGAACAAATTTGTTATGAAGTGCTTTTATTGCCAGAAAATAATGAAGAAACATCACTCATTGCATGCTGAATGAACACCGCGGTTTGTATAAAATCGTATTGAGTTCGGAGCTGCAGTAGAAAAGTTGTCTTGAACTCTTGATTGCTAAACTATCGGCGGCATTAGACTAGGCTTACGAAAGGACGCAAACAACAAACATATTGACCATAAAGCATGATACTGGCTGCGAACTTCCCTCCCGCGGACCGGTTGAAGCCTACTCGAAACCCGAGGGCGACATTGTGACGTTGTTTCCCTCCATACCGCCAGGTGGCGCAGCGTCTTGGCACTGAGTAGAGTAACTGTATAGGCTCCAGTGGAGGCAGAGACTACACAGTTACTCTAGCACTGAGTGGCACCATCCCCGCTTTGAGTGGCGGCAAGCGCGAAGGCAGGATCGGCACTGACTGCGTCAGCAGCCGGCAATACTTGGTCTTGATCGGCGCCGCTGGTCCCATCCTGATCCTCTTCATCATCGGTCATGAGGAGGCGGGAGAGCTGGTCCCTGGGCGTTTGGCCGAGGCAGCTGAGGACAGGGCTTAGCAGGAGGCAGTCTTCGAGCGGTGGCGCATGTTCCCAGCCGCTCGGAGGGGGGCTGAAGTGCGTGAAGACCGCCGTCGGGGGTTCGTTAGGGTCTAGGAGGGCAATCATGTCGCTCGGGGTGTCGTCAGCCTCGCAATCCATGATAGAGTGAGGCACCTGTGTCATTATGAACAGTACGTTACTCGTAACATTGACGTTGGGAAGTAAAATGGGCTGGGAGCCTCTGCTGCTTTGCACAACTAAGCGTCACGCAACCTTCAAGAAAAAGAGAAAAAAAGTCTCGATTCACCACGAGCTCGCGAAAGGAAACGCGGTTGAGTTAAATTGAGGAAGTTTCCGTCAACAGAAGACTCATTTTAAGATCTGAGGCTACAGGCCTACCAATGAATCCAAAACAAGTATACTAAAAACAAGTAAGACTACTGGCGAGCTTAGCCACTGCAACAGAAATGTAATAGTAACAAAGTAACAAAACCAAAGATCACTAATATCTAGGGACTTGACCTCAACCACTTAACAAAACACTCTAGCTGTACGACACGCGCGACAAGGCACCAAAAAGATCAAGCCGAGTCGACCGCGCGTCGCTTGGAAATCACGAGCTGCTTGTCCACTCGACCAGCTCTCACTGCAGCCGGCGTTCCAGCTATCCCTTTAGCTATGCATCCGGAGTGCGTTCCACTGCAGAGTGGTGAGGGGCGAGGGTCTCTTGGACGCTGGCCAAGTCCAACTCGTCATTTTCGCTCGCCCGGTCTTCGCCGTACAACACAGAGTGCAGGAAGTCCATGCTTAGGTCCGACGACGTAAAGAAGCTGGTGGCCGACTCCCCAGCTCCGTCGGTGGACACGGAGGGCTGATCGTCAATGGCGCTGTTCTCGGCTTCCTCCGTCAAAATGGAGTAGAGGTTGTCGCTCAAAGAATCGTCGATGTTGCCGAGGACGGAATCGAGCATGAGCGACTCTTCCAGCCACGGGATGTCGTCGGGCTCGTCTCGTCCCGCCTCGTGCGTGAGCACCATATTGGGGGAGTTGTTGGAGTCGAGCAAAGCGAGCATGCTGCTACTGGACGAGGGCATCGGGCTGCTGCCACACTCGGTGGAGCTGGCACCGCTGATGGTGGACACCGGCTGGAGCGCGCCGACGTTCGTGTCTTCGACGGTTTCGTCTACGGGCCAGTAGGTCATATCCGAGTTGGTGAGCTCATCCAGTAAGCTCTTTTCACTCAGAACCTTGGCCATCGCGGTTATGTGTTCCCAGTCATAGTCCCTAAGGCTGCTCTTGTCGGTGCTCGTGTCGCTGCTTGAATTATCGTCACACCAGGACACGCCCTCATTGTTGGAGGACGCGCGGTTGTTGGGCGGCAGGTGCGAGGGACCAGCATTCGTTGAATCCGACGCGGACTTTGTGGACGGCCGGGACGAGGGGCTGGGCTGCTTCTTCGAGACACGCCGTGTCACCCTCTGCCGGTCGCGCGAGGGCAGGCGACGACCCTGGGATGCAACATATCGCAAAGTCGCGGACAAGGACGAAGAAAACGCGTAACACATTAGCACGACCCACGCGCCCGTCTGTTTGAGCTCTTGTCTGTCTCGGCGGTCTTACCGCGGAAAGCAATTAATTTCGGAGCGAGATATCAGCATTGCGAGCAGAGTCGAATAACTCTGATGCGTCTGCTTTCCCTCAAAGCACTCGGAAAGCCAATCACTGCTATCAACATCTCGGCGAATGACGAGACTCGAAATATGTCCATTTCATATTGCGTCCGAACGCAGCCGATGCCATCCTCGGGAGCCAATCAAACAGCGGCAAAGGTGCACCGTCATGGCACTCGTCGTCTTTCTTGGGCCGTTTCCTGTCACCGGCTAAACTAAAAAAAGAACCGGATTACCTTGCATTTTTTGTCCAGGGAAAGCAGACGCTCCAGATTTCGTAGAGTGCCACCGCCGTGTCTCTGCTTGGACGAACGAGCACCAGCAATCGTAAGCTTGCCAAAGAATCACCGTCACGCGCATGCTGCACGAGTCCGCACACGCCAAAGCCGACTTGATTTTTTTTCTTCTTCTTTTGTTCTTTTTTCCCCCTTTGCATTTATTGTTAGGGCGAAGATGAATGGAGTCTCGGATTCCGTTCATCATAACATTGGACACTCGGAGGCATGCAGAAACGTGTCCGACATATTCCTCGTCGATTTGTCCTCCTGTCTTCTCGATATTCACCACGGGCGTCCGCCGCTCGACTCTGCCCATCCTTGCATTCGATGGCGAAAGCTCCGAGTGCCATCGCGTGCTCTGAAAAGTACGTGTGTGCCTCCTCGGGACACGAGATCGTGCATTCGGCTTTTGATTTGGTCAGAGAAGAGCCGAATAGAACGCAGTACCCGCCTGCCTGCGTTCCAAACGTCATTTCGATACCTGTAAAAAGCGCGGCGCGTTTTGAAGGTTTGCGTGCACGTCGTCGCTAACGAGGAGAATTGATGGAGGTACCGGAAGAAATAGAAACAGGCATACGTGGTAACCTTTAGGCATCCCTTAAAATTCAGAATGCATTTTTTTTTCTCAATTTATAAGTAATTTAACAGCAATTTCTTTCAACCCTTCACCCTTTCGTTGTCTCTATTCTCCAGCTTTCTGTTGATTTCGCGCACAAAACAAATTAATTGCAGAAAACTACGAACAAAGAAACTTAATTTCCAAATTTGTACAAAAAAAAAAAAAACTACAACAAAACGTTGTAGCATTTTTTTTCTTCTTTCTTTACAGGGGTACGGAAACGAAATGACGTGGCCGCGAGCTCTCTACTCCTCGCTTCAAAATCGTTCAGCGAGAAGTGCGGTGCGTATCACGCCCGTGACGTCAATGGCTCCTGTACGGTCAAGGGTACTGTGGTAGCGAGCGTCGCCGCTTGGTGGCGTCAACGCGTGACAATCTCGCCTAGTAGTAACATTTGAGGACTGTACGCCCTATGGCTCATATATAGAAGAACCGTCAGTACCCAGCACCGACGACACCTGCAAGCTATTTATATAAGGTACTGTAATATAAGGTATTCACTGGGTGCCATATTCGAGCGCGTTCTTCACAGCTTATCCCGGGGGGAGGGGGAGTAGTGGCATGGTTGGTGTGGCAGAGCTGCTCGCACCCTCAAATCAAGCTCCTGCCTAACGTCTGCAAAAACGGCGATCTTGATGGTGTGACATGCATGTTGCAGAAGCACTGCGGAAGTTAAAAAAAAAAAAAAAAAAAAAACTGAAACACTTAGAAAAAGAAAGAAAAAACGAGTTAGAGGTGAATTTTAGCGTATTTTTATCCCGTGAATCTGAATATCACGTTCGTTTTCCCCGAAGATGCAACTAAACGCGAGAAAACACGCAAAACCTCCGACCAATCGTTACGTCAAACTAGGATCTTTTGGGCCGCCAAGCGCATGTCACTCGTGTGGGCAGCGCGTGTAATTGCAAGCTTGCCAGGTATATTCCACCGCACTGGCGCCATTCGTGACGTCTTTTTTTTTTTTTTTTTTACCTTTCTTAAAATAGCAAGAGTGCGCTTGCATAGCTTGGGAGAAAGAAGAAGCTGCCGAACAGTTCGGACGCATTTTTCTTGCTCTTAACCTATGGGCCTTGAATTTCTTTTCGGGGGACATGGCGAATCCTGTCAAGTTCACGGAACTCACCCCACAAGCTGGGCCTTCGACGGAAGAAGGTCTTCTGCCTTTTGCAAGCCAGGCAAGTGAGGCTACTTTCAGTAATATTGTAGCACCTGACGCAGCCCAGGTCAGAGAGCCGAGGATCGGGCTGTGGTCCGAGGTCATGGAGGTTACCGAGAATACGGAAATCTCCGAAGACCACGGAAACAGGTCTACACTACAAGAGGCTTGAACTCAGCCATCTTCAAGCAATTTAGAATGGGCCTTTTGTAGAAATACGCGGTGCGCATGCACGGAGTATTTGATGCGCCTGGGTTCGAGAGTATCTAGTTCCAAACAATCCGCCATCTTGCATTTCTCGCCTTTGAGCGCCTTGAAGACCCTCGAGACTCAAGTTTTGATGTTGCGAACAAGGTGAACACGAGTCAACGTACTGACGACGCCCATTCTAGATTACGACGTGCACCGCAATCATGCCGGTGAACTGTGTAGCCTTCGGCTGTCAGAACTATTATCGCCCGGGTTGTGGAATGGACCTTTTGTAGAAACATCGGTTCGAGAGTAAATAGTTTCAGTACCCTCTCTCTCTTCCTTCTGGCCGAGCAGAGATGGAAGATGGTTTCGTTGTGTCGACTTCGGGGCGGAAGATTACGCATGATGGGGACAAAGGCTAGTTTGGGGGAACCGTATCTAGGTCACAGCGCCTCAATGGGTGAACAGGATGTAGCTGACGTTTTGGGTGTGGAACGGGTGGGAGAGGCCTTGCTCGCGCGTTGTTTTCTCGCCACTTAGCCTCGAACCCAGTCGCGTGTCTAGGAGGCAGCACATATTCGCCAAGAGGTCCATTGTCGGCAGAGACCGGGATCAGAAGATTGCTCGAGGGATTACCCCACGGGCTTCAACTACAAATTCTCAAGAAGCTTCTCGTAGAGAAGCATAGCGAGAGTACTAGCAAACCCAAGAAAAAGAAGAAATCAAAGAAAACCAAGGGTACTACCCAAGGTCACGGTAGCGTGGCTACGGACCAAGACCGTCCAGGTCAAGGAACGCAAGCAGCGCCGCTACCCAATACGAAGCCATCAGGTGATGCCGGCGGGCGCCCAGTCGACACCGACGGTGCAACACCTGCAGATGGAGGCCTGACGTTACTCAAGGAAGTTGCGGAGATGGTGGCGCAAGATTTTGCGCACCGCCAAGCACCGCTAGAAGGAAAAACGGAGGAAGACACCGGAGATCCGTGGAAACATGTCACATACAAGCGCACGCCTAAGCGAGGTCGCGAAGAACCTGCGGAGGTACTGAAACCACCAAACAAGACCTTAATCGATTCTTTGAACTGAAAGTGCGACTTACCAGAAGCCAGACTTCGATCAAGCCATACCTCCAGTCATTCAGGATGCAGTGTTGTAAATACCTGCCTGACAAGAAAGTCGCACTCACACTCCACCTTCTAGAAAACGCCAACATCATTTCGATTCGTACTGACTCCGAGGAAGTGGCCCGCCACATCCAAGAAATCAAAACGATCCAAGCAGAAGACCTCAAGGAGCTCCCCGTACAAGTGTTTCGCACGTACGGCAATACGTATGTCAAGGGGGTCATTTATGACCTTTTTTCCTCAACCCAAGACAGAGACGACCACACTCTAAACAACGAACTAGAATCGAATAAGATCCAGATCGTTGCAGCGCGCCGGCTTGGCAAGACCAACACGGCAATTATCACCTTTGATGGTGATCATCTGCCGCGATCGATCCTATACGGGAATATTTACAAGCGGGTTTTCCCATACAAACCTAAAGCGGTGGTGTGCGCCAACTGCCACTGCCTCGGCCATAAGGAGAACATCTGCCCCAATTCAGGGGTATGTACGACGTGTGGCCAGGCGAAACATGCGATGGTTTCGTCCCTGACACTGGAGGGATGCAATGCGCTGGAGACACACCCTTCTGTCACGGATGCAAGAAAGCAGGACACTTGGCAACCAGCAACAGCTGTCCCATAAGGAAAGCAACCAACAAGAAGACGCGAGAGGAACACCAGCGATTTCGCAAGCAGCAGCAACAGCAAACACATCTGCACCCCGGCCCGCGGGAACGACTGATTAAGATTCCAGTACCCCCGCGAGTGGAAGAAGTTGGGCAGATAGAGTAAAGAACGGGAAGCAGTCTTCTGATTCCTCGAAGCCCGATGGGGCAGCACCACCAGACTTCAGGAACCTCTATCTCTACCTCCGAGCAGAGACAGAAGCCATTGCGAAGCACACTGAAGAACGACTCGTAAGGCAAGCACGGAATACCGCCGTACTACAAGCCTTGCGAGCATTTATTAAATGATAAAAGTCCTGCAATGGAATTGTCGGGGGCTCCGAAGCAGGGCGGCGGAGCTCAAGGCAAGGTACGTAGTCAGACCATCAGAACGCTCTGACATCCTGCTGTTGCAAGAGACGAACACAACGAACATTGTACTCCAAGGGTACGAATCATACTCAAGTCTATCGATACCAGGGCGGGCGAACGGACACCTCGTTGACCCTCCCGGGATGGCCATGGTGTACGTTCGCCAGGAATGGCATCGGCACCAAATAAACACTACAAAGTTTTGCTCTGAGAATCAGGAGGTGGTTGCCATCAGGGTATCGTACCGGCTCCAAAACCAGGTAGTCGTCTCGGCGTACTACAGACCAAGGCGAGGAGGTACTCCACGAGACTACGGCTGGGTGGCCTATCTGCACAACTTGTACCCACGGGACCACAAGTTGTACGGAGGAGATTTCAACGCACAGCACACTCTTTGGGGTTACGCAAGCAGCGGAGGCGGAGCGGAAAAGCTCATCGAAGAGATGAGCAACTACCAGATGCATCTAACTAACAAAAAAGGAATCAAGACGAGGATCGGTGGCGCCGGCCAGAAGGACACTACCCCGGACCTTACTTGGGTAGCAAATCCTTACATACAACATCACAAATGGAAGTGCCTTCCAGACAACTGGGGGAGCGATCATTTTCCAATCACTTTTCAATTTTCGTTGACTCGGAAGGCACGCGATGGGCCAGCGCAAAAACGACAAGTTAAGACAATATACTGGGATAAGTTCGGGCAAACATTGAAGGACGAGACTATGGAGGCCGCCCCCCCCTAGATCTAAGACTTCGGTGCGGCATTGAAAGAGCCACAATCAAGACCAAAGTGGATGAGGACGCGCCTACACCCGATTTGGGCCTGCTGCAGCTCTGGGCTCACCGCCTGCGAGCGGTGCAGACTTACAGAAAGGGACCACGCACTCCAATCATAAGACGCAACATTACGCGAACGACGATTGAGGCTAAAGTCTACGCCCAGAAGCTTGGGCTTCAGCGGTGGTTAGATTACAGCTCGACGCTCTCCGAGAAGACGTCGGTGGCTCGACTCTGGGCCACCAGCCGCTCCATGCTTGGAAAAAAGAGGACAAAGGCTGCTACCGGCACCCTTGCACTCAGGATGGGAAAGACGGAAGAGGAGCTGACGGTCATGGCGGGGAACTTGTTCTTTCCGCAACCGGCGGCCGACTCCTCTGACTATGACTCCTACGCGCAAGAAGTGCTTGCACCAGACTCAAATCTGGACAGACCATTCACAAGGGGAGAGCTGGAGAGCGCCCTGCACTCTGGGAAAGCCAACACCGCACCAGGGCCCGACCAAGTCACCACGAACATGCTACGGAATTTACCTGACCACATCGGACAAGAGCTTCTGTGCCAGATCAATCAGATCTGGGAGACGGGACAACTACCGCAAGATTGGAAACACTCTACAGTGATTCCCATTCCTAAACCAGGGAAAGACAAAGGTGACCTTGCCAACTATAGACCCATCTCCCTCACGTCGTGCACGTGTAAGGTCATGGAGAGAATGGTTCTGCGGCGTATCGAATGGCTCCTTGAGACGACCGGGGCTTTCCACCCCGTGCAGACTGGGTTCCGGCCCGGCCTAAGCACGCAGGAGAGCCTAACGCTCATATCTGTGGGAGTCATCACAACAACCACACGCCAAGCCGTGCGTGCCATTGTTACGGTGGACATCAAGAAGGCGTTTGATTCGGTTCCCCACGCCGCAGTCATTCGCGAGGCACAACAACTCGGCCTCGGTGGGAGACCGCTCAACTTTATACGGGCTTTCCTTGCGGGAAGAACGTACTCGGTTCAATGTGGCTCTAGTCACAGCGAACGAAGGGCGAACCGGGTAGGGGTACCTCAAGGATCTGTATTATCGCCTATGCTATTTAATATAGTCATGGCAGCACTCCCACACGAACCTGACAAGGTGCCACAACTTGGGTTTACGATATATGCAGATGATATATCAATCTGGACGAGAGAATCGAGCCTATCCCAACAACAAGACACGCTGCAAGCCGGCCTTGACACGATAGAGAATCATCTTCGTCGCGTCGTGCTAGAACCGTCACCAGAGAAGACCAGTTTCGTCGTTCTTGCCCCGAAACGGTTACGCGAAGCCAAGATTTCCGACGCCTTCAACCTGGTGCTGGCAGGGAAGAGGATCGTCCCAGCGCCATCAGTCAAGATCCTAGGGCTCCTCATAGATGAGACCGGTGGAGCAGACCTCTGGCTTCGACAAACTATCAAGCAATGCAACTCGGCCCTGAACGTTATTCGCCGCATTTGCTCGGCACAAGGAGGAGCAACAGAAGAAGTGGCCAGGCGGATGGTCAAGGCGCTCGTGGTGTCACGTGTCTGCTACGGCGCGACTCACTGCAGGCTCACCAAAGCACAATGGAAAAGACTGGAGACGCTAAACCATCAAGCGATGCGCGTAATCACCGGTCTACCGGCGTACACGGCACTTCCAAGACTCAAGGAGAAGGCTCAACTCAACTCACTCTACGACACGGTGCATGCGCGAGGTCGGGCCCACTGGGACCGACTGAAACACTCTAGACAAGGCAGAGAGATTCTCTGCCGACTCGGCAGTAACAAGAGGATTGGCCAGCACTCCCGGAAGCAGCTCCCCCCTGGGAGGATTTTCTGGACACCGTGGAACACAAACCCCTGGGGAAGCTCAGGAAGGGCGACACAAAGCAGCAAGAGAGACTTGTAAAAGCCCACAACAAAATGGTCGGATCCTGGACAAATCCAAGTACCATACTCGCTGCATACACGGATTTTGCTCTCGGCAACGACGGCCCCGGGGCGGCAGTAGCCTGCTTTCCGGAGATCCAGGTCGCTGCGAGCACGCAGCTTCCAACTAGCATGACAGTTCGAGGAGGGGAACTAGCGGCCATTCAAGTGGCCCTAGAATCTGTCCTGGAGAACTCCACCACCAGACCAAAAGAACTACACATCTTTTCCGACTCTAAGGAAGCAGTCATAAATGTAAAAAAGCCAACAGCCCGTGCCGAAGGGTGAGGAAAATAAAGAAAATTGCCGCTCGTCTCCTCTTGGAGGGGACAAAGACTATCATCAGCTGGGTTCCGGGTCACACCGGAATCCAAGGTAACGAAAAGGCACATCAGCTTGCTCGCGTCGCCGTTATCTCCCTCCGCGAGCAATCCGCTATGCCCTCACACCAGCTGGACCATGGCTACTCCATCGCTTGTAATCAAGCACAGGAGTCCGCGGACGAAAACAACTACGACCCCGGTGAAGAAAAGCTTCACATCAAAGAGCAATACAAGCATCGCCTGTGGGAAAGCCTGCCCTCGGATCCGGATCCCCTTCCAGGGGGATTAGGACGAAGAGGACGAGTAATCCTCACTCGCATACAAGCCAACGCCAATCCCACTCCGGCCCGGATTGCCCGGTGGGGTAAAGGACGATCAGGCACATGCGTAAAATGCAACGTAACAGCAACGGCGGACACTGTCCACCTTCTATGGAACTGTCCATACTACAAGGACTTGAGGACAAAGCACAAGCCCACAAACATCACATCGCTGGAGGAATGGGTGCGCCCACCTCCAAGACCACCAGACAACGTGAACGTTCTGAAGAGACTCTTGGACTTTATCTTTGAGGCGAAACTCGATGTTCACATGTAGTGTATATAGTATGTAGCATAGTGCCAAGAGTGTCCAGGTCGCCGTCACCACCGACACCGCCCTTATTCCTCATTCCTTAGTTTATGGCCAATAAACGTTTTCAATCAATCAATCAATCTTGCATAGCTTTGACAGGCGCTGAAGATGCGCGAGAGCAGAGATTCCCAAAACTCCTAGTGTGACGTCACGTCCCGGGATGGAGGGGCTTCATTGGTACTTTAAAAATTAATTTCTGCAGCCTCCGTGCACCAAATTGAAAAAAAAAAAAAATAATCTTGATATTCGTGATCCTGGAGGCCAAATGAAGACGATTTAGGTGCTTTTCTTTAAATACAGAACCGCTTCAACGTAGTAGACTCGTTAGCGTTCTCCGCCAAGTCACATTCAGGACTAAGGAGCTCCACGAGAGAGTCATACTGCCTTGAACTGGCGCCGCTTCTCAGAGGTCGATGACGTGGCGGCATTCCAACGGAGCTTCACAGACCGCCACCAGGCGCAATCTTGAAATTGGTTCATTCGTTTTAAAATTAATTTTCCTAACTATTTTGCCGGCAGCCCAGAAGCAGTAGTCTAGACTAGACTTTATGGGCTGCCGCCACAACATAGACCGTATCTAAACAACGAAGTAGGAGCCAGTGGCGTACCAACTTGGTTTTGGGTGGGCACTCACTATGGTGACGGGGCCCGTCACTGTAGTGCAGCCGGCAGAAGTGAGGGGGCCCCGTCACTAGTACGGTAGGCAAAAGTGAGGTTCCCCGTCCCCCGGTGTGGTCTATGTCTAACGAAACGGTGAGAGCGCTTATAATTTATACGCGCTTTAACCTAAGCCCCCCCCCCCCCCCCTTCCCCCCGCGTCACTGTAGTGCGGTAAGCAAAAGTGAGGGGGCGCCTCACCGTAGTGCGGCCGGCAAGAGTGAGGGGGCCCGTCCTGTGTTGTATGTGGTGGGAACAGTGAGAATTAATAACTTTTAATTTACAAGCACATTAACCCACGCTTCGCGGTCCTGTCCGTGTCTCTACACGTAAATATAGCGTCTGTGAGCTAAATAAAACAATAAAGTGAAAAAAAAAAGTATCGTCCAGACCGCAATTCGAACCGTAGACCCCCAGCTCGTGAAGCCGACGCTGTACCTCAGTGTCACGAAGCGCTTCCGGAATGGGGTATCCATTGGACATCTGTATCGGTTGCTGTTGCCCCGTCACCGTATTGCAGTTTCTAAAGTGAGGGGCCCCGTCACCGTAGTCAGTTCCTTTTGAGTGGGGGGTAACAAACCAGACCCCCCCCCCCCCCTCCCCCCCAGGGCCGCGGCCCTTGGTATCTCTTGGCCGCCGCCGGCGTTTGCCCTGCCCAGTTTTGGCTGTTTCAGGGGGGAGGGGGGGGGGGCAAAACACGTGCCTTGCCCCCCCCCCCCCCCCACACACACACACACACACTCTGAGAGCTGGGGGGGGGGGGGGCAAGCGTTCCCCCTCCGGTTGGTACGCCCATGGTAGGAGCAAACATTTCGTTTCCGTACCCTTCTAAGTGCGACTTCTAGCGTTTGTGACTTCGGGGAGCTTTCCTTGACTCGGGGAAACAGTGTTTTCTTCGTAGCTCGAGATTAGACCAGAAGAAAATCAAGGACGCACGAGTAATTCGCGATGAACAGTTGGGTGCGACCTCACCTGACGTTGCGTTCTCCTGGCCTCGTCGGGGAGCGAGCTCGTGGAGGAGCCCGACGACTGGTAGCCAGACGCTATCTTCTGAGGTCTCTTGGCTCTGGGCGGCCCGGCCTTGCGAGTCACCCTCCGCAGCAGGTCCGGGCGTCCCCTCACAAAGGACTCGTTTCGGAATACGTGGATGCCGCCGCTTGTAGTGGTACCCCGCGCTGAGCTGCTGTACTGCGCTGTCACCTTGTCGTGGGGGCTCGCTTTGCGGAATCCGTACAAGTTCAGCTGCCTGATGAAGCTATTCATATTGCTCGTCTTGAAGATCTCTTGCTGTTTGTACAGGTAGCTGGACTGGAAGTTGGCGTAGTCGATCACCACGGCTTTGCCGTCGACCGACCAGCTAATAGCGCCGGACCTGCACTCATTGACGATCCTCCAGAGTTTTTGCGGGAAGTGGAGGTTGATGAGCGGCTCTTCGGTGGTTGGTGACATGTGCAGACCGCTTTTCAGGTCCGAGGGATCCATGGAGGCGGCAAAGAGCGTGCGATCGGTGAAACGGAGGCTCACACAAGCGTCTCTGTCGCACAGACGCTTCGACTAGTGAAGAAACGCTGCTTATCGACTGCCACGCTACGACTTGCAAAGCAATGTGACCGGCGTGCGGTTTGGCGTTCCCGCGTGCTAAATTGCGCGTCTTTCGCTCTTCTTTTTTTTTTGTTTTTTGGCTCGCGCTGTTTTTTGAACACGGTAGCCAACTACAGCTCGTGCATTGGAATCTGGCACGTGCACCGATGGCGGAGCTAGAGTTATAGCAATTTTGAAACTTAAATTAGAACGGAGAGTTACGACGTTTCAATGGTTTTCAGGTGTGCTGCTTTTATTATTTTTACAGGTATCGTTTGTTGTGCATTTTATTTTTCGTATTGTGATATCTAAGGGTAATTTGTTACTCATTGTGTCAGATTTTGTTATTTCACGAGGTCTGTAGCCTACACAAATGACAGGTCATGTCATTTTTTAACAAATAATAAATTTGCTTATTATTTCTGTCTACATCGACTATGATAATCAAGTCAGGCGCGGTACACCAGAGTTACTGTTTGCAGTAAAAAAACAGATGCTGTAACGAAAACCTTTTCACATAATTCCTGGGCCGGCTTGCTAGAACAGCGTCTCAGCTGAGGCTGGGTGAAAGAAAGCACTGCAAAGGCTGTGGCGCGCGAGCGTCTTGAGACGCAGCTTGAGTCCCGTTCAGCTCGTGCGCTGGCTTTGGCAGTGCTTTCTTTCACCCAGTCTCAGCTGAGACGCTGGCTCTAGCAAGCCGGCCCTGGTGTTTTATATGTTTTGAATGCTTAATAATTATGAAACGGCATAACTTTATAAGTGGATTGCGTGTATGATGTGTGCATTTACCACAAAATTGAAAGGTATCGAAACTGTTAACTTACTGGTGAACCCTGCTTAATCAACTTGCAGCTTTTTTTTTTTTATCCAAACAGCGATGAGATTTGTAGGAAAACCCCTCTTCTGCAAAGTTAGCCAGTGCATAAATATGTTAAAAAAATGCGCTCTCCGTACATCGCGTCGGACCTTGAATGGCTCGCATTTGCAGACCATTAAAGAGAGAAATAGAAGTAGGGGGAGAGATAGAAGAGCACGGTCTGCGCTTGCTCATTAGTTAAGCTGCTTTTTCCGATCGCAATGATTAGCGGTGCGAAATAATTGCAATGATTAGCCGTGCAAAAAAAAAATAAAACAAAAAAAAAAACGCACGAGCATTTTTTTAACATATTTTTACCGTGCACCATTTCATTAGAAATTTCGATTACACGTTGTTCTTAAAGCTGAACGTATCTCTTTATTGAAAACGAGTTAACTCTTTTTTTTATTTATTTCATTTTTATTGTGTTCGGTTTTGTTCACTCTAAAAATAGCCTCGGATATTAAATTAGTTTTGACTTTTCCGAGAGGAGAACGATCGTGGGATTATTTCGCTGGCGCAATTCGGTTCTTTCGCCTCAACGATGAATGATCGGAATTTACGCAGCAAAGAGTGCAACACTTTTCACGCGTAGTTTCTTTCATAATTGCTCAAGATAGATATAGTACCATGGGTGTTGTTGCAGTAAGTTTCACTTTCTTGATTACTTCAATCGTTTCCTTTTCCTTGTTCTTTTACGTATTTTACGAAATAGCGCCTCATCTTCGTGGAAGTTGCCTGGGAGAAGAGGCGTTACGATTTTAATCAGTAAAGATCTAATTCAGTGCACTATGCACTGAACTCCTCGCAGCACGTGCGGTAATCGCGTACTCTGTTTTCTCAAATTTCATCTGTAACTGCTAGTGCGTGTAGGGAAAAAGCAGTGAGAGTCCCCCATATCATTAGCGCCAGGGGTTCATTCTGAGAAGTATTTCTAACGTAAGAAAATCGTTTCATGGCCCACTTAAAGACTGACGTCCAGTTCGCGCTTTCCACTTTTCCCTCGCTTCCTCCTCTCCCCCTTCTACCCTGTCCACCGTTGCCTGTTTCCTCCTCCCCCATGGTGAGGAGGATCTTCTGCCTTGCAGAATCTCGAGTCTGGTCGTCGGCTTTTAAAGGGATATTGAAGAATATTATATTTCTCTAAATAATATTGCTGATTTTTTATTATTTATTTTATGCGACGTTTTCAAGGCTTTGTCTCAGTAATGTCAAAACTGCCTGCGCTCACCTTTTGCTAAATTAACCGAGCCCCAATGAGCACGCTCGAAACGTATAGTTACACGCGCCGCACGAGCTCGCGTCTGTTACAGTAACCTTTTGCGAAGCAAAGCTCTGAAACAAATGCACCTGCAGTGCGTTCCCCAACGACAGCCTAAAGGCTGAACTCCATGGGTCGAATATGTTGCGAATAACCGACGAATTTTGCCCGGCGGCTTTTGCTCTGCGCGTGGAATCAACACAGTGGCTGCTACGTCGCGCGCAAAGCGAGCGTGCCGTCGGGCGGCGTTTGCCAGTTATTCGTCACATAATTCGTTCCATGGAGTTCAGCCGTGCAGGGCGCGCGCCGCTATGTTCCCAGAATTCTCCGTGGTGTTGGGCAATTCGGCAAAGTGGACAGTGCCACCTTTAACGTATACGTGCGTGTGGCGCGTGCCCTGCTCGCTTTGTGAAGCGACGAACACGTGCGTGCTGGGCTGTGGAATTGCAAATATTGCTCAATTTCCACCTCTTTCGAACGAATAGTTGGAGTAGCGCACGGCAACTATAGCAGAGACCGGTGGAAACCGACAAATGTGGCCGACGACAATCCGAGGGAAAGAGCCGACTTTGCGATCATGCTTCGTGATTGCTTCTTGGGAGTACTTATTCGCTCATAACCGCAGGCACATTGGCTGCCGAACGATGATGACTCGCCACGCTCCGCGGTAGAGTTCCAAAGAGCCTCTTTCGCGCATCGGAGCACAAAGGGGGAATCAACATGTGCAAAACCGCCCTCCATAGCAGTACGGGCCCGGTTGCAATGGCGACGAACACGTTAAAAGTCTACTGCGGCCGCGTTGTAACATTATTTTGGCTTTTTGTCCGTTAAAAAACATTTTTTTTTTTTTTTAGGGAGGCGGATTTTTGTAGAGAAAATCTACCTGTGTCCTCCGGGGTGGAAGGGATAATCCTGGCATAGGAACATTTGTCGACAAAGAAGTACAAGACAGCGTCGCCTATGACATCCGCTGACGTAAACAGCGCAAGTAAGTAAGGAAGGAAGAAACAACTGTTGTCTCTTCCTTCCTTACCTTCTTTGCGCTGTTTAAGTCAACATGTCTAACCAACTCGCCCAGCATCTCATTTTAGTATGACATCCGCCTCAAGATAAATGCTGTTTTACGGCGAAGCTGTTTGTGGCTAGGGTTCCGTGGATTTTTCATGTACGTCAACAAAACCTATACGCTCACACGCGCCGCACGCGCACGCCTTCCTTCTATAAAAGATTCGAAGTAAATAAACAAAATAAAGCGTTGAAGAACGCGCATGCAAGATGCCTTTTGTTTTAGGGTTTTGGTTTAGAACAGTTACTGCTGCCATAGCTTCCTCTGTACTGACAAAGCCTGCCAGATCGCCACGAGACGCGGCTGCCGAAAGTGAAGAGGTAGAGCGGCAAATACCGGATGAGAGAAGAGTCATGTAATGGGCGCCCCGCTGCGGCGAGACGCCGAAACACACTTTTCTCGAGCGATGGAATTACCAGTTCTGACGAATGGTACTTACCTGAAGTTAAAACGGGAATTATACGAAGCCTATGGAAGCACTTATACTATCAAGTTCACAAGGAATGTCCGCTCGTGCTCCTCGCGCTTCTCGCGCTACCGCTTCTTTTCTCGTCGGGTTTGAAAACCATGTTTCGGGTCCTCGCCGCCGCAAAAGTTGTGCGCTGAATACCAGCTTCCCCGAGAAATGCTCTCTGCTACCAGATTCTCGCGCTCCAAATCACCGACCGGGCACTCTATGGCTCCGTCGTCGAACTGCCAGGCTTTGTGAGTGTAGAGGAGGCTATGGCAGCAGTAACTCTTCTAAAGCAAAAGTCTAAAACAAATGGCATCTTGCACGCACGTTCGTGGCTCTCCTCTCATCCGTGGTCTGCCGCTCTACCTTTTTAATTTCGGCGGCCGCTTATCGTGGCGATCTGCCAGGCTATGCTGCTGCAGACGCCGGCACGTGCGGCGCGTGGAACACCATTCCCTGCATTCTTTTTGATGCTTGGGTAATTTAGTAATAGGTCTATTCAGTCGATTAGTTATCAATAGGCACCATTTTTAAGATTAGTAAACTCTCAGGTAGATAATAAAGGTTTCTCAAAGATTTGCCGCGGTGCGACCCGCGTCAGCCCCGTCTACGCTCGCAGCGCCCTCTCTTTGTCGTTCCATGCCCGCTTGCGTGCCTAGTTTCCTTTCCTTCCGCTCTCCCGGGGTGGCGGTCCCGTCGCGCGTGTCTAGTTTCCTCCGGTTCCTTGGGGCTGCGATAGTCGTCCACGCGAAACAATGACCACCGATCAAGACAACCATAAATGCATGTGCGTACCTTTCGTCACGATGACCACCGATCAAGACAATAAATGTGTTTGTACCTTTGTTCGAAGTTCTGCGCCACGTCTGTGTCGTGTGCTAAACAAGTTCGCTGGTCATCCACCTTCACAAATTGGAATGGCTCATGATATATATATATATATATATATATATATATATATATATATATATATATATATATATATATATATATAACTTTAATGCAATAAATTCAATATTCACCTTCTCCCCTCTTCGTTCACAATATTACTACGGCTGCACTTGTGAATCTTCACTTATTCCCATAATATATATATATATATATATTATATATATATATATATATATATATATATATATATATATATATATATATATACCGTCACCCTGCATCTCTCTCTCTCTCTCTCTATATATATATATATATATATATATATATATCGAGAGAGAGAGAAAGAGAGAGCAATGCAATGCAAAACGTCAGGCTTGCATTGCCTAATGTCACAACTCAGACTGCGTTTTTTGGTCTAAACATATGTTTGGGCATCGTCATTCGCTGAGCTGCGTCCGTAAGTTGCGGTGATTGGCTCTCCGAGTGTTGTGTGGGAAAGTAGACGCACGGGCTTTTCTTAGAGTGAATATATTGGTGCCCTACCATTTCGCATTCGGTACATTACTCTATGATGCGCGAGGCCAGCACGACAAGCGCACCAGCCTCCCGCGTCGTCTGCTCTTCGCACTGCTAACAAATATGGGCGCGCCTCGCCAGGGGGAGGAGTGCTGCTGCGTTTGCGCGGCGAAGCTTCAGCCGCACAAGAGCAGACAAAACTTGCACGCCATCAATTAACGACGTCGCTAGTAACGCGTTACTTTTTTCAGTAACGCATTAAAGGGACAATGAAGACGATTTTATTTAATCTTTTTAAATGGTGTTTTTATGCCTCTTGTGAACATAGGATGCTGCCCAATTTTTTGTAGACATTTGTGACGCGTATTTCTGTGCCTACGAAAGAAGTAAAGATACCGAAACTGAACAATCTCCATTCTCGTTTCTGAGCCCCCGAAAACGGAGGTGACGTAGGGAGTGACGTCAAGTGTGAATAGTCGGTATCGGTAGTATTTAGGAGATCGAGACTCTGGTTACCGCAGTGGGTTATAGCAGCGCGGTGGCGCGGTCGTTTCGCCGAATCTGTCAACATGGACGGCAATGCCGCTCTCGCGAGCGTGTTCGAGCTTCCGTTCAGTGACCGAACACCAGCGGAAAGGGAGTACGTGTGTGGCGGCCTCTGTCATCACCCGACGGAGACCGCCCAGCCGCCCAGCCGGCAACGAGCGGCTCGCATGCCGAAGGACGGACGCGGGGAAGATGCCGAGGGGAAAGCGGCAGCGATTCGGCCGTTCCGGGATCCGGTTCCTCTGCGGACGCCCTCTTTTCGTCGTCAAAGAACACGAACAGCAACCCACACGTGAAAACTAGCGTCGCCCGAACGAATACTGGTCTTCAGTCGACCGTTAGAACAGCCATCTACAGCTACCATTTTGCAGAATCCTTCGAGTACCGTGTTCTTTTTTTTATTTTATTTTGTTTGCCCATAGTTGCTCGTTGCCCGTTTCGCGTCCAGCGTAGCAAAGAAAAAAAAAACAATTATGCTGCTTTATTTACGATTTAGTAATCATTTCCGGTCCGATTTATACTTTTTCATGGTTATTCAAGCGGAAATTAGAACAGTATTTTTAAAAATCGCGAACCAAAACGTGACCCAGGGCACGTTTCTTGTTTCGACCAATCGCTGACGCGTCTCTTGTGACGTCGCGCTTCTTGGCCCCCCAACGGTCACGTGAGCTCCGCTTCTCCTGGCTTCTCCCGCAACTCTCGGGGCGTCGCCCCAGTCGATCCCGGTACGATTATTACCGCGACTGTTTAATTGATTTGCGCGGCACACAAGCGCCGGTTTCGGCTGAAATTTGGGCAACGTGGCCTGAGACGTGCCTGGAACCCAGTTTAATCGCCAAAAAGATGTCCGAAATTGCCTTCATTGTCCCTTTAACGTACTCGTTACATTCCTAAATGACAAACGAGTAAAGTATCTGCGTTACTATTTTAGCCTGTCGTCTTTGAAATTACGTTGTTGGTTACTCCTTACTTAATTTTTTTATTTACAGCGGTGGCTGTTAGTGCCTTTTCTTGTCAAAAAATGCTTATGTATGAACGCAAGACCCCACTTTTTAACTGCCTTCCCTCTCTCCGTCGTTCCTTACACATATACGTCAACTGCAAAACCATCAGAACGAACTTATCTGAAGAATCGGCGAATCAACTCGCGATCTCTACTCTGCGCGTAGCCAGCAGAGTGTGCTTGTTCGCCCACTTTTTAAGAGAGTCTATTCCGACATGAAACGATTTTCTTACTTTCGCTGAACATTACTTAGAATCACTCCCTAACGTTAAAAACTGAATAAACCTGCTTTAGTTTTTCTTTCTAGGCAATGGCAGTCGCCAGAAAAATTCGATAAATTTGAGCATCGTTCATCCCCTCAACTCGGAGCCAGAACGAGCGGCTACGTGGCCTGGTGCCTATTAGCGGCGAGATGTTTCGGTGGCGCCCTCGTTCGGTTACCTTTCGTGACGTCATTACCTTGTGAACAACAAGTTCGATGGTGTTTGTAATGGGCATGGTGGAAGCCTGAAATCATAGCGCTCTCAAAGCAACACTGCCAACACTGTCAAAATTGAAGTTCTTTCATTCCTCTTATTTCCGTCGATGAGACATCCTTTGCTGACGTCACAGTCAGCATTCGGCCAATTGTGGTGGGCCGACCACAGCGACGCTTTCGATCGCTCACGTCGCCAATTCTATGGCGCCAACGTTAATCCTAGCCACGCGCTGGGGTTGGCGAATAGGAAAATGCGTGCCGAGCTCGAGGCATTGTTAGAGTTCGGCTTCTCTCATCACCGCAGTGCGAGGCATTCATTGTTACGAGCCGAAGTCGAGTGGTCACGCAGTTCTCGTGTCCAATCTATGAGCCGCGCTCGACGGTCGCCAGACGGGTGGTTTCAATCCCACAATTACGTCATCAAGCTTTGCGAAGGCAAGCATGAAAGAAGTAGTCCCCTTTTATCCTCAAAAATTCACCGCGACAGTGAAGATTCTGAATCAGTGGTGGTCTGTGCGACTATACTTGGGTCAGACTAGGACGAGTACGCCTCTGCAAAGTCATCAACATTTCAACCCGATATCATTTCATCACCCCTTTGTTGACAAGGCGCTGTTGAGAGACTCGCGTTTTATCGTGTGTTTTTTCCCTCATAATTCGCGCGCTTTTTTCGAATTCCTGTAAACCGTATTAGAGGTTTCTTGATAAAAACGACTAAATTTGATGTTTCTGAGAACGTTCTACAATTTTGTCATTGAAACTTTTGCTCTAAACTGAATATTTCAAACGTATAATACAAAAATAGGCTGATTTGCTAAAAAAGGTAACGTTCGTTACATTCGAAATTAATGGTAGCGATATTTCGTTACATTTGTAGGACGGTAACGAATCTCAGTTGCTCGTTAATTTTTGGCACAAGTAACGCCATTTCGTTACTTATTTTCTGTAACGGGTTCAGCACTCGGGGCATTCAGCAGTCTACTGCAACCGATGTGCGTGTGTGCACTCCACTTTTTCCAAGCACTACGGTTCTCGGGCGACACAGCGGAAAAACAACTAGGGAAATTTATAAAGCGTGTGTGATCAAAACAATGGGTATTGATAAGTGTTTCAGCAAACCTTCCTTGGCCTCGATCAATACGGGACTTTTATTTTGAGAGCAATTAAGAGTGGGCATGCTGAAAGTGACGTGTTTGTTTTCTGGATTGGTATGTGAGTCAGTGTTCATGTAATAAAATTTTAGTTGCGAGGGCGCCTTGTGTTGTCGTCAATCTTTACTCTGTCCCCGTCTTTTGGTGCGTTTAGTGTGTTCCGGGCAGTCGCGAGTGCTGCCTACATCCACAGCTACAGATGATCAGAAAGGCGAGCCCGTGAAAGTAAGGTTGGAGACGCGTGGTCGAAATCGCGAGTAGTGGGGGAACGAGGGAATGTCCGGACCGCCGGTTCACGTCCTCACCGGGTGTTCGCCTCCGGTGCGAGCGCAGCTGGGACAGAAGTCTTCACCGGGTGGTGGCACCACTAGCGGTCGATCTGTGGCTCCCCACATGCAGCCAGTATTTGCTGAATCCCGGAAAACTGGTGAGGTGAACACATTTGGGCACAAGATTAATCGCGACAGCGTGGATTCAAAAACGACGCGCTTTTGTTTACCATAGTTTGCTGTCGCTTCGTACAACTGCGAGTCATCGGCTCATTAGATTTAGCGCCAAGTTCGCGAAAGGTTTTAGGGACTTAAAGCTCCTTGACACTAGTGAATAGCGGGATTCATAAAAAAATAATATTTACACTATCTTTATCATGTTGACAAAGCCTGGGAGCACAGAATGTTTTGTGAATGAGCTGGGCACAAGCTGTGTGCGATGTCACGATGTCATGAGGTCACATGACTGGGACGTCACGTGATCTCACGACGTCATGCGACGTGATTATGTCTCTTGACGTCGCGATAGTCCCGTGACATAATGACGTCCCAGGTTCATGTGACGTCACGAGGTGTTTTAGTGAGCGCACTCGCTCATATGGTGGGAGGGTGTCGAGGAGGCGAAAGGGGGAAGTGAATAAGCACGTTCTTCGGCGCCCCAACTGCTACTCCGCGCTGCGTCCGCGCTTCCGGGCTACTCCGGTCCTTCTATACCGTTGCCCGAACACTCTCACCTATTTCGCGATACTGTTGCATAGATGAATTTGGAACGTATTTTGTTTTTGTGTCTCGACGGCGCGAACATCGTCGTGCGTAGCGTCACTCAGAGAAAGCCTTGCCAGAGCTAGCGCTCCAGCGGGAGTGGGACGCCGAGCTGGCGTCTCTTGCAGTCACACAGTCCAGATATACGTATGGTGGGCTAAAAGAGGAGTACCGCCGCTAAAAAAGAGCGTGTTGAGAGATAAAAAAAAAGAGTTGTTGGTGTTCTGGGCAGTCGCGCAACATTCAGACCTCCACTTCTAGCCCACCATATATCTGGAGTGTGTGACTGCAAGAGACACGAACTCGGCGTTCCACTCCCGCTGGAGCGCTAGCTTTGGCAGGTTTTTTTTTGAGAGACGCTATCTACGACGATGTTCACGCCGTCGAGACATAAAAAAAATGCGTTTCAAATTCATTTGTGAAAGATTATCGCGAAGCAATACACAATACATTCTATTCTACCACTGCATTTGCCACGATAGTGCGGGAGAGGGAAGAATCTTCGTCTTCTGCGTCAGGGACAGGTGTCGAAATTTCGGAATGTATGGGAGGGTAGGTCCTTGTACACAAGTTGTTAATCGACCCGGAAAGTGTAGGCCACGCTATTGAGACGAGGCATGACGGAGTACTCTCGGCTTAAACTACCGCGTGAGTCAAAGGCTTCGTTGGCCCTTTGAAAAGACCGCATAAATCTTTTTTTTTTTTTTTTTTTAACGTATCGAGCCAAGCTTTTGTACAGAAGTGTCCTATAGATGGTGCAGTTTGTGTTTCAAAATTTGATAGAATGAGTTTACCTGAGTGAGGACAAAAGACAAAAAGTTTGGAGCGTGAAATCGCTGCCTACGGTGACCGTCTGCTAAGGAAATGTGTCTGGCGCAACTGCCGACGTATGAAAGCAAGTAAGACGGAGGACGCAGACACTGATCTCCGATAGCAGACGATGTTATTAGTCAAGTGCGGCGCGGGTAATTTTGGTGCAGTGCATTATTTGGCTATTTTGACTACTAAAACACTGAAAACACACAAAACCAAGGAAAAAGATAATTTGTCGGGATATTTTGGTTAAATACTGCAGCTGCCGCCATCTGTCGGCTGTTGCGAAAGTCCTATGCTTTTCGTTAGCAGACGAACGCCTCTTGGTAGCGAATTCACGCTCTTAATTTGTTGCTATTTACTCAGGTAAGACCATCCTTTGAAATTTAGAGACACAAAATGCACCATCTTCGACCACCTCCGTACAAAATCTTAGCTCGATAGTTAAAGGACACATGCAAAGAAAAAAAAAAAAACATTTTTTTAAAGAGCTTAGATGGAAGAAGGATATCATAAAACGATTTTACAACGAAGAAAAAAAATTTTTAGAGCTATATTTACGGCGCTATACGAATTTGTAGTTGGCGCCCGCCGGAGCCGCCGCTGGTCACGTGGTAGGCCCGCGCGCCACCGCCCTGCGTCAGCGGAGCCGTAAAGCGACGCCGCCACCGCACGCTGAGCGTTGTGCAAACGCCGCTTCAACGCGTTTCTCCACGCCGCCGTCGCCGCCGCCGCACAAGTTCGTCTGGTTCGGGGCGCCGCCGCCGATATCTGACCGGCGCACAGGTCTATCACGTCTGCTTGCGCTTTTTCAGGAGTTTCCTTTGGGCTCTACAAGTTACTTATTAATTTTAGTTTTTTGTTATACTTTAAATAAAGATGAATAAGTTACTTTTAGAGGCCATAGGAAGCTTCCGAAAGAGTGCGAGCACCACGTGACAAATATGGGCCCGTCACGTGATAAATAAGGGCCACTTTTCTGCGGCGCCCGCCGGCGCCAACTACAAATTCGTATAGACCCTTTTCATGTTTACAAACATGAACTGCCTCCTGCGTCCCAAGCAACTTCCGGTCGCTCCGTCTTTGAAAGTATGTCGAGCTTGCCTATGTCGCCAGTGCTAGAAAGCATAAACGCTACACGCACATCAAAGTTGGAGATTTAACGAGGGCCCTCGGCTGGTCAATTTAACGTCTTGGAGGAGGCAAGTTGGTTTACAAGAGTATTCGAAAATATTTATCATATCTGGGGGTTCTGCGTTCTTTTGGCGTTCACCTGGAGAATTGGTGGTTAAACGTTTCATCAACATTTCGAACAGCGGTGTTAGGGTGGGCTTTGTTCATACTTTTTATGAACCGGAAGTTCTCTGGGACGTCAAAGACTAGAACAACTCCTGGTGGCGTTTGCCATGAAAATGGTCTATAGCGCCGTAAATATAGCTCTAAATTTTTTTTTTCTTCGTTGTAAAATCGTTTTATGATATCCTTTTTCCATCTAAGCTGTTTAAAAAAAATGTTTTTTTTCTTTGCATGTGTCCTTTAAGAAACCGACTTACGCGGTCTCTTCAAAAGGTCAACGGTCACTTCGTTATACCTATACTTTTCCTAGCCATGGGTCTGTTGCGTTGCCCAGTGGGCGCTGCGAAAAGGGACTTATTTTGGGTAGTACAAACCATAGAGTTATTATAATGTACGCTAGAGCTTCAAACTGACGCTAGTGTCTATGCGACTTCCGGGAGGCAAATTAAAGCAGACAGCAACCAGTCCACTCTTGTGGTGCTCCTGTGCATTCCTATGGGAAAACGCGGTTGAATTTTGTCTCTTCGCCGGAAAATAGCATTAATAACTTTTGTTATTTTGGTTCTACCGGATAGTATGTGCCTTTGTTGATATTGTGAAAGTGTAATTGCGTTAGTTACAGCATTTTTCTTTACCAGTGAGCAATGTTAAACTTTGCTACATTTCAGACCCAAACCTCTGTACCAAGGTGGGTATGTAAAAACGAGCGACGATTCTAAGCAAAATAACGATCGAAAGGAATCTAGAGTGTGTTCAAGGTTCGCTAGCATTCCGGTGGCGCTTATATATTGCTAATATGCCCGTCCTGTCATTATATGAAAATGACTCCGTCGTGCGCATCTTTACGATCGGTTAAAAAAAAAACATTCGAACGTAAAAAATAAAGTACCGTATTTACTCGAGTAATAGCCGCACTATTTATGAACAAGGCCCTTGCGTCTGCTTTCCTGCAAAACACATATGCACCCAATCATCGCATTGCGCATAAATTACATAGCGAATAACAAGATCGCGAACACGATTCTCCATACAAATGCAATCTTCACAGATGGTATCTTCGCGTGAAGACGTTATCTCTGTCCTGTAAACCGCTGGAATCATGCTGTGGATTGCGGTTATTGGCAAATCGCGTGCTCCGCGGAAAAGCGAAACCTCAGGTTTTTTTCATAAACAGTGCGGCTATTACTCGAGTAAATACAGTACGTGGGCTACAAAAGTTATTATTATTACTATGTCGGGCAGTTTTTATCGGGCACCTGTTCTCTGGCTTCTCCCTATTTGCAAAGATTTGGAGCGTGCGGGTGATGCTTTAAACCCAGAACAAGAATCTTCGCACATATTCATGAGCAGAAAGAATAAAGCAGTACTTATTTAATGGAAATCGGACTATATTACTTGGCTTTCAATTTATTTTGATCGTCTGCATGCACAAGGAGTTACTTATCCAGTGTTGCTGCGTAGTTCTTGCCGTCTCTCTTGGTTTTCGACATGTCCTTCGTTCGTTTGGCACGTATATCCCCCATGCTAGAAAGCGCCGACGCCGTGTTCGCGTTAACGGTGTCCGACAGTGCACATAAATACATGTACGAAGCGGTTTTTAGCACCGTTTTTCATGCCACGAATTTAAAATAAAAACGCCGTAACTGACCAATTATTTCGTCTGCGTGACTGAAAAATGTTCAAATGTTGTACCGCAGAGAAGGCTAGAAGCGCGAGCTCATAGCGTTGAGAACTGCTCTTAACGCACGAGAGCTTGTGCCGCCGAGATGTGCCCTAGAGCAAGGAGCTCGCGCTTGTAGCCTTTCCTGCGGTACTTCATAAGGTGAAACAGAGTATAGTACGTACGGATTATTCGTAATATTTGCTCTTATAATCGAGCGCAGAGAGAAAATACACTTGCTTTTTCTCATAGAAATGCATTACCGGAAGTCAATTTCGGACTGGTTGCTGTCTGCTTCGGTTTGTAGCAGCACACTAGCGCCAGTTGAACCTCTAGCGTGCATTTTAATAAGACTATGGTACAAACTTGAGCGTCTCGAACTGTCACGCAAGCAGAAGTGCGCCAGCTCTGGTGCGCAACGCGAGGTCACGTGAAAAATAGAAAGAAACAACGAAAATTCGAACGCCGTCGAAGCACGTGTCAAAGCTAAGACGCTAAGAGCGTGAGCCAAACGACGCCGTTTCACGCGGTTCAAAGTAGAAATGAAAAAAAAAAAAAAAATGAAAGCGGCGCGATACAGATGTTCTGACGTCAACACCCAGAGATGAGAGACGCGTACCCTGGTGGTGGTGGCATGATTTTGAAACTTTCGATTGTCTTACGGCGTTGAAGCCATCCGATTTAGGGCGTCCAAATGTGTTTTTCCGTTCTTCATAACCACACAAAAAACAAAAAAAGCTCAACCAACGTGCCAAAAGAAGTGCGAGGCTCAATCAGGTAAGCTTGTACTACCAAAATGGGGGCGCCACAGTTTGTTCAATGCTTCAGCGCAGGAGGCGTATGGAAAAAAGATACCGTTTTGAAAATGCGGAGAGCACGTCGTCTGCTTCTTGCGCACGAGTTGCGGTCATGCCAGAATGACGCCGATCTCTGATTGGTTTTGATTAAAAGGATAGTGGGCAGACCCCAATGGTAGACCACAATGCTAGATGCCTTAAAGCCTAGTCCCACTACTTTTTTTTTTCTTTCAATCATCCAATAAGAGTTAGCCGTTCTGACATCGTCAGAACTCAGAACCCCCGTGCAAGAAGCAGACGAACTTTCGCTCCGCATTGACTGCGACTGGCTCAGACGAAGAGCCCTTAGTTCATTGTGGAAGAGCACAGAGAAAATAGTATGAATTTCAAAGCCCTTCCCGGGGTTCATCTTCGCAAGCAAAATTTTGCTGTTGCACCATCGTGAAACACGAACCGATCGACATAAACCACTTGCTCGATGACTATTACAGATACTGACACAATTAGAACGGTAGGGACGTCCTTCGGTTGTTCCGACTCCAGCACAAGCTTCCGTTGTTCGGTAACGCTTGGGCGTCTTGAAAGCCTCGACCGTGCACGAGCGGAAAAAGCACGCCGGAGCCGAAGGCAACGGGCAGGTGTTGCAGACGGGGCATCGCAAAGAGACGCCGTGCCGTTTTCACCCTGACAGTGACTATACAACTGAGCAACACCGAAGCTGCAAACACGAGCAGCAAAAAACAATGTTTCGACTGCACGCGCGCGCGCGTATTCGGCAGGGACGCTGTAAAGCCCGGAGCTCGCTCTTGTATATAGTTTCTGCGTCGCTCGTACCTAAAGTAAAATGGAGTATTACACGTACTTTAATCTAGTGTGTAAGGTAGAGTGGAGAAGAAGCTCCGCCTCCAACAAGCGCGCTCCTAGCCTTCCGTCGTGCTTCTGCGCCGGCACGCTCGGAGCTCTCGAGACCGCCAGGTGTTATCGAAGAAAGTAGAAAGTTCTGGAGGCGAAGCTTGTGCACCGATCTTAAGCTACATTTAAGAAAGGCTTCAGAGAGACCTATCAGCCCTCACCTCCATTTGAAGGATGAAACATCACTTGTCAAAGGCTACGAGAGAAGTAAGATATCGAGAGTTTTTCTAAGCCCGGACGCCGACAAACCTGTTTGTTGTTTGTTTATTTCTGGGGTGACGGGAAAGGGTGGACACCAGGAGATTGTGGGCCTCCGTTGATGGGGCGAGTCACTACCTGGTGGATTAGGGAAGGGGATGAAAAGGGGAATAGGAGAGGGTAAAAGAATGAGAAAAAAGCAATCTTTGCATACTGTGAGTGCTAAGCAGAGAGGCTCAAGGGAAGGGGACATGAAATGTTCAGCACAGCGCCACCGCAATAATGTCACCGTCCCCGCCACGCCGGGAGCAGACCCCGAACCGACCGCAAGGAAACGCTCCAGCCTTCCTCCGTTCCCTACTGCCCGGGAGTTTTTGTTCCAGCGCGGCACCCACATGACGGCCGGCCAAAACGTCGCCCCTCCTCCTCCTCCGGTGCGGCCCCAGCCCTGCCCCGGCACCGCAGCAACAGAAACGGCACCGCGGCACCGCTGTGTTAAAACTCTCTAGTCACTGTTTCGCTGGAAACGTGATCAATTACCAGCATCTGGCCGACTCCCTAGTGAAGTCAAAGTCTGTCTTCAAGGCCTGTTTCTCGAAGGAATCGTAGAAGTGCACGGAACGCTCTTTCTGTTGCCCCCCGGTGACCCTCAGGATTCAATATGTCGCTGACAGTGGCATGTACAAGTCTTGCTTGGGCGTAACTCTGAAGAAGCGTTCTTCTGGGTTCTTCATGAGCAGGGCACAACAGGAGCACGTGCTCCGAATCTTCTGGATCCCCACAGTCTGGACAGTTGGGGTCTTGTTTTCGGCCCATCATGTGAAGCCGCTTTCCCGTGTATGGACACCCAGCCCGGAGTCTGTGTAGCAGTGAAGCGTCGGCACGTGGAAGGTTCCGAGGAATCGTTGGAGGCGGCTTGCCAATCGCCATTCCAGGATGTGGATGAAATTGCTGAAGCTCATCATGAATTAATCGATTCGCCTCGTTGAATCGGTCCAAGAGAAACGTCGGCGCCTGATCGTCATGGGCTCTTGCAGCCAGTGTGTCTGCTCGCTCATTGCCGGAAATTCCAACATGAGACGGGATCCACTGCATGGCGAGGGTCCACCCTAGATCCTCCACTGTTTGAGCCTCTAATGCAACTCTAGCCAGTAGTGGCGTGCGTTTATCAGTCCGTTGGAGCTGTTGGAGTGCACCTTTAGAGTCGGTTAAAATTACAGCCTTAGTGGGCAACGTAATGTTCTTGATAGACTCAAGCGCTCCCCAAATTGCCACCAGCTCTGCCGTTGTTGATGACGTCACAAAATTGAGTCGTCCAGCAATATCAAAGTCCATTTCTGGAATTGTGATTGCAACTGTTGCTGTCTTCTTGGCCCTGTTGATCGACGCGTCTGTATATACCTGAATCCAGTCCTTGTAGTCGTCATCTAGGCGTTCTATTGCAGCTGACCTCGCAACAATTGTCAGTACATTTGCTTTTCGCTGTGGAAGAGGTAGACTCTCGCATATCACCAGTGGTGGACGTGTCGAATGCGGAGGCAAAGAAGGAAGGAACTCTCCAGGGCCTCCAATCTCTCGATCGAATCGCACTATCAAATGCCCCAGGTGAAAGTTTCGTCTAGCCCGAAGGTGAGATCGGATGCTAGACTCAGAGGGCACACCACTCATGCGACTAATGTTGCGCATGGCTCTCTCCTTCAGTCTTAGGGAAAGCGGCCATTCCTCGGAAGACACAAGCGTCGCAATATTTTCCGCCGAAGGGGGGAGCCCCAAGCAGCTGCGAAGAGCGATTCGGTGGAATGTGTCAAGTTCTCTAATTTGGGCTCTTCCAATGGCTAAAAGAGGGAGCGAGTACAGGAGCCTGGACATTATGAGACCCTTATAAAGTTGGAGAAGAGCGCGTTGTGGAGCGCCCCAAGAGCATCCTCCAAGTTGTCGTATGACTCGCAAGAGCCGTCGGCATCGACCCAGTGTCCTACGAACTTCTGGCCTCCAAGTCACGCGGTCATCCAAGACAACTCCGAGATAGGTGTGCTGTCTAACCCTTCTCAGTGGCATCCCAGCAAGTTTCAGCTGCAGTGCGTTTTGTGGTGCTCGACCTGCAGGCCGGTATAGAAGTGAAGCTGTTTTTTCAGCTGATAGGTTAAGGCCCAATCTCGATATCATTAGCGCCGTGGCATCAACGGCCACTTGAAGGCGATTGCGAATTGCGATCGCGTTCTTCGAGGGTCCGACGCTCCAAATTGCAACATCATCCGCGTATATGGCCATTCTTGTACGGAGATTGGAGTGTCCTGTTGGTAAGCAACCAGGGAGGGTAGCCATCGCTATGTTGAAAAGTATGGGGCTAAACACGCTGCCTTGAGGAACTCCTCGGTCTGTTGGTCGTGGTGAGCTGACAGCTTCAGGCACTTTGACGCGGATGGTTCGCAGGCACTCCGCAATACAAGATGTTAGATCTTCATAGTTGCCACTCTCAATGGCGAAAGCAACATGCTGACGAAATAAATCCCAGTTCGTCACCTTACAGGTTTTTTTTGTTTTTGGGGCTTGTAGTTGGATGTGTCACCCTGATAGGCACGTGGTCACTTCCCTCTGTGTCGGGTCGAGCCGTCCATAACCAAAATATTTCGGATGACACCAATGTCAGGTCGATAGTAGTGGGGCTGAGCCCTTTCCTACGAAATGTGGAGGACGATCGTTTAGAGCTCGAAGTTGAATCTCTGTCATGGTAGCCTCTAGCTGTCGTCCTCTGGCGTCCGTTCATCTACCACCCCAAGCCTCGTTGTGAGCATTAAAATCTCCGCAGATGATGAGCTGACCTCGGCTTCTCTTTTTAATCTTTTCCAGCACTTTTGTGTTCCAGACACCATGTGGCGTGATGTAAGCTGAAACGATCGTTGTTTCGCATCCTTTTATTCTAATAATCACGCCGGAGTACTCCTCCATGGCCGAATTCAAGTCCGAAAGGTCTATAGGGTTATGATATACACCATCACGTACAAGGATCGCCACTCGTGATCTATCATTTGGATTTTGGGGGGCACTGTGGTAGAACACGTATGGAGAAAGGCGCTCTTCTCCAGGTACAACATTCGTTTCTTGAAGAGCCAGGACGTCAACACGCTCAGTTTTCAAAGATTCGCGCATCGCTGGTAGGCGCGTGCGCAGCCCATTTACGTTCCATTGAAGAATGGAAGGAAACACTGGACTGCGCCTTTGTTGACGAGTGCTATCCTTTTGGCGAGATATTGGAGCTCTTAGACTGTTCAGGGTCTTCTGTCCCCGGCGTCGCGCATTCGCGTTACTTGGTCCCCCTAGCATGCTCCCAGAAAGGGAAGCATTGCTTGCAAGATTGTGGCAATTGCTCGGGCCCACGAGGCTTCAAATTTAGACAATATTGCCAGGGGATATGTTTGCAACTGTCTTGATAATGGAGACCCAGGCGGGTGTTGTCGCGATGGGTAAGCCTGAAGTCTCGTCGCTTTCTTTCCTTTCAGTGCTTCGTTTTGTTGCCTGGCGCCTTGAAAGCGCCTGCGAGGAAGGCTGCTGCGTAGACGACATTGGCGTTTCGTCACTTGGGACATCATTCGGTGGTACTTTGTTGATAGCGATTTTTTTCTGACGGTCCTCAGCGACGACAGAAGCGTAGCTTTTGGCGCCTGCATTAAGGCTGAACTCCATGGGACGAATTATGTGACGAATAACTGGCGAACGCCGCCCGACGGCACGCTCGCTTTGCGCGCGACGTAGCAGCCACTGTGTTGATTCCACGCGCAGAGCAAAAGCCGCTGGGCGGCGTTCGCCAGTTATTCGTCACATAATTCGTCCCATGGAGTTCAGCCTTTAGAGATCGTTGGCTCTGATTCCTCTTGCACATGATCTCAGCGGTGCCAGTTTTTTGTCTCTTTTCGGGATCCAAGGCTGACTTCGCTTCGCGGAATCCCACTGAATTCTTCTTGGAGTACACTATAATGTCACGCTCTTTAATCCATTTTGGGCAGTCATGTGATGTGGCTTGGTGCTTTCCACTGCAGTTGGCGCATTTCACTGTCGTGGACTGACATTCAGCACTCGTCCCGTCATGGTGTTGCCCACAACGGCAGCAGGCCTTCGGACGTTGGCAGGCGACTTTCTTGTGGCCAAATCCGTTACAATTGTGACATTGTAACGGTCTGTCTGTGAACGGTGAGACTGGATAACGAACGTGCCCGAGAAGCACGTAGCTTGGCAGCTTAGTGCTGGTGAAGGCGACCTTCACGACGCGGGAGCGTCCAAGTCTCCGAACGTTGGCAATCTTGCAGCATGTGTCTTCAGCGCGAAGATTGCGCGCAATCTCGTCTTCTGTGATTTCAGCGTCGACGCCTTGGATGACACCATACGAACTGGGCCCTGACAGTGGTGAGTAGGCTCTTACTGGAACAGCGCAGAGCATTGCAGTGTTTAGTAGAGTTTTCGCTGCCTGCCCGTTGCGAACATCAACAGCGATCAGGTTCAGCCGGTCGTTGGGGCGCACTTGGATGATGCACTCTTGGCAGAGCTTCTCAAGGGCTTCGGAAACTTTCAGGCTGTTGAGCGCTGAAAGTCTGGTCTCCTCTTTCACAGGAACGAAGATGACGGTGAGGCTGGTGTTATCTTGCCTCTTTGGTTGTTGCGGAACGTCTGAAGACGAGTCGCTGTTCTTTGGACGACAGCGCTTCCTGCCGCATCTGCGCCATTCACCTCCGGAATCTTCGCTCTCCATGTTGGGGGTCTCTGAGCAGACAGATCGACTGCAATCCTGGGATTCATCGAGTGCGCTGCTGGCCTGGTGTTGTGCTGCTGTGATGGATATGTCGTTTTCGGAAAGAGAAATACCAGCATGCATCCCTTCTCTTGCTGTGCAGGGAGCTGTCCTAGCTCCTGCCGTCCAAGAAGACCCCAAAGTCCAAAGGACTAGTGATGGGACGAATCTTTATCCGAATCGAGATTCGGAGCCGAATCTGGAGATTCGGAAAGATTCGGAAGAGTAGCCGAATCTCAAGAGATTCGGAAAAGTTCGGAAAGATTCGGAGCGTTGCCATGGTTGCCGGATCACGTTGATGAGTGTTTCAACTTTTCGTGATATTAAATTCACTAAATTCTACAAAGTGCACAAGATATTGTTGTAATATAATATCATAGTAATAAATGAAATTTTACGCTCTGTTTATAATATTTCGTATGTTTGCCGAGAACGGTAACTAGACATCGCGGGAAAATTGGTTTCGGTTCCGGATTACGACCAAAATAGGCATGCTTGGTGCACGTGGAAATACAGGCACATGTTTTCATCGCCCGGACCACAGCTCGGACGGCTCGGCGACAGTCGGTTGTGGGGCAGGCGGGTTGAAGAGACTTCCTTGGGCACCAGGGACCTCCGCGTGGTCGGCGGGGTCATGGCAGTGACCACCGCGGCTGCCCTTGCGGCGAAACGCAAGCGCATCGTGGATCTCGTCAGGCTTTGCGTGGCCGCCCCAGCCGCCCCAGCCCGGCGGGATTCGGCGGACGTGCAGCCGGTGCGGCGGCGGGTCGACGGAGCTAGGTGATGTTTACGTGTTTACGCGAAGATCACGTTCTCGTACTCCGGGGTTCCCGGAGACCGGAGACGTCGACCGTGCTCGTCCGAGGTTCGCAGCAGTCCCCCCCGCAAGAGATCGATGCCGTACGCGCTGTTCGGCAGAAACACATTTCGTGCCCATAATTACGGTCATAGTAGCACCAGTAGCACACCCCACTCAAGTGAGTATGTTCGATTCGATTATCTTTAACGTGTGTCCACTGCGGTATTGTTATCGGAACACGGGAAACAATCTAAAACTCCTTGCGCCGTACAGTACATAGTCTCCTGTACTGCATTTGTACCTTTCTAGTTAATGTTATCTGAATTAGTTTGTGTTTGTTTCTGAACAATAAAGTTGCGTTGGACACCCCTGTGTTGTTTCTTTTTCATCAAATAAAGTTCGCCTGTACAAAACTTGCTGCCGAGAACGGAGGAACGACAGTGCGACGTTTTTCTTCGCCGGTGGCGGTACGCGGTCGAAGTTTGGACGAGCAACACTTTTCATCGCTCTCGCGTCCTACGCAGCTCTAGAGAAGTAGACGAATCATTTCCTTGGCTGAATATATTTATTGTGCGTTGCGACAGCACAGCATTTCGCTACATTTTATTTTACCGATCACCGTGAAACCGCGCAGAAACCGAGACCGTGCATTGGTTAGGCCTACGCCAACCACTGGCTCAACTGGACCTGGGCGCGTGCCAGGGTTTAGAATGACAGCACAGTACATACCATACGTTGAAATAAACAAGGCGAAATCTGGTTATATTCAGTAACAGTACCTAGAAAAAACACAACTGACCGCATTCGCGAGGTTTACGACAAGGTTCACGCTGCCGTCAGCAACCAGCGACGAACCTGACGAATCTCCGAATCTGCCGAATATTCGTCCCGGAAAGTTCGGAAGTACGAAGTCGCGTAGAATAGCAAATTCCAGAGATTGAAGTTTTTGCGTTCCGGCTCAGATCACTTCGTCGTCTTTTTCTCCCGACAAACCTGTCGTCTGCAAATCGCGGGGATTTCATTTTGTGGTCCTGCCGATAGATGGCGCTCAGCTTCCATCCATTGACTAGACACACTGCTTGCTATCGGCATTTTGTCGAGGGAAGAAAAAGTATTATTTTTCGTGGTTTCATTTTAAGTCGACCAAACTCGTCGGGGGTGGGGGATCTCCAAATTTGTCGAAAAAAACAAAAGTGATATATAATTTTTTTTTTTTGCACGGTTTTATAGCAGAACAATGCGGAGCGGAAGTTCGTCTGCCTCTTGCGCAGAGGTTGCTTTGACGCCAGAACGGCGAACTCTGATTGGCTTCGATTTGAAGGATAGTGGGTAGCTAGCCTCAAGGCAGCTAGCGTTGAGGTCTACCCACTATTCTTCTCATCAGAGCCAATCAGAGCTTGGCGTTATGACGCCACTGCAACCCATGCGCAACATTACTAGATCACCTCAGTTGTGGAACACCCGCGGAGGGGGTACCACCCCTCCCCCGCACTCACTTCATGTCACCCTCCCGCTCTGCCCTCCCGTCGTTCGAAGCGCCATCTAGATTTTCGTTTCAAAACTGTTTGTTTCATAGAGTACGGTAGAACGCCATCTAGACGCTGCGCTTCAAAACGTACCTATTCCATAGAATACACTGCAGTTCCCATAGCAGCCGTCCGGCGCGTCGAACGACGGGAGGCGAGCGTTGGTGAGAGAGGGGGGGGGGGGGGGGTACTGCTCGTTGAAGCAGCGTCTATGAGCAGTTCCGTAACTGAGCTAATCTAATAACGTTGCCCCTGCGCAAAAAGCAGATGAACTTGCGGTCCGCATTAAAATGACACCTGGTGGAATAAATAAAACAACTCGACCTGACTTTTTTTTTTTTTTTACAAATTTGACCGTTTTTTACAGACTATTGACTTCACTCAGACTACTTATTTATTTTCCACCTAATAGAGACTATAAGAGACTATTTATAAAATAAAACCAAATACTTTTAACTTTTATGTTCGTTTCTTTTTTTTTTTTTTAGGAAATCGCAAACTTGCTATTTTGAGTACTTTTGGCTTATACTATTCAGTGTTGTTCAAAGTGAACCGCTGAGCACCATGTCATGAAACAACTACCACTGGGTAGCTGTGAAGGTAAGCCATCTGATGATGTATTGTACGTGTTCGTAGCGTTTATGAATAAAAATTATATATCCTGCTCCCAACTTGTTAAAAAACCTAAATTTGCGAGAGTTTTGAGGGAAGTTTTCTCAAAAAGCCAATTTTTATTTTCATTTAGCCGTTTGGATTGAGTACGCATAAGGCTGGGAATCGCTTTATTCGCGGAGAGAACCACGCTAGGCGTCACCACTGAGCAGCACGTGAATGTCACGTGATTCCAGGAACGTGAGGGTGCCCGGTTTGTTTATATCGCGCGCGACATAGCGGTACGGCGTGATTGCTTTCTTTCGGACGCGGCGCGGGGGTTCGCTATTGTTCTCTCAGCGGTGACACAACATACGCGACCAAAAAAGGTATGCAAGTTCGTATGGTTCTTGCGGAGCGGTTGCGATGATGTCAGAACGCCGAGCTCTTATTGGCTGATTGAAAATAAAATACAGTCGATTCTCGTTAATTCAAAATCGAGGGGGACCGAAAATTTGTTTGAACAAAGCAAAGTTTGAATTATCGGGTGTTTCCTCCCATAGAAACGCATATGGTGGGACTTGCGTGTTAGTTCGAATTATCCAGAAGTTTGAATAAAGAGAGTTTGAATTAACGAGATTTGACTGTTGTGGGTAAATAGCAGGCATCTAGCATTGAGGTCTACCCACTATCCTCTCAAACAAAGCCAATCATAGCTCGGCGTCGTTCTGCCGTCACCGCAACTTTTGCGCAAGAAGCAGACGACTTGCTCTCCGCATAAGTTTCCATCCATATCCGAGTATAAGTAGAAATTGTATTAAAACAGGGCAAAAAGGAGTGGGCTAGCGCGATGGTATGCCCGAACCCCTTATCAGATGCATGCTTCCACGACGAATCGTGTTGTATTTTGTATTATGTTTTGCTTTTCTTCATGAGTGTCTGTTTCGTTCTCCGTACGGATTCCACTGGCAGGACTCGGCGCCAACGATAATCGGATAATCCGCCTTTCCTTTCCCCCGGACCCGCATTTCTTTCCCAGTGTCGTCCGTGTCCCCCTGTCGTGCTGCAAAGTTGAAAGAATGAAGTCCTTTTTATGATGTCCGAAACGAAAGAATGCTCCTGTGTCTGCTCGACAAATCGGGTCCCGAGGCTTCCACATTCGAACAAGTTTTGCCTTTTTTACGGTGCAGTAACTGCGGCGTAATGCTGTGATCGATGTTTCATTATTTCGCCTATCGGTAGACGCCATTGGGATTTTTTTTCTTGCAATAAAAGGTGCGTTGCTGAACGCTTATGCTCAACACTACGAGTGTTCATTATTATAGACGGCTTATGGCCAGCAAGACAAAATGCCATATAACGTCCCAAAATACTGGCTGCGATCCTAGGGCTTGTTGTGTTTTATTTAATGTAATTTGGACCACAAAAGTACTTTTTTCACTCGCGGGTCAGATTTAAAAAAAATCTCACATGTCCTTTCTTTTTTATTATACTGTCATTACTGTCATCACATAACGTCTACATGTGTACAATGTCTCAAATGTCTGTCGCTGAATCGTTAGCTGTCAATCAAATGATTTGTTAGTTTAAATGCACGGTCTTAACAAGATAACTCTTTAATAAAGATAATTTGACAAAACGATTTCCACTAGAAGCTTGCCTATGCTTATTTTTTTCTTCTAATTTTAAATTTTGCATAATGGTTTGTTTTACTTTTTTTCTTTTAATTCGAGGTATGCTTTTAAATTGTGTGCTTCTTTTGAATGCAACCTTTGTTTTTTCATTAACTCTGTAAAGACTCAGTCATCCACACTTTATATGTTGGGGTCATTCACTTCTCTACTGTAATTACTAAAATAATAGACGTGGTGCTGCTGGTCATTTTATTAAGCTTGGTAAAGTCCAGTATGTGTATAAAAACAAATGGGTACAGGAGTGCCCCTGATTTTTTAAAGATTCAACAATCGGGATAAAGAACTATTAAGTTTATCTCAAGGGAGGAAACCAGGACAACAATGGTGACTGAGGATTGTCCAAGGAAGTGAGACAGGGAATTTTTCAGAATTAAAACTTTGGATTGGACTAGTTGGTTCATTGTAATCTAAAAAAACTAAAAAGCGCAAAAAAACAAAAAAAAAACAAACACGGACGAAGGGACACATAGAACACGGACTGGCGCTAACTTTCAACTGATTTAATGAAGGCAAACCACCCAGCACACATGCGTTAACGCTCTTTCCCATCATGCCAACCACATCTGATAAAAGCAACCGATAAACAACAAACAACAGATGACAATGATTTAAACATTCGTATCAGTTCAACGTGACTACACAAGACCATCTAGAAGGGAAATTTTCTTGTCATTTAGTAAAATCGAAGGCGTGCTGAAGCAGTTGTCACCTGAGGACTTTATAAAATACGCTTCAACTATTTCCCTCTCAGTCTTTTTATTCGCTCGTTTAATAAATTTTGTTAATTCTAGCAGGGGATCACACCCGCACCGCATGCAGTGTACTGCAAGGTGTCCCCCGTTTTGTTACGAACCGCTAGACGATGTTCACGCGCCCTTTCGTTAAAACACCGCCCAGTCTGTCCAAAATACGCGCGCCCGCACGTTAGCGGAATCTCGTAAACAACATTAGAGGCACAAGCTGTGTACTGAGTGACGTGCTTCTTCGAGCATTGAACACGTTTCTGTCTAGTCATCATAGGACAAATTTTTGCCAGCTTGCATGGAACGGAGAAAACAACATTGACATTGTACTTAATTACTATTTTTTTAAGGTTATGCGACACATTGTGTAAATAAGGTATCACTTGAACTCTTGATTTTTAAACTTTTTCTCGCTTACCGTCCCCTGTGTTGCCTTTACTTTTGATCTTTTCTAAGAGCCTTTCACACACGCTGGTAGCCAAGCAGGCGGGGTATCCCGCCCTGTCTAAGCGTTCTGCCTGAAGTTCAAAGCTAGTCGTCAAAGCGTGATGGCAGCTTTTTGTCAGAACAGCCTGAAGACAGGTGAGAGCAATTTCTCGCTTTATCAGCTTAGACTGAGCGCTATCAAACGACAAGAAGGTCGTTTTTGAACGTGCTTTGTACAACCAGCACACCTGTTCATCTGTAAAAGTAAGCTGTAGGTCTAAAAACTGAATGCAGTTGTCCATGGGAAGCTCCCAGGTGAACTTCAATCCGTCCGATTTGGCCTCAAACAAGTTGACGACCTTTGTAACAACATCATTAAAACACATCTACGAGTGATCATTCACAATAACCAGAAAATTCTCTACATATCTAAAAATCTTAAGCACATGCATCTCATTAAGGCCTTCCAATATGCGCTTGTTCATGGATGCTAAAAAAATATCACACCAAAACTGGGGCTACTGAGGAACCAATACAAATACCTGCTTTTTGGACATAAAACTCATAATTAAAGTTGACGACAGTCACGCTTTGACGACTAGCTTTGAACTTCAGGTAGAACGCTTAGACAGGGTGGGCTACCCCGCCTGCTTGATTACCAGCGAGAAAAAGTAAAAAAAAATGAAGAGTTGAAGTGATAACTTATTTACACAAGGTGTCGCATAACCTTAAAAAATAGCAATTAAGTACAATGTCAATGTTGTTTTCTCCGTTCCACGCAAGCTGGCAAAAATTTGTCCTGTGATGACTAGACAGAAACATGTTCAATGCTCGAAGACGCACGTTACTCAGTACACAGCTTGTGCCTCTAATGTTGCTTACGAGATTCCGCTAACGTGCGGGCGGGTGTATATTGGACAGACTGGGCGGTGTTTTAACGAAAGGGCGCGTGAACATCGTCTAGCTGTTCTTAACAAAGCGGGGGGGGGGGGGGGGGGGGGGGGGGGGGGGACACCTGGCAGTACACTGCATGCTGTGCGGGTGTGATTCCCTGCTAGAATTAACAAAATTTATTAAAAGAGCAAATAAGAAGACTAAGAGGGAAATAGTGGTATTTTATAAAGTCCTCAGGTGACAACTGCGTCAGCACGCCTTCAATTTTACTAAATGACAAGAAAATTTCTTTTCTAGATGGTCTTGTGTAGTCACGTTGAACTGATACGAATGTTTAAATCATTGTCATTTGTTGTTTGTTGTTTATGGGTTGCTTTTATCAGATGTGGTTGGTATGATGGGAAAGAGTGTTCACACATGTGTGCTGGGTGGTTTGCCTTGATTAAATCAGTTGAAAGGTAGCGCCAGTTCGTATTGTATGTGTCTCTTCGTCCGTGTTTTTTTTTTTCGCGCTTTTTAGTCCTCTAGATTACTATTTTCTTGAAATTGTCAACTAAAGTTTAAAAAAAATATGAAAGTTTAAAACCTTAGTGGGTTAAAAATGAGCGTCTTCACCGTGCTTTGCCCAGGACAAAAATATAAGAACACTTTAGTTTTCAGCATTGAAGCCTGGGATGAAGGCCTGCCAGACGCAGAATTTGTAATCGTCCGCGGCGAATGCAAAAACATGTTATGGAAGAAAAAGGAAAGACAAAATGAAAAGTTACTATCGAGACAGCGAGACTGATCGAAAGCCCGTTCAGCTCTGGGAAGCAACGGTGGCGTCCTCACTTTGGGTTGTGCCACGCTTCCGCCAGATGGCGACAGCGAAATTTCTCGCCGCGAATATAGGTAAAAATTTGTTGACTTTTTGTTGTTGTATTCTTGAGATAACCCGTTAAATAAACACCTTCATTTCCTTGACTCGTAAACAACAACAATAACAACAACAACAACAACAGCAGCAGCAGCAGAAACAACAACAACAACAGCAGCAGCAGAAACAACAACAACAACAACAACAACAGCAGCAGCAGCAACAACAAGAACATCAAGAACCACAACAGCGCAACAGCATACAGCAGTTAAAAATCTGCTTTTTGGCCTGGCGACGAAGGTCATCCCAGTTTAAACTGGAAGGCGCTTTCTTTACGGGAGGCTAAAGCAAAGCGGTCTTGGCGCTGACCTTTGATACTATATAGGCAAGCGCAAAGGATTGCGCAGTCCTTACCGATACTAATATATGCAGATGATACGCAGTGTGTTTTTTAGTCGGCCCAAAATAAAAAAAAAGAAAACTTGCATTATGAATTTTTTTAGTTCTCCGCCCTAGTTGGCGGACATGGCGGCGTCTAGAAAAAAGCCGAAAGGGGTAATTAGTTGGCTAATTAACTAAAACGTTTGAATTTACTTTTAATGTGTTATATTTTTGGGGGCATCATGTCTTTGGAGAACTGACTAGCGACCTCAATACGGTCTAGCCGTGCCGTAGAAGTTTGGTTAAATAAAAAGTCAGGGCTCCACTCCACGCTGTGAAGGTGGTTGGCCAGCGAAGCTATGGTATCACCTCCAGCGACTGCCCACTGCACTACACCAAATGATTCACGAAAGAAAAGTGAATGCACCGTACCAAAACTTTTTATATACAGAGTGTTTCACGTAAGAGTGACAAAAAAATTCCTAAAATTAGCGTATTCGAGGTAGAAGGATAATTTTCTCGGAACCGCATTACTCCTGGTGGCGGACGTCAGAAAATGCGCGACAATTACTAATGAGTTCGCTAATTAACTAAAACGGACTAATTAACTTTTTAATTAGTGAAAATAGACATATGGTTCTAATTAGAAATTTGCTGAGCGTCATCACAAGAGACGGAAAAATCGCGTGGGCACCTTACCGCAACCGTCAGCCTTGTACCTGTTCCACGAGTGGTAATTTTAGCGGACTGCTACGCTTCTCACGCGCTCAAAGTCTTTCTGAAAATTACTGATTTAGTGGTTTTCGATGACGCTCAGCAAGATTCTAATTGGAACCATATGTCTATTTTCACTAATTAAAAAGTTGATTAATAATTTGTAGTTAATTACCGAACTAATTAGTAAGTATCGCGCATTTTCTGACGTCCGCCGCCACGAGTAGTGTAGTCCCGAGAAAATTATCCTTTTACCTCGAATACACTAATTTTAGGATTTTTTGTCACTCACGTCAAACACCCTGTATGAAAGGGTAGTGACGTTACTCCACACGTCGCCAGCCGCCGTTGCCGCGGCAGCTTGCGCAACAGTAACGTTTACCGTGAAACGTATGCGGTGAGTGCTACGTGCTTCGCATTGTTATCAGGAGTGCCTTATCACCAATTATGTGGTTCGGATCAGAGCCGCATGTAGAGAGTTTGGCCCTTCATTGGGAAGTATAGGAGACAAATCAGGAGGCGCCATTGGCCGAAAGCGTGCTGGGTGTGTTCCAGGGCGTCTTCACAAATTCGAATGTGGCCAACCAGAAGCCGGAATTAATACCCTGGCGGTGGTCGCGAGAAACGAAATTAATAAGTGCGTCGGAGTAACTCTCGGGGACTGAAAAGATGGTGCACGTGATGTTTCAAACACGGTCATCTCAAATCATGGTGAAAGAGTGCGAGTAGCTGAACGATCGACATAATCCGTACGCCAGGCGCCGAGGGCCGGGAATCTGCCGTCAGAGCTGTCACACTCTGTCCGAGTAAAACAGAGTTCGAGCGGCACATTCGTTTCTTCAATCTTTTTGCATGATCATATTTGAAATATCACGTGCACCATATTTTCAACTACGAAGAGTCACTCTTATTAAAACTGTTTCTCGCTACCACCGCTAGGGGATTATTTTCGGCCTCTGGTTGGCCAAGAGAGCATGCCAAGCCCTCTCTCTGCGTCTGGTGCACGCCCTCGCTCTGTCCGCTCCAACCATTGATTAAACACTCTATACACGGCTCTGGTTCTGATGCTTGTTTTGTGCTTGCTCTTTATTGAAACGAAGGCTGTGCTGTAACTTGTATGCGCTGATATGCACGTTTCGCTTCAATCACTGGAGGTGTTTTTTTCCGTGAGGACGACGACACGAAAACATTCCACCTGCGAGTTATATACAGCTTCGTTGTAAAAATTTGTAGTGGGCGTTGTGGGGTGAGAATTAATCACCCTTGTACAGGTCTTCGAACCGAAATTAAGCGAGCAAAACGCGCCAGTGACGTCAATCCCTCCGCCCTCTACCGGGTCCGTAAGCGAAGCTGGCTGCGATGGCGGGGTAGTGCAACACCTTCTAGAATCTAGAGAGTTTTAGTAGATCGTTCCGATGACTCCGATAACGATACCCAATACCCCGCCGCCGCCTTTGCGCATGCATTGTGTCGTTATCGGGGGTATCGAAGGTATCGGAGGTATCGAAACGATCTACTAAAACTCTCCACTGTACTGGAAGGAAGCGCCGAAAGACGGGGACAAAAGAAGTAGGTAACAACGCCACGTGTCGTTGTTACCTACTTATTTTGTCCCCGTCTTTCGGCGCTTCCTTCCAGTCATGAACAACCAACTAGCCCAACTTAACATGCTCCACTGTAGCCTGCGCGCTTCGCAGGGGCGGATCCACAACTCCGTTTTGTGGGGGGGGGGGGGGGGGCGGAAATTTGTAAGGATGCTATTCTCCCATTCTTTCGTGTGCACCGGGGGGTCCGCCCATGTCAAATAAATTGTCCTCCGAGGAGGGGAGAGGGGGGGGGTCGACTTGGTTTGGGGGGGGGGGGGGGGCGGCCGCCCCCGTCGCCCCCCCCCCCCCCCCCTTGGATCCGCCCCTGGCGCTTCGTTTTGTTACGTCAGGACGTCACCGCTTCTAGGCCGAGCGAGGAGAGAGGGTTTTCACCGCCGATCGGTCTGCGACGGTGCTCACGAAGCGCTCCAGGATAGCCCGGGGGAAACGGGGCGAATAGTTTTTAAATTTTTTTATGATGCGTCATTCTCGCTGCGTTCGGTCTTATCGTCGAAGATGGAAATGTGTTATGAGTTGTCCCGGCTACATCCAATAAAATAGAACAAGAAGATTAGGCGACGTGACGACGCAAGTTTATCAGACTGCAGACGGCTCGCAAGCGATGCAATGCCAGACATTACACTCTAGAAAATGCCTGCGCGTTTTCTTACCCACAAAACACTCAAAGAGCCAATCTCTGCGATCTAGAAAATCAGCTCAGCGAATGATGAGTCGGAACATCTGTTTAGAACTAAAAATGAAGTCTGCGCTGTTGCATTACGCAATGCAAAACGTCATGCTTGCATTGCGTAATGCCACAGCGCAGACTTAATTTTCAGGTCTAAACAGATGTTCCGCCTCATCATTCGCTGAGCTGATTTCGTAGATCGAAGAGATTGGCTCTTCGAATATGTTGCGGGTAACTAGACGCGCAGGAATTTCTTAGAGTGTAGGTACGCAATCGGGCACTGCATCCGCCATTAAATTACAAACTATATACTTTCAGTTGCTCCCCTCTCTTTAAAACTAGGTAGGCACTCTACAGCGCCGAGTGGAGCAGCGCGCGCAAAATGAGCACGGCTAACGAAGCGAATGTTTATTTTCTCTGCTTTGCTGTCTCTCTCTCTCTCCTCTCTCTTGCGCTCTTTCACTTGGGAAGCCCGTAGCGCGGTCGTTTCACGGAGCAGAGCGCCGCTGTATGTTGGAACTTGGAACACGCGATATTTTCCCCCGGTTAGGAGTAACTTGGAGTAACACGGAGGCACTCGAGGAAGAGGCTCGACTGGCAGTCGGCCTGTCATCTTCCGTTGCTGGCACCTAACAGGACATGGTTAGGTGCCAGCCATATAACACATTCTGTGTTCAAAGGAAGTTGTTCCATGAGACGAACTACACATTTTGTCACGTTTATTTATGACAAGATGACCTTCTGACACGTAGTCTGTGAGTCACATTTCGTGTCGAATTTGCTCGTTTCACTATCTTAAGACTACCTTTTTTAAATAAAACAATCGCCCCCGTAAGTACCGCATCGTCACTTATTTTCGTAAATTTTCTTAAAATACAAACGTGGCCGTCCAACCTCTGGTGGAAACTAGAGGGCGTGCTGTTATTTCATTTTATTTTTCAGAGAACCATTTGGAAGGCGCTATTCGTAAAATATTCCTTCACATATTCTCTAACTGTGCGGTAAGCGTGGACGTCAGACATATGTTTCAAAAGAATCTATTTGTGATTGCAGAGCAGCGCTTTGGTTTTATAAAGGAGACCAAGTTAACCAATTCTGGAAATGGTGTAGTCGCTAATATTTACCGTAAGTGTTTTCAATGGTCATAACTTAATAGCAAACCCTGAAAGTCTGAGTTTTAGATGGACTTCTAATTATAAAAGCTGTAATTCGATTAATTACGTCGTCGTCACGCACCGATAAGTGACATTCGTACAATATTTCCAGTCAAAGCTACAGTTCGCCCCGTCGGCACTTCGTCGCAGCAAAGCCCACGCCCTGCCGACTGTCGCTTTTCCTCGCTGGCCTAGCTACAGTGACGAGTCACGGAGCGGGCGCGCAGGACTTTATTTATTTATTTACTTAAAAATACTGCGACCTCAATGAAGTCATTGCTGGAGTAGAAAGAAAACATACATATACATTCAAAAAGACAAACAATTAAAGATGCACACACCCTATATGGAACAAAACGAAGAAAGCCATGAAAAATGCAATATAGCTAGTTGAAAAAGAGTACAAAAACAATCGCATACACTTCACTAGTAGACTCACGGGCACCATACTACGGAACCTACTGTATTTCTGATACAAATCTATCGAATTCGAGATAACTAACTTATCCATTTCTATTGTTAAAGTTTTCTATCGTTCTAAAAAAAAAATAATATTTAAAATAGTTAAGGTGTGCTCTGTACGGTACAAGATTGATAGAATGGAAGCTTCGAGTGCGTGATTCAGTAACAAAAGCAACATATTTTTTTCCGATTAAGTACACAGTTATTATTCACTATTTTGTGTAGGAGCTTAAGTCGTTTTACTGCGCGTCTGGAATCAAGATGCGTGAGTCCTATGTCAGCCATGGAAGATGCAGGAGAAAAATTGCGGTCATATCTATTACCAATCAATCTTGTTGCCATTGCTTGTATTAGCGTCAATCTGCTTAATATCACCCTTTAAATACGGATTTCATACCACAGAACAATACTCTAAGATAGGTCTCATCAAGGTCTTATTCGCGATTATTTTAACTTCCTTAGTTGAAGAGTTTAAGGTTCTTTTGGCATGTCCTAGCCTTTGCAGAGCACGAGAACACATATAACTAATGTGCTTATTCCATTTGAGACTAGTTGCGAATAAAATACCCAAATACCTGCATTCATGAATTTGACGTAGAGTTACGTTACCAGCACCATACCTTAAAAACAGACCGTTGCTCTTATTAGTAAATGTCATTACCACAGATTTCTCAAAGTAATTTCCATCTACCACGTCTGACTCCAAATAAAAAAAAAAACTGTACATAAGAGTCGTTTAGCAAGGCATGGCCATCTAACGAGTGTATTTAGTTGTACAAAACGCAATCATTTTCATAGAGACGAATTTTCACTGAAAGATCATTTGCGACGTCATTAATACCTAAAAACCCTAAAAACCCTAAAAACGAAAGAGGTTGTTAAGGGTTTCTAGATTCTATAGGTTGTTAAGGCTGGAACACATGAAACGAAAAACGACCGAATATACTGCTGAAACCGCAATCGAAATGTGGACGGCAGCTATAGGCTCCTCCCTTTTTGCGAAAATAGGAAACAATTCGAGAGATCTGGAGCGCCAGATATTTTTCGGACGGAGCCTCCAAATTTCGGACGACTCGGTCTTTTGTGCCTTGCAGAAATCGTAAATCATTACAATTTAAACGCGAAAAAAAAAGAAAAAAAAGCCTTGTGTGGGTTGTTTTTAGAAATTCGCCTACACCGGTTTTCGGATGGTCCGATTTCCGTTTGATTCTCGGTCCATTTTTCCGTATCATGTGTTCCCTGGCTTTAGATAGCGCCGACCCATGTGTCCGCGCCTCAGGTGCACTGGCGCTCTTTTCCCAGTTAGTTTCGGTTTCTAGCCGTGTCCAAGGGTGACATTTCTCGCTCCGTAGCGACCACCACGAAAAGTTTCTGTACAAAATTTCAGTGACACGGTACTGAGGTCGAAAGTCAGTCCTCCAACCCCCCCCCCCCTCCCCCCCCCCTCCCCCCCCAAAAAAAAAATGAAATTTTAGTTAATTAGCAAACTAATTAACCCATTTAGCCTCTTTTCTAGTGGTCGCCATCGCCACCAACTTTGCCACAGGGCCAACGAGAGTTTCATTTTCTTCAAATCCTAGACCGACGAAAAATCTATCCTGTAGTGCTAATGGCTGGCAACATAAGAATATATTCGTAGGGACTGACGAACATTTGTCGTAGGGAAGGAGATATGTTATGTCTAGAATTCAGATGCGACAAATTCTCTATCATGTTTTTTTTTTTCTTTTTAATGAAGACGAGGCTAACGACCGTAAAGATGCAGAAATTCGCGGTTCGGAGAGGATATAGGTACAAGTATCGGGGGGAAGGGATACCCCAGCGCGCATGAAAAGTATAAACTATTGAAGACAACAGAAATGGGGCTGTAATGAAGAAATGGGTATTGTGGAACTAGCGTAGGCATGAAGGGGTGAGAGAGGTTGGGAAAGTGGTCAAGGTCCCTTATCTGACCTAAACGCAGCCAACGCAGTTTATATTCATAAAAGCCCAATGATGTTGTTTACTAAGTTTTCCGGCCAAATTTCGCGTCATGATTTTACATACAACCGGAAGCGCAGGCAAGGTTAGAAATTAGGAAGCGCGGGATAGGTAGGCTGGTCCTGGGAGCACATGGTAAAACACCGAATCAGGGTGCACAAGCTTGGCGATATGAGACTGACATCATTCGAAGGCAGCGAAGCCGCCTAATAATGAGAGAGAAGTTTAGGATCGAGTATGGGAAATGAATGAGGGATGGTGGGCACGACGGAATTTCAGTTTCTTGCCAGCCACCCCTCATCTACGGTCAGTGCACGAGGGGTGTCAACACAGCACGGAGAAGGCGAAGAGAAAACCCTTAGCAATATGTTTGGGCAACATTAGGGGAACAGATTGAAAGTAACAAAGAGGGTTATGTGGTAGGCAGGCACGCAAGCTAAATCATAGTTGAATAGGTGTAGATCGTTCAAGACTGGAATTGAAGGAGCAACTGTCTATCACCATTCTAGGAGGAGCTCTTTACGGGCCCAAGTAGCTCTCCCGTTTTGAGCAGTGCTGCTGACGACTACAATCGGCTGTCTTCAGGCCGCGTGTCGGTTGTCCGTCATCACGCTCGCCCACGTTAATATGAAGGTTGTGGAATATAACTACAATAACAAAATAACTAGAAAGCAAGTCATTTGCGTTTCGTTAGGACGCCGAAGCGGCGAGTTGCAATGATGTTTCGTTGATTTCAATTTCTTTTAGCTCTTTCGTACGTTCTGTTAGAGCCCGTGGACAGTCGCTGAGGGACTCTGACAGACGCGAATACACGCACGTGGATAGTGCACGATGGAGCGCTGGGACGCCACTTTATGCCAGCATTAAATAGTCGCGTCTCGCGAACCCTAGCGGAGGCTACAGTGCTTCTTTTGTGGTTGCATCTTGTGGAACGCTACAGCACCGCCTGGTCTAAAAAAAACAGGTCTATTGTTCGAGGCCTAGGACGAGATTGTTGCTGACTAAGATGTAAACTACACGACCCTATTAGCACAAAAATGGCATTGACGCTTTCTGCTGTTTACTTTGAAAGGGTAGCGATGGACATTAAATTTAACCATTTAGGTTAGAGCCCCTAACGAACACTATCCAATACACTAATAGTCCCGATGTCATCCCCTCCTTTTTAAAAGAAAAACACAAGAAAAAAAAAAAAGAAAGAAACGACGATCGCTTGTTCGCGCTAACGATGTCGCGCATTGTACAAAGCTATGGATAACAGTTGTGATTACGAAATAGATACAGTTTGTGGAGCGTGTGGAGTGGAGGACGAGAAGGCTGAGCACTTCATGCTCTACTGTAAAAGGGATTCAGCTTGGAATTGCCGTTGGCGGGATTAATCTTCCAATTACCTTCCTCGCGATCCCGAAAGGAGCGCGCAACCGGTTGCGAAGGGGTGCTACCATCAAGGAGTAAAAGGCTTAATGTGAATGTTTTGAATATTAGACAGGCGTATCCCAATTAAAGGACTTCAGCCTTATTCATGCATCTTTCTATACGGGTTACTTTCATGGCTTTCACCCCAGCGATGGTGGGTTGGCTTCGCTTGCTTTTCCCAGTGGCGGAGAGCGGTCGCACACTTCATCTGTGTCATTATCACCATGGTACCATCTGTAAACTGACAGCAGCGCCACAACAGCAAAGACCAGTAGATTCTCTTGAAATTGGGTTTTAAATGAAACGGAACAGAAAAGAAATAATTAAGAAAAAAAAAGTTAGGGGTATTGTTCTTATTTACGGCTGAACAATACCGCCGCAATTTGTAATCAAATGCTCAATCTGTTTGTTTTTCTTAGCATTTTCTCCTCTTCTAGTTCTGGAGTGCAAGGTGGCGCTGCTCCCCGCACACAGATTATGCTTATGTGTGTAGGCTTTGGGGGATCGGTGTCCGAATGGGCTAGCGCACACTAGTGCCATTAAATAAGCTACGCTTCAGAGTAACGACACTTACCCATCTTGTCACTTAAAATCATGCTTGCCAGTTGTCTTAAGCGTTATCTGAAATTACAAGAAACGCTTTTCCGTCCTCCACAAATGTTTAAACAGTTCGCGAGAGAGCAAAGTAATATTACATAAGCTTCCTCACACCGAATCTAAAGCTTAGGAAGTTGCACTATTGAATCATGACGATCGGCAATTGCGTCTGCTCTGCACAAGCACCAAGATGGCGGCGCCCTCAACAATATTGGGGAACAAATTGCAGATACTCTAGCATAACTCATTTAGTGGGTCAAGCCATAGCGTCCTCTATACTCACAAAACCTGGCAAGTTGACGACGGAGCGATAGAGTGCCCGGTCGCAAATTTGGAGCGCGAGGATCTGGTAGCACAGTACATAAAAGAGCCATTTCTCGGGGAACTTGGACGTCAGCGCACAGCTTTTGTAGCGGCGAGGACCCGAAACACACTTTCGGGTTCTCGCGTCTCGCCGCAGCGTCTCGCGGCAGCGGCGAGACGCTGCGTTTCGGCGTCTCGCCCCAGCGGGGCGCCAGTCACGTGGCTCTCCTATCATACGTCGTCTGCCGCTCCCCCTTTTCCATTTCGGCGACCGATTCTCGTGGCGATCTGCCAGGCTTTGTCAGTATATAGGAGGCTATGGTCTAGCGCACATCAGCTTGGAGCCCGTGGAGCGAAAGCTCGCGCGGCAGAACCCAGGAATCCTGGGCTCAATCCCCACCCATGCCCGTTTCGATCTGGATGAGCATCGTACCGGCGTGCGGTCGTATATCACTACTGTGCGATGCACGTTAAAGACCCCAGGCTAGCGGTTGTAACGCACTGGATAGATTTCTATTCTACAGCTGAGAAACAAGTTGCCCGTTGAGGCAGACTAACTTGATGCTGTATAAACAAACACACAAACCCAATTTTTTTTTTTTTCCCGTGGGCTTGAATCGCGGGATGGCTCTCACCTACTCGGTCGTCACACGTCCAGCCCACCAGAGCACAGCAATAACCAAGCCCAATTGGCAGTGTAGGGAAACAGCATAAATGGCTAAGAGATGGCTGGAGGATTGGTGATGGAGGACACAAACAAGTTGAACAGTACTTGGTTTCCCTTTTACTCCTGGACTAGATGCGCGATTAAATTGATTCGAAGCCTTCCCACTCTAAGCTATCAGACACAATGTCATCATCATCAGCATCAACGCGGGACCTGGGATTTGCTATCTGCACAGCATCAACCGGGGGGTCACGTGACACTCCAGTGACGCCACCTCCCCTACGTCACGCATCTCTGCGGGTGAGGGCCACGCGACCTTCTCTCTCTCCGCGTTTTGGCGGTTGGCGTTATTTGCGTTTGTCGATCGTCAAGCTGATCGTTCCGCGAGCGACTAGGCTCGGCCGCCGTGAAGCGCCGTTTACGGGTGGGCCAAGTGGGTTAACATTTCTCTAATGAGCCGCCACAGACTGCCGCCGCGAAGTTGAAGGGGGGGGGGGGGGGGGGGAGGAAGAGTTAATACGCGCTTCCGTTATTGCCGACGAAACGCAAAAAAAAAAAAAAGTCACGCGACTTCCATCAACAGAAATGCGTGACGCAGAGAACCGACGTCACTGGAGCTTCACGTGAACCCCCGGTTGATGCTGTGCAAATAGCAACTCCCGCGGGTAACCCATGCGGGCACCACGCATTCGGGTCGTCCGGGCCTTCCTTACTCGAATCGAGCAGCACCGCACGACACCTGCCGAGTGTTTTGAGCCCCTCTGTTGCGAAACGGGTCAGTGCAGCCGTATGAGATGGCAGGGGTTCCAAAAAGCCGTTTACTGCGCAGTTTATAGGAGGGTAAGTTATGACATGAGTCGTTTTGCAATTAATTATATGCGGTTGGGGCACTTTCGGATAAAAATATGTTAAGAGACATTTTAAGAATGTTAAAATTTGTTAAAAAAATAACTGGTCAGATTTTCGTTTCTCTTAGGACGCTACGTTTTGTTTTTCGTTTTTTTTTTCTCTTGGACTTCCGTCGCTACGTGGTTGCTGGGCAGTCTAGCTCATTTCTTTTGACCCCCGTTCTAGCTCTTCCAGTCGATTACACCGGGTTGTCCGGATGATTAGTGGCAATTATCAAGACGGAGGAGGCAATATAGTGTGCCATCATCCGTTATGAGCTCCCAATTTGTTCCCCGAGTATCTTTCCGTCAGCTCCTTTCACTCGGAACACGCGACGTATAGGGGAAAAAACTTACGAAAGCCTCGGAAAGCTTTTATGCCTAGCAGGTCGATTCTTATACGCATTTTGGGGTGCATCGAAGTGAGGACTACGAGCTTTTATTTCTTTATTGCATGATATCAAACAAATAATAAGAATCTTTTTTTTTCTCATAAGCATAAGGAGGCAAAAAATTTTAGTTATATAGAAAATATTTCGCCCATTTGTTTACATTTAATGTCGTGCGTTTGCAGTGTTATGACATTGCTTGCACCTTTACCGAGCCTATTTTGTTGCGCAAGTACACATCGCACGTCGGTTGCAACATAACATGTGCATTAGAAGAATTCGCCCTCCAGCACGCGCTCGCCGTCTTTCGTCCCTCTAGACTCGGAGCTTGTATGGCAGATATTATGTCGTAACTGGTTTCAACAAGGGCTTCAACAAGGCCACAGTGAGCAAACCAGAAATCTTTATCATTGCCTGACTAAAGTTTAAATCGATTGTATTGACCAGTAACTCTGGCGCATTTGTACTAGAACGAAATTGTCGTAGCACAGCGCACGAAACGTTCCAGCCGTCAAGCTTAGAAGGTGAAATCGATGGCGTCAGGGAGACGCTGGTCGACAAAGAAGACGAATTTGGCTCTTCCGCTTTTCCCGCAACAAATGATGGTGTGTTTCGAAGACAATCCAAGGAACAGAGACGATCGAGGAGTTATTTGGAGACGAAACGAGCATGTTTGTATCGGAATCACATAGTTCGTAATTTGTTAAGCACCCATGGAAGGCTCGCAGCACCCGAATGTTCTCAGACCTACGAAAATGTGCGGAATTTTGGGGTTTTATATCCGCAGATACCAATAAAAGCCCCGAAAATATTTATGCATCCACCCAATAAGCTGTTGGTGTGTCGACACTGTTTGGGAGTGTGGACCAGCTAGTTTTCTGCATTTGAAAACTAAGTTGGCACTAATTTCTCAAAATCAGCAAAATATCGGCTATAAGCTAAAAACACTCTTCGAGAGAAAGAAAACATTTTTTTTTTTAAAGAAGATAGACATTTTTAAGTAGGAAAGCCAAGTCTCTCTATTACAAAAATGGGAGACTGTGGTAAAAGGACGAAGACGAACACAGATGAGACGACGACGAGGCAAACTTAGCTGACGAGGTTTATTAATTTCACCGAACATTCAGTAGCACACACACGGGCAACAAACGACTTCATTACATTTTGGGCGCTTCTTTTTGCGTGGCGTGTTGAAGAACGTAGGCTCCGTACACACAATTATCCACCCATGTTAGTTTTCCCCTCTACAAAAGCCCGACCGTTGTCTCTCCGCAATGTTAATAAGAAAAACGTAATCACGAGGAACACCGCGAACCTCTCTTCTCTGGTTGACGCCAGCGCATAAGGCGACCGCACAAAAGAAACCAAGCGTAAGAAATCACCCACAAAACAAAATAAAAATAAAGCAGGGCTTCTTTCATACAGGTGTAGGTAGCCTCCGAGATGGGCCCGAAAATGGGCCTCGCAAAGACGTGTCCTCTCCTCTGCACCAATGGTGATTACCAAAGTAATTACCGAGTTTCCTGGCCACTAATTTGGATAATGAGCCGTGCCCGAGGAACCAAAATGCGCTCAGCAAAAAAAAAAAAAAAAAAAAACATAACAAAAAACGCTTGCGCATTTTCAATGATGAAACGCCTTCTTCGCGTCGCGTCCGGGCGAACGCCAAGAGGAAGAGCCCGTTACCGCATTGGGTGCGCGAAAAGGACTCCCCGCTGCGACCTCCGTCTCCTCGGGGGTTATTGCCGCGGCGCGCGCACGCGGCGCGTGCACGCCACCCGTACGTGTCCCCGCAGAGATGTGCTGCTTTCCTTTCGCAGCCTGCAGCGAAGCAGAACGAGTCGGTTGTCAGGGAACGGGGGGAGGGGGGGGGGGGGGGGGGGGTTGGTGGCAATGGAACATGTAGGAGACAAGGCCTACCCAGCTTGAAGTCAGCGTCGCTCCCGTCGCTCTCGTCGAGCTTCCGCGTGGTTGCCGCACGGGGCCGCGGGATCCACAAACGATGACGTCATCCACAGGCCTTTCAGGTGGTGTTGGTAGTTGGCGGGAGACTGCCGCAGGGTGCACAGGGCGCACTCCGAGCGACGCGTGCTGCTGGCACAGGTGGTTTTACTGCGAAGGCCCGCTTCGGGAAGGCGCACTCGCCGCTTCTCTACCGATCGCGCTGTTTCCGGAAGGAGCGCGCCGCGCAATCGTTATTCATCACCGCCGCATTCTGTATACTGCTCGGCCGTGTCGACGAAGGGGGCCGAGATTAGTTCCGAGCAAAGATAGACTGCCTACGCGACATAACAAACACGAGGTCGTTTTTGCTTTGTGTGCACGAGTGTCTTTCTTGTTTTCCGGTCTGCAGCGAAGCGGTGAGTGCACGTGCTCAAATGTCTACGATAAAGAGAACAACAACAGCCTGTCCGGCAGAATTTACGCGCAGATACCCACCCACAGGATGCATTCACGTGCGGTCATGAGCATGAGCTGTGGGCAAATCTAGATAAATCGCAGAACCCGGGGATCCTGGGTCCAATCCCCACCCCTGCCCGTTTCGATCTGGATGAGCATCGTACCTCGTGCACTGGCGCATGTGATGCTACTTGCAAGACAAACGCAAGCACATCGAAGGGCTTTAGTCCAGTCAGATAAAGGGGCATCGGGGGCCCAGTGCAATAAAGAAAAAAAAAAGGTCGGTGGCCGAGTTAGAGTGTACTCTAGCCGAGTGGGCTAGAGCACACCAGCTCGGAGCACGCGGAGCGAAAGCTCGCGCTGTATAACCCAGGCATCCTTCGTTCAATCCCCACCCCTGCCCGTTTCGATCTGGATGAGCATCGTACCGGCGTGCGGTCGTGTATCACTACTACGTGGTGCACGTTAAAGACCCCAGGCTAGCGGTTGTACCGCACTGGCTAAATTTCTCATCTACAGCTGAGAGACAACTCGCCCGTTGAGGCAGACTAAGCTCAGACTGTATAAACACACCCACAACACAATTTTATGTTTTAAATTCTAGATAAATCAATTTATCGCTGGCCCAGACCAGCCTATACTCTGTTCACCCTTAGACTGCAGCTAAAGGTACAAGCGCGATCTAGCTCGCGCTTTTGGATATGAGACGTGGATTTCTAGCGTGAGTGCTCGTTGTGCGGAAGAACGGTTCAAAACAGCGATCTCGAGCTTTCGTGCTTGATGCATTGGTTGCAGCTCACCTTAAGGATGCCCCGAGGAGGTTTCTAAAATTGCCTAAATATGGCGATAACTCACTCTGCTGGCTTTAAGCATCCTAGAGATCACTAAATCATGATCATACGCGGCCGATTTCCCCATTTAAAAAGCAATCAAAGATCGCAACACGCCGGGGTCATCTCCGGCGATGCAAGGAGCATGTTCCGAAACCAGGACCACTGTCAGCCAATAGCGAGCGAAGGATCCTCGCGCCTCCGACCGGTGGAACCGCGGAGTGATATCTCGAATGCTGTCCATTCAGCCCGGACTACGATTCAACCCAGCGAGCGCGCGCTCGAGCGCTCGTGAGCTGACGACCAAACACATCAGTCCCGCGGAAAAAAGAAAAAAATCACAGTGCGTTGTTTTTGAGACGATTACTGCAGTGTAATGTTCTCTCTACATACATACATAAATACATGCATGTATGCATGTGTGTATGTATGCATGCATGCATTCATTCATGTATATATGTATGTATGTATGTATGTATGTGTGCATGTATGAGTCACGCCCTGTGTTTCTTGAGCTGTCAGTGATGACAGGTCGCAACTTTTTCTTCTTAATCCGCAGAAAGGTGTCAAATAGCCAACGAAGTCCACAAACAAAACACTTACACGACTTTCCAATTTGATTTGCTGGAAAAAGGACACGACATAAAAGGAAGCGGACAGCGCCGAACAACCTTCTTTGTCGATTTGGGACGAAAAGGCTGCCCGCTAAGTTTTCCATCTTTACTCGCCTTTCGTTTTTCTTGACTGAGATAACTGCCTCCCAGCTCTCTCTCTCTCTTTTTCTTTTTCTTCATTTAATTCGTTTTCATTGATACGAAAAAAGTGCTTTCCTTAATGCTTTCCACTTTGGGTCTCGAGAGTTGTTTACACCGACCTAAGTGCTAGCGAGCGCCGACACGACGTCGAAGAACAATAAGGGCGACGAAATCAGCGCAGAAAGTTCGGATCCTTCCACGCCCATTACGAAAGACTGTACGGCAACGCGAAAATCGGTGCTGGCGCACATCACTACGGATGATTCGACTTTTATTGGATATATTTTTGAAGCGCAAAGGCATTGGCACTTAAAACTTTCCCCGGCTGGTTTGGCCACGTCCATGTTTGAGACAAATTGGGGGGCTCTTTAGCGAAGCCTATTATGGGCGAACTTGACGGACGCTCGCTTTTTTTACTTCCTTTCGTAGAAGAAAAAAAAAAAGTTTTCTTTTCTCTCTTGCTAAGCTGACATAATTCACATTTAGTTGCCTGATGTATTTTAGTTGAAGTTCGAACCCAAAAGGTTCTGCAGCGCAAGCTGTGGAATTTCCTGGGTTCGATCCCCCCCCCCCCCCCCCAACCCCCCCCACCCCACACACACACACATTTTGGAAACATGTACCCCAGAAGGGGTACATGTTTCCAAAATGTCTGCCGGGCGGGATCCGGCCAACTCGTCGAAAGCCAACTCGTCGACGGCCAACTCGTCGACGGCCCATTCATCGAATAGCATTCGTATTAAGAAATTCGCGCCACTCTTCAAGATAAAGACTGGATGAACAACACCTGCGAAGGATGAAGTACCGGGTTCCAGAAGCTCGTCGGCCACGCCCATCCAAGCGTCTTGAGGCTGATTGAATGCCTACAGCAAAATCAGGCGCTCGTTGCCACGGCATTGACACAACCCCGGAGAAATGAGCCCACAGTAAAGCGGGTGCGAAAAACCACTCTGCGCCTGCAGAATCGTTTTAGAAATATTTGCGAGGGCTTGCATGTACATCGGGATATACCAAGACTGCCGGAGCTAGTAGGGGACTGCATTCGCTCCTAACCAATCGATAAATAAACTTGTTTGTATTAAAATCAACAAACCATGCGCCTGTCAGATTTAATTTATCGTTGCCTTTTTGTGTCGCACGCATGCACCCAAGTTGTCCGCACTCGTGTTAAGACCAACATGAAATTTTCTCGTGGTGAGCTTTTGTCCGGGTCTGTGAAAAAATGGGTGAGCTTTTGTCCGGGTCTGTGAAAAACATCGAATAGGGCAATTCGTATTAGGGCAATTCGTCGAAGGGCAACTTGTCGAAAGGGAGAATTGGTCGAAGGGTGATTCGTCGAATGGGTTGAGTTTTAGTTTTAAAGTTCTAAAGTTTTATTTGTGTTTGGACTAGGGTCGGCTCCCTTGTTAAGTTACAAGATTGAAAGAAAAATTACGAGAAGGCAAAGACAGGAGAGAACCTTTAGACAAGTTGAAAAATGTGTCATCTCAGGATCGTCCCTTTGTTACCTTTTTTTATTACTTATTTTGTAATGAGCCGCTGCAGACTGTCGCCACGAATGGCGTGAACGGGTGGGCCAGGTGGGTCGACAATTTTGTAATGAGCCGCCGCAAACTGTCGCCGCGAAGCGGCGTCAACTGATGGGCCGGGTAGGTTAGCACGCGCCCCAGTGATACAAGAGCGACGTAGTGACCCTGCCCCACTGCACCGTGAAAGTGGCAAAAGCGGTTAAGTTGTTACCTTCGACAAGAAAGAGCAGACTGGAGGTCCGTTTTTTTAAGAAGAGCGCCAATTGTACACATTTTTTTTTACGAAAGAGTTACACATGAAAAACAGAACACGGATTATTATAGGGCAATACTTGCTTTAAAAATTAAACAAAAAAATTATATATTTGGCTTTAAAAAAGCGGCGACCAGTTGGCCTCTTCGACGAGTTTTCCTTCGACGAGTTGCCCTATGACGAATGGGCCTATTCGACGAATGGGCCGCCGACGAGTTGGCCGTGGACGAGTTGGCTTTCGACGAGTTGGCCTAGACCCCTGCCGGGCGGAATACATTTTGTGTTTTTGGCACTCTTATTCGAAATTGAGTCCGACGTCATCGGAGAGGAGATACATGGTCTTCCACATGACGTCAGGTCTACATTTTGTGGCTTATCGATAGGATTCCGTGTTTCCGGAATTTATTTTTCGTAAGATTCGGAGGATGATTTCCGAAGTTTATTTTTTCCTAAATATTCGAGGTTTATTGGAGTTTATTTTTTGCGTAGACTGCAGATTCTCCAAAATTTTAAGATTAATTTTACTGTTTTCAATTTTCCCGTAGTAAAAAAAAAAGAAGATTATTGTCTGGACACAACCGTACACTGAAAATAACATATATATACTAAGAAAATTTAAGTGGCCTCTCCTAAGGACCACCAACCCTGCGCTCTCACGCAATTTATTTGTACAATGCCGACTTTCTTGCTTTTTATTCTGCCATCGTGACCTCGAAATTCTTAGTTTTTCGGATAAATACGAATTAACAAAAAGTTTACCGGCGAGTGTTTTTCGGAGTTCTTCGGATTTATTCGAAAACATGGAACCCTACTTATTTACCACGCGTCACAACTTGTTGTAATGCGCGAACAAGTCATTGAATCGTCTTAACCACGTTAGGTCCGCTCTTGGTGCGCGCTCACGAAAACTCAATAAGCGGTGCCGTAAAAGTCCCGTTGCGAGCGATGGGGCAGAAGTGTACAAATTGCTGCGAATACGAAAGTATGGGAAATAATTTACAGAATAACTAAAACTCCAAGTAACGTAAGTAGCTTATACTCAATATGACGCTTTTCTAGAGGCTCTGCGAATTTACATTTAAATGCAATTTTATTATTTTGTTAAAAATAGTTTGGAAAATATATTAAGAAGTTCATTTCCTGTACTTTACGTTTTTCCGGTCTGCTTTTATTGCTCCCACGGGTATGTTTTTAATATCCGGTGCTCGACGCTTTGGGAGAAGATATGCATTCTAAGAAAGTTTCTACCTGATGCGTCCGGTTCCTGAGTTTTTTGCAGGAGCATTAGTTGTATAAGCGAATAGAGGTTTTGGTTGATTGATTGCTTGATTTTAATATACATGTATTTGCATCAGACTAGATACATCATGATGTGGTCCACTGGACGTTTGCCTGCGATAGGACATGCACTGACATTACTTGCACAGTTGTAAGCGAAAAAGGCTCAAGGTACCCCTAAGCATTTCCTATGAGTTGTAAATGCGAAAGCATGAATGTCGTTCTTGCGCGCGGCATCGTGAAGTGGCCGTGCCGCGCTCCTGTTTGCCAGATGCGTTGTTTCAGTATTTCGAGCGACATGCTTGAGCGTTAACTAAATAACAATACTGTGTTGTATCTATGTTTGTACAGACGGAAGTTCGTCAGCCTTAATGGTCGTCTGTGTCTCACCTGTAGATGAGAAATTTAGCCGGTGTACACTCTCAAGAAAAAAGGGTGTAAAAGGGTGTATCGTTACACCCTTTGTCCCATATAATACACCCCAAAACTTTAATTCGACGTACACCGACCTACAGTCGAACAGACGACTCAAACCTTTACGAGGGGCTTGATAGCCGTGTGGTACAACTTATTAAAATAGCTAATGTACGTTTTACTGCACTACAAAAAAAAAAAAAAAATGATCAGTGTTTTCTTGGCCCTACTGTAAAAACTTGGTGTTTTCTTGATGTGGTCTTTGATACGTACTTTAGCTATTTAAAAAGTTATATCGCACCATTATAGAGCCCCTCGGAAAATTTGGGGCCGTCTGTTCGACTATAGGGCTCTGTACGTCGAAATGAAGTTTGGGGGTGTATTATATGGGAAAAAAGGGTGTAAAGTGATACCCTTTTACACCTTTTTTTCTTGAGAGTGTAGTACAACTGGCAGCCTGGGGTCTTTATCGTGCACCACCCAGTAGTGATACACGACCGCACGCCGGTACGATGCTCATCCAAATCGATACGGGCAGGGGTTGGGATTGAACCCTGAATCCATGGGCATAGCCTCCTTTATTCTAGAAAGCCTGTCGATTCCCCGACGGAGACATTGAACGCGCGGCCGCCGGAAAAAGGCGAGGAGCAGCGGCGAACGGTTGGTTCCCCAAACGGTAGCGCAGAGCCACTTCTAGGGTAACCCTTCAGCCAGTGCCAAGAACACGCGCGGTGTCCACTCCGCGAGAGAACAATAGACCGCAACGGACAAAAAAAGAAAGTAGACTACCGGCGCGTAGAGAAACTGGAGAGGGGCGGCATAGAAGAGGGTCGACTCAAAATGTTCTCCTTTCATGAAAAAAAAAAAACAACCAAAGAGCGCGTACGTGCTTTCGGGTTTTACCGTTGGGGCCTTGGTTGGCGCTGCCAGAGAGAGCCCCTGCGCGCGCCCTCTTCTCATGACCTCTTTTCCCCTTTACAGCGGCCACGTTCTTTCGCGATTTGACAGGGTGTCTATGCCCTGGGTTGTGCAGCGCGAGCTTTCGCACGTACTCCGAGCTGAAGTGCGCTAACCCACTCGGCCACCGATCCCCCTGTTTTAACTATGGTTATGCAGAGTATTTCACCAACGACTGAGAATACTTAAAAGAAAGGCATTCGAAATAACGACTATGATTCCTTTATTAATGTTTGAAGTTTGATCGTCTAAAGAGACGAGGCCTCTACACCTGGGATTGTTTATTGTTAAAGTTAACGGGAAATCATGCGTATGGGGTCCCCAGTAACGACATTGTTGCTTCTCTCCCGGAATCGCGCCGTTCTTGAGGAAGGACAGGAGGAGAGGAGGGTGCTATATAATGTTATAGTCTAATCTACCGTCCCTCCGGAAGTTGTGAAACACTCTAGTCATTAGACGCACCCGCCCGAGATACTGGTCCGCTTATCTGTATCTATCCTTTCCTGTCCACCACGGAGCCTAGTTTTAATTAGAGCTGAGGCCTCGATGCCGCGTTCCACATTCCAGCGGACCGCGTCGATACATCGAAACCGCCGCAAAAGACACATTTTTGGCCGGACCGAGAGCCGCAGCCCGGCGCGACCGTTGGAGGAGTTTCGTTTAAAACGGGGCTTGTGTCAGCCGGCCGACCGTCTCGCGTATTTCTGGAATGAGAGTTAGCGCTGGTGTGTCTGGTTCTGCGTCCAGTGGAGAGCAGCCTATCGCTGTTTTGGTGCATTCGTGGCAGATGCCGTCGAAATGAGGGCTGCGCAGCTCCCTGCGCAAAAGCCGAATCCGGGGTCTCTGGGAGAGCGGCTGGCCAGTGTCGTCTGCTTTTTGGTCGGGCGCTGCGGACGACACTGATGACCGTCCGAAAAAGTTTTATGGAAGTGGTTTTTGGAGATCGACGTTTGTCTCTTGTTAGGAGGACAACGTGGGGAATTCCAACTGGCATAGATGGTTTAAGGGTTGAGTTTCCCGTGTCTTTGGGCTCGTGTTCTTCTTGTGTCATTGCTACTTTTTGTGTTTTCATTTTTTTTCTGAGCCATGGGCAGCCAGAGACTTCTGTGAGCCCCTGAGGCACGTGCTGCGATCCCCGCCATCATCGTTATAAAATCAACCATTAGTATTAGATGGATTTTTGGTTTGTTATATACGATGCCGAATGTCTTAAAAACGCAACCGCGTGTAACCCCCCCCCCCCCCCCCCCCCTTTTCCCATAAAAAAGAAAAAGCGCCTGAGATTATTCCTTGAAGTACCTTGCGAACGCTGTCGGGACAGCCTGTGGCCCCACGGCAAACACCTAGCGGCAGTTGCAGGGTTTGCCTTCGCGTTGTTAAACACGATTGCCTCCTTTGCCTCCTTCCGAATAAGAACGTTGGCCGTTCTAAACTTTATCGTGGAGGCCGTCCTAAACCACACCTCTTTGTTTACATTTGTAACATCAGCATACTTGGTTGAAAGTAAAGGCGCATCAGGTAACCCCATAAATATATTAAAAAATATATATCTCTTTATAAAGCTTCATCAACGACCTTGAGCAATTTCGAACGTGTGTGTGTGTGTGTCAGGCGCGTAGCCAGGGGGGGGGGGGGCTATGGGGCCCGCCCCTCCCCCCCGACATTTTCCATTTTGCTGGGGCCTCCTCTCCCCTCTCTCCCCATACAGCATTTTGTCATGGGCACCCCCCCCCCCCCCCGAATCAAAATCCTGGTTCGAAATTTCTCAAGGTCTTTGATGAAGCCTCATATATATATTGTTCCAGGCGGGGTTTAGGCCGCACGTCCGGAGGCTTCCTGGCTCGAGACGACGACCATTCCCCGAAGTGAAGAACCCAGGGGTCCAGCGGAGGTGGGAGAATTGGTAACGTAACGAACGGTTTAATTACATGGTTGCGATACAGTCGTCAAATCCGAGAGAACAACTGGAGCCGCCTCACGCCCCGCCTTATATAGGGTCCGTTTTCTCCCTCACTCTCCGCCAGGGCAGCAGGTGCGACCGCCAAGTGCGTTGTAGCAAGGTCCGCCGCGTCGTAGCCAGAAGTGCGTCGTAGCCATGGTTCTCCGCAGTTAGGCCAGGCCTCTCTCCCCTTCCGGAGCGCACGAACCCACACGCACACACACACACGTCCCGTTGACGTCACGGACGCGTTGAGACTCGTTTCGGGCAGACCACGACAGGTGGGCGACGGTCTTGAACACGTCGGGACTCGTTTCCGCAGCGTTGAAACTCGGAAGAAGGTCGCCGAAGGTTCCATTCTTAACAGCCCCTCCGGGGCCAGGGAAACCTCGAATGGCCGGTGGTACAATCGCTGGCCTGAAGAGGTGGGCTTGGAGTAGGCCTTGAGAAGACGCTGCAAGCACCAAACAAACTCCCAAACCTCTCACAACGGAGGCATCAGCGGAAACGTCCCCCACAACACCACGCCACACCGCAGTCAAACGCTCGGAATTCGCCAAAGACCCGCCAGACTGGATTACGGATTACCAAAATTTGGTACAATTCCGGGTATCGAGACCCCCTGTCGCCAAAAAAACTCATTTTTCCAACGAGGTCACTAAGAACAAAATACAAAAGACAAAAACTCTTCGCAATTTGTGAGGTCGTTTTTGGGTTTTAGCGAAGTGCCCCCACTTAGATCCTCATTCCCGTGGATGACGAAGACCTCTGAGATCATCCCTACTGTTTTTCGTGATGTCAGAAAAATCTGCTCAACCCATCGGCATTGCCGTTAAATTTGCCTTTCCTTTTTCTTACGCTGAAGCCATAGTGATCGATTTTCACGTGATTTCTAGACGTGAAAATGCGGTCCTTATAGCGCCGATAAAACAATCCGCCTTTTTCATGCCCCGTCACATTGGTCCTAGCAATCTCCTGAGCTGTACCGCGAAACCCTGACACACTAGGGTCGCTCTTCTGCTCGACTGTCAAAGACACTCTGTCTACTCGTAACTGACGATCCAAATTACGTGACGTCGGAGCTACGTGAGATCCTTTAATGATCCCGTCTTCCTCCGCCTTTTCCGCGGGCTCGTTGGGACGGCGTACGCTTTCTAGCGCTGCGAGGTCAGGCTGTTCTACAACCTGGTCCCTCTCATCCCGGTTTTCTGCCTCCAACTCTGGGAGTGCTTGCTCCCCGTCAGCTGCCTCTGGCTCTGGATCACTCGTCAACAAAGGGGCGACCTGACGCGATTTGGACCTCGTACGCGACTGAACTAGCCCTTCTCCCAGTTGTTGACCCCTTTCGCGCAGCAGGAAATCTGACCGGTTAGAAAACAAATAAGGATACTCCAACGGGACTGTTTGCGAGACAGCCGCCTCTGTCACTAGCTCTCCGAACGGGCCAGTTATCCTTACTGTCGCCATAGGCAGACAGACACTGTGCTTTTCAAGCATCTGCTTGATCCAAACTACCTTTCCAGTAAAATCGGATGGCGGTATACATACGACGGATGAACAACGTCCATCGTCGCTGCACTGTCACGAAGCACCCTGCACGGCTTTCCGTTTACCTGGAGCTCGTGAAGATAGGGACGAAGAAGCTTCAGGTCCTTGTCACTAACGTTCACGTACGAGAACACAACCCGCGGTTTCTTACATCTGGCCGCTGTGTGTCCCGGCTCCTGACAGTTGTAGCACAGGAACGGCTTCCTTGCCTCGAACTGCCCTGTTGGGCTTTTCCGCGCCTCGTCTCCGTTCGAGTGTTCTGCGCTCTTTTCTGGGACCTTTTGTCCTGCTTCGGGCTTCTCGGGCCCGTTTTCTCGCGAGCCGTTCCCCTGTCGGAAGGTCTTGCGCTGATCGCTCCGGCCGGGTTCGCTTTCCTCTCCGCTCAGCTTTCTACGCGTTGCGTACTCTTCGGCTAGCTCAGCGGCCCTTTCGACAGAGTCGACTCCCACCCTATCCTGCACCCAGAGCTTGACTGACTGCGGAATGCTACGAAAGAACTGTTCGAGGCACACACACTCGACTACCTTGTCTCGGCTTTCGTACACTTCCTCGCTCTTCAACCATTCTATCAGGTTGGTTTTAAGCCCGTACGCGAATTCCGAGTAGCCCTCGCTGCTCTTTTTGGATGCGTTTCTAAACCTTTGACGGAACGCCTCGGCAGAAAGGCGGTACCGCTTCAAAAGGCTGGACTTCACCTTGTCGTAGTCGTCCGCGTCTCCAGCATTAAGGCGCGCGACAACCTCTGCAGCCTCACAGGGCAACAGAGTCAAAAGCCGTTGCGGCCACGTTTCTGGGGCGAAGCTCAACTTCTCACATGTCCTCTCAAAGTTAACTAAGAATAGGCCCACGTCTTCCCCAACTTTAAACGGCTGCATGAGCTTCTTCATTTGATACGACTCGGTCTCACTTGCTCGTACCGGAGCCCCAACTCTACTGTTCTGCGAGTTTAATCGCTGTTGTTCAATTTCGAGCTCCAGCCTTTTCAGCGCTCGCTCCTGGTCCCGTTCCTCTCTCGCTGCAGCCCGCTCTCGTTCCTCTCTCGCTGCAGCCTGTTCCTCTTTCGCTGCAGCCTGTTCCTCTCTCGCCGCAGCCTGCTCTTGTTCCTCTCTCGCTGCAGCCTGCTCCTGCTCTCGTTCTCGTTCCTCTCTCGCTGCAGCCTGCTCTCGTTCTCGTTCCTCTCTAGCTGCAGCTTCGCTCTTAGCGTTCTGAAGCAGTTCCCACGCAATTTTAATTCCCTCTGCTTCCGCGCTCTCTGAAATCGCTTTACTGATCTCAGATTTCTTCATCTTTTGCTCCACCTCCACACCCAATTCTTCACATAAACAGAGTAAATCTGTTCTCAGTAACCTCATTAGATCCATGATCGCTGCTTTTTAGCTTTGGCTTTGTTCTAAAACTTGTCGCGAGGTTATACCAAAACCTAGCACACGAGTCAAACACTAAGGATTCCCAGCAGTTCAAAATTAATTACCCATAATCTGAAGCCTGGCGAATCTCAAAGCAAAGTCCAAACGCTCACCCACAGATGTAGCACGATGTCGAATGGTCCGATCCCAACCGCTGCCAACCAGTTGTTCGAGGCGGGGTTTAGGCCGCACGTCCGGAGGCTTCCTGGCTCGAGACGACGACCATTCCCCGAAGTGAAGAACCCAGGGGTCCAGTGGAGGTGGGAGAATTGGTAACGTAACGAACGGTTTAATTACATGGTTGCGATACAGTCGTCAAATCCGAGAGAACAACTGGAGCCGCCTCACGCCCCGCCTTATATAGGGTCCGTTTTCTCCCTCACTCTCCGCCAGGGCAGCAGGTGCGACCGCCAAGTGCGTTGTAGCAAGGTCCGCCGCGTCGTAGCCAGAAGTGCGTCGTAGCCATGGTTCTCCGCAGTTAGGCCAGGCCTCTCTCCCCTTCCGGAGCGCACCAACCCACACGCACACACACACACGTCCCGTTGACGTCACGGACGCGTTGAGACTCGTTTCGGGCAGACCACGACAGGTGGGCGACGGTCTTGAACACGTCGGGACTCGTTTCCGCAGCGTTGAAACTCGGAAGAAGGTCGCCGAAGGTTCCATTCTTAACAATATATATATATATATATATATATATATATATATATATATATATATATATATATATATATATATATATATATATATATATATATATATAGAGAGAGAGAGAGAGAGAGAGAGAGATAAATACCGGGTGATCTTTTTATTCGAAACAGATTAAAAAAAAAAAGAAAAAAATGTCTTTACTGCTTTGTGAATGCCGTTTTCACTATATGCGTCTTGAGCCCGGCGGACACTCGAGGGGCGAACGACCGTCACAATTTTTCGAGTAATTAACTAAATTCGTTAATATACTTTTTAATTAGTGAAAATAGACTTATGGTTCCAATTAGAAATTTGCTGAGCGTCGTAGAAAACCCCTAAATCAGTAATTTTTGGAAATATTTTGAGCGCGTGAGAAGCGCAGTAGTGCGCTAAAACTACCACTCGTGGAGCAGATACAAGGCTGGGTCTAGATAGAGACGGAAAAATCGCGCGGGCTCACACCGCAACCGCTAGCCTTGTATCAACTCCACGAGTGGTAACATTAGTGCACTACTACGCTTTTCACGCGCTCAAAGTCTTTCTGAAAATGACTGATTTAGTGGGTTTCGATGACGCTCAGCAAGTTTCTAATTGGAACCATATGTCTATTCTCACTAATTAAAAAGTCAATTAACGAATTCTAGTTAATTACTCACCAGACTGTGACGGTTGTTTGCCCCTCAAATGCCCGCCGAGCTCGAGAAGCATATAGTACGGCATTAACGTAGCAGTAAATACGCCTTTTATACAAATTTGTTTCGAATAAAAAAATATCACCCGGTATATGTTTAGAGACTGGCGGTTTGCTCTGGCGTCCATTTCAACGATTAAATTAGTCTCCTAATGCACGACACGGTGTATTTCGAACATAAATATGCCGAAGCCGACAGCAGGGGTGACTACAGTATTACTAATGTTTATCGATATCTACTGAGCGAAACAATATAATAGAAGCCGCGTTTGATTCATTATGTGCGTGCACAGACCGGTGAATACAGTCCCCCAACACACACACGCAAAAATACACACACGCGTAGACACACGAACACGCTCACGAGCACGCACACACGCACGCACAGGCAGACATGGAAACAAACAAAGAAAAGGTGGCGAGTGTTTTATATCGAAAACCCAAATCGGCGTTTCGCGTGTCGAGTTTTCCGTTCTGTAAGTTCGTGTTTCCGGTTTTGCTACCGGGTATTGCTGGTTTGCTACTTCTCCCCGTTCACGACCATCGTTTCAGCAGCAGCATGAATGAGAAAGTACGTGCACCGAAACCATGCCTCGTGGACCGATTTTGCTTCTGGAAACCTCGTCCCCCAGACTCCTTTCCCTCTGTGCACTGCAGGCTCGGACACGGCGTACGCCGCGCTTTCGGCTGAAATCGAGTCACGTCAGGATTTAGCTGCGCTAAAACCAGTTCCGCAACTCGGAATACCGCGATGTTTCGACCAGGTTCCAATGAGACCCTAGCGCTCCTCCCCTATACTTTCTCGATTACCACTGCTTCGCTGTGCGGACACCTTCCTGTTGTGCCCAACTTCACCAAAAACCGGAGCCGTAAACAAAATTAATCTTTCTACGTTGTTCGCGGGTCCGGAAGCCTCTTTTATGGACGTGCAGCTTATAGAGGTTTAGTGTTTTTGTCGGAGGTTTGGTTGATGTATCTGTTTCCCAAGCAGCTCGCCTTATACCGCGTTGTACGCATTTGATTTATATGTACACACGGCACAGCAATTTCTTGTTGTATGTTCTATTTTAAGAGTTCGTATAACGCGGTCTAAAAAAAAAAAAAAACGTTTTGCGCGTTTATATTTTTGCGTTGCACGCGCAACAAACAAGCATTCCCATGTGCGGCAATTGTACAGCGAATAATTAGATGCGGGATCTGCATTGGGACATTGGCACCGACCGTTTGCATGCTCAATTTCCTACCGCGGATCGCATTTTTGGGTCCAAATGATCCTTGGGATTCATCCCCTTAGCGTAGCTACTTCCGTTGAGTTCAGTGATTGTCTCTCTGACTGCCAGTCACTGAGAGTGAGGCCTATATAGACAGGGTGTTTAATTTTATTTCCAGCTGATAAAAAAAAAGGGGTAAAAGGTACATGAATGCCGTTTTCACTACGTATTTATCAGGTTCGGCAGATATTATATGAGGAAATAAATTTCGCAGTAAGTTGGCTAATTAACTAAAATCTGCTACTAATTACCCTTTTTATTGTTATTTTTTTTGTAAAAGTTATTTGCTGTTATTATTGAAGTTGCAATTTAAGTATTGACAGCAGTTTGCGATTGGAGGCTAAACCAATTTAAACAGTTTTAGAAATGCCAACGGACTTCGAGATAATCATCGATCAGTTTTCGCCTTTTTGTCAGATGATTTCGTAACTGACGGCAAAAATTTCGCCGGAACTTCCACGCATAATGACGCGCGGAAGAGTTATATGTGCTCGTTTGGGGCACTTCGTCATTATCTCCGCAGCAAGACGTCGCTGTATCCAGGAGACGCTGACGAGATAATGACAAGGCGGGCGAAACGACTATACGTCCCACTTCTATATGCATAATTGTGAACGCATGTTCTGGCGCTTTTTCTGCGTCGTCTAAGTTCGGTATCAGGCGGCGAAGAAAAGATAAAAAAAAACGACAACTGACCGACGGTTATCTGGAAGGCTGTCGGCATTTCGAAACTCGTTTAAATTAGTTGCGCCCCCAATCCCAACTGCGCTCAATACTGCCATTGCAACATGAGCCACACTACCATTAATTAGGAAGGTTAATTAATCTACCGATGTGAGCTAATAGGGAGTTTTAGAATAACGTACGCAATTTTAGCGCACGCTAGCGCTAAATTTAGCGCTTGTATTAGCGCACGCGACGCGAGAGAGTTTTAGAATAGCGTTTCTCCGTCGCGACCAGGGTGTAAGATAGACAGGTGGGGAAACGAGAGCCAAATGAGCGACCGGATTGTGTCCCTTTCGGGTTTCTCTTTTTTTTGTGGCGCCATCTATGTGGAGCACCGCGAACTCTCACTCCAGGTGGGCGACCGGTGGCGACCGGCTAAACCGACGGAGATTTTTTTTCTTCTCGCCGCAGCGCCTTCTGTCGCAAATCGGGGGTACCCGCAAGCAGACGAGTACACAATCCGGTCACGGCATTGCTGTAGGCCTCTATGGGCCGTTTGCCCACCTGTCTATCTTACACCCTGGTCGCGACGCAAAAGCCACAGCATCTCGCGCTTGCGACGCCACCAAGATACAGTCACAATTTTTATTTCACACACGAAATGCTGTAACTTTAGAAAAAAACAAGTTTTTTGGTCCAGAGGATTATTTTAGATTTGTTTAAACATGAGAATGCGACGCGAGCGGTTGACCGGTCGTGTCCGCTTGCGTCGCCTTGGCAAGAGAGGTCTCGTGTACTGACCTTCGCCGAAAAATGTTCGCGCATCACAAGCATCAAGTTGCCGGTGATCGTTGCCAAACCGAGTACGATGTCGTCCCGTATTGAAAATCGCAGTCGCGAGGATGCCGCCGACGTCGCACTCACGACGCCGCCAAAGCAGCCGCCGACATAATCCTGGAAGCCGCCATTTTTTTTAACTCTGCTCGTCTTGGCTTTAGCCAACTTCCCATCACGAATCCTCCTTCGAGAGGCGCAAAGACTCTTTGCGTACGCACGCTATTTCCGAGAAATAGCGCACGCTAAAATAGCGCACGCAAAGCGCAAAACCTGGTTTGCGTTCGGAGCATGCGCAGTGGCGACGACGCTATTCTTTGCGTACGCAAAGCTTTAGCGTGCGCTATTCTAAAACTCCCTAATGAACCGATCTGACCAAGCTTAACTTAAGCCTGGTTCACACATTTGCGCAAATTACGTCCACAGCGAGCGAAACGACACAAACCATCGGGACAACTGCGACTTGCGCTTGCTCCCAGAAGATACTTTTGGATCGGTTGCCATGTTCTGTACGGATAACCGGAGTTGTCCCGGTTACTTGGTCGTTGCTGTCGTTTCGATCGCTTTGAGCGCAACCGACGCAAATGTGTGAACTGACCTTTTACCGCGATGGTTATTCCCACTGCTAATGTCCGTCGAGTTCGATAAAGACGGGTAGCCATGCAATTCTCACTCCTTAGAAAGAGAATCTGTTCGAACTAAAATTTAAACACCCTCTTTATTGCTCAGTCTTGTGCACGTCACTAGAAAAAATATTCAATTAAAATTACTTTTCCTTAAATTATATTCAATTAGATTACTTGGTTACCCGAGAAAAAAAGTAATTAATCGTTACGTGAAAAAAAAAAAAAATAAAGTGACCGTTACTTTTCCGATTACTTCAGATTTTAGAAAGATTTTTTTCTGGCCGTTTGAAAACGGGTTTTTGCTACTGTCTATTAATGGGTTAGGGTCATCGAATTGTAAGCTACTTATCTTCTTAATCTATGGTTTTTGGTAACCCATCGTTCTGTCGGAGACCTAGTTCGAGGATTTCTTGGTGGGAAACTCGTACAGACAGGGGGCGCCATTTAAAAGGGGAGGGAAAAATATTAAAGGGTAGGAGTAATTTTAGTAATTCAAGAAGTGATCAGATTACGAGTAATTTGATTACCTGTAACGCGTACCGTACAAGTCTGATGTATTCCCTGAGTGCTTAAGGAACGTCGGGCGTGAGTTGTTATGTTCACGTTTGCTCCACGATCCCTCACTCGTTGTTTGTATTGGCCGATGCCGCATGTTGTTCTTGGCATACGATCGAAATAAGGAAGCTACTTCCGAGCGTGCGCCTGCGAACGACGATCGACAATGTGGCGGCGTCCCGTGTCCCAATCGCAAGTCAAGAGGGAGGAGCGGCACCTCGCAGGAGAGAAGGGTGAAAAGCGTGTAGCTAGCGCCTATCCGTGTGTGCAGCGAAAACGGACGCGGCCTAGCGGCCAAAACGCGAAACAGAAAATGGGGATTAATTGTACGGCGTTGGAGTTGCGAAGGGACAGTGCAGGTAATGAAGAAATTTCGCTCCATAAACACTATTTGCGCGCGGAACAATTAGCTCGTGGTGTGTGTGTGGGGGTTTTTAATTTTTGTTTTGACGCGTTTTTAATTTTTTTCTCGAAAACAATACCGGGCCATTTTTACGAGTCTGGCTCATTAAATAGATCGCTCGGATGTGTGGTTAGCAGACGTCGCTGGAGAATTTTACGACCAAGTATTTCTGACCGCTGGGAGCTTAACGATTCCATCCTAAAACGCACCTTGCACCAAATAAACCCGTGGCCGTTTACGACCTCCTAGAAACTTGGCACACCGGGCACGATAGAATAATGCGGTAAATCTAAAAAAAAAAAAAATGGCTGGGCGTTTAGAAGGTTGTGTTACTTTTTCTTATTGCAAAGGGAACGTCGTGGCGTCTCATATAATTTTCTATCGATTTTGAGTGGAAGCGTCATCACTCAACTAACCTGCATTATCATCGTCATCATTATCATCGGGTTACAGTGTAATCTGGTCCTCTCAGCGCAATGGCTTTTCGTAATCGCGCTGGGCACGATTATACTTCGGCCACGCGGTCACACTGCAAATACATCGTGCAAAAGACAGTCCGCAAACGTCACCTAATCGTGCACACGTATAAAGCTTTCGAACGTGATTAAGGCGTGTTTGCGCATAATTATGTCATCATGTCTGCAGCGAAATTTTTTTTTTTTGAGCGATGTGCGAGCAGCGTGACAGACGAGGTTTTAACGAAGACTTGTAAACTTCTTTCTTTCGATCATATATAATTTTTTTTTTTTTTTTTTTACGATAAGACGGAATAGCGGTTTTCTAATTGTTACCGGGAATCTTCGAGTGTTTTACCCCTTTTTGCGCTGTCGGTTGTAAAACAAGCTTACAAGTTGCCTCGCACCTTAGCGAGTAATTGTAGCCGTCGGAAGTGAGCACATTGTGGTCAATATGACTCACGAAGAGACAGAAAGCGAACATTGATACTATAAAGGGTCCGAAATCTGATTGCGGGAGGGAGGAAGCAACTGCGTAGAAAAGGGCCAGTCTATACGAGAGTAGCTCATTCCCAGCTAAATTTGGCGTATTCTGCGAAAACAAAAGGAGAAAAAAAAAAGTGATGCTATTGCTGGCTTAAATTTTGGCAATTTCAATTCATGGATAGGAAATGATGGGCCTTCGTTTCCCTGAGCACATAGACTTACGCACAATATTTTTTTTTTTAAACCAAAACAACATAAACACGGGGAGCATACAAAAACCAACAGGGATATGACTTCCGAATTTCCAATACAAATCTTACGGGAATGCGCTCAACACTTTACGGGATAACGGGTAGTGCGAAACAGTTTTTGCTTTTGTTTAAATCTTATTTCCTTTCTTTCTGCCAAATCAGCCTTCTTTACTTTTTGTTACTTTTATTTCTTCGATGAAAATTTATTCCGATAAAAACAATGACACCAGAAGAACGAAGCAATGTGAACCCATCAGTGGAAATGGCGTTAGAGGCGTTCCTCTCTGGCTTGGAAGTTCGTAGAAGAAAAGAAAAAGAAAATAGAAAGTTGTATTATTTGTTTTATTGAAGTTTAGCCATCGAGAAGTTAGTCGACCTTATGATGGCGTCTGGTTTTCAGCGCTGCAGATGGGTAATTTTGCTAGTGGTGCATTTAGCGTGCGTCGCGCCGTTGTGATTCCGTAGCAGAGCTGCACGCCGCTACGATTCTCAAGGAAAATGTCGAACTTTATACAAAATTCAAAAGGTCCGCGATTTCGTCTTTGACACCTGAAAGAAGTCAGTCACACCAGTATTACAGCTGACACCGCCTAGGTCAGATGGGTGTACTTGGAGGCGTAAGTGTTCTTATGTGGGAATGTTGCTCGGTGTATCGATGCAATTTGAAACATGCTCGTACTCGCGATTATTTGCACACCCTTGGAGCTGACTGGCCCGGTAGTCAGGAAGTCGAATTTCGGTCGGTACAGTTTTCAACACTGACGAAGTAAAAAAATTGATCGTGCTCATACTAATGAGAGGGTATCCCTTATGCAGACTTGTATGGTACTCGCTTGACGGTACCATGCTGTGTATGGTACCGTCAACAGTCAGACGACTCAACCGAAGAACGCCCCACACAAAGTCCGCAACTCGAAACCTTTAGTCAGGTTGCAGAATATTACCGATCTGGGCGAAGGACATATCCACCTCCACACAAAGACTTAAACAGACGCGAAGCTACCGAATGGAGGCACATACAAACCCAGACTATTCCAAATCTACACCACCTTCACTTCTTCTTCCCTGGCAGCTATTGAGGCACACGCCCCGGCCGCAATTCCACGACCCCCGCACTCTATCACTGTACCTGGGCCTGTCCGACTCCACTCGGAGAAGGGATCCGACCCATACCAAATCCTTCCACATGCTCCTGGGAGACTGCCCAGGAGGGCAGTCTCCCAGGAGCAACAGCGAGAGCAACAGCGAGAGCTGATCGCTCGGGCCAGAAAAATAGCGGTAGCCTGCGGGGCCCTGGACGTGGGGACCTGAACCTAGGAGGGGGAGGGGGGGGGGGGGGGGGGGGGGGAAGACGCCCACAAATCAGAAACAATTAAAAGTTTTTACCACCACCACCACTACCATGGTACTAATTGCAGGAAATCAAATTACTTGTCATCGATTCCTTTTTGGAGTATTTTTGTTATTTTTTGAATACATTTATTAAGAAGTAATCGCGCGAATAATCTGATTACTTTTGGAAGTACTATAACGACTTGTAACCGTAATACTTCCCCCTCCCCTTTCTAATGAACGCCTTTGCTTGCACAAGTTTCCTGGCAAGGAATCATCGAACCCAGTGTTTCGATTGGAGGTTGGTTTACCAAAATTGAAGGATTGAGAACATAAGTAGTTCATAATTCGGTGATTCCATTCTAATAATAAACAGTACGAAAGACCTGCTTTCAAATCGGCAGAGAAATCGGTCGTTTTGAACATCTGAAGTAATCGAAGAGGTAACGGTTATACCTTTTCAAGTAACGACCCATCGCGTTTCGTTTTAAGTATTCGAGTAATTTAACTGAATACTTTTTAACAAAGAGTAATTTAACAAAAGGTGGTCACGGGAGTGCTGGCAGCGACAACATGGATTACGCTCTGCGCTTCTACCCTTCGCAGGCGTTCTTGACGTTCCTCCTGCTGTGGTCCTCGCCCTCCGTGGATACTCATGCAAACTTCCCCATCCCGCTAACACCATCGAATGAGCGCGGCAATTAGCAGTGGCCAGACGCCGGCTTATTCTTGGTCTACCCGCACCTGGCGCGCCAAGGCTTCCACAAGGCAGCGTCATCGACGATGACATCACTTACTGCTCCCGATATAATCAGCCATCAGCGCGGTCCCCTCTTCACTTCCACAATTTTTAGAGCGCAGCTCTTAGGCGCCCGTTTCCGGGTTGAGCGGCGTCGGCGTCGGCGTAACCGCGTTAAATTTAGTGGGAAAATCGACGTCACGTGACCTCAACACCAATTTAATTTTCGCTAAATTAAGCGACAAAATTGACGTCACGTGACCTCAACACAAATTCAATTCCCCGCTAAATTTAGCGGGGAATTGAATTCGGGTTGAGGTCACGTGACGTCAATTTTGCCGCTAAATCTAGCGGAGAAACTCAATTTAGCGGGGAAACTGAATTGGAGGAAGAGGGAAGAGGGGAGGATGAAGGAGGAGGACGAGGAGGAGAAGAGGACGCGAGCAGAATGGGAGGAGGAGAGGGTACGGAGGAGGAGGGACATACCCTCCCCTCCTCCTCCTCAAGAGCTGCGCTCTTATTTCGCATTTCAGAGATTTGTTAACGTCTTTCACTTTTTTCCTCTATCAGCTGTTATCCCCTCTTCCCCTCCCCCCAACTAATGATGACGGTCTGACCTCTGGCTATGACATAGGAATACTTGAAAGGATTCACCTACACGCTTGTTTTCAATTATTACTATGACATGTTAGTATTTCCTCTTTCGCGAGCACTCTCTCTCTCTCTCTCTTTTCCTCTTTCTCGATCATTTTTTCAGTGGTCACGGGAGTACTGGCAGCGACAACATGGCTTACACTCTGCACTTCTACCCTTCGCAGGTCTGTAAATGCTTTCCACACTACGCAAAAATAAAAAGAAACGGTTTTTTTAGTGTTCACAAAGTGCTTTGTGAAGTTGCCTGCGATTATTTTTTCAATGTTATTGTTACTGTGTCGTTCCGGCGACATTGAAACGAACCCCGAACCTCTTACACGTTCCGAGGCACTGCTTGAAATAGAGTCTCTGCCTGAAGAGCCCTCCGAGCAGATGACTATACTCTTTCATTTTCTCGAAGACCTTCAGGCGCGGTCTGTGCAGTCTGCAAAGAGTCAGACTGAGCTCGCCGCTGATGTAAAACCGATAAAAGCTTGGCAGAAAAACATCGAAAGCAAACTTGATGGCATGCAGAAAAGACTCGATGCCATAAAAAAAAAACACACAAAAAAAGAACAAAGCCATTAGACAATTTTCAACAAGACATGACCAACTTTCAAGGCTCAGTTGAAACGCTGAACACTCAGCATTACGCTTTGCAATCACGGATTTCATAGATTGGGACACTACTCTCATAGATTGGGACACTACTCGCCGAATAATTGTCGCCCCATCATATTTAAGTTTTCTGGGCACAAAATAAAAGACACCATACTTTCTAGTGATGGACCGAATTTGTCGAACTTCAGATTCGGCAAAGTTCGGCAAATGCCGAACTTTTGAAGGAAAGTTCAACAAAGATTGGGCAAAAATTCGGCAAATGTCTGCGCACGCGCGAGAACGCGACGGGCACATGGACTGTAATTGGACGCCGTGCGGTCGTGCGGTTACCACCGTGCAGTGTAGTACTAACAGAGGTTACTGCGAGGTGCGGAGTAGGCGACATGGTAACTGTGTGTTCTGGTCAGCCTTTGTGAGTGTGGTTCTCTTTAATATTTTCTGCCTCACTAACATGACATAGAGAAGAAATGGACGCAAAAATGACGCAGTCTACTGCGCAAGTGACAAATGATATGGTGCATTCGGGATAACGTGATTTTCATTTGATATTTCCAGTGATGCAAGGAGGTAGTTGCAACATTGACTGACAAGTACTTTAAAGCACTTTTATCCATTCTAGCAATCCTGTTTTCGACTCACAAGTAGTTTCAGCCAAAACAAAATAATATTGTTTTTCAATTAGCGTTATTTCGCGGTTTTCATCTCTCCCCTTAAAACTAAACACAGAACTATCACGCTCGACGTTGCACATCCGACATTCTTAACTCTTCCCATCTTCCTAAATAAATATCTGGTGCGTCCCAACATCAGAAATCGGCATTTTAAAAGTTAAAAACGAGACATTGCAAATATGAGGTGCACACTTTCAGGCAAGGCTTAAGTGACTCAAATGGAAAAAAAATATGCATATTTACAATAATATTGTTATCTCTTCTGGCGAAGACTCAACAGCAGTTGCATTCATTTTCGCGCACGAAGCGGTGACTCGCAAAAGAAATATTGAACATAGTGTTGCCGCCTTTTTTTTTTTCAACAATACACACTTGCAGGCTGATGCGGCCTCAAAACCGAAACTCGCGTATCGTGACTGCGCTGACTGCGGCTGCTACTACCCAACCCCGTTGTCACACCACTTCTGCAAAAAGTCACTTTAAAATTACCAGTAAACACAGAAAAATAACAGTGATACAATTATCTTGTAGAATATTACCTTATTTAGTAATAACTAGGGCTGGGCGTCGATTAAAAATTTTAACCCGATTAATCGCCACCCTTTGATCGAATAATTAATCGATTAATCGGTTGCGTTGATTTTTATAAATAATATATTAAAAAGAATGCAACAACTCGTCTTGCCCTTGAAGACTTATTTTACTCTCTCTTACATGGCGCAAAGGACATTTACAATTGAGGATACATATAGTTCAACGATTCAAAGACTCGCATATTTTTGCTCCAGCTCCGAAGACAAAGAAGTTTGTCCACATTCTCCGACAGGAAGACAAGAAGTCAGGGCTTGGGCGATGCTTTCTTCTTTTTTCAGAGAAAGGGGCCTCGATGAAAAGGCGTTGATTGTTGTCTGCGTTTTGGCGGATGGTACTTGCTGCAGCGGCGTACATGGGTGCTTCGCTCGTAGGTGATACTGAAGCGAACGTACGCTTCCACTGTACGAAAACGGCTTTTTGCAGATGATGCAGTGGACTTCCTTCGAGTTAAAAACTTCACCACTGGAGTTTACTTTAAACCCCAACTTTCCAGCGAGATTGCCTTTCATGCTCGTGAACTCGTCCATTTGTACGGGCCGAATACTGGAACAATTAAGTAACCATGACGTTGTTAGCTTCCCGGCTTGTTTTTCTGCTTGTTTGTCTTGCCTGGGCAGGATGTGTAATAGATCCTCAACACGTGAAGTTTCGCGGTCGTAAAGGGATCAATTGCGGGCCCGGCTTATTCGTCTGGCCTCGGTAGAACTCTAATGTATATCCTCGAACACGTGACGCTTCGCGAGCGCGAGAATCGAACCTTGCTCATACGCATAGCCTGAGTCACCTCTAGTTCGGGCAGGTCGTCCAGGATAGAACCATCCGTGCGTCCAGTTGACTTCTTTTTGAGTACCGATTAAAAAACCGATTAACCGGTTAAAAAAATTGATCGCGATTAAAGCCTTAATCGATTAATCGGAAGGTTAATCGATCAATTGCCCAGCCCTAGTAATAACTGCGTCAATATGCATTAAAAAAAACTAGAAACTTGTTTTGCACGCAAAAATGATATCTTAACTTTAAGGTCAGGCAACAATGTATTTTTTTCCGAATCTTTGCCGAATCTTTAGGAAACGTCGGCAAAAATTCGGCTTTGCCAAATCCGAAGATTAGGCGCCGACTTTTCGATTCGGCTAAAGTTCGGCACATCACTAATACTTTCCTCACGGGAAAAACTAAATGATACTAATGTTTCTGTTAACGAAGACTTCTTGCCCGCCATGCGCCGAATACGAAAGAAACTTTTCGAGCTCGCTGAAAATAAACCCGAAACACCCCTTTTTCAACTTTGATACAAAACTCTTCGTAAAAAAAAAAAAAAAAAAAAAGTTCGCCGAAGACACTTAACACTGCTTGCGTGTAGGAATGCGAAAGCATTCCTACACGCAGCGCATTCTTACAAGCAGCACACCATGTCTTCCTTTCGCGCACGGCGCTCCGGCGGTGATATCACGCTCCCCCACTGCGCAGGCGCGGCGAACCCCGCCGGCCTCACGACGGCTTCCGTGACAAAGCATCTGCGTAGCTGTGCTTTTCTTTGTGTTTTATATCTCAGGCGCGGGCTTGTTGACGTAGTTTTATGACCATCTTTCGGGGACAACGCCGACGGCTTTTCACGTAATTGCACAAGGAAGGCTTTCGCCTTAAAACATTGCATGTATGACTCCGCAACTAACATAGTGACGCAACAGGCGTCACAACAATCAGTAGATAGCCGTCAGCGCAAAGATACGGCACGTGTAGTGACAAGGAAACGCGAGGGGCAGTGGTAGAAATTTATTGGATGTTTCGGTTCTTTTTTCAAACATTCAAAGCATTATGAAGAAGCGCGATTCCCTAACCTCTACAATAGATAGATGTAACGCTGATAATATAGTACTTGGCTGCATTCGCCATTTCGTGACCACGAAATTTTCCAGCCCGCTAACCGTTTTTCTATTTATCGCTGCGATCGCACAAGACCAGGGGGGGGGGGGGGGGGGCGGTGGACTTTTAGCCATTTCTAAAGACTTTCCATCTCAGTATATTTATATGACCACTAATCTAGAGATCACCTGGGCTATTGTTAAAACATGTTATAAAAATTATCATCGGTGTTCTGTTATTGACCCCCCCCCCCCCCCCCCCTATTAGTGTTCTAATTTTGTGAATGAGCTACATGATGTAACCGACTATGTTTCTTCTCGCTATCCCACGTTACGATTATTTTTGCATGGTGATTTTAATCTCCCAAACATAATATGGAACTCTAAACCACCCAGTACGCACCCCTCCTTCACTCTAGACAGCGATTTTTTAGATTTGTGTTCTCTTTTTTATTTCACTCAACTAGTCAAGCAACCCACAAGAACAACGCAATCTGTCGCGAACACCCTTGACCTTGTACTAACATATTGACCTGATATTGTATCCGACATCAATTATTTGCCTGGCCTGAGCGATCATTATTTGCTGTCATTTCAGATTAACCTGTCGCGTCCCAAAACCAAGAAGCAAGTCAAAACTATTCGAAACTATAAGAATGCAAACTTTGAAGCAATTAATAACGAACTTACTAGATTGCTTGATATATTTTAAAGGACTTTGATGACCGTAGTGTACAAACTAACTAGAACATGTTCATGGCTAAAGTAAATAGTTTAACTAACAGATACATCCCTACACGCACAGTCAGCTGTAACCAAAACGCGCCGTGGTATAACCATCGCATTAAGCGCTTATCAAATAAAAAGGAACGTCTGTATAGATCTGCAAACTTTTTATCTAACAATGCTCTCTGGACTGCTCACAAACGTGCTTTCAAGGAATACGTAACAGCAATTCAAGAAGCCAAACACGACTTTCTTCACAACACATTGCCATCCATGCTAGCGACTGACCCGAAGAAATTCTGGCGCGTTATAAACCCTAAGGACGATGACAATATAACTCTCATTGACAGTGCCATAAATGTTATTCCCTCTAACCCGTGTGCGTCCGCTCTTAATGGTGTTTTTAAACGTAACTTTTCCGCAACCGCAAATGTTTCGACCCTACCACTTCCGCAACAGCACGAATACATAGTTATTCTTCTATCATACTATCAAAGATTTTCCAGCAGACACTTGACAATGGTTTTCTTCCGCTGAGTGAAAGTTCGGAAAGCTGACTCCACTTCATAAATTAGGTAACACGCATTCCCCACTTAATTATCGGCCCATTTCTCTTACCAGCATCCCATGTAAAACCTTAGAGCACATTTTGCTTTCGAACTTTGCTAATTTTCTTGAGTCTAATTTGTTTTTCACATTTTCACAACATGGCTTTTGGAAAACTTATTCATGCGAAACACAATTGGTATCCTTCACGCATAAACTAAACGTTATCCTCGCTTCCTCTTCATTAGCCGATTGCATTTTTTTTTTTAGATTTTTTTCCAAAGCGTTCGATAAGGTATGTCACAAATTATTACTTCACAAACTACATCATCTTATCCTGGATTCTAAACTTTTATTATGGCTTGAATATTTCTTCGTTAATCGTTCACAGCTTGTTTTGGCTAACAATCTAAACTCTGAGGCAACCTGCGTTCACTCCGGTATACCGCAAGGCTCGGTGCTTGATCCTCTGCTTTTTTCTTATCTCATTAAGGACCTACCACCTTTCGTTTCCTCTCGTATTCATATGTTCGCCGACGACTGCGTAGGTTTTCGGGAAATAACTTGTGACGATGACTTAACAACTTTTCAATCTGACCTTGACGCTATCTCTGTATGGTGCGAAACTTGGTGTATGGATCTATACATTAACAAATGTGAATTTTTCCGTGTTTCCAGAATAACTCGAGAACTCCCACTTCACTATCGTAACTACCAGCCCTTAGACGCCGTACTTCATTATAAGTATCTTGGTGTTTATATTTTTACTAATCTCACTTGGAACGTTCACACTACATATGTAATTAACAACGCTAACAGAATGTTGGGATATTTGCGACGTAACTTTTCACATGCATGTTACTCTCTCAAACTAACACTGTATAAAACACAAATTCGCCCCAAACTTGAATATGCCGCATCAGTTTGGGATCCTGGCCAAGAGAACTTAATTTACTCACTAGAAATGGTTCAAAAATACTTCGTTCGTTTTATACTCTCTAATTATAATAGAACAGCCAGCATGATTACCATGAAATTTAGTCTTGACCTACTATCTCTAGCATCTCTCCGCGAAAAGTTTTGTCTCTGTCTTTTTCGCAAGCTATATCACCACCCATACCTTTGCGACAAACTTATCTTTCCTCCTCAATATATTTCACCTCGATTAGATCATGCTCATAAGGTCGGAGTTGCATTCTCCGGAACTAATGCTTTCTTTCAGTCATTTTTACCACGCACATCTAAAGAGTGGAATCGCCTTCCTACACCAACAGCAGCCATCGAGGATCATCAACATTTCAAGAACGCATTAGAAACATTCTATAAGTAGGAGCCTTTCTAATCAGTTAATATCTAATATCTCCACTTTATTTTTAAATAATGTTGTTGTAGCCACTCCCCACTTTAATGCCTTCTGGCCCTAAGGGTACTTTAATGCTTTCGCATTAAAATACCCTTAGGGCCAGAATGGGCATTAGGAACTGCCCATTCTCCCATTGGCTGAGCAAGACGGCTTCTAGATAGCCATTGGCGGCCGCTTCACGAGAGCGTGCGCTCGGCCGCCGCTCTCGTGTCGGGCGTTGCCGGAGGGGGGTGGGGGAGGGGGGGGGGGGGGGGGGGGGGCTGCGGCCGCTTCACGAGAGCGCGCGCCTGCAACCTAGGCAGTGGCGAAACGTGACCGTCCACGCCGGGACACCCAGTGTTGGACAAAATACTCGATAAAAGTATTTAAGTTAAGTTACTAAATACCTGCTTCATAAAATATTTAAATACTACTCAATTTACTTTCACTGCAGAGTATCTTGAGCAGAGTACAAATACTTAGCAATGTAATTCAATTACCTTTGAAGATACTTCCGCATTGCGTAATTTATATCAACGTCATTGACAAACACAACTATACAGTTGCGCAAATCTGGTTTACCAGAATGGTTCCCGCAACAGCACACAACGACAAAAAAAAAAAAAAAAAAAAAACTTATGGCTATTTTATGCAGTTCAGCTATGAGGAGCAGGATATCACTGATACATGTCCCAAAACATTTTTGGTACAAAAAGAAAAAAAAAAGAGGTCGCTTCTGCTATAGTGACATCACTGAATATCACGTCCTGCGGCGCGCCTTGGACGCATCGTTTAACTACAATCCATATTCCCTATATGGGGAGGGGAGTTCACTATAAACGAACTTGGGATACGGAAATGAGTGAATAGATAACAAAGAGAGCACACATAGTAGCAACGGCACTGGTCGTACCTTCTTCAAGTACGTTGCGTTCAGAAAGGCACTCAACGTTGGTGGACGCTTTGTTGGCATCTTGAAAGGTCATCCTGCTCGTAGTTCGTTTCCTGTCCTGTTCTCTGCTTATCAATGTTCACTTACAGACAGAGTTCGCGAGAGGAATAAGTGCAGGACTGACGACAAAAAAAAAAAAGAAGAAATAAAAGAAACTCGACGTTTTGGCGTAGCGGGGTCAAATATACAACAAGCAAAAAAAAAAAAAGTGTCGTCTTTATGAGCTCACTTATCACTTTCTTTTATTTGTTATTTTTTAACACTGAAGTCTGCATTGTTGTCGTGGGCCGTTTCCCTTTCTGCGTTGCGCCTCAGTGAGGCAATCTTCACTTCCTTAAAGCCACCCCTTTTGTTTGAGGATTTTTTGGGGGAAACTCTAGGAAACAAAAGGCGCCTTTGGGAAGGCGAGGGGAAAACCTTGATTGTACGAACTTTGGGGTGAAATATGAGTCACAGTCGGCACAAACGCGATGTTTTCACGAGCTGAGTTTGTCACTGTAGCTTATCGGAGCTAGTAACATAATTTAGTTGCTCGAAAGAATGTTCACGTTTGCTTGTGCCGCGCGCCACTTCATACAAAAAAACTCGGAAAATGGCGGATTGTCAAAAATGTATATGAGATAATGAGTACAAGATGCTCAGAAATTTTATTAAAATACAGTATAGAATACTCTCGCTCAAAAGTATTTGCAAGATACCAAGATACTTCAAAAAGTATTTGAAGTACAGCATCTTGAGTAGAGTATTTGAGATCGGCACAAGTGTGTAACACCGCAGACGAACGAAGGGAGCGGGAGAACGACATTCATGCTTTCGCGTTCATAAGAAGTGCTTATGTGTTCTCGGAATTTTAGGCAGGAGCGTAGAGAGGTGGAGGGGAAGAAAATGTTGCCTTTTAAATGAATAAATAAATAAATAAATAAATTGTAATTGTGCTCGATTACCTTCTTTCGAGTACCGTGTACATGCCTGCCCTTGCGGTGCCTATAAGTGTGATTCACACGATAAAAAGCGAGTGCACATGTATGCGTGCGGGCCTATTTAAAGGGGGGGGGGGGCGCTTTGATGCTATCTTTTCTTTTTCGAGAAAAATTATTTTTGAGGTTAGAGAACAAATATTCTCAGAGAAGCTAAACCAAGTTATCGATTCTATGCTACCGAGGTAAAACAAACATCTCTCGGAATGAATCGTTTCCAACGAGCCCCCGACCCGAGCAAGATAGAATTGATGATCCGCTTGACGTATTCTCTCGCGTGACGGATGCGGCGTTCAGGTTGGAAAGCCACACAGAACTCGGGGCAAGTTTCACCCGCTTGACCAACGGGCTGCTCGTCTGACCGACGGTGCGAACGTCGCGAGGTGACAGACGTGGGTTCGTGTCTCTCGGAGGAATGCAGCCCGCGCCTCCGAAATGTCCCCTGACGTCCCTCTGGCCGCCTCATCTACCGTCGCAGCACCCCGTGCACCTTGCCACTTTAAACTCCACATTGCGTCGGTTTAATGGCGACGAGGCATGCCGCGGTTTGCCTCGCTCGAGCTGCACCATATATCGCAGCTGTCGGCGTACACGTATTTGGAAGAGGAATTCCTGCGGTCGCTTTGTGCGGTTTCCACTTCGCTGTACTGCTCGTGTCTTGGCCGTTGGGAAAGGATGCGTGTTCTCGGCTTCGCCGACGTGGGGATGCTAGAGTAGCCATCTGCGGAGAAACGCGCTTGCAGGCGGCAGAGTTTCTCGTCGACGCGAGGCGAAAAGCTCGAGATATGGATGATAGCGAGGCACTTTTCGAACTGGGTTGGGACGAGTACCGATAACAGGACGCGCTAATTTCACTTTTTTGTGTATTTGTTTTTTGTGGGGGTAGTCATTTTAATACGGAAAAAAACGCCGTGTTTTTTTTTTCATTTATCTAGTGAGGATTAGCGAGGCGGAAAGATAGACACATTTAAAGTGATGCTTCTGTGACTTAGGACTTAAAATGTACCTATCGAAAAGGAAAAAAAAAAAAAAAACGTAATTAAAAGTACACTAAAAAGTGCTTTAAAGTGTTTAGATGGGACGCGCATTTCACAACATAAATTTTCCACGAAAAAATACTTGATTTCGTAAAAAAACAATTATTCTGTTGGATGTACGTGTTTCCTCATCTAGCCAATTATTATTTTTTTTGTTCATTTTATTTTTTTTTTTTTAAGTGTCAGAGCTTTTAGTTAGCCTCGATGTACTATACTGGCAATGATAGCTAAATGTGAAAGCTAAGAGATGTGAGTGATGAAGGACGAGAGACTGGAGAGAATACGACGGAGGAAGAGAAATAGAGACGAGAAAGAAAGAAAGAAAGAAAGAAAGAAAATGACAAGTGAGAGCACGCCCTGCGCTTACAGTCTGCCTCCATCTTATGCAGGAACACACGCAATCAGGCTGGGTCAATGTGTGTTGTCGCACCTTATAGCTGCCCGAATGATCCGGTGTCTTGGAGGACCCTGGGCGCACGGGGCCGATGTAATTGCCCTTTGGCCTTCGTGCCTCCCGTGGAGATGGTATTGGCACCCAAGGACGAACTCTCGTGCGGCCAGTCATTGCGCAAGAACTAATCTCTCTGATGACTGCACGGGGAGGGACTCACGCAGAACATGTACATTACGGCAGCTCGCAAATCACTCTCGGAGCGTGAGCCTCAACGCGAAGTGCTTTAGAAATACGCTGTTGGGCTTTCAGAAGGTTCGACACTTCCAAGGTTGACGTATTTACGGTTTACTTGGGACGAATAATTTCAGCTTTGTTTGCTTTTGGTGGGCAATATAGAGAGATGAGAATACTCCCTGGGAGTAAAAGGGGAGTATTTGAGCTGTCCCATTCTTAATTGGCATCATCCGCGGAAACATACATCGAGGTGTTCGATCATATTCTAGAACAGCGGTGGCCAAGCTGCGGCTCGCGAGCCGCATGCGGCTCTTTGCGTGTGAAAGTGCGGCTCGCGGCTCCCTCCACTACCCCCCCCCCCCCCCCCCCCCCCATGCACTTCCCCAAAAAGAGAAATGGAACGCGTTTTAAATCCAAAGACAGGTTGCGGTTTGCTAGTCGTGTGCTACTGCTATCTTACGTACAGTTGGATTACTTTTGACTCGGATAGATTGCAATTAATTAAAGTTTCGTTCATTCCTCTGGACAAAAGTTTACACCCCCCCCCCCCCCCCCCCTGCGGCTCTTGGAAGTTTCGTGGTTATGTTTGCGGCTCTTAGGTCGGGTCAGCCTGGCCACCCCTGTTCTAGAACATTAGTATATCTGTTGATGAAAACAGCGAGCACCTGCGTATGCGTCTTCCTGAACTTCGTCATTTCGCAACAGCCGAAAAAATATGCGTTAATTTGGGGATGGTGAGATCCCCCAATTAACCGATGCCCCACAGCATACAGCTAAGTAAAAAAAAAAGAAAAACAAAAGTGACAACTGAGAGAAAGGAAGTGAGGAGACATTGTCAGCAATGATGCAATCGGCGGGGTCGGCTGTTTGACAAGTCACGAAAAAGCGCTCGGGGTTGCGCAGGTGCGATGAGAGCCGCGCAGGCCCTAAGGACAGAAACACGTCATCGATTAGCCCTGTTAATTGGAAGGAGCGACAGTTGCGGGAATTGTTCTCCGTCACGGAATATCTCCGACATGCGGCACGTAGGACATATTCGATCATAGCTTCAACTACATAAACTGCGCAATCTCCGGGGTCCTTCTTTTTTTCTTTTTTTTTGTTCCCCAGTGCTGCGCGGAAGCTCAATTTGTTTTGATCCTCGCATGGCCCTAGGCGATGGGGAGATCTCCGTTTCCACAGGAGCTCGGGGCCATTAATGGACATTATATTTGCTCCGATAGATTAAACACTGCCGTCTATGATCGTCCCGGCGATATCTTGTCTAGACTCGGTATCGAAAGAAAGCGCTGGGGGCTCTTGCGTCTAAGTTGTCCGATGGGAACCACCCCCCCCCCCCCCCCACCCCCACACACACACACACACACCGTGTATGCCCCTCCGATATATGGATTAGCTGACGGACGGGTGTTCCCCCGCAATTTGTCGGCATGTTCTCGGCGAGACGCTCCTCGTCTGTCTGATATAACGAATGTCGGCTGGGAGAGGAAATCTTTCCAAGGCCCAGGAGGCATCGCATTTGTGGTACGTGCCTTCCGGTGGCGTTCGCATTTGCGCGACGGCCGCTGGGGATGCGAGTCGAGGGCCCGAATTTGTTGCCACTTCGTTTTACTACGAGGTGAGTTTAGGAATCGCTGGGAAACGTAAATAAATAACGAGAAAATGTTAGATGGGAGCAGCTGCCACGTATGTTCTCCGCTAGGTTTAGCGGGAATATGTCCGATGGCAACGCGTCGCGCTAAGAATTGAGAGAGAAAGAGAGAGGGAGAGCTTGAGTAAGAGGCAGAAAAAAGATGAATAAAACCCTCGTGTCAAGTGGTAAGAAAGCTTCTGGAACCAAACGCGTTGTCATGGAGGTGAGTGAAAAAAAAAAAAGGTGGGTAAGGAAAAAAGCGACAACTTAACCATATAAAAAAAGAAGAAAAAACAAATCTAGAACACATGGGGAGGCTGCCGAGGCATTTCTCACATTTTGTGACGTGGCGCCGGCTCCTTTCTCTTTGAAGCATCCTCTATACGATTCACCGATAAGAACTCCGAGGGGCAAATGCGAAAAGACAATTCAACGTCGAAAAAAAACAAAAAAAACAAAAAAACTGCATATCTAAATGATGAAACCCAGTGGTGCTCCGGGCAATGGCGTACTGTCATTCATCACGATTGCGCACCGAAACCGGGGTTTCTTGCAGGCAACGTCGCTCCAGACACGCAAAAAGCGCAGAATCGAATTCTCTACGGAGGGAAATGGAATCGACTGTTTAATAGAAGGCAAGTTGCATGGAAACTGGGCACCGCATTGCATCGCGTCGCAATGGCATGCACGGCCTCGCCACTTTCGCAATGGGATTAGCGACACGCCACGAAAACTTAACTTAGCGACGGGGCTCGCCGGAGAATTGAATAGGATGATGTACGCGTCGGATCGGAGGCTACGATAATTTAAAGATAAAAATGGGTCGCTTGCCGGATGAAACCGTCGCGGACAATCGCACCCCACAAAACACGTGAAGCGTTCGCGAGGAAAAGATCCGATCAGGATAAAAAAGAAAGCAATGAAAAGTAAGTGGACACAGACAGACGAGCGCCGGATATTTTGTTTTGTTTGTTTCAGCTGGCATCGGAACCGAGAGTGGAAGCAGGGTAGTCGGGACGGAAGTGAGCAGAGGAAGTGATTTTCCGAAGGAAGCGGGAAAAACGGGAAAGGTAAGGATGCGAAAATTGAGGAAGCGGAACCGTGTACCGACACACACTGATCGTGACGGATAGCGTAAACATGTGCACAGTGAGAACGGTACGGCTTGGGGTGAAGGGAAGGGAGAGGGGTATGTCGAAGACTCCCGAGCTTTGGGCTGCTGCTTGGAGACAGTCTTGGGGCCACCCGCGAACCTACAGTGTGCTCTTTGGTCGCTCGAAGGACAAGAAGGAAGCGGGAAGTGCAAACAACGGACTTGCGCACCCTGGCCCTTGGCGTGTGTGTGTCTTTGTCCCCTGTTTTCTGGCTGGTTCCGCGACAAAGACGGGCGGTTTTTCTGATCTAGTAGAGTGGTATAAAGCCCTATTTGTTGTATCGGGGCGTCAAGAAAATAAGAAATTGGCGAGTGTAGAGGCGCCTCGGAGTGTTTCGTGTCTTCCAGTTTTATAATGCCAGAGCGCAAAAAAAGATGGCGAGAAAGGGGAGACGAATGGACGATCATTGTGATGCACGAGTGCGAGTTGGGGGGGGGGGGGGGGATGTTAATAGACGGGCGGCTAATAAATGAGCTCGGGGATAACAAACGGACAAAAACAGGGTCCTTGAAAGAGAAGAATATGTTAAAAACGAAAGAAATCCGCTTTGGAGAGGATTACACCGAGAAGGTATGTATGCCCGATTTTAATGATCTCGGTTCGGCGATGATGAACCTCGAGGACGTTGAAATTTTTTTATCGCTTTGTTTCGAGTTTTTTTTTTCTCTCTCGCTGCTTTTTGTACCTGGGGCTTCGGTTTTGGGCAGCTCGACGTTTCTTTCTCTCTTTTTTTTTTCTCGTTCAAAGTTTGAGCGGGGCTTAATAGGGGATCAAAACGATTAGGCGGTCCCTTCAGCAGCGAGCTCCCTCAAGAACAGCAAGTAGAGAAAAATTCGTAGACATGCAAGAACATATTTAGTACAAGGAGCTAAAAAGATTAAGAAAGAAAAAAAAATGACATATGAAAGCAGCGGAAGAAGAAATGAAAGGGATAGGAGAGAAAAAGAGCGCTAATCGAAATTGAGAGTGGTGATAGAGATCTGGTAGAATACACAAACGCGAGAACGAAGAAACCAAAAAAAAAACAAAAACACACGCTAAAAAAGAATAATGAAAACGAAAGCACGAAAGACTGCTCCTTTAACATTTGCACGTTTTTTTTTTTCTAATGAGATATTTTAGCAATTGGTTCGACTTATAATTTATTTTTGAAGAAGGTTTTTGCCCCCTAGAAATAGTAAATACAAAGAAGGCCGACGCTGGAAGTTCCAATTTCTTGGATGCTTAATTATGTCCCCTCCCTCCCACCATCATCCCTTTTCTTTTTTTTTTTCTTTTTACGACGAGCAATTCGAGCGTGCCGTGCACAAACTACATAGAGTTCCTTTACGCCAGGACAAATGTAAACTAACAATATCAGACCGCTTTAATTATGAGAATAATAATGCCAGTCTTAATATTAAGCGATTCGTTTCGAAATGAGAAGAGGATTTTTTTTCAAAAATTGAACTCTTTTTAAGCGTAAGGTACACCAAGATAAATAGTAATAACGATAATAATACGAAGAAACGATAAGCCCCTCTAAAAAAATACAAAGAAACACGAAACAAGAAACCCAGCAAGGCAACAAGAGAAAATCTAATCAAATTCAGAGTAGTAAACGAAAGACGAGGAAGACTTGTGCTTGCACAGATGAATCGGGTCCCGGGTAAAAGTTCTTTTTCCCGCTAGATTGCAGTTTAATGATAAAACGCAAGCCAACGTAACGATTGCGGTGCGGCGTACGCTCAATAGCTTTTTTTTTTGTTTTACCGTGCAAAGTTTTTTTTTTTTGGGGGGGGGGGGGGGAGGGGGCTTAACAAGTCGTCTTTTTAATGCGAAGTGGATAGCGGAGGCAGTTTAAAATACCTAAATAACTTGCCGCGTCCGGATAATGACCGATTAGCCGTAATCCGGCAATATTGTTTTCACGGAGTGTGCCCTGGGTCTGCCTCCGCCGACGGTGCTTCGAGGGTCGTCGTTCCGCCGAGTGTGCGCCCTCACAGACGGGACAGCCCGAATGCAACCCATCTTTTCTCGTAACCCAAGGTAAGGATAATTTTAATGCTGTGAGCGAGCACGCCGTCGCGTATTATGCCGTTTAGCGGTATTTTGATCATGCTTGACAAAATCGTCATACGTGGAAGAGGTTTTCGGGTCGGTAAATCTCGGTGTAAACCTTCATCTACCGAGACTCGTAACACGACATCCGACGAGAACACCGTTTGTGGCTTCTATGGTAACACGATGGCTTACGTCAGTCAGTTTGTGCGATGGGTGCCATCAGCTGCGGCGATGACACTGCATATAGTTATCTCGGTTGTCACGCTCTTCCTTCTCTCATGCGCGTCTCGATTTCGCAACTTACGTTTTCATCAAGTCACCCTAAACAAAAACGTTTTCCGCGCAAAAAAAAAAAAGAAAGAAAGAAAAAAAAAAGGCATGAGGATTACGTGTACCTTAAAAAAGCCTCAACCTTGATTGCCTCTCAATTTATAAAAAAATTCTGTCCCTGTTAAAAAAATAAAAAAGAACGACTATAGCATACTCGGACGTGCTATTTTTCTAAACTAATCTAGTACGATTCCATGTCCGGTTGTCCTCTTGTTCTGGGGCCTCTCGGATCTCCGTTTGGGGGGGGGGGGGGGGGGGGGGGGCGTAAAAATAAGGAGAATCCCGCGTGGAAGGAGGAAATGCGAGACTTCCTAGCGGGCTTGCGTGAACGTGAATGGGCTACGTCATTACCAAGTTTAAAAGTTTGAAAGTTATACGAATACGTGCTTTCCTGTGGTTTGACACATTGAAGACTACGAAGTTTGTAATGCCACGATGGGCCCCTTTTAAAAAGGGAAAAAGAAAAGAGCCTGCATTATATGAACGATGCGCCGACATAAAATACAGCTTTTTTTTTTTCTTCGTGATTTACAGTATGATAAGAACCTTTTTGGGCATGTCAAATTGAAGAGTAGGGAAGTCTGGGGAAAGCGGGAGGAAACAAAGAAGCAAAACTGACTAGCTTAGCATCGTGGCTTTTTATTAGAAGCTGTCATGTCCGTCCTTATTTTTTCTTCCCTCAAACTACGCTCTTTAGTTTGCAGCTTTGCTGGCTTTCTTTTTCCGTTTTCAGACTGGAACGATAAAGCGGGATATGAAAAGTAAGCAGGCTGTCCATGCGTCGCGGTCCCTTCGCGACACTTCCGGCAACTTGGGGGGATCTTACATCGAGGATGACGTCCGACATTTACGGGGCAGTTTTTTCTGGCATAGTGATGTAGCCATGTCCCGCAAGAAACGCGCTGTTATTTCGGTTCGTGTGCTTCTACATCACTTAGAAATAGTCAAACGTCCGCTAACAGCCTTAGTATTAGTCTGAGCGTGTCTTCTGAAACAGTTTTTAGATAATAACCACATGTCTTAAGACCGCTAAAAACAAAGTTGCTGATTATTTTTATTTCATACATCTGTGGCTTTGGACCTGCTCCTCAGTTTCTTCTGAAACGAGTTTTAACAAGTTTCAAGTAATAACCGTATGTCTTAGAAAAGCTAAAAATAGATGGCTGATCCTTTTTTATCTTCGTATAGATCGGAGTCGCTGAACCCGTCAGACACAGATATTCTTTGTGTTATGACATGGGGGGGGGGGGGGGGGGGGGGAGGAGGAGGAGGAGGAGTAGCCGAAAGATAGCCAAGAAGATTTCTTTTCTCACAAACCCACATATCCGTTATCGAATTCGTGACTCTTTTCATTGAAGGCGCGAAAACTCCCTAGCACTCCCTAGGCGCCGAACAAGATCTGCACAAGAAAGCGCGCGGAAACGACCCCGGGCGTGGTACATACGTGCGACTTCACCACAAAGATTATCAGCTCCGACCAACAGGTTTCATAGTCTCTAAAAAGCACGGCGGAGGCTTGGGGTAATTGCATTATAAAATCAACAGAGTCGAAGCTGAGAGTCTGATATCATTCTCATTTCCGCGGATAAAGCAGAATTTATTGAAAAACGTCCTTGCCATTTCTTTCATTTCTCTCGGCCTTTTGAATTTTATCAAATTGTAGCCCGACGTAGCTATAGGTCAGAACCAGACAAGTAGCGTTGTCCACTTTTGGGCGGAATTCGCCTCCGGGCAGTTGTCCCTCCAACGGCGGGAGAAAATCATTTCATGGAAGGCCTTCCAAGATTAGCCGAACTGGGAATAATTTTGATTTCATCAACGGAAATGAGAATAATATCAGGTTGTCAATATTGACGGTGATGTTTTAAGAACGCGATAACTCCAAGCTTTCATCGTACACAATCGAAATTGTCACCGTCGATTCGAACACACGCCATCGAATTTGTCGTCCACAACTGATAATACAATCACTGACCTGACCCTTACGTCAAGGGTAGGAATTATAAAAGGACGTCGCTGAACGCGCCTGCACACTACAATCCCTGGCACGAGCCTCTCGGTTGAAAGTCTGTCATGGCCGCTCGTGAGTTTGTGGAACGCGAACCGTTTGAATTCCAAAAGCTCGAGAACCATTATTTCGAAAAGTGCACGCTGTGATGTTCTTCATCGTCGCTCAGTTGGGACGCCTCTAAGCAGGGGCATCGAAATAGGAGGACGGGAAATAGGAGGACGGGGGAGGGGCGCTTCACCCCCCCCCCCTCTCCAGTGGTGTCGAAAGAGAGGGCAAGGGGCCTAAGGGGGTAAAGGGGGGAGGCGATCGCCCCAGCTCATACCGTAGCCCTCTATATAGTGCCCAGACATTTCAAAAAGGTGTAAAACAAAATTTGGGGGAAGTATATCCCCCTTTTGAGCTACCGTCACCCCCCCCCCTCTCTCTCTCTTTCTTCCGAAAAATTTCTACTGCACTTCCTGGCTCCTATTTCTGTGTGTGTGTGTGTGTGTGTGTGTGTGTGTGTGTGTGTGTGTGTGTGTGTGTGTGTGTGTGCGTGTGCGTGTGTGTGTGCGCGCGCGTGTGTCTGTGTGTGTGTGTGTGTGTATGTCGTACCTCACCATCCCCTGTCGCCCCCTCATCTCTCGGACACTACCGACGTCACTACATACACCACCTCTGGGTGACCCCGGTAGCGTTGTTGAAAGTGGCGGAAGATGAGCTCTAAAGCCGCGTACACCGCGCACGGCTTCACAGTATAACAAAGTTAGCCTTCGCCTCGATTCCATAGATTTTAGCCTCAAATTACTCCTTCCCAAAGTTGTGAAACGTAACTTTTTCGTCACCGATAACTTCCACAGACATCAATCTTGCGACGAGAAAGTTTAGAGTATTCACAGCCGGCCTAGGGACAATCTAGACAGCATTCACTCTAACGCCGCGTAGGGATGTATAGGGACAAACGGGTGCCACGTCATCCGTGCAGCCGTGCGAACGGCAGGCCCCACGGTGTTGCTCGCTCGCGCTCTCATGAAGCTCGCTACGACTTTGTATTTCAGAATCTCGCTGAAATTTGAGCACCGAGAGAGTTTGGATGATTGACACCTCGTCCCGCGTGACGCCATCGTCGCGAGAGTCCAATCAGCACGCTCCTGCGAACTTCGGCCCCAACTTTTTGTTTGACGTGTTTTGCGACCCTGGTGTTTTGGGCTTGTTCCTCACTTTCTGCTGAAACGAGTTTTAACGAGTTTTAAGTAACAATCGCATGTCTTAAAAAGCTAAAAAAGTGGCTCACACTTCTTATTTTGTTTACATCTGGTGTTTTGGGCCTGTTCCTCAGTATCGCGATATAGATGAAAAATTTCGGAGTCTCACACGGACGCCCTTCAAGGATACTTAAAGTGCACTACACTGAGGATGAGCTTGAAGTCGCGACCAGTACGTATGACCGTGCGATCGGTAAAGGCGCTGTCTAGCGTAAGCTGATTCTCCCACCGATGACTCTCACCGGGCACGCAAGAGGAAGAAGCAAAAAAAAAAAAAGAAAAAAGAAATAAATAGAGGTGGAGGAGTGGCCGGGGAGAACTCGCGGATGGACGAAGCGTGGCAGGAAGGGGTCTCTGCCGCATGAAGAGTCTTTTTGAGGAGAAGCCAGCTTTCGGGAAAGCTCTTCTGGTCGACCGTTGCTCGCCGCGGGAGGGGTGCATATTTAAACCGCTTGACCGATCTCGGGCGATTAGGTCAGCCGTTCAGAAGTGAGTGCCGCTCGATGTGAGATGACCATCTATAATTGACGACTCCAGTTTAACTCAAGTTTTAATGTTAAAAGGATGCAGGTTGTCGTTTTAGGTAGCACCGTAGAGAGGAGACTGGTCGGCTTCTTTTACATCCATTATCTGGATGAAAAAAAAAAAAAAAAAAAAGTACATATTCTCCGTGGGTTAGTGGGAAAAAGGCTATGGCGAAAATTGTTCTCGTCGTAGGTGATGTTCACGTATGGTTAGTGAAAAAAACTAAAACAGTGGTCTCAGAAGAAAATTATAACCTGTTAAAACGGCAAAAAAAATATTGTAAACAAAATATTAAGAGAGCTTTTGTCGCCTTTAGGGCACTCACATCCAAAGTAAATAATTAATTAGTTAAAATATTAGTTTAGTTTTACTTTAATCGAATAATTAATAATAACATTAAAGCATTGCTGAATACGCAGACAACATTACGATTGTGACAAGTACATATTTTAATATAGTACAGGTGATTCGTTTTCGTTTTTTTTTTCAACCGCTGTATAAAACTACGGTTCCCTCAGTTTCTGTTTTCTGAACCTTTTTGTAACCTAAATTGGTTCGTGCGCAGCAGAAGACGGCCTCTTCGTCTATTACGTGCCTCCAACTCTCCTAAGGCTGCACCCCGATGTTCCCTTTAAATTGGATGTCGTAAAATAAACAAAAATAGTGATATATATTTCAGAAGATGACTCGATGTCCAGTAACGGATCCTAAATTCCTAACATAGTCATCCAACAATGATATTTTCAACAAACCACAAAAAAAACAAATAATATAAGTTGCAGTCCGGAATCGTCCCGAATCCAGACTGCAATGTTATATAAAGGAATTCCGAAAGCATTCGAAGTCCCATAACTACTGAGTGGGTTACGGGGACAATGTTGCACTTTGGTGTGCAGGCACGACACGCATACCAGTCACAGTGCAAGCGAAACTTCAACAGGCCCTGGATACGACCGCCACCGTTCTTCACCACGCGGGTCTGACGCGGTCGGCAACAAAGACGTCAGCACTGACCTACCGACCAAGAGGCCGGCTTAAGGGGATATTCAGTACACTAAGTGTAGGGCCAAGCGGATTTAAAGGGAAACCGAAGTACAATATCTTGAAGTTATTATTGAGGATAGAACCAATTGGCGTCCATCAGTTAAGCATACCAAAAACGAAGCCCGCAAACTACTAGGTGCTATTCGAAGAATAGCAGTCCGTAACTGGGGCGCTGACCAACAAGTCATGTTGACACTCTACCGTGGCCTCATTGTCCAAAGAATAATTTTCGCCATTCTTCTGCCGGATCCAACGAAATGTTAACAGAAAGCCCTCGAGATATTCCATCGAAGTGCACGAAGGATCTGCCTTGAATTGCCATCTTTATCGAAGAACATCTCCACACTGGTCGAAGCACGCGAATCACCAATCGAGCATCAGGCCGAAGACAACTAATTTCGCCATACAGCTAGACTGCTCGAAGTACCATCATATTTCCGCGTACTTGGTGGAGTAGGCAATGCATGAGACTGCCACGTGAAGGAACAGGGTTCGAACCCCGCTCGGCCTATACTTCGTTTAAGCTTAAATCCAGAGGCAGCCGACGTTACGAGTTAATGGGTCCAATAAAGTAGCGTCCAAGCGCAAATCACTAGGTTTTTGTTTTCTTTGTGATTGGTTTAGCGATGATAAAACACGTCCAGAAACATTACGAGCAGCATGATAGTGCGCTCTTGGCGCTGTCCGATTGCTACCATCACATCGTAGCGTGGCTTGCGTCTGGACTTAAGGTGATACGAAGTATAGTTCCTTTCTTTATCAATCAATGTTCTTCTTGGAAGTACGAGTCTACTCTCGGGTGCCATCATGCGTCCTGCTTCAGAACATTCCTGAACTTACCGCTTGTATAAAAGCATCGATAACACGTTGCCTCGGGTCAGTCTCCCTTCCGTCGCCGTCGTAGAATATACGGTCCTTTTATGTTTGAGTGTATGTCACAAGTTCGTCTCATTAAACTTTTATTTTCAGTTTTACATTCATTTATAATTCTATATCCTTGACAGTATAAGATGCTCATTGACGTCATTTTGTCGCAAGATTATTCCCACTTTGGCACAACCACGAGGATGTTCGTCGATCACATCGGCTACCCAAAAAACAACCTTCCCTGCCATCTCCAAACCAGCAGGACGACCATGTCTACACTGCAACCGAGATTCTAGATCTCGCACGACGTGGTCACTTTTCGGATTTTGTGGCACGCGCCATTGCAAATGGCACAATCCAGTCTTATTATGGAATGATTCACATTTATACAGACGACAGCAAAAGATACGTATCCAACACAGCTGTCTAAATTATACCTGAAAGTGGCCAGCCTTCCAAGACCCGACTAAGTTACTGCCCTGACACAACCACAGCGGAGCTTGCAGCCAAGTGGCTTGCACTCACGGACAGGTCAGACACACAGAAAGAACGAGAAACTTGTGATTTTCACGGACTCAAGAGGGGCCTTATCCCGACTTCAAAACCCAGAATAGGCAACACCACTCGCGAAATGCAATGTCCACCTCAATACGCAGCATGGATAATCAAGGATATACCACCTATTTCTAATGGATCCCATCACATGTAGGGGTACATGTGAACAAAAAAGCGGATGCCCTACGACGCATCTCAAACAATAGAAATACACCCGTACAACTATACAAGGAGCATCATCCTCAACGTGGTGCAAACTAATCACCCTCACCCCGAAACGGCCTCTGGATAACCACCTCTCATTATTCCAAGAAACATGTTCACAAGAAAGCAACAATCCTTACTGCACAGATTTCGAACTGGCTGCGCAAACGCTTACTTTAGTTTGAACCACATACGACGAGTGTCTACTCCAAAATGTTCCCAGTGCGACGTGACAAGAAATCTGCAACAGATATCTTTGGTATACCCAGAATACGCAGGACAAAGAGATGATCTTCGAAAGGCAATCGCAAAAAATAACATCGACAACCATGACACCCAAAGTCTCCCTTTCCCAAAAAGACCACGAGCAACCAGTATGAAGGTATTCCAGGACATCATTGATTTTCCCGAGGCCACAGACCTATCATCGCGACTCTAATCCCGACTGACAGGCGCCAGCCCTCCTCCTCCTCCTCCTCCTCTCAACCGCTCTTGGTTTTCTTCTCCCCAAGCGGATAGAGAAAGGTGACCCCGCTATAGGAAGCCAACCTCTCGTTCCGAATTTCCCCTCTTTCCTTCGTTATTTTCTCGATAAATTCAGTCACTCACTCAGGCGGACTCGAGTTTCCGTGACAGCCAGAGTTAAGCAATGAACAACGAACTTTCCAAACGCCAAGCCAAGTTTAGTCGCGTTTTGTAAGCGGCGGCCGGCTTTCTTTTATACCAGGCTCGCGGTCCGGGGCTGCTGCTCCGCGTTGAAAAGGCGCACTTAAGGAAGCCTTTGTGTGGACAAGGTTTCGTTACCACCGTCCTCAGCGGTGCGCAGGAAACAAAATCGGCGGGGAGGGGAGGGGGAGCGGTCGGGAAACGCGCGCATCCGTAGAAGTACACATCAACCCACTCGTCAGTTGACATTTTTGCGGTTTCTTTTTTGTTTGCGCCCGCACTCCGGCGAAGCGTGTCGATCTCCTCTCTGTCCGAATGCTCCTTCACTGAAGAAGGGACGAACTCACTGTGATGCAATTTCTCGAGCTAGGGCACCTTCTTAAAAGACATAGACCGGAATGTGTGTGTGTGTGTAGATGCGTGCCTGCGTGTCTGTATGTGTACGCGTGTGTGTGTGTGTGTGTGTGTGTGTGTGTACACACGTGCGTGTGTGTGTGAACGTGCACCGAAAAAGGTCCACTTGCGAATGAGAAGAGAATAAAGGAAGGTGGAGTGTTTGCGTTGCTGTCCCTGCTTCTATCTCAAAATAGCTGAATCGAGACAAAAAAAAAAAATAATTCCCCGTTGTCGTTTTAGTTTCGTAAGCTCCGGCGACATAGATGTTACCGTGGGGGCTTCTTTGTCGAGAACGTGTCGGGCAGAAAACCACGCGATGGCTACACGTTGGACTCGCTCGTGCGTCTGTCGTAACGTGTGTGCGGTCGCCAAATCCGGGATGAAAGTAAAACAAAAAAGAGGACTGCAGAAAACATTAAAAGGATTATATTCTTGCAGGTGTGTTGCTGCTGCGTCACAAAGAAAGAGCGCACTGTGCTTTTATTGTTACTGCATGCGTCGGTAGCTTTGTGCAGGATCTATAGATTACGGTCTCCTATCACACCTATGCGCGCACTGTGAAAATTGGAGTGTCTTTCGGACTTTATCCCAGATGGCCAACGCACATAATAATTCATCCGTATTAAGCGTTCTTTTTAGTTTTTACTTTTTGCTTAAATTGGAATGGCATGAAAAAGGAAAAGGTGTGCCTTTGAAGGGAGTCGATCATAGGCCGGATTTTCTTTTGTCAGCACGCCTCCCACCGGTGCCAGCGTCGAGGCTAATCGAGAAAAGGGCCACAAAAAAGACTCGGGAGCCGGAGGGATTATAGTGTACGGCGACGTAGGGAAGAGAGCAACAAGCGAGCTAGACGAGCGAGACATATTCGACGCTCTCCGAAGCTTCCCACCCTACGCGACTGGGAAATCGACTCGCCCTGCTCTCTTTCCCGGCAAGCTGATTGGTCGGCGCTTCTCTCTATTCTCCTCTCCCATTGACTTCTCCGGAGTCGTCGCGGTGGTAAGCGGTAGTGTGTAGCTCAGCTTCCGCTAGGTGTAGTGACGGCGCTGCGCGCGCGCTCGCTCGCTTTTTAAAACGCAACGACAGCAACAACTAGAGAGAACGTAAAACTTTACAACCGAAAGCGAAAGTTAAAAAAAAGAAGAAAACAAATTGAAAGACGGTTAGAGAAGGACTATCCCGAAACGCAGTGTCACGACAACATTCCGTTTTAATCTTTGTTTCTTTCCTTAAATTCCTGACATCCAAGTTATACATATAAAAAAAGCCGACTTCGAACGCACGCGCTTCTTTCTTCACGAATCCGAACGACGAAGGACACGAGGAGGCACGGCGCGAGGCGGATCGTAGTTTGTGCGTGTGTGTGCGCGGGCTTGGAAGAAAAGTAGCGGGCCAAGTTTTTGGCTCGCGGGACTGCGTGGAGAACTGGTGCGTGCGGTCCGCCGAAGAGGACGGACGAGTGGCAGTGACGCTGCGGCAGCCACTACCTGGGACGACTCTAGGAGAAGTTGGTCGTCGCCGACGCCGGTGGATGCGATGCTGTTCCACGATCACTAACGTTCGTATGCCTTGAGTCAGCTATCGAACCGTTTGTTCTTGTCCGTCGGGGCGGAGTTTGCGGTGTGCAGATTCTAGATCTCCGGGTCGCTGCCGTGTTGTCACGCGAAGCAGGCGACCCTACTGACCATTAGTAGCGTCGCCTGCTTTGTGTCAGTCATCGGTCAGGCATGGGTCTGCTTCTTGTTTTCTAGACGCCTCCCCGGTTTCGTCGAAAAATCCCGTGTCACGTCATCACTTTAGGAGAGTTCGAAGAAGATGCCAACTTTCGGTAGTCGGGGTGGGTCGCTAAGAATTTTTTTTTTTTTTTGGAACACAGAATGTGTTATATGATTGGCACCTAACCATATTCGGTTAAGTGTCAGCAGCGGAAGTCGACAGGCCGACTACCAGCCGAGCGCAGATGCAGCGCTCGTCTCATCACTGATTGGACACCGGAGCCAGCCGAGCCTCTTCCTCGAGCGCCTCCGTGTTACTCCCTGGGGTCGGGCGGGACGCAGCAAGTGTTCAGACGTACAGCGGCGCTCTCGACTCCGTGAAATGAGCAGGCTCCAGGTTTCTCCAGAGAAAGAGCGTAGCAAGAGAGAGCGACAGAAAAGAGAAAAGAAAGCAGACGCTCACTTTGTCGCAACTTGGGTTGAGGTATACAAAGTGTTTGATTTTAAATCCCGCAGATTAAAACAAAAAAGGGGTGAAAGTTGGATGAGTGGCGTTTGTACCATGTATTTATCAGGCTCGGCGGGCATTAGATGAGGGGATAATCGTCATGGCAAGTTTTGTAATTAACTAAATTTGTTAACTTATTTTTAATGTGTGGTTTTATTGATCATGTCGCAATGGCAGTATTGACGGCGATTACAATTAGAGGCCAGACCAATTAAAATAATTGGCGAAAATGTAATGTTTCTTTTTAAATAGTAATTAATACAATTACACGTTTTTCCAGCCCGATTTAAGAATTACGCCCAAAAACGCGCAGCAAGCCCTGCCCACATTGACGGTTAGAAGAGTGATGTAGTCGTTTCAGTCACATTGTCACTTGTGTCGTCTGCGTTCCCACCAAGGACACGCTGCTGAGACAGTGACGACATGATTGAAACGACTATGTCACTGTTTGTGGGCAGGGCTTATCATTACATTTTTGATAATTCCTTCAAGTGGGCTAGCCTCTAATGGTAATTGCCGTCAATACTGCAATTGCAACGTGACCTCTAAAACAAATAATTCAAAAGTTTGTTACCCGATGTCTGTTAATTAGCCTCACATTAAAAACAGCGCGCAGGCAGTGAGGAAGAGAAAAAAAAACATAAAGCGCTCTATCTTCTTTTCTCCTTCCTCACCGCCTGTGCGCTGTTATCAACATGATGTCATCTTACCAACTAGCTCAACAATTCGCTTTACTACAGTTAATTAGCCTACTTACCGTGACGATTATTCTTTAATCTAGTGTCTGCCGAGCCCGATAAAAAACATGATTAAAACAGCGGTCTTTAAGCCTCAGTCAGTAAAAAAAAAAAAAAAAATCCGTTAAAATTAAAATTAAACACCCTGTAGTTTGGGTGTATGGTTCTATTTTTCTACGAGCTGGTGTCATGTCTCTGCTCGGCGCTGCCGCCTTCCAATTGTTCTGTTTTCCGCACTCCCCGTCTACCGCGTCTCACACTCCAACCGGCTCCGAGAAAGTCGCGTTTACACTGGAGCCGCAAAAAGTTGGCACCCACAAGTAAGACATCCATGGAGCGCTAACACGTTTACCTTGCACGACGCGGGGTCTCCCCATGTGTACACAGTTTCTCCACACTAATGCATCGCATTCTGTGTGACCACTGCCTCTGCCACGCTATAGTACGGCAAAGGGGCGATTTTTTTTTTAACGAGTTGCGCGGGTGGATTGATTGACCAACAGACATGGAAGAGGCGAAGCGAACGAGTCAACCCACGTGCCAAGCTCTCCCGTTCCTTCGCGTTGCGGAATAAGTATTCCGTTTCTGTGGTTCGCAGGCGTCCCACACAAAACTCGGCGGAGCCTTTCAAAAAGGTTCCTTTTGTCGCTGAAAGGCGAGGGCTATTCAGCTGGCACATCTTGGGGAATGTACCGCAACCTTTCAGAATAGCCAAGCGGACTAGGTTGAAGTTTGCACATTCCGGAGCCAGTATATAAAAAATCGAAAGTTGTCTTCTTTTTTTTTTTTTTTTTGCAGGAACGGCGTAGATCATAATGCGATTAATGCAAAGGTACAATCGAGCTGGGCAAGAATAACGATAATAGTCCCCGGAGAAAGGGAACAAAGAGGACAAAGGACAAACAGAAATATCCAAACACAGCTAGGTGACTGGTGCGCGACTGAAAAAGTCCGCCTGGTCCTGGTATCGGACCAGGGGCCTCTCCATTTCCAGTGGAGCTCTCCACCAACTGAACTAACCAGGAGTTCGACGTCAGTAAAACAAACGGGTTTTAACAGCTGCCGCCAGTCTAACACCAGCGAGGGTGAACGGCCTGCATTTTAAGGTTATGGCGATAATGCAATTAATGCAAAGGTACAAGCGACCTTGACAATAATAACGATAATAGTCCCTGGAGAAAGGGAACAAGGAAGAGAAAGAACAAACAGAAATATCCAAACACAGCCAGGTGACTGCTGCCCGACTGAAAAAATCCGCGTGGTCCTGGTGTCGAACCAGGGACCTCTCCATTCCCAGTGGAGCGCTCTACCAACTGAATTAACCTGGAGTTAGACGTCAGTAGAGCAAACGGGTTTTAAAAGCTGCCACCAGTCTAACACCCACAAGGGTGAACGGCCTGCATTTTAAGGTAATGATGATAATGCAGTTAATGCAATGCGTAGACCATGTTATTTCTTTTTTCGTTTTTTTTAGAGGATACGAAGGAGCCAGCACAAAAGGCTAAGAGAAGCCTGACGAGACACTGGGCTCTTACGCTCCACATAGGTACACAAACGGACAGAAAAAAACAAATTCAGCTGAGAGTTACAAACTCAAACAAAGTGATCGGCATCTTCCTGATAACATCGAAATATGTATATAACAAGAAAGCAAAACAATACAAGGTACAGAGGATGCAGGAATGATTGAATATATGAAGGTAAGCAGATAACGTAAAACCCCTAACTGCATCAAGAACAAAATATTCATGGGTTACTATTATTTCTTTACAACACTATATGGTTCGGATTTTATCGAAATTTGATATCGCTGCCTACCAGTAGTGCGCTGCGTTTTTTTTTTTAAATATCGTAAAGTACCGTGTATAGTTTATATCGGGTGTGCTAATAATTAAGTTAATGATTTGATAGTGTGAACTTTGCTTTCCGTAATTAGTTCGTGTATAGGGTGTCCTTCGTGCAACATGACGCAACGGATACGACCATGTTTCTGTTTCGCCGGCAGGAACATAGAACGTACTTTTATTAATGAATTGCAGTAGTTTAAGCTATTGTACTTGATTTGTTCTCAAAATATTATATTGTATGAAAGTTGCTGAGTGCACTGTTTTTTTATGTTCCCTCTATAATTTTCACGTATTCGTGGAACTTTTTTTTCTAGAGTTAGTAATTTGCTATAATTAGATATTGTTGTTGTTCAAAAAATGAGAATTCCATAACTTTTTTTTTTTTAATAGAGAGTAGTATACTGTTTCAATGAGCCACGTAGGAACCAGGCTTGCTACTCTGTAAATACAGCCCACGATTCAGGATAATTCAGGTTTCGATTTATTTGCGTGTGTATTCAATTTCAACTCTTAAATAAATCATACACCGGTCCAGAAACTTTTGCTCCGTTACTTGTTCTAATATTTCATTTTCAGATATAATATTGAGCGTGCCTGTAAAACATTCTTGTCCTGTTTTTAAAAGCACATACTTTGTTTTGCTTGTTTTTAATTGTTATCCATTAAACAGCCGCCATTTGGAAAGCTTCAAAAGATAAACGTTTGCGTTTTCTTTTCTCCTTCTTCAAATCCCCTTGAAATGTGCATTGAGTTACCGGCTTCAGGAGACTACGTTTCGGTTAGTGACCAAACTTCGTTTTTCACGGATCACCTTCTTTTAGTTTCATCAGTTTTAGTGCGAGCCGGAAGGGTGCTGCATGTTGCCACACGTGATCATGGTCTTAATTATTACACAGTTAATTCGATACTTCGATGTATTCTAGCATCAAAACTGCATCCTCTCGAAACATCTAACAATAAGACATTAAAAAAAAGGGCGCGTAAACATACTCGGAACTTATTAATATGTTCTTGTAGTTTGTTTAGTTTTTTTTTTTCCCGCCATAAGTTCCTCGAGGCTCGCCGCGATTGTTGGCAGGAAAGACCGAGAGAGGCCGAGAGAGAAAATAAACGACATTGTGGAGAGTTTGGCCGCCTTAGGGCGGCGCCGGTGGCTCCAGAACGCGGTGAAAATGGGAAAAGACAAGAAAGGAGATGTAACGTTTCAACGGGCGGAATGCGGCGTCCGCGCTACTCCTGAGCATTATTCACCGAGCCTCCCGTCGCCACTGCCGTAGACTTTGACTAGGGGTATCATCGTCTTGCGAAGAATTGAAACGAATGAGAGAACAAATTGAGATCAATCTGCGACGAGGCAAGCGGTATTATTGGAAGAGTAGCGTTTCCAACAAATCCGCTGTAAATTTGGAGAACGCGTGTTTTTGCCTGTGACGCGAACCGATGGTGGTTGTAAAGAAGAAGAAAACAATACGGCGAAGAAACGCGGTCCTTTATATTTTTGTAGTATTTGTGTTTATATGCAAGTAAGACTCAACTGTGGGCCATAAACGTTACTAGTCTTCCGTAGAAAAAAAAAAAAAAAAAAAAAAAAAAAAACCTCCTGAACTTGTGGGAGAATTTTAATACGGTTTCTGAGCCGAGAAAACCAACAAAATGAAGCATATTGTATCTGGCCACGTGTCGAAGAGAACAATGTTTGGTAGCACAAAAAAAAAAAAAAAAAAAAAATAAATAAATATAATAATAATAAATTTAATATACCGTATTTATGCAGCTATCAACAAAGCCATCTTATAAGTGTGAAGAGCTAACGCCAACCGAGTTAAACTTCTAATCCCAGAATAACGTCGAAAAAATGTAAGTACAAGGGCCACTTGGCGTGCAGTGTTGGCGGTACCGCGTTACTTTTGTAGCGTCAGCTACACTGGCCGAGGTTGAGCAGTTTCGCGTGGCTCCTGGAGAGCCGTGCTGCGCATGCGCGAGGAGCAGTGACGTCACACGGCGCACAGCTGGCGCAAAAAGGTCAAATTTGGGGGTTTACGTTCCAAACTAACGACGGGCATCTGGCACGCCCCAGCGGAGGACTGAGGATTAATTTGGACCACCTGGGATCTTTTGACGTGCAACCGAAAGCTCGGTTACAGCGGTGCCTCCTCCGCAGTAAGCCTCCGTCAGATTGCGGGCACCTCGGCCGGGATTCGAACCCGCCACATGGGGATCCGTAGGCCAGCGCTCTCGCCTCGGAGCCACCGAGGCGACTGCAGAGCTGGGGCGCCGGAGCCGCCGCCGCCGCGCGCGCCTCGGCGGTCTGCGCATTCCAGAGGAGTGACGTCATAGCCGCGGCAGACGCACTGGCGCCGTTGCGTGCCCAGCTGTGCGCCTCCGTTGCACAGTAGCCAAGTCTGACGCTGCACCGGAGCCGCTTGATAGCGCCTCTCATTTTGTGCGCATGCGCAGAGGTATCAGTGGGGAGTATACATATAGCGGGGCGTTTGCCAGTGTGGTATAGAGATGGAGAAGGAGAGCGAAATTGCTGCTCAGCGGCGCAGAAGAGCGGAGAAGCTTAACTCATCGGATCCCGAAGTAGTCACATAATGCGTATACCGTGTGTGTGTCATTGAAACAGCAGTAAGCATCATAATCAAGCTAATCCTAGACAACCAGGAAAGCTAAGACTAACCAGCCGAACCTAAGCTCACGCTACGTATATCCTGGCATAGCCGAGCTAAGCCACTGCAATTTTTTCTGTAACATGTTAACGTACTCGTTACAATTTCAAAAGGGTAACGGGTAACGTACTTACGGTACTTATTTCGAGTAACGAGACTCGTAGTTAAGTTTACTCGTTACATATATTCTTCCCCAAACCTGAAAAAAGTACGCTTAATTTTTTCTCGTTTTTTTATTCTTGGTTTTAGCTTGAGTCCAGACGCAGCCGACGGTACGAGCTGATGGTACCAATTGGACAGCGTCAAAAGGGCACCATCATGGTGTTCTTTGTGTTTATGAACGTGTTCTATCATCGCTGAACCAATCAGAAACAGCAACAACAAAAAAAGGCCCAGTGACTTGCGCTTTTCACTCTGCTCTATTGGTCCCATTAGCTCATAGCGTCGGCTGCCTCCGTACTTACGCTGAAACGAAGTATAGGCGCCGAGTCATTAATTATTGCACTCATTCCACATACCTTCAAACTTTTGCCCGTCTTTTCCCCACGCAAAAAAAAAAAGTCCCACATTAGCAAAAGCCCCAACGTCCACGCCCTTTGTCCCAAAGTAAAAAAAAAAAAAAAAAAAAAAAACGCTGTCGCCAAAAAAAAAACAAAAAAAAAAAAGAAAAAGAAAAAAAGAAGCAAAAAGCTGTTACCATCAATATATACATAATAAGTAGGGGAAAATTAACGTGCGTTACTTTTCATCGGTAGCTGTAACGCTTTCTTTTTATTTTGAGGTAACGTAGATCGGTAACGTGTTCCTTTTATTTTGCAAGTAAAGAGTAACGTAATTCGTTACTTTTCTTCGATAATGCATCAACACTGCTCTGAGGTAATAGAGCATTGGAAAAAATGTGACTGCAATTCGCCTACCTCGCACGTTTTTAAACTATAGTGTTTTGGGAATGGGAGTTCGAGAAAGTATTAACGAGCCATTTCTTAAGCATTATAGGGGGAATATTTCATTGCCTTTTATGATAACGTTCCTGTGATGTTTCTTTTTTTTTATATATAAAAAAGAAAAAAAAGTTGTTAGAAACAATGGTAAAAACAAAGTACTCGAGCTGGTGATCTTTTAAAATGATGAAAACATTGCTGCAAAATTTCAGTATTAAAGTTGCCCCTACAAATGAAAAACACCAGCGAAGAAAGTAAAGTAAGAGTGCACGCTCTTTCTTCCGTCTTTCGCTGCATGACTGTTTGATGTGGTGTTCAGCAATTTTACTTACTTTATGTGCACAAGATGTAAATATATAAACTTCATTCAACAAAAACTAAATTTTGATGACCGATTCATATGACATTAGCCTAAAGCGTGAACAGTTCAACATTTTGTAAAAAGGAAAACAAAATACAAGCGCATCATTGAACTTGCCATATTACGGGAGCGGTCGGCCGCGTTTCGTTGAAAGCAAATGTTTTGGATGCGCTCTTAATCTCAAATCAAATGGGGGTATAAACAAAAACATACACTCACACCTAATGAACGGAAAGTTTAAATTCCCGTATAGAAGTGTAGGTTTCGCTGAATGTTGTTATTCGACAACAAATGAAGATCTATGCTCTATGTTCTTTATTGTTGCTTGATGTATCCAGAGTGGGCAGATGGGTCACCGAAAAAAAACATAAAAAAAAGAAACCTGAACATTTGCCTATTTTTTTTTTTGTCTTATTCCTTTTTCTACGCCAGTAAACTGTATGCGAAGACGCAGGTTGTACTCAGCATTATGTTTTACCGAAGACGGACAGAGAATGAGAGAATAAGAAGAGAGAGAGAGAGAGAAAGAGAGAGAGGGGGATAAAGAGAGAAGAGGGGTGATGGTGTTTCTACCGGAAATTTTGTCTGCCGGACGATGTCTAAAGAGAATTTCGTAACGCGCATTTCAGTGACCTCGTTTATATATATATATATATATATATACTTACTCATGGAAATAAAAGGAATGTCAGACTGTCAACTTCGACGGTGTTGGTTTAACGTCGCGATGACTACAAACTTCCACTGTGTGTGTGTGTGTGTGTTTAACGCACATTATTGAAAATGTCGCTGGCAATCGGTGATTCTGCTCGTGACGTCATGATAGGACCCGTAGGAGGGAGCCACCGAAACATCTCGTCGCCAATACTGTAGCTTCTGCTACGCTCGCACTTGCAGTGAAACGGAGTGCAACATGGACTGCAGTAAGAAGAAGCGAGCTCGGGTAGCCGTCGAACGGCTTGGGATCCTCTTACTGCAGGGTTATCTGTTTTGTCCTGGGTGGAAGGGCGGTGCGGATCCGTAGGGGAGGCAAAATAGGATCGTAAAGATCAGCGGTCCGAGCCAGAGATGCCCTCCGAAGTCGATTGCTTCACGATGCTTGGCCCGGTCACTTTGTCCCACCCGGACATTATGGCGGTTCAGCGCACCGTGAAGTCCTTTAAGACGAGTGTCGTTACCTATTCTACGGACTCCGCAGCCCGAGAGCCAGACAGAAAAAGAGAGTGGAAAACATGCACAAAGAAGACTGAAAGCTGAGTGTTTAAAAGAAGGTTCATTTAGTGCTTCACCCCTGCCTCTTTTGTAAGGAGGCTCCCGCTTGACCAAGCCTCGGAGCTTGGCGGACAAAAGCTGACCGAAATGTCGGCCAAACTCTGCGGTGTCTTTTCAGCTTTTCGGCACTAGGTATTTTAGTAATCTCCTAAGGTGGGCTTTGTCGGAAGTGAATTGCGGTCGGGTTGCGAGCTAAACTAAGACTGACAGCGCCGGGGAATGGATAGTGATACTTTGTCATTGCCCGTTCTTCAGTTCAGCCACTGACGGTGAATTGGACCGACTACGGGGGATAGGTTTGAACTGATAGTGGTATATTCAAACGTTGACTAGCTCTACGCAAAACCACTTGTGTGTGTGTGTGTGGGGGGGGGGGGGGGGTTGCGGGAAAAAAAATTTGACTGTGAAACTCGTCGTTCCGGACACCATCTTATTGTTGCGCAGATAACTTCTTTTTTTTTTTTTGACCGTACGTTTTTGCAGTTCTGTCTTTGCACAACCTAAACTCGGTCTTGCGAGCTGTCTCTAGGTCGCCGTGCGGGAGAACGTTAAACCGTGGTGGATTTTTTTATTCGGCGGTCAAGAAAGAGGATACATAAACGATAAAAATAAATAACAACATTAAAAATCAAGATTATTTCCTGAGGTCAACGGTCCCACGTCGTCATTACTAAAAAAAATACTCAGGTAACAGGTTCCACTGAGCGATTGTGTGTGTGGAAAAAATGAAAACTTATAATCTGTTCTACAGAAAATTTCCCGTATCTTTCTGGGAGGATCCACGCGATTTGACATATAGTTAGGTAATTCTATGTATTGGCTTTTATCCATACCTGTCAAATCGTTAAAAATTGCGAGCAGGAACCTCAATCGAAAATTTTTGCGTCTTAACAATAAAGTTTTCCAAGAAAGTAAATTTTTAATCTCTGTAATGCTATTGTTTCTACTATAACTTCCTGTTACAAATCTCGCCGCAGGTTTCGAAGTTTCTTTAACTTATCTGCAAGGTACTTTTGGTGCGGATCCCACAAAACACACGCGTACTCCAGTGTTGGTCTAACCAAACAGCAGTAGGCTGTCTCCCTCAGTTTCTGTGGAACACCGCGTAAATTTCGAATAAGAAAATTTAAAGTTCGGTGGGCATTTTTAACAGTTTCAGTGACATGAACATTAAAAAAAGTGTGCTTGACAAGGTGATCCCCAAATATTTAACATCAGTGTTATTACTTAACTTATGATGATCAATAATATAACACGATGGGACATGGTTACGTTTCCTTCCAAAAATGACTTGCTCACACTTATTTACATTCAAGACAAACTCCCAAATCCTCCACCAATCCGATATTTTATCCAGATCCAACTGTAAAAAAGCCAAATCACTAACACTGTCAACCCTGCTATAAAAAAATCACAATAGTCCGCAAACAGCTTTATGGACGAGTAAATGGTCGATGATATATCATTAATAAACACAAGAAATAAAAAAGGTTCCAGCACTGACCCCTGCGGCACGCCAGAAGTCACATCAACAAAGTCTGAGCTTGCACCATTTACGACGACACACTGCTTTCTCCCAGAGAGGTAATTTTCTATCCAACGGTATACGTTTCCATCAAGACTAAGGGAGCTCAGTTTGTGTAGCAGCAAAGGGTGAGACACTCTATCGAAAGCCTCGCTCAAATCAAGAAAGATGGCGTGCGTTTTTCCTCCCCCCTCAGCCGTTGAAACCCAGTCATGATAAAGTTCTGCGAGCTTGACGTTCGACGAGATCGACGTCACGGGAGAATGCTCTGAAGCGAAATGAGGTCAAACAAGGTAATGGTTTCAAAAAGTAGTATTGTTTCATTTTCGCATATTTTCGAGTTTGTTGCCGGGGCGCGTCTCGTTTTATTTATTTTTTTTTTTTAGGGGGAGGGGGTGGAAATGAACCAGACACTTTCCTCATTGATTAGCCGGCGTTCCCGTTAATCGCGTCATTCACGTAAGCGGGCACGACGTTCACGGAGGGAGATGCGCCCTCTGCATGTGGCCGAGTTGCCTCACCGGGCGCGATTACTCAACGACATGTAGCGGTCCTTACGGTACGTCCCTTCATATTTTTTTTTTCTCGTGAATACGCACGCTAAATTGTGTCTGCTACTGCAGGTACAGGGGCCAACATACCTTTTTTATTATTTTAATTTTATGTGTGTGTTTTTTATGCTGTCCTGTCTCGCGGGTCTGATTTGCTTTCGATTTTTGGGTCTGACATGGCCGGGTGGCTCGCGGTCACGCCTGGACGAACCCTAGGCGTGGTCGCCGCACACTTTGATTCGCCTCATAGTTTTTTTTTTTTTTTTTTACGCCGTTGGTATTCGAGGCACGTCGTTCCTCATGTTGGACTGTATGGAAGCAATATTGAAAGCGAAGAACGCAATGATTTGGTTACAGAAATAGAAAGACGAAAAAAAAAAAAAAAAGGTGGGACTGGTGCTGTCGCCGATCTGAAGTATTTACATTATCGCGTGCATGATCATCACACAATGCGCATTACAACAAAAATGTATTTCAGGATACGTTTTTGTGGCAGCTATGACGCGGCTTTTTATTATCATTATTATTGCCAGCCATGACGCGGACAAGTGTTTAAGTGCTCCGTCGCAAGTCCTGGCGGGTGACGAGGTGAACTTTATTGGGAAGTCGGACAAGTTTGTGTAGGTGTGTATCGGCAGGATGAGGAGGAGGGGGGGGGGGAGCGGGTGTATGTTATCGGTTGTTTGTTTTTGTGTCTATCCTGTCTATATCACGTTTACTTGCTGTACTGCGCAGTATGTAAAATTGTCATTTGTGAGTCAGCGCTACGTGTGTGTACTGCTACTTGTCTTCCGTCCTTCGCGCTCTTTTTTTACGCTTCAATATGACTAGCCAACTAACCCAACTCCACACCTTGTTACGTTTCTTTCGTTAGGTACTAGATTTTATACTAGTCAAGTTTTATTTATATAAGTAAATGAATCCTCGCTGAGCTTCTGCTCACAATCCAGATTGAATGATCTTTACATTACGAAGAGCAGTACTAGCTCGAAACGTCAAATTAATCTATCTACACACAAAATCTGAGAGAATACTTCTTTTCTCTATATATTATACATTGGGTTGACTATTTTTAAATGATTAAGAGTGGTCAACTCTCGAAACGTCGCATCAGAATTTCTAAATTGAACCTCAACTGCACACGTCTTTTTTCAGTTATACATATACTACATTGCATGTATATGTATGCATATTGTGGGAAGGGGGTATGATACCTTCCGTCTTATCTGAAACCGGAGTTGGTTGCATTCCTATAGAAAACGGGTCACAATGGGGTCTAGTCAGCCAGTGGACCTAGCAAAGCAGAGGTTGCAGGTTCAGTTCCTACTCGTGGCCAGATTTTCCTCCAGTTCTCTTCCGAATTTCCCTTCGTTAAAAAAAGAAATACAAATCTTCCCCTTTACGTTTTGTTTCTAGCATTTCCCGGTATTTCTAGTATTTCAACAGCTTGGAAGGTTGCCTTAGGCTATTTTTAGTGGGCATGTGAACGGCGAGCGACTGGCGTCGCTTCTGCATTTTTCTTGCCGAATGAACGACACGAAGAAGAACGACGCGAAAATCGCGCAGCTGACCTGATTCCGTGATCCGGAACGACCGCATCCTTGCCATTGGGGATCTTTGGTTTATTTTTAATTTGTTGTTTACATTCCGGTTGTTTTCTTGCTATGACACGTCTGAAAGGGTCGTTCGTGCATTACGAACACGATTTAGCGTTCCTGAGAAGCACCGTTTCAAATTATCCGCATCGAAAAGATAATTGATGACTTTCCCGTGAAGTAAGAAATTGCTTTTCTATTTAATGGTCCCTTTCGTTGTCTTCATGCGCAAAATTAATTTAGCCACAATATTCGCTGCACGCAGGAGGCCACGCTTCTTCGTTCGGGTCGTTCAGACATGCCGCAATTCCGAAGTCAAAGTTGTTTGTATGGATGTTCCGAGAGCGGGGAGTTTGTTTGCTTCGAATTGGGGTGAATTGGGTGTCCGTTGTAAAGCGGGATTTTGGCTAGCGCAGGACGACTACCTGCGATGCGTAAAAACGTGAAAGGGTCACCGTATGCTCCCACTTCGTAAATACTTCGATTCTTTCGTAGGCTACAGTTGTAACAAACAATCAGGACCACTGTAAGAATATGATAAAGAAAACGTGCTGGTTTAGTATCGTGAGCTGGAGTTAGATATATCCGCAGTTCTGGTATTTTCTGCGCCCATCTCAAGGCTGGTTCACACTGCCCCGTTTTCTTACGTTACGTTATGAAACGTCACCGGAAAATTTGTGCTTCGTATTAAGCGTGGCTACCAATTCAAGGAGATAGCCTGGCACGCGACATTTGAGACACGAATGTTTCGGTGACTTAGACGTAACGTAAAAAAACGGAGCTGTGTGAAAAGTTGAACCGAGCTCAATTCCTTATGTTACGTTACGACGAGCTTTGTGTCCTCGGTTGCCACGGTAACTCACCGTCCTAGCTCGTCGTCACCGAAACATTCGTGTCTCGAATGTCGCGTGCCAGGCTATCTCCTTGTACTGGTAGCCACGCTTAATACGAAGCACAGATTTCCCGGTGACTTTTCGTAACGTAACGTAAGAAAACGGGGCAGTGTGAACGAGCCTTAACTCCCACCGACCGTGGAAACCAAGCGCGTCACCGCGACAAAAGCTAAAGGTCCCTACGCACACTTGCGTTTGAGAGCGTTTGACTGCGTTGTGACTGCGAGAAACTATACTCTGTTTCACCTTATGATGTACCGCAGGAAAGGCTACAAGCGCGAGCTCCTTGCTCTGGGGCACATCTCGGCGGCACAAGCTTTCGTGACTTAAGAGCGGCTGCCATCGCTATGAGCTCGCGCTTCTAGCCTTCGCTGCGGTGCAACATAAGGTGAAACGAAGTATAGAACATCCCTGCTTCTTATGTCGCATGCCAAGCTATACCTTGAATTGGATTCCACGCTTCATACGAAGCACATATGTCGCCGGTGACTCGCTTTCGTAAAGGCCGGTTCTCACATGCAGCGAAGCGCGAACGTAGCGCTGCTCACGTGTCGTCAGCTACTTATCGTCTGCCGTGAGCAACAGTTTTGACGGTGCGATACAAACCTGGGAATACGTTCTCTGGACACTGTTCTCTAATCAGTGTGTCGCGTTGGTATGACGTCGGCAATCTGTCCTAACGCCTTAGGGGCCGCGAGGGGGATCCCATGGTCATTTTGTAATCTCGCCGGTGCTGTCGTCTCCACATTAACGACCAAACGTTTGAGAGATATGTATGATGTAAGCCGTCCAACCGGGAAAAAACTTCTCAAAAAGAAATAAATAAAAAAAAACGAAAGAAAAAGACACTTGTCTTCCAAGTTATTGAGTAGCTCTTTGCTGCAGGCTTGCCGTATGTTGAAACCCCCCGGCGGAAACTGCTTTCTCCTCTGTCGCGCGGCCCGACCCAATTTGTCTTCATTGACCCCTCCCGCTGGCTGGGACGCGGCACTGGCTTTATCTTACCGCTGTCATCGATAAGTATCGGCGCATGTTCGGAGCGCCGATGGAGATTCATTCCCAGGGCACCCGGCGCGCGCCTTTCCCGCGTTTTCGATCGTCCAGCTTCGCGCCGAGGTTCCCCGGCTACCAAACAGTCGACCAATCGACGGGAATCCATCTGGGATCAATGGACCGCGCGGCCTCAAGGCGTCCGAAACCAGCGAGCGGCCTAGCACCTCTTAGACATGTCCAAACATCGCGCGCGAAAAAAAAGGCGGCTCTGCGTGGATAATTAACCCGACGGATTAAGGGGGATTTGGGGAATGGCTTAGCGGCGGCGACCCTCCGCAGTCGGGGCGATTGAACGACAGGAGCGGTTCGCATTAGCGCCGTCGGGGGTAATCTCGATCGGTCCGAGTGTGTACACAGTCGAAATGCCGCACGTGGAGGGCTCGGCGACGAAATAGCCCCGAGTCAAGAGTTCTCAGATGTCCAGTGAAATCTGAGCACACGCGGTAATTAGCGTTCGCTCAATCGACATCGCCTTCTCGTTGATTTAGTGCAATGGATTGACCGTGGGCTCCCTCCCCTCTCTTGAAGGAGTGAAATCACTGGAGTAAAGGGGCCGCCCGCGTTTGTTTGTTGTTCTGGGCACAGTGTTGGCGTTAGATTGGGTCCCTTTGCTTAAGCGGTCTTTCGGTTTGAGCTCCAGACAGTCGACTCGCTGGAAATTAGGGGGGGGGGGGGGGGGCGGGGGGCAATCCTCCTTCAAAGCGTCTGTCGAAGACAGATGTGTCCATCCACCTACTCCTCAACTGGCTGGACGTGGGAAGCCTAGATTATTAGAGGCGTAGGCGGCCCCAGGTTGTACGAACCTTTTAAGCATCAGCAGTAGAGTCAACAGCTAACCACTCGACGCCACCCCAGGTGTGCGCGTTAAAGCGGCTGAGCTCGGTTCTACGTCCCCAGCTCTCGATGGTTCGAATATACATACTAAACGTACAACGAGCGTATTTTGAACTTTCGCCGTTGATTTAACGTAAAAACAAACCTAAATTAATCGTACTGAAAAAAATAAATAAAAAGAAACGAGGGAAAACGAGAAAAAAAAAAGGTAGAACGCAACAACGTTGTCTTCTTTTTAGTTTCTCTAGTCTCGGTATTTTCTCAGTATGACCGTGCACAAGCCCGTGTTTTAACTCTCATTTCATCAAACTGAAATTGCTGTTTTTTTTTTCTTCTTTTTAGTGGAGCGGGTTTATACACCGCCCGTGACAGTATTGTCGCGAGTGAAAAAGTAACTGATACAAAAACAAAAACACACTTAAACTGAATGTTTAATCAGTTTAACCAGTCGCGCGTGTGCCTGAAACTAAAAGGCACTGCGCATTCTGCGGTGGCGACGACGGAATGACTGATTCGCAGTGGCCGTCTGATACACCTTCGGCAGTTGCGAACATCCTTCACCACCAGTATGTAACGAGCGTAAACGTCCACTTTCGTAAACTCGTTAAAGAAAGTGTTTAATGTTTCGGATTCCTGGCAGCAAATAAAGAAAGAGGCCTCCGGCGACAGGGAAAAGGCGACTTGTGAGTACAGGCTTCCTCCTAGACACCTTCGGCATTCGCGGGCATTCTACGCCAGTAGACGCTACGAGTTTCGCGATTCAACGGATTGCTTCCCCGAATAGCCGACGAAGGACCAAAATTGCGACTCCTTGCTGGAGTCGAACCCTGACATTCCGAGTAGTATCGAAGCCGCATAGTGCTGAATATCGAACGCTGGAGCAGCAGTCGTATCCAATCCCCGCCTTGTTTGGATGACGTCCAACGTTCAACACTGCACGGCTTCGTTAGAGGCGTCGATAGAAGGCACCAGGGCTTCGGCTGCATTCGAGGCATCTGCTTCTTCGCGATTGCTTCGTGTTAGTTCACACCCCACAGTACCACCGTTTCGCGGACAGTCAGCCCCCCGTAGACATTGACCTCCTCCAGTAACAACCGTCTGTCAAAGGGACCGTGCCGTAGATATCGAACGATCAGCCATCGGGCGCCGTACTGGTTCCCGTTGCCAAAATGATCGTGGCGTTGCAGTATACATCACGCGGTGGTGACGAATTGTGTCTCCCTTCCTGCTCTGAAGAGGTGACACCGTCGCCGCAGTAATGTGCCTCTCCACGCGGCGTTCACTTTCGACGGTTGGGCGCATCAAAGTGAGAGAGAGACCTCGGCCGGGGCCAAAGCAATTTGTCCGTGCTACTACCGTCGTTAATTGGTTTAGCGCACCTTTTTAGGTCGGCTAGACGGAAAGACCGGAGCCGTCAGCCAATTAAGAGGTTCATCTGGCCGGGAAAGGGGGGAGGGGGGGGGGGGGTTCTTCTGGAAGGCTTGAGTTAGACTTTGCAAGTTTTCGCGACGGCGGCCGCTGATTGGTCACCGGTGGTTCCCGGAAATGGGTTGCCGCCATTTTGGCCTCGGGAATGGTTTTTCATAGACTACTCCACTCGAAGTTTTCTTTCGGATTTGGGCACTCGGAGGGAAATGGTTCATAAACGAGCTCGAGGGAGTGCGGCGTTGGGTGTGTTCCAGCCAGTCCTGTAGGCGTTATAAAAAAAGAAGTAACGAAATATATTACTCGTTACAGTCTAAGAAATGCCTGAGCGTCTACTTACACGCAAAACACTCAAAGAGCCAATCTCTGCTATCTACGAAATCAACTCAGCGAATGAGGAGACGGAAAATTCGTTTAGACCTAAAAATGAAGTCTGCGCTGTGGCATTACGCAATGCAAAGCGCCATGCTTGCATTGCGTAATGCAACAGCGCAAACTTCATTTTGAGGTCTAAACAAATGCTCCGCCTCATCATTCGCTGAGCTCATTTCGTGGCTCGCAGAGATTGGCTCTTCGAGTGTTTTCCGGGTAAGTAGACGCTCAGGCATTTCTTAGAGTGTACTTGGAAATAAAAGAAATGCGTTAACGACCTACGTTACTTCAAAATAAAAGGAACAGGTTATCGCTACCCTACCGATAAAAAATGACGCACGTTACTTTTGCGTTGATTTTTTTTTGTATGAATTAAAAAGTTTAACTTTTTTGACGTTACGTTATATTTCAAGAAACGTTATGTCCATTCAAGAACTTATCATATTACTTTATCTCTTTTTTACGGTTTTCATTTTGAAGGCATGTGGGATGAATGTAAGAATTCACATGACTTGGCTCCTAGAAACCCGAAAAAAATTGAAGTGCAATGCTAAATTTGAAGTCCTGGGAAGATGTAACTAGTAACGTAACTACGTTACGCGTTACTCAAAATAAATATAGCCTTTACTATTCTGAAAAATGTAACGAGTACGTTACTACGTTACTGATCAAGGTACAGGTAACGCCGTTACAGGTAACACGTTATAGGCTTATAGCCAACACTTGTTGCAGCGTGTCTCCGGGGAGCGAGTCCCGGTCAAATAAAACCCACACATCAAATGCAGGGAGGAGGAAGGGGTGAAAGCTGCGGCGGTGAAGTTGCCGCGCTCGAAGTTTGAGATTCAGGCACATCTGAAGCTTCGTCGCGAACTTTGAAGTTCGGGGGCAAGTTACCCTGAATTCCGCGCAGAAACGAACTTATGAGAGATATTATGTTTCAGACTTGCTTCGGCCCTTTGCTGAGATGCTATAGTTGATACAGGTCGTACAAACCTCCACGAACAAAATATTAATGAGCGCGCGATCAAGTTAGACTGAAGGAGCATGAATTACTAAAAAGAGCGCGACAGATGTCCAGGACCAACGGATCTGATAACTTGGGCTCAGGCGCTTTCTCGACCTCAGTCTCGTAGATCTCGTTAACTTGTTTCCATCTCGATTCTTTCAACCCACTCTAGATTCCCTTTGAAGCCGCTCCGGTGCTTCACTCTAAGTACGTGCGGCTTTTGACGGATACGAGTTCCCGAATAGCCACCGTCGTCGACCCCCAAAAAGGCCATTACAAAGAAAAAAGGAAACTTGGCCGGCGTATGAAACTTGCATGCCTGTGTAATAACTAGGTTACTGCTTCGTCGAGAAACGGCTCCAGAGACCCGTCGTCTCATCTAATATGCCACCCCTTTTACCAGAGGAGCTTGCCTCCAAACTCCGACCGCGGCAGGGTTTGCCCTACGTGTACCAACGGGGGTTTCTTTTATTTTTTTTATGATTCTCTAGCGTCTTGATAGGACGTATCGATCAGTTAGGTGTTGAGGCTGGCGTTTTAGTTAGATCCTGGCGAGCTACCGGTCCCTGCATACCGGAAATATGCTCGCGGACAACTTTCTGCGGCATTTCAGGAGCGAAGAGTGCACACCTTTGATAGGCACTCAAAATGCGCAGGCGCGCGTGAGTCCATAGCTTTAACTGCGTAGCCACAGAAAGTTGTCTGCGAGTATGCAGTTAGAACGTTCTCATAGTCTGGCGCTCGGTTTGGATGACTTTATAGGCCGTGCGGGTCCGATTGACGGGGACGGAAGCGGTCTGAACGGTGGAAAGAAAGGGAACGACGATTGTACGATGCGAGCTAGAGGAGAGACCATGTCGATGATGACGTCTACCGATGTTTCCGCTCTTTGATGTGTGAAGGACGTGCGACGTAGGCTTGGCGAAGAATGGCCTCGAGGCAACAAGTTCTCGTTGATGCCGGAAGCGGCCAGGCTTCGACCCTATTGATCCGTCTTTGCCGCGGCCTCCCCTCCCCCGGAACCGTCTCGTGCTTCCCTATACTTTCATCTCTTCCACTATATCATGCTGTCCCCCCGCAACCTTCTTTGTTTTTTTTGCTCCTGTCTTTTTTTTTTTTCCTTCTTTTCTTCCTCGTTGGTGTTGTATGGCCTCTTTATTGCCTTACACAGCACCAAGGCTCCGGGTCCGCGTATTAGGGCCGAAAGATGCGGCGGTCGACAGCCCCTGGCTCCCTCCTGGCCCCCGCATTACAGCGCGCACACACTGCGGATATGTGCGCATTAATATTATAGGGCTATTCATTTCCTTTCGGCCTCAGCAACGAAGAGAGTACTTGCGGGCGGGCGGTCCGATGAAACGAAACAACGTACAAGAACAACAGCGTAGTAGCTTTCGTTCAATGTCGCTTTTTGCCGCTTCCTTCTGGAATCGAGCTCTCGAGTTACTGCAGGCGACGTTTTTCTCGCGCTACATTCTTTTTTTTTCCCAGCGAGCCGTCGCGAGAGATGGACGTCATTCAATCGAATTTGTCGTCGGCGGAGAAGTTTTTCCTCGGATGAGGACGCCGGGACACTTCGGTGGCCGTAAATTGTGTGATCGAGATCCCGTGCATTTTTTTTTAATGTATATTTTTCGTTTGTTCGTTAGGGTATAGTTTATCATCGCTGTTCACTGGCTGGACTCCAAAAGGTTCGTCAGACACGGTTTCACGATATCCTCTAGGTCCTGTTGCGAAGGGATGCGCGTCAGAACACCCAGATGGCGCGCGAAACAATCAAATTACAAGACACGCGCTGCGTGAGAGTTTGAGCGGACAGTTTCCATTCTCCGGAAAGAATGGACGGGAGCCCACCGGGCAATTTTATTTCTGCAGGCGATTGGAATCGGGCTGCGCTCTGCGTGAAATTTCCGAATTGACAGTCGTTCTCGCAACGAGAATAATCCCGGCGGGATCTTCGTGTTTTTGGTTATTTTTGTAATCGTGCGTTTTATTGATGCTCTTCTTTTTTTTCTTCTTGCTTTAATAACAACGTTTAACTATTCGACTGTTGTAGACGGACGGATATTGCGTATTTCGCTAGTCAATCGAAGTAAGAAGTTGAGCTGGAACTGACGGTACATTTATTGTAGTTAAAAGAAAATTTCGCCGCCCGAGATTGGATGGCCGGGAAAGTGTCTATTTCCGAATAAATTGTAGGGGAAAGTACCCGTAATTTCCTGTCTCTATCACGGTAAACAGTTTGTACGACGTTCGTGCCTGTACTTGATCGCTGTGTTAAAAATTAAGCATAAGCAACTGCCTCAGGGCGTGCGTGCGTCACGGTTTGTCCAATCAAGCCAATCATAACTGTGCGCTCTAAGTCCGATCTACTTATTAGCTCTTTGACGTAAAATCAATAACAATCACCTTACAAAATCGGAATAGATTTGAAGTCGTAACTTATTTCGAGTTATGTCCCATTTGGTCTTCACAATCGTACTCCTAAAAAAAAAAAAAAAAATCTCAAAGACATTTTGTGGGCGATACTTTTTTTAATACGAGAAGTTCTACTCTATTGCTGGCCACACTCTATCGTATGTCTTAATTTTATTTTATTTTTTCGCCGAGGTACGTATTATCCTAGACCTGTAATTTTACACCGTGGACTGGCACTTTGCCAGCCTCGTAAGAATATATTCGGCCATTTCCCAGAGTGCGTCGACAACTCCTTTGTGCCGAGACTATTATTAACCCACTTCGTTACAAAGTTTTTTGTGTGTGTGTGTATTTCAGCGAGTGTTTATTAGTTACACGGTACGCAAACCTCGTCGGTAGATTTCGGCGAAGACTTGGAAACTCTAACTGGGATTCGCCCGAGAGAAAGCGAAGGACGGAAGTACATCCGTCGGAGTGTCGAGAGTTTCCGCGTCCTGAAGTGCAGCTTCATTAGGAGTGCCGGGACTTTGGCAAACTCGCGCAACTCTTCTCGACGTTACTGGGAGTCGGTGTCGACGACGACGCTAGATGCAAACGCTCCGCGCGGGCAGTCTACTAATCACGCTAACGTTGCGCGACTGCGGCAGAAACAAAAGAACGGGCCAGAGCAGCGGAGCAAGAAAAGGGGCGGTATCCTCCGGGAAACAAGATTAGCTCGTAAACTGAGACGGTAGCGGCAAACAAGCGGAGGACCTGTCTGTCCTGCCGTCTCGTCGTCCACTCGTTCTTTTACTTGGCTGTCTATTTGGATGGATAAATGGCGGATAACGGCTATTGGTGCTCCGGCATCGTTCGTTCGTACGTGGGACCACCGCGTATACTCAGATTAAGTGCTTTTAAAATTTAATTACCACCGTAACTGCGTTTCTTTAAATGTAGGATTTTAGAATTATGGCGTTCCAAAATGTAAATGGTCACAATTACGTTTTTTTTTCTGCTTTTTTTGAAGTCACGCAGTTACTTTGCATTTACGCTTCCTTGAGAGATGTCAGACTTTGAAGACGTTGATTCGACGGTGTATATTTCTAACTAACGCCGTCAAGTTTGCTCTTTTCTTTTCTTCTTTCTTCTATACGTATGACTGGTTTCGTTTTGCTTATTACACTTCAAACAAAGACTTTGGTTGGAGATCTTACCCGAACGGATCCGAGTAAGAAATGCCCGCGCGTCTATACCAGCAAAACACTCAAAGAGCCAATCATTGCGATCGAGGAAATCAACTCAGCGAAAGATGAGGCGGAACATCCGTTTAGACATAAAAATGAAATCTGCGCTGTGGCATTACGCAAGGCAAAGCGTCATGCTTGCATTGCGTAATGCCACAGCGCAGACTTCATTTTGAGGTCTAAATGGATGTTCCGCCTCATCATTCGCTGAGCTGATATCCTAGATCGCAATGAGTGGCTCTTTGAGTGTTTTGCGGGTAAGTAAACGGGCGAGCTGAGTGTACGTGTGAAAACACGGATAGGGCAACACCGGACGCGGGTAGGTTTTCGAACGCCAAGGTCCTTTACCCCTAGAGTGAGATCGAGTAAATTTTAGAACCCGGCCTTAGTAAGTTTGGCCGGGAACAGAAAGAATCGGACGGACATTCGCGTACTTGAAACGGCTCCCGCAGGTCCACTTTCCCGCAGAACACGCGGCCCAACGCGGGGGAGCTCGATCAATGAGCGGGTCAAAAGCAGTTTAGACCGAATAATGAGGTCTGCACATACGCACTAAGCATGGCATGGCGTGCCGTGCGTCGCGCTGGATGCAATAACGCAGGCCTAGGGTTTTTTGTTTGTTTGTTTTGTTTTTATCCCAGATAGTTTTTTTGGTGTTGTTCGCCGAGCCTCTTGCATATTTCAGGGTGGCATTTTTAAATTTCGAAATTATATAATTTTGCAGTTGGGTTCGTTAGATTTCGGTAAGAGCACCAATATTCACGTCACAACCCGAATCATTTTACTTTTTCTTTTTCTTTTTTTTTAAATCTTCGCCTCAACAGCAGGGGTACCAGAATTGAAACATACGCCCGCCAGTTTTGCAGTACGCCGTTTGACATAGCCAAGACAGCAGGTGTACAGTGTACTTCAATCTAATTTCCGAGGCCTTCGACCGGTGGCTATTTATTCACGTGAAACGTGCTTTGTCTCGTCAAGGGAGGGGGGGGGGGGTCTAGAAATTTTGTGAAGCCGATAATTGAAGCTGTCGATTAACTCGATGCTGATTGGCTGAGCTAGGTGATGACGTCACACCCCCTAGCTCGACGCTGATTGGACTGGTTGAGGTTCTGGAAGAGCGCCAGGGGCTTAAAACCCGGGTTAGTGCCGGTATCTCCATCAATCCCACAGGAATCCGTGTGTAACCACACGTTTCACGTGCATTTTATTAAATGGGTACAGCCAATTAAACGCACGCATCGTAATGAGGTACCTGAAAGTAATGCAGAGCCGGTGGGTTAGTAAATTATTTCTCGCGTGAAATGTTAAAGGAAGAATGGTGGTGAGGAACCAATGTCGAAAGTTGTCATGACTCCGAATAGAGCGACGCGCTTTCAAAATATCTTTAGGTCGTTCGAAGCCCGTTTATTATCTCAACATGCTCAACGCTTCTGCGTCCTTTGTCTTCATTTCTCGTAACGAGAAGCAAAAGAGAGAGGGGGGGGGGGGGGTACTGACAAGTGGTCAATCACGGGAAACCTTTGAGGAATTCGTAGCCACGCGATGCGAGTGTTTACTACGGTCGCTCGCTGTCAGGCGCCGTCCTTTTTGGGCGTGTTCGCTCATTTCCCGTCCGCTACCTTCTTTTCTGGGGGAGATGCCGCATTGGCGTGGCATAAATATTTGCTCAACTCAGAGTCGCGGTTTGTCCGAGGCTGCCCTACTGGAAGCTTAAATAGACTTGCAACCCCCTACCGTTGCTTTTATTCGTCCGCGCTGCTTTCACGTCATGCAGTAACAGTTGGTGTTTGTAGAGTCATGTGGAAGAAATATTGGTATCTTGGTAATTACCGGGCGTTCGTAAAATGCCTGACTATGTGCCGCTCTTTTGTCGTGAAGTTTTTCGCCTCTATCAATTGAAGTTTTCCGCCTCGTTATCAATTGAATTCGATCGCCGCGCAAAGAACGCTTTGGCGTTCTTTTCACGAGGATCATATATTTGCTTTTACCAATTTTTTTTTTAATACAAGGTTTGTTTTATTTGAAGATCTGCCGAAAACAATTTCCACTAAATAGTGTTGGCTCTGAAGCAGTTCTCGCGCAACAGACGTGAAGTACGCTTCGGGACATGGTTAGCGCGAACAGATCATTGGCGCATTTTTGCATTTTGCTCCTAAATTTTAATGCTTAGGTTAGTACCCCAAACAAACACATTCCATAACTCTAGCAGTTTCAATAACAACCTTTTAATTGTAAAAAAAAAACATTTTTTTTTGTTTTTTGGTGGCAGTGCCGCGTTATCTACCTCTATCTCCACATCCTAGAATATCTCAAGTTCGATTGACTTTATACATAGCCTATAAAAAATTTCTTTGTAATGTCATAAGCTCTATGATTCCCTAAATGAAGCGGGCGGTTGGTAGTCAAAGACAGCAAAATGTTGTGACCGGAAGCTTCCTAGTTACTTGAAGGCGACGTCTTGACAATAGATGACTAATTTACTCAGATTATTTAATCATCTGTTACTGTGGTAAAGAAAAGTTATATTATCAGGAATACAAACAACGTGTAAAACACTACCGATAAAGTAGTCAATGTTCAAAAAACCCTTTTGCCACGTTTACATTCTCTGAAAACGCAGGCAAAAGACGAGAATGTGGTAAATAACAGCGCTCGCAACCTTGCTCGGTGGCACTAGAGAGACAAACACGAAGAGAAGCGTCGACACTAAAAGTAGCGAACAGGCCACCAAGTATCTCAATCGACCTGCATTCCTTTTCCCGTTACCTGCGCTCTCCTTCATTCACTTCTTACTGACTTAAACTGCCTCGAATTCCGCAGAATTTCTAGCTTTTTTCAGTTTGCACAAAATTCACGCCGTTGCTGAGACCGCCAATTCTTTCCAGCTCCAGTCTTTACGCGTTCGGGTGTTTTCTATGTACAAAGAACGCAAAAAAAAAAAATACCTTGCCAATTTTGTTTTGGTTGCATTGAGAAGACGCACCTCGATTGCCGGTTTCCTTCGTTTAGCTGCGTAATCGTTGCAGGCACACGCCACGACCAATCACATAATCGCGCGTAGAATTGTTCTTGACGTGCCGCGTGGATTGAGAGGAACGTGGGCGTATATCTCTTTTTCACTCACAATTTCTCCTGCATTAGCGGCGAGATGTTTTGGTGGCGCCCTCCTATGGTTCCCCCTTGTGACGTCATTACCTTGCAAACAACAAGTTCGATGGTGTTTGTAAATAGCATGGTGGAAGCTTGAAAACATTGCGCTCTCAAAGGAACACTGCCAATACCGTCAAAATTAAAGTTCTTTCATTCCTCTTATTTCCGTCGATGATAAATCCTTTTCTCACGTCATAGTCAGCGTTCGGCCAATCGTGGAAGGCCGACCACAGCGACGCTTTCGGTCGCGCACGTCGCCAATATTCGCTCACAGCGTAAGAAGCTTGGCCTATTATGTTAATTCATGCTTCTTGCTTCGTGATTGGTTCTTCGACGTTTTTGTCGTCGAATGCCACAATCTCATTGGCTGCCGAGTGATAATGAGATGCACGGGTCTCGTAACGGCCTGCGTTTCTCATCGACCAACACACTGTTTACAAACAAGCCCGCGTTTTCCCCCCACACCGAGTGAGGTCATTGCGCATGCGCGGGAACCCGCCCGAGGCGAAGCATCTGCGCACGCGCAGTGCCAACAGCAGCGCCCCCGTGACTGTGTAGCAGCCATCTTGGGATTGGTTGCCTCGTGGTGCATACGGTGAACGGTTGTGCCTCTGATATTAGGGGCTTTTAGAAAACCGTTACCGCACTACCGTTACCGTGGGCCCCACTGCGCATGCGCGACTGTGTACCGTTCAAATCCTGCAAAAATTTAATTTTAGCATACCGGGGACTCGTATCGTGGTACCGAGCTCGACTGGAGCATACCCCGGTGACAAAAGTCGACGGCAATAAATAATTTATAAAAATAGAGGTGCCCCCGTGTGGAGAGCACCGGTATCGTGTTCGCCATTGAAATGAAATGAAAAATTAAATCATCTTTGCTTTCTGCGCAATTGCAATGCCCTAGTTACACGGGCTGCCTTAATCTCTGTTAGCTCCACGTAGTTAGCGGCCACTAACCGCGGTTAGACCCAGCTCTGCCCAACATGAATATCTTGATCCCTGTTGTCAAAATAAAGGCAAGTTTTGTGTTATGTCATAATACTTTTTATTTACTGAAAAGAAAATTTACACAAGATTGTGTAAATTTTATTGAAGCAGAAAGACATTTTGTCTTTATTATAGGCGTTTAATAACTGTTCTGATAAGGCGCCTTGCTCTCTTTATGGCGCACAAAACAAGCACTAGAGTGGCGGTGACAGGCGAAGGGCGCAGTGGAAGCGTAGTCTCCAGCACGAGCTTTCGCGTCTTGAAAGCAGAAGAGTGCTTACGCAGCTAAACCAAAACGCTGCAAAAGACAACAAGCGCGTGATGAAGGCACGACCTACTGTACCTTACCGGCCCACAGAAAAATGTGCCAGCACCCACCTTGTAGTATATGGCCGCAGCGTTTCGTCACGCTATGACCTCGCGGCGCTGCATAAAGGATTTTTAATGCGAAAGCATTAACTGTACCATGGAGCAAGCTGACGTCATCAGTTTGAAGCTCGAAAATGGCACCTCGTTTTCGCCATTTCGCCTTCGGTTTTATTGGCTGGCGCGCGTCGACAGGGCTCCCATAGGCCGCTGTGCTCGTCAGTTTCCACGACCGCTCACCCCATGGCGCTGCGTGTCCATCAGCGCGCCGTTAACACGGAGCGTTCAAGGGCAGCGTGCCCAGGGGAGCATGCTCGCTGATCGGCGACGAAAAGTACGCAGCAGACGAACAAGGGAGCGGACGAGCGGCTTGCATGCTTTCGCATTCACAACTCATAAGAAGGGCTTAGGTGAACCTCGAGCTTTTTTGTTTCCTAGGGTATCCGCATATCAATGGAAGTGCTCAAGGCGCGGCGGCCTTCTCTGGTCCTGACCTGCTCTCCTCGCGGGCCTCGCGGGATCCGAGTCGTCAGTTGGTGGTCACGTGACAGATTCGTCAAGGGGTGCCAGCTGCCATACAGTGGCTATCTATGAGGGATCTGAGAACGCTCCTTATTTCGACAATGGCACAAGAGCAGTCGGGCCTAAAAAAACAACAAAAACTTTGCGTTTCCGTGTCTGAGAAACGCGCTCTTTCGATCCAAGCAAACATGAGAGCGATGCAACCTGTTACGTGCTACTGCTACCGCAGCCTGCTGGTGCCACGCTACGTGTTCCCGAGAAACAGATATCACCAGCCGCGCGCCGTGCGGACCGTGCGCTAGAGAGGCTTTGAACCGCGTTTGGGTCGCAGAAAATCCTTTACCGAGCTTCCCCAATGGCAAAGCGACGCACTTCATCAGCAACAGCGTTTTCCACAGGGAGCCATTCTGTGGGAAGGTCAGGATTACAGCAGGTCGTGGATGAAGGCACTGACTGTAAAACGGCCACAGAGGAAGCCGCAAGGCCACCGGAAGCATTTTTTTCTCGTTTTTATATTGTGGAAAGAAAAGAAAAATAACCCCGTTCTGAAACGTGCCGGGATCGTTGTAAAAGCAACTCTCACCACTAAATATGGCTCCTCCAGCAATATTTGTTGCGACGAGTGTTTCTAGATGTCTCCTCCGGCATTCTGAAACGGGGACGCCGCCATGTAGAACACAGGGCCCCGGCATCACGGGAAGGCAACCGCGGCAACGCGTTTCAGGCACGTGACGCCGATACGAGTCCCGCATGCGCAGTTGGGCCCACAGTAACGGTAGTACGGTAACGGTTTGCTAAAAGTCCCTATTCTCTCATCGTTGCCGTTTTGCTGAAGTGACCTCAACCGACGCAAATGTGCGGACGAGGTATAACACGCACACGCGCGCCAAAACATTTTCCTCGCTCGTTCCTTCATTTGTAGCGGAGGGTGGGCTCTCTACAACGCGGCATCGACAAATCGACTCGATAGATCGTGCCCCCTGTTTCACGGACCCCTTCGGGTAAATCCCTGGGCGTCCACGTGAAAGAAAAAAGAGCGGGCCATGTTTCCCCAAGACACGTACAAACACACGAAAAGGCGACGACCAAGGGTGCCGCAGAATCCCAACCACGATAAGCTCCAGGTCGCCGTGTGTCTCTGAGGCCAGGACGCAGGATGCCGCACGCGGAGGGAAGACAGCTGGAGGGAGGTCCGAGCGACTGGAAACAGCGCGCATGAAATATGCAGTCCCCATCTCGGCTGTCGGCACGTCGGCGCCGTCTTTCTGCCCTCTTCCTCTTCGGGACATTCGGCTGTCCCGCGGCGCCGTCGCTGCAGTACACGGGTGGGGGAGTGCGGGAGGACGGAGGGAGGAGGGTGGTCGCGACTGAAAGGCGGGGGAGGGAAGCCGACAAGCTCGCTCAAGTCTGCCGGATTTGCGGCGCGAGAGGTCGACGCTGCATGTCAAAAAAGATACCGGGGAAGAAAAAAACGAATAAATATCGCATTTAAAAGAGAACACCTAGTCAATCATCGCCGCGTTTGCAAGACGTTCTGCGACTATACAGCAACATTTGGGAACATTTGCGTTGTAGATAACTGGCGCGTTACTTAGATGGTCGACACGGGCCGAAGTCTCCCGAATTGGAATTGGAAGCCGTTGAAGTCGGGTTCCAAGGTCGTGCGTTGGGTTCTGTCAACCGTATGGCCGCTCTCGCAGCTTGCGCATGTGCGTGGGAGGGGACGCTTCCGCGGCGGTAGAGCGAAGGAAGTCCGCAACAGCGTGGTTGGCTGGTGGTACTTGGTTTTCGTCCGCCAAACGCTCTCACTGCTTAGAGGCTCAGACTAAACACCCCGTTTTATTTAGTAGAAATCTTTTCTCATTCTCCTCTCTGCGTTTATTCCAGGCACCGTAACGAGCGAGAGGAACTTGTTTGCATTGGGAGACACACTTCGTCTTTCTGAAATTCCGTTCGTATTTGTCGTGTATCTCGAGAGGGGAGAGGCAGGGTCTAGGAAAGGGCCACAAAATTGTGACGACATACTCGAAGCTCTTTGTTAGATCTCAGCGTCACGAGCAATAATCATTTCCGCTAGGGCCACCTATTTTCTAAGAAACTGTAGCCGAGCACGTCTCAAAGCTAAGCGCTCACTCATAGCTTTGCTGCCCATACTTCACTGTTTCTCTTTTATTGAACACTCCAGACAAGCCGCGTTATTTAATTCTATCATTAGTTTCGTTCGAGTATATGTTTATGCTATCTCCGCTTGTGCGCGCGTAGAAACAGCAAAAAAAAAAAAAAAAAAAGCAAAAAAAGCAAAAAAGAAAAGGCATTCGTGTGTGAGACAGCTTTTTCCGCATTTCAGTTTGGAAGTGAATTCCTTCCTTTTGGAGAAAAAAAAAAATTGAGCGCGGCTTTTCACACGCGCTCCCCAACGAAATGTATGCGTGGAATTCTCAACGAGCAAACATCGACTTAATGTTTCTAATTACGTTCTGAATTAATAAAAAAAAAAAAAAACAATATTAAAAACAAATCGCGAATACGGGAGGCGCCAGCCGTAGAAAAAAGTTCCGTAATTTTTTTTTTTTTTTTTTGCATTCGTTACTTTTTTCTGTGTTAGTTTTCCTACCGATAAACCTCGCTGCTTCTGTCATTCGCGGCAGCTACAAAATGGGCTGAGCCCCTCCGCACTTAGCGTGACCGAGGATTCGGTTGCTTTTGATTGGCGGCACTCGCCGGGCGGCTGGCCCTCGTCAACGTACATACGGTGGGGCCGTATTGTTCGACGGTCGCTGCGACGGCGCTGTAAACGAGCCCCATTTGAGCATCTATAAGGCCTCGGAGAAAATGCGCGCTCGTTGCCGGCATCATGCGTGGCCCGTTCGCTGCCATCGGGATCCGCGTTCAGCAGGCCATTGTGGATAAGCCCCCGAAGGAGAACGGGGGGACGGGGGCATACTTGACGTTGCGTTCAACGTAAGGTTCGCGTAGAGGTGCTGAAGGCCTTCGTTTATGGATCTCGAGGCTCGTTTGGCGGGAGCTGTTTCAGATGACGCGAGGGTTGGTTGTCAACGGTGAAATACACATGGTGGAAGCTTGATGCGAGCATGGTCAGTAAATTCGTTTTCTTTTTTTTTTCTGTTTGTTCTCGATTTTTCGTGTGGGTTAAACGTGGTTTTGCTTATGTTACAGTCTGCGCTACACTGCCGGTTTGGCGCTTTTTTTTTGTGTAAGATTAGAACTACGAAGTTTGGTCGAGAAACACCGCTCGCTTTTAAATTCGATTTCAATTTAATAACTTTGTTTGTCCCCGATATGCTACGCCTTCGGTGGTTTGAGAGGTGCGTAAAAAAAAAAAAAAAAAAAAAAGAAAGAAAGAAGAAATTCAGGCAGGCTGGAAGTTGGCCAGGGATAGCCGATGGCTGACCGAGTCATAGGAGAAATGGCAAAACAATTTGCCGTTTCTTTCGGTATTTTGGGTCCGTGCTTTGGTCGCATGCCAAAGCAGTTTTTGTAAATCGTTGATGGTAGTCCACAAGTAGCGGGTCTCATTTTTTTTTTTTCATTTTAATTAACCTACAAGTTTTTTCCACCTTGCTCAGCATACGCAGACACTTCATATTAGCAAAGCATTGAAACTCACGAAAACATAAATCCTGTATGCTTTTGTCCTTTTTTATGTTGAGTTACGCTTACATGTGAATGAAGTTTTTTATTTTTTTTTTTATTTCTTTGTCTCAAAGCCATTTAATTCATATCACAGCGGCGCAGTTTAATCGAAATTATGCAAAACCAATTTGCCCATTTCCGAACTTTGTTCTGAGTATCTGTTCTCAGTCTCAGGTTTTTGTCATTATGAATCGACAACAACCAGTTTGAAGTTTTATGCATAAATATGCATAGACACGACTGGTTTAATGTTCGTTGTTTGTAAGATTTAAAACTAAACTTTGCTTCGTCATTGGTGTTTTACCAGTGAAACCGGAGTTTGGAAGAAAGTCAACTATCGATCATATGATTCAGATGACTCGGTATAGTTTTTTTTATGATAAGCGGTCGAATTCAGAGGGACCACAGTTCTGATCTTATCCGTCTCTCGCGAGAACTTCCCTCCTAGGCTTCATCGCATTGCGATGAAAATGTCCAGACTCGTTTGTCCGCATATTACGCTGTCATGCACGCTACGCAATCTCGTGAAATTACGAAAGCAATCGGAAATATAAGAGGAAAACTGCAATAATAATAATAAAAAAAAATAAGTATGGGAGTTGGTTGCATTTAGGCAATCGCCGGGAACTCCCTTCTTTTCGGCGAAGACACTCTCGAGCCATATAAGTTTTGTCAGCGTCCTCGTCTTTAAAGCGCGTGGCCTTTAAAAGCGGACGGCGTGAAATGGAGTCAAGGTTTAGGGCTGCCGGAGATGACCAAACTATACGATTGCAAAAGGAACAAGCAAAAAAAAAAATGTACAAAAAAGGTTGCCGATAGAAAAAAAAGTAAAACAACTATGCCACGACATTAGGCTCGTAAAAGCTAAAGAAATGGTAGAACACAGGCGAACCTGTGCAACTCTAATATATTGAGGCAAAGTTGGCGACAGGAAAAAAAAAAAAAGGATAATAACGTACATGATAAGATTTCTTTTTAATTTTTTTTTGTTTTGTTTGTTGAAGGCTTATTTTTGCTCGGCGCGATAAAAGTGGATGGCGTAAATCAGGTACGGGAGTAAACAAGTAACCAAACAAAACAACAACAACTTGGAAGCTTCAAATGCGAGAACGCCACGTTAAAAATAAGAACTGCAGGCAGTAGATGTTGTCCAGGCCGGGGTATAGGGATACGTGGCGAGGCTCCCGGTTGCGACAAACCTCGAATGGCGACGGCTTCGGGCGGGGCGTTGGCGTCTGCGGGTGTGATTTATGCCCCCGCAGTCTAATGTCTGCAAAATCGCAAAAAAAAAAAAAAGATAGATTAAAAGGAGGAACATCTGCCCGAACGTGGTGATTAAGTGGGCATGAATTGTCGTCGCACGCTCTTTTCCCAGTTGGGTCATGGAGAAGTCTAGAGGCGATACGGAGAAAAGAAATTAGGAGGCCGACGTTTGGGGATTGGGCAGTGCAGGAGTCTCTTCAAGGAGAGCGCAGTCGTCGTTGTTGCACATTTAGAGCAGCCCCGTTTTTAAGCTTTTTTTTTTTTTATGGCGGGACGGAGGGTTGCTCCTTAAAGGGTCGGAGCAAGCGGTTTCGAAATGTCTATAAAGAAAACCGTCATGTCGTCACAACGGGAATTTGGGGGATATGCACCATTTGTTTCGAAGATTCCGTTTGTCATTTTGCGTTTGTATTCAAATATGTACGGTGGAAATTTTCTGATTCAGCGGTTCTTTGTTTTCAGTGTAGGATTGAACCAAGGCTGCGAGCGTTTCGACATTTTTTTTTTTTTTTTTTGCGTCGGCTATTTGGGGAGTTGTTCGAATGCCATGTCACGCCGCGGTATGTCTTCATTTCATGATTTCATCTTCGGTTGTCTGACCTCAGGTGAAAGTATGTTTCGCCGCGATGATATATGCATTTGTTGTCTGGAATCTCGCTGTCGTGCATTTCTTAAAAACCACGACAACAACAACAACATAAGAACTGCGTGTGCCTTCACTTTTTAACCCCCCCCCCCCCCCCCCGCCCCCGCCCCCCCCCCCCCCCCCCCTTTTCTTTAGACACTCATATTTCACTTATTTCACTTTGATATTTATCCGAAATTTTGTTTTAATAAAAAAGATAAAGCTTTGTGAAACTTCGTGAACGACATACTCTTGATAATTTCTACTTCATTGTTGCCGACTAGTCTAATCATTTGAAACGTTTGTCGTACATATTCGAAATGCCACTCTTAAAACATCGAGCGAACCGCTCGTTCTCTCAGCTCAGAAGACGTAACTTTATTCACAAATCTTGGTTTTTGTTTTTGCAATTTAAAATTGTGGTTGCGTCGGGAATTTGTGACGCAGCTCAGCTTATGCGTGATTTACTCCGAAGCTTAGGTTACCTGATAAATCGCTCTCGTATTCGGACGTAAGCCGAGGTCTACGTTGATAAAGTGTCCGGATTTTCCACCTGGGTCTGTAAGTCAAGTTCGGCCTGGGGTTTAGGTTCACCTTGAGCGCGCTTTGCGTCAGGAGTTGGGCTTCATTTATTAGCCCGGACGTTTTCCTCTTGATATATCGCCCCGGGACGATCGGAAAACTTGGGGTGGCTTCTTTTGACAAGAACATCTTGAAGCCGCGGCAAAGTGAGAGTTATGCGATGCGCTATAAAAAAATTATGGTTAAAAGCAAGAAAAAAAAAAGTGCTTTTTTACTGGTTCAGACGCGCGTTCGCGGACTATGGAGAAATTAGCTGTAGTCTAACTTTCCGTCGTCAAAGGTGGGAGATGTTTTTCGTGATGCCCTCACCACGCGGATGTGTCGCAGTGCATGTCATTCAGATGACGTTTCTTCATTTGAGGACGGCATCTAAGAAACTTTGGTTCATTTTGCTTCAAACGCTGCTGAAAGAAAGTGTTCTCGTTGGACATTCACTCGCGAAAATAAAGCTCCAATTAAGTTGGAAGACTCGTGTTTGCTCGTGCTTTCATCTCAGTGTCGTCGCCTTTCATATGTTATGCCCGAGTCGCACTAGAGCGACAAACAGAAACAACCGACAGCGACAAGCTTCAAACTCGTGCAACATGCACGCTACGTTTGGCAGGCTTGCAATCACTTCGTGCTTACTTCACGAGCACCGAGAGAATGCAAGCCTGCCAAAGGTACCGTCGCGTGCATGCTGCACATGTTTGCGGCTTGTCGCTGTTGGTTGTTTCTGCTTGTTGCTCTAGTGCGACTCGGGCGTCCTTACAAAAAATGAAACGCGTTTCAATTGGAAGTGTAAAGGATTTACTCAATAAACCGGCGTTGAGCCTCAATTGAAACTCAATAGGTTTTTTCTTATGATTTCTCATTGACCCGTCACAGGACCGAGTTTTAATTACACTTTTAGCAATTGCATTTCAAATGAATTCTAAGCAAGTGTTTCAATCGAATTCTTGCAATTGAGTTTTAATATATGTTTTGCATTTGAGTCTCAATATAACTTTTTGCAACTGTGTTTCAATAGAAGTTTTTGCAACTGCGTTAAAAAAAAAAAAAACCCTGCAACTTGTGGGAATTTTATCTTATAATTCCTAAAAGCATGGTACGTGGAAGAAACGAAGCACATGAAGGGTACGAACAAAAGAGTACTCACAAAATAAAGTAATCACAACACACTAATCGCACTTCTCTTGACTACTCCACCGCCTTATGTACCGTATATATGAAAGGCGTTCATTTGGCCGGTGACCACCTCCGCATTTATCAAGGTTGCCAGTATGCTACTCCCTTCTTGGAAGTCTGAGAAATGATGAACAGTGTTTCGACGTTATTGGACTCTATCCCTTAATAAAAAAAAAAAAAGTGGTACAAGCAATCATCGTTTGGTGCAGTCACTAAATCCACAAAAAGCGATTCCTAGCCGATATGTTATTGCTTTTCTGCCTAGCACCACTCAGGACAAGACGAGGCACGGTAGTTTCTCGCTTTAAAATATGTATTGCTTTTTTTCTTTACGAAGTGACTAGTATAATAGCTGCTCAGTGCTGTCACTATAGTCACTGACAGGGTGAGAACGGCATGACGTGTCTTTCAAATACCCGGCCTTGCGCACGCGCTCCGTACCTTCTATTGGGCTTTGACAGCGCGTTTGCGTTTATGTGCAAGAGACGCTGAAGCGTTTTCAAGGGGGAGACTCAAGCTTGAGCTGAGACAAGTGAAGCTCCTCGTTGTTGTTCTCACCTTGTCAGAGACCTTAGAGTTATCATAATGCACGCTATGCTCTCAAGGTGTCAAAAGTTTTGGATTCCATTTCTTGTACGAATGAATCTGAGCAGATATGTTTATTCTGAGAGATATAAGTGTACTCATGGTTGAACATGATGAGATAAAACAGCGCAAAAAGGTGCAAAAGGAAGACACAAAGCGGACAGGACAACTTCCTTTTACCTTTTTGCGCTGTTTTATCTCATCATGTTTAATAACTACCAAATAGCCCAGCTCTCAACCTTTTGTACGCATGGTTATAACCTATTTGCAGTTGTGCCCTTGCTGGGTTCCTCAACAGGAAAGGGCGCAAACCAGCTGATGTCAACTACTCCATGACAAAAACTCGTTTGAATCTCTAATGAGGAGACAAAGAAATTTCTGTCGAGTAATAAAACTCAAGTGCATGTCCTGTGACTAAGCTCAAAATAATGAATGACAAAGCTCGTTTATATATCTAATGAGTGAACTTAAAATAATTAATATTTAGCTCTAATACTGAAACTCATTTGTAGATGTAATAAGTAAATACAAAATAATCGATATTGAGTTCTTGATGATAAAACTCGTTTGCATATCTAATGAGTAAAATAAATGAAGGGATATTGAGTTCTAAATTAGGAAGCTCGAATGCATTATTATTGAGTAAATTCAAAATAATATATATTGACTTCATAATGAGCAAGACCAATTGCATTCTCAATGAGTAAATTGAAAATAATATATATTGCATTCTTAATGAGTAAATTCAAAAGAATATACATTGAGTTCATAATGACCAAACTCAATTGCATTTTTAATGAGTAAATTCAAGAGGATAGATAGTGAGTTTCTTATGACCAAACTAAATTGAATTCCTAATGAGTAAATTTGATAGAATCGATAGTGAGTTTCTTATGACCAAACTCAATTGAATTCCTAATAATAAATTCAATACAATCGATATTGGGTTTATGATCAAACTCATTAGTCGTTGACTTTATATTCAGTTTCAATTGACTCTATTCAGCCATATTAGACACTCAATCGTAACTCATTGATAATTTTTGTAAGAGTTATGCGAAATATTTTAATGGTATGGAAGTCGGCAAACGCCGGGGATATGTGGCCGAGTATGTTAGCGCATAGAGGCTCGGAGCACGAGTAGCGAAAGTTCGCGCTGCAGAACCCAGGGATCATGGGTTCAATTAGTGAACTATATTGTTCGTTTCACGTTAAGTCCAGACGCGCTCGACGCTACGAGCTGATGATACCAATCAGACAGCGTCAATGGGCACCGTCATAGTGTTCGTCACGTTCTCGTACGTGTTCCATCATCGCTGAACCAGGCATAAACAGAAAAGGCCCAGTGACTTGCAGTTTTGACGCTGATTGATTGATCCCATTAGCTCATAGTGTGGGCTGCGTCTGGACTTAAGCTGAAACGAAGTATAGAAGTAGTGCGATAAAGAGGCGGTGGTGCCCCATCGGCTGCGTGAAGCCAAGGGTGTTGAAAGCCGCGCGTGGCGCTGGTGTCTCCCGACGATCTCGTGCTGCTCGTGCTGCTCGTGCTGAGCCCCGCTGTCCTGCTGTGCCCGCTGAAATGGGGAAAAATACAGAGAGATCCATTGGTGGATTCTTCGGGAATGCGTAAGCATGACTCTTGGAAACGCCACACACGTCCCTCTTTTTGAATCTTTAATGCCCGAGTCCCACTATTGGCGACGTGCGCGATCGAAAGCGTCGCTGTGGTCGGCCTGCCACGATTGGCCGAGTGCAGACTATGACGTCAGCAAAGGGTTTCTCATCGACGGAAATAAGACGAATGTATGGACTTCAATTTTGACGGTGTTGGCAAAGTTGATTTCAGAGCGCTATGATTTCAAGCTTCCAACATGATCATTACAAACACCATCGAACTTGTTGTTTGCAAGGTCATGACGTCACGAGAAGAAACCAAGCGAGGGCGCCACCGTAATAGACCATATGCAAAAAGAAGCGCCATCTAGTGTATTCATGATCAATGATCAGATTTCCTCCATATTGGGGAGTTCCCGTACCGACGATTTCGCCCGAAAAACAATAGTCCCGGCAAAGTGTAAGTCGTAGAAGTAAAATATGATCACCTGCTGCAAGTCTAGTACGAACCCTTCACAGGACGTCTTCGAGAAATACCGTTCATTGACCTGGATGGCCCAGTTCACCGCTTGAGTGACGAGTCTTGCGACCTCGTTGCTGACAATTCCTTTTCCTGAATTTGGCGGCCGTCTTTCTTTTCTTCTTTGATCCGAAACTAACCAGCAACCCATTGAGTGTACAAATAAACTGCCCTAATATCATGAAAACCGAGTTAAATGCAGATGCGCCTCGTCCACAACTGGAAAATGTGATAAACCCCCCAATATGGCGGCTCCTAATGGCATGATGATGATACCTGGCACGGATTTCGCATATGGCCTATATCTCGCCGCTAATAGACCGACAAACAGAAACACGCGACCGTGGCAAGCCTCAAACAGATGCAGCATGCTCGCGATGGTACGTTTGGCAGGCGTTTAGTCGTTCGGTGCTCGTGAAGTAAGTGCGAGGGATTGCAAGCCTGCCAAAGATACCCTCGCGTGCATGATGATCGTGCTTGAGCATAGCCACCTTTAAGGGCTGTTTATACTGCGACGTTGAGCGCAGTGAACGCAGCGTAGCGCAGAACGCGCGCCTTTGATTGGCCGGCAACCAGAAACTCGATATCTGCGACCAATCAGTATCTGTGCGCGCTGCGCTACGCCACGCCCGTCGACGTTACGTTGGAGTATAAACGTACCTTTAGTCTATAAAGCCTGTCAAATCGCGAAAGACTCTGGCTTGAGGCTTGTCCCTGTCGTTTGTTTCTGTTTGTCGCTTTAGTGGGACTCGGGCATAACGCTGACCCCTCAACATTTTTCTTTTGGCTTTCTCTTTTGTTTGCTCAATTTTTTGCTGCCTCTTTTTGGCGTGGTTACGGGGTCAGTGTTTGCGTTTCCCAAAGGAAGACCTGTGTGGCGTTTCCCAAGGGTCATGGTAATGGATTCCCCAAGAATCCACCAATGGATCTACTTGTAATTGTTTTCGCCACCTTTTTTGTACCCTGCCTGCCAGAGTACGTCGACGCTTTTGGATACGGTCATCCATATCACTTGTAGAAAGACCCACATCAATACCACTCCTGGAAGGAACCGCATCCATATCACTCGTGGAGTGAACTGCATCCATCGTTTTAACTACACACAGACATCACAGCCCACGCACAGCTACTACGGAAACCCAGTGCGAAGAACCACTGGCGACAGCAGAGCGGCAACTGAGCACGCCCGCATTCCACCGCGCCGCGGCGCAACACTTCCTAGATAACAAAGCCGTAGTGCGGAATGAGATGGCGTCATCAGAGAACGCCAACGCTGGACACAGATTGTACACGACGATTGCGTCGACGTTCGGCTCAAACGTGACTCGAAGCCGAGTGCAGACGCAGCACTCGTTTCGAATCTCTGTCCGACATTGGCCTTCTCTGATTCAGCCATCTCATTCAGCACTATGGCTTTGTTATCTAGGAAGTGTTGCGCGGCGCCTCCTCCTCTCTGGCTGCGCGCCAGCTGTGCGCGTGACTTTGTCGAAACGAAAGGGCTCGTTTTGACGAAAACCCTGCGGTGTCTGTCAGTTTGTCAATGCCGGGCGGAGGGGGAGAGGTTGACGCGTGCTCACGTCAGCGCTTCGGACCAGTGGGACTGTCCTACGTGACAACTGACAAACAAAAGACCGCCGTGTTTTCGTCAGAACGAGCGTTCTAATGCCAACGCATAAAAAAAAAAGAAAAAGCGGGGACGCTTGGCACAAGCTTGCGGCTCGTGGTTGTCGTATACGCGAGCGAGGCGAGGCAGTGCTCGGGACACGAACGCTAGCGTCACCTGGTAGGTTTAACACTATGTGGCTCAGGCGGAGGACGCAGTTTTTTTCCACTACTCAATGTTTCTATTTCACTGTACTTCAATCCCCACCCCTGCACGTTTCAATCTGGATGAGCATCGTACCGGCGTGCGATCGTTTTTCACTACTACGTGATGCACGTCACGCAGTATTTCCCAGGCTGGCAGTCGTACAGCACTGGCTAAAGTTATCATCTATAGTGGGTAACAAATTCAATGTCGCTATACTCTGGCACAACAAACTCCTGCTGTCTAAAAAACTAACAACTATTTTTTTTTGTATACGCTTAGGCCGATTATTGAATGACGGCTTATTCTGGTGGACTGACGTGCGCAGTGGACGCTGTGGACTTTGGAGCCCGCACAATCTAAATCTTCATTTCAATCCCGCCGTATCCGAAATTAGAAGCGAATGTTTCGTGGTGTTGAGTGTTCCCCCGCATGGCGGTGTTTGAGTAAAGCTTTGACGACGCGGTGCGCGATTTTCAGGGAGGGGGGGTCTTCTTTTGAAATGTCTCGGTTGGAACGCACTGTGTGCCGCTCGCCGCTCAACTTCCTTCCTCACGTATTATATCTGCCTCGGGGTTGATCGCTCTTCCAAGTTTGACGATATTGAAAAACCCTAGTTTCCGAGCAAACAAAACGCCGAATATTTTTCGAGCGTAAAATATTGTACGTTCGTGTGTGTGCGTGCGCATGTTCGTTCGTGTGCCTGAAATTCGCTTGCTTTCAAGTGCATGGTACCGATTGTGAGACTAGGCTTTTGACGGGTAAACCTCGGCGGCTTCTTTTTCATACTCACTTGGTCCTTGTTTTGTTTGTCGACGGAAGGGTTCCCTCAGCTTGTGACATTGGCAGCAATGCCGATCGGTGCCGCCTCTTTTCATTTTGAGGCATAGCGCAAAAACGGCGCTGTGCTTTTTTCTTCTTCTTCTTAGGAGTGCTTACAGCACCGTAAGAAAAGATGAAGGCAAAAGAGATAAAAAAACAGAACGATTTTTTGGGCGACTGTTTTTACTCGGATTGTACACTTTTTCAGACACCAGGAAAGAAAACTATACTTTTCCTGCAAAGGACGACGTTGGAGTCGTCTGCTCGCTTCTAAGAAATAAATCATATTTTTTTTTACAACAACGAAAGTGGCAGAGAGAGAAAGAGAAGAGAGAGAGAGAGAGCAAAAAGGAATCACGAGTGAACGAAAAAAGATATATTAGACTCGTCTGTTTCTAAAAGCTGACTTCATCGCTGCCTCTTGCCGCTGAAAGGCTTCTTTTGCCCACTGCGAAACCAGCGCCGTCGTCGACACTACGGGGGACTGAAATCGGTAGAATATTAAACTGGGCAAAGGAGACGCCGTGCAGAAAGTAAAAGCACACTTTAAAAAGTTGAAAGGCTTAGTCTTTTTTTTTTTGTGAGGTGTTTATGTAATTCCGCTTTGAGGAGATGTTTCATTCTTTCCGTTCATAAAAAAAAGGGGGGGGGGGGGGTGGAGAGCCAAGGCAGCGCTTTATTTTGAGGGGCCTTTTCGTAAGCTACTCTGCAAGAGGCTTGGTTGGAGAGAATTTTCTTGAGAGTAGTGCACAGCGAGCGACGGCGCCACGAGGTGACGTTTAACTAGGCGTACCCCGTCTGCTTGATGTTTGGATCGGTCGTCTTCCTCGATCGTTTCGAAAAAGTTGCGAATGGAATCCACGGGGCCCTCCACTTTATATCGTCTTTCCCAGCTCCTAATTAAACCGAAGTAGGCTCGATGTGACCCGGAGCGCCATAACAAAAACACGCAGCACGCACGAAAGAGGTAAAACTATTCATACCCTGGTCATCCGCCGGCTCATTCAATCAAGCGCAGGGAGTGCGCCGTGACTTTACGCTTTTAGTCTGGGTGTATGCGCCTATTTCTTTTGTGGGCTTTGATCGCGCTCGGACGTAAGTTGAAACGAAGGATAGATACGATTGGATAGAGCGAGCGAGTCGGCAGAATTTCGATCGCGTTCCTGAAATTGCGGCAGAGACGCCGAGAACGGGGAAAGGTTTAATTTTATACCCGAGTTTAGAAGCCGAGAATTCCCGACGAAATCACATAGTGTCTACCGCTGTTTTCTAATGTTGTAATCGAGTAAACCAATATATTCGATGCAGAGCCAGGCAAATTCCAACCAACACGCGTTATCGGTCCTCGGCCAAAAATCATCAGATCCGTCCTTGACATAAAGAAAAGCTGAAAAAAAAAAAAAAAAATTCAGCATCGCGATTAGCTCGCGTTCGAGTCGACATTTCATCTGGCGGTTCTGCAACCCAACTCGGCGTCACGTGTTTCTTTGCTGGACTGTCTCGACCGACTTCATGCAGCATCCGAAGAAACGGGACCAAAGCAAGCAGTGCCTTAGCCGCAAGCTTTGGCGAACGAGGCGGGGTGCTTTGGAGCTAATGAATGCAGACGTGCCCGAAGCTGTTTTTGCAACAAAAACTGCAGCGGCAGCCATTTTCACCCTTTCCAGCGGTCCGTACATATACGTTTACGTCCGTTCTATTTAGCATTCCGATCTTGGCGTTTTCTTTTCTATGTTTTTTTTTTCTTGTCGCGGTTCCTTTTTTATTTTTTTTATTATTATGCAGTTTGTTCCATCCTCCTCTTATTCGCGTGTGCTTTTGGTAGCGTGTTTGGTTTTCGCCCTGCCTTTGATAAACTCTTTCGGCGCGTTCCACGCTACGCGAAATGGGGTAACTTTATTAAGCTTTTTATTACCCCCCCCCCCCCCCTTTTTCCCCGGTTCTAAAAAAAACAAAAAAAATTCCGTTGTTTCCTAACTGCCGTAATCGGGAAAGTGATATTAGAAGAAGCGGCAGCGGTTGCATGAGGTACTTTTTTTTTTTTGCATTCGTAGTATCTTATTTTTTTTCTTTCTTTCTTATATATATGTGTATTAAATTTTCTCGGTTGTTCTTTTATTCTTGGTTCGTTCGAGTGAGCTCTGAGAACGTCGTACTATTAACGCGGGCAAAAATGGAAAATAATAAAAGAAAAAGAAAAGCAGCGAAAATAGCGAAATTTACGTGTGTTTTTAGCGACCGTATTGCCATCTTCTCGCTTTCCTAATTGGTGCGCACCGCGTCTGTGGCAGTTTTATATTTTTTACCGCTTAGCTTCAATCGCCTTCCTTACCTTGCGGATGCGCTTTTATGTTAAAAATATCACAAAAAAGAAACGGTAGCTTTTTTATAGCTTGACGCGAAACTTAAAAAAAGAAAGGCAAGATGTAGCGGGACCGGTCTCACAAAAAAAAAAAAAAAAATACCGATCGTTTTTTTAATCTAAAATTGTGCTCATAAAAAAAAAAAAAAAAAAAAAAAAACAGTTCGCGACGAGACAGAAAATTATTGCTCTTTAATTGGAAACATCATATATTTCACATGAAACATCACGTCCGAAGGAAAGCTTTTACTTGAAACCCTGAGCTCAAGTACCAAAACACGATTATCGGGAGAGCGCATTCAAAACATTCCTTCTTGTAACTGAATTTTCAAATAGTGCGTTTAGGATTTTTGAAGTAAATACAAAACCCGATTTATAATGTTAACGGGTAAGACTATTTTGGTTTTTAGTTGGGTAGTAGTGTTAATGTTGCTGCAGTTGCACCTAATATTCTAAGAAGAAACTAGTTAATCCTTCCTTTATTTGCTCTATTAAACTTGCAGGTATGTTTTCACTCAGAGTGTATTTATATCCGTATTACTGTCTTAAATATTACTCTGATTCCGTTATTGCTATAAGTAGCTTAAATAATAGTGAGATAAATTAAGAAAATAAAAAGGTTCGAACAAAACCCTTTGTGACTCATGAAGTCTTCGAGTCTTCAACGTCGCAGTCCACAATTACCAAAGGCCTTGTTATGCTCGCCTCAAATTTTGTAGGTTGCGTAAAGTTAACGTAGCATATCATGACGCTCATGACATGCCTCGTTTCAGGCGTGTTTTTCTGTTCTTGGTAGAAAGAATCGTTAGGGGATCTAGCCCGCACTCTCAAAAAAAAGGGTCTTGTTCGAACACACGGTCACATCGGCGATAATTCCAGTCTTCCGTTCACAACGCAAAACAATGCCATCGCGATGTTGCTGCTATGTTGGTGACACGCAGAAATACAGAACCACGCTGATTGCCGGTTGGAACTCGGCATCGGAAAACAAAGCCGAACTCAGCACAAAAGGCACCCAGGCTACCCGGCAGCAAAGCCTGCCTGTCTTGGACGCAGTTTCCTTGGTTTCCATAACGTCGTAAACGTCGAAACGTCGTTCCGCTCCGCAATCGGAGGCGGCCATCTTAGCCCAGTGTACCTACGTAGTGCTGCTGGCGCTGCTCCTGAACTTCGCTGTTTCTAGCGGCTTCGTTTGCTCGTTTGATAAACTTAGTCGTAAACGCGTCAGTGCAACCGAAATGTTCTGCACGTTTGGGTTGGGAGACGGGATTACAGGCGGCCTTCGCTGCCGCTGAAGCTGAATCAACTCAACAACATTTATTAAAAAATGCGCGCGACGTGCTCGAAAAACGAAACCGAAAGAAGATGAGGCGGGATGGCGGAACCTTTTTCCCGTCTGCCTGGAGAAGGGAGAAAAACGTCTCGTTCCTACCTTCTTCTTGTGTCTTCTTGGGGGCGCGTCAGTAGAAGGGAGGAAGACATGGCGTTGCTACCTTTTTCCTCCTTTTTATCTTATACCCCTGTCAGACGGGCACGTTAAATGACATTTAAGCAAAATGACATTACAGCTCGGCCAATGAGCGTGAGCGATGAAGAACCAGGATCACGTGAAGAACCAGGATCACGAGCTGATTCGCCGAGCGGTGAATGACATTCAATCAAAATGACATTTACTTTCCCGCCTGACAGGGGTATTAGAGTGCGCGTGCCTGAACACTCAGAACGTGAAAGTGATCATCCGACAAAACTATTTGAAAAAAAAAGCAGCAAATGCACGCAAGTCATCCCCTTTGAAGGTGCACGCACCAGGCAAGCCCCACGGATAAGGACATGACTTCAACGGGATACTTTTCTCGAACTCAAGGAGTTGAAATGCGGCCGATTCTCGGGCTTGAATTTGCCTCAAAATCCCGTTGTTCCGGGATTATTCCGGGAGGACCCTATAATCTTTCCAAATCTGTTTTTATGCATAATCGGCTTCCGGAAAATTGTTGTGTTCGGCCGTGGAGTAACAATGGCGCAGACAGCGGTGAGATTAACGGCGCTCAAACAAACAACGGGAGCACCGTGATTCGGTTATTCTGAGGATTTTTCTTGTGTACGGAATATGCGGTTGTAAACAAAAAATACTTCGTTTTTTTTTTTCTTTTTTAGTACGATTCTTTAGATGGGTATTTTTGGCATTCTGAAGCAAAATGCGTCTTCGCGACTCGCCACCTGCCATTTTTTTTTGTTGCGCATGTTACTTTCTGTTTTGCCCTGATCTCGTTACGCCGCCCGCTCCATTATTCCTTTGATCTGACACTGTTATCGGAATATCACGCGAGAAGAATGAGCGCTGCATTAAAGCGCGAAACCTGTGACCGATGGAAGCAGACTTAATACGTTATACCAAGTACTGCGCGTGTTTCTAAACGAAGCGAAATAAAGCACGCACAAACCTAGTGGGCCAGCTAATTTTACCCTCGATTTTTTTCTTTTTTTTTTGGCTCTTGCAAATTTTGATTGTAAAAAAAGAAAAATAGGAACGGAGGAGAAATTACGTTTAGATAGTTTGGAGACACTGGAGGTATGGTTTTAGGAGTCGTGCGAACTACTCATGAAGGAATTGCTTTTGGTTTCGGGTTGATATTTGCCGATAATTAGTTGAAAGGAGAGGACAGAATAAAAGGGGAAAGAAGACTGGTGCGGGTAGAGGACGCAGATTCAAGAAGAATTCGATTCCAAATGAAATTTGAGAGGATTGCGGTCGCTTCCTTCGGGTTTAATTGGGTTTACGGAGAAGGCTCGGGGTGTTTCCGCTCGCCGATAGTGCGTAGCTTTCTTAGCCGTGATTTATAAGCCTAACGTTTTCAACGTTGGTAATCAGCTGCGATGCCTGGTTCCGGTCTTACGGTGGTAAGAGTGCTTATTTGCTACGAAATATCTTCGTTGCAGTAGAAGGGTACTCACTACGCTCTACGCTTCGAGTTGAGCCGTGCATGGCTAAACTGTGCACTTGCGTGCATCACGAATTATCCGCGGAATTGCATTACTTGCTGTTCGATGTTGCGTTTTACGCCATCTGATAATGTTGCGGTCTTCATTGTTTCTTTCTTATCAGCGGAATTTGATGCGATGAATGATTTTTCTTTTCTAATGCAAAAACTAGTAAAACGACTACATTAAGAAATATTTCTCAGACAATGTCCTAATGCGCCCATTTGTTTTAAGGTTCAATGCTACTATCATACAAGAGTTACTGATTACACCAAAAGAGAAACAACTTGGAACTCGATCCAGTGCCCTTTCCAGACATGTACACGTTAACCCAAAAAAGTAATTAAATACCGTTACTCGTTACTCGTTCAAAAAGTAACTAAATACGTTACTCGTTACCGATTCTCAAAAGGAACGCGTTACTGTACCTCAAATGTAACGAGTTGGCTTTCTCGTTACTTTGACGACCAGATACACAACGGATTTTGTTTCATGGTTTATTGTTTTCTTTTCAGTAGTCGCTGCACTGAAGCAGTAGCTGCCTCTCCAAGTTTTCATCAGTTATGTTTCCTCGCTTCATTAAGCATACGTCTCCGGCTGCGCTGAAGAATCGTTCTAATGACGCGCTCGACAGAACGGCAGTGTTGTGCTTCGGAAAGAGCTGGTGAATCTAGGATTCCCCTCTTCCTTTTCTTCTCTCTGCTTCTAAAGCTGGAAGTTGAAAATGGGTTCTGTGCCTTCGCCGTGTTGGCAACCTCCGGGTTTACATTTGGTCTGCACACGATTCTAGAAGATTCAACTAATGAACCTTATTGTTCGCTGGGTGAAGGACATTCCCAGCTGTAGAGTTGGACTAACGTGTTCAGCGATGAACGTTGCTATACTGTCATTCGGTTCAGTTGTTTTTCGGGGTGTCCATCTGCCTTTGTCGCAATGAACGCGTACTCAGGTTAGAATCAAAACGAGGCTGTTTAAACGGTGTTGTACACGTTACTCGTTCAAAAAGTAACTAAGTACGTTACTCTTTACCAAAAAGTAACTAGGTAGAAGTAACTCGTTACCAGTAACCCGTTACGTATATGTCTAATACTTTCTCACATACATTAATGTCCTTCATTTTAACATCAAATCTTGCACTCGCCTCTTCGCATACGACGTCTATCGCTCGATTACGGTACCTCAGGATTATAGGATTTTACAAAGGTACTCAGACGCAATTTCACACTTGTGTGCTATATCGTTGATGAAGATAAACCCCGATAAAACGAAAGCTACAAGCGTCACCCCAAGACAAACTTTAGTCCCTCAAACATACTTAATCAGAAATGACGCTATCGAAAACATGTCACCCCTTAAATATCTTGGCGTTCACTTTTCATCTGACCTAACGCAGAACCTTCAGGTTGAACATTTATCTAACAAAGCGTAGCAAACACTTGGCTTCCTAAAACGAACTCTGTTTTAAGAAGACTCAAAAACGAAGCTTCTTGCTTACACTGCGTTTGTATGATCCCAACTGGGGTATGCATCAATCATTTGGAACCGCAACCAAACATATCTGACAAATAATATTGAATCTCTTCAAAACAAAGTTGCTAGATTAAAAACTTGTGACTATTTCCTATTTATCAGTGTAAGCGGTAATAATCGCCCGAGATGAAAACAAGGGGGACAAAGGTCAAACACAAATCTCCAAACAAAGCTAGGTGACTGGTGCGCGCCGATAAAATCCGCCTGGTCTTGGTATCGAACCAGAGACCTCTCCATTTCCAGTGGAGCGCTCTACCAACTGAGCTTTTTTTTTTTTTTTCATTAGCTCTACCAACTGAGCTAACCAGAAGTGTTATATATATATATATATATATATATATATATATATATATATATATATATATATATATATATATATATATATATATATATATATATATATATATATACAGGGTGTTTTTTTTTTTAAGCTTAACAGATTTGCTTAAAAAAAGCCATGAAAGTTACACTGATGCAGCTTGTGGAGGTGAGTTATACGGCCAGGGGGACATATTATAGGAGGCTAATCGTAATGATCAGTCAGCAAATTAATTAAAACTCGTTAATTAACTTTTTAATTAATGAAAATAGACATATGGTTCCAATTAGAAACTTGCTCAGCGTCATCGAAAACCCCTAAATCAGTCATTTTCAGAAAGACTTTGAGCGCGTGAGAAGCGTATTATGGTGAATTCCGCTCGCAGATCTCGAGCGCTCCAAAACCGCTCCATTTGGAGCGCGCATATTCCGCTCGCAGATCTGGCTCGACTTGGTCATCTTCTGCTCGTAGATCTCTGTCTGGCAGCTACCGCCCCGTGGAGCGCCTCCAACTCCGCCGAACTTGATCTGCGGGATTTGAGAGATCTACACGGAAGTTGACAGAGCGCCACAGAGCGCGGTACGTCATTTCCCCTCCCTCGACGGTGGCGCATGCGCGACGAGGCGTTGCCGGCGACCGGCCGCGCTGGCCGCGCCGTCGACGAAGGGACGGAGTCGAGTCGGTCGAGCAGGGTTTTCTCGGATGCGTCGGTTGTTTACGCGGGATTGTGACGGCTCGAACGCTTCTACCTCGTGTTGAAAGCCGGGACAGGCGCGTGACAAATCGGAAGCGCTGACATCTGTGATCGTGAGAGGAAGAACGAAAAAAAGAACGGCAGAAAATCGGAAGGAGGCAGACGCAAGGTTAGGCCTGTTCATTTTGCCGCCACTGATTGTTTAGTTTTTTGTACGCTGCATGCCGCCGGCGTTTTCTCGTGCAATAAAGCAAGAACAGATTAGGCAACGACCGTGGCAGTGGTGGTTTGTTACCTCTGTGTCTAATAAAGCCGTACCAGCAATTTTAACTCCACCGCTGGCAATCGCTGTGCGTGCCCCGCCGCTTGGAGGCGGCCGAAAGGTATGTGACGGTGCCGAATGCGGACGTCTTCCTCGTTATTTGTGACATGGGCTCCGTGCTGTAAATATTTTCGCCCGTCCTGTGTCGTGTGTTATTTCTGCGGCTAAGCAATGACAGTTGTCACTGGTCGTCGGAAAGATCAGTCGGCTAAGCATTGGGGGCTCGTCAAGTTCGAGCAGCGGCCATTTTGGGCGACCGAGGGGGGAGCAGGGGAAGCGGGGGAGGGGTCGCTCCAAAAAGGCGAGTTCATCTTCCGCTCGTCGATTCGGAGCGTGTCCCACGGAGCGGAATTTTGCCTCCCTCGCGGATTTTGGAAAGCGCTCCGGATCTACGAGTGGAATTCACCATTAGTGCATTAAAGTTACCACTCGTGGAGCAGGTACAAGGCTGGGGCTAGATAAGAGACGGAAAAATCGCACGGGCGCCTTATCGCAAGCTCTAGCTTTGTACCTGCTCCACGAGCGGTAACTTCAGTTCACTACTACGCTTCTCACGCGCTCAAAGTCTTTCTGAAAATGACTGATTTAGGGGTTTTCAACGACGTTGAGCAAATTTCAAATTGGAACCATATGTCTATTTTCATTAATTAAAAAGTTAATTATCGAATTTTAAGTAATTAGCCGACTGATCGTTACGATTAGCCCCCTATAATCTGTCCCCCTGGCCGTATAACTCACCTCCACAAGCGGCATAAGTGTAACTTTCACGGCTTTTTTTAAACAATAATGTTAAGCTTAAAAAAACACCCTATATATATATATATATATATATATATATATATATATATATATATATATATATATATATATATATATATATATATATATTTGTTCTGAGCTAACCAGGAGCTGACGTCAGTAGAGCGAACGGCTTTTTATCAGCTGCCTGCCACTTGTCTAGCACCAACAAGGGGGAACGGCCTGCATTTTAAGGCTATGGTGTTAATGCAATTAATGCAAAAGTGCATAGAGCTGGAGAGAATAAACGATAATATTCCCTGGAGCAGGGAAACAAGGGACAAAGGAAGGACAAACACAAATCTCCAAGCACAGCTAGGTGACTGGTCCGTGCTGAAAAAATCACTTGTTGGTGTTAGACTGGTGGCAGCTGATAAAAACCCGTTTGCTCTGCTGACGTCTAACTTCTGGTTACCTCAGTTGGTAAAGCGCTCCACCTGTAATGGAGAGGTCCCGAATTCGATACCTGGACCAGGCGGATTTTTGCGGTCGCACACCAGTCACCTAGCTGTGTTTGGAGATTTGTTTGTCCTTTGTCTCCCTTTCTCCCCTTCTCCAGGGAATATTATCGTTTATTCTGTCCAGCTCACCTGCACCTTTGTACGAATGTATTTGACATTATCAGTGTAACCTGCCCAAAACATCGACCTAATATATTACCACTTGATGCAAAAAGTTGCCTTGCACGCCAATCATTTATTCACAAACTCTATCACAGTTCCTCATATTTTAGGGAGTTTGCTCTGCGGTCGGCTCACCATACCGCACATCGTCCTGCTTGAATCACGCTTTCAAAAATTAATGCTATGTTTGTTTAAAAATTCACGCCTTCTCGCCATTTTGAACTGGAACAGTCTCCCCAGAAAATTGCCTTCTGTGATCACCTACCTTTCGTTTCGGCTCTAAATGCGTTGCACCTAGAATACGTTGCAAATAGTTCCTGCGTTATTTGAACTAATAACAATGTGTGTTTTAATTTTAATTTTAATGCGCTGTAAATGCCGGAACTGCGCCTAAAAGTATGTGTGTTTTGTATCAGCTGTTTTGTTCTCTATATTATTTTGTGTTTCTTTGATCTGTTGTTTGGCTCATTGTATTGTTTCCCTCTATGTATTGCCGGAAAGGGACTTTAGGGTGCATAAATAAATAAATAAATAAATAATTAAGAAGGATAGTTAACCGGTTGCTGCCAACTCCAAATCTTCAACAAACAAAACAAAACAAAAATTGCGAGACAGGCCAACGCATGTTACCCGCTATGTGCTCTCTGCGTTCATTCGTCGAAAGCTCACTGAACAGCGAGCGCGCTGAAAAACAACAACAACTTAAAATCTTTTTTTTTTTTTTTTGCTGCGTCACACAAACCTTGCTTGAGTGTGGTACAAGTGCCGGTGGCATCGGCAATCACCCCGGGCAAGCTGCCGCCCGAAGGCTGTCCACTTTCTTCTACCTGGCGTTACATTGGCTCCATTGGGGCGAAAATCAACACGGTTATTAAGCACTCGCTCAACCTAATTTGAGGCTGGTAAGGTTCGGTCTCGTCTTTACTTAATCGCGTTACGGTTGCCTTGATGAGCGGCGAGGGTCAAACTACGTGAAGGCGCGACCCTGCCACCCTAGGCTTTGGGGAACGCGGGTAGCTGCGTAGTTCCTTTTTTTCTTTTTTTTTTCGTTTTAATTATTATTGTTATGTTACCGTTGGGTGTCATTACGAGTAAAGTTCGAGTTAAGTGCCTCGCTCCCGTTTGGTGAAAGATTCTCTATATTTGAAGAGAAAGGACGGGAGATTTTCGGAACGAGTTGATTTGGTTAAGTTGGGACGAGAGTGGGGAGCTATAGCGTACGCGGACGCCGCACCTATTCACTCAATTGCACGGCGTTGTCTTATTTTTATTTTGTTTACACGAAAAAGAGATGGCGGCGGCTGCTGAGGGTGTAAAGTAAAAATAAAATAAAAGGCAGTTCGGGAAAGGCAGAGTAGGACCATTAATGTTATCTCCTGCGCTTGCAAGAGTCGAACTATTATTCTAGTAAAGAAATAAATAAACTACCGTTTTAAAGTTAATATTAAACAAAATCATTATTTTTCTTCTGTCGCTCAGCTATTAACTGTCTGTGGACAGTATGGTTACAACAAAAAGGAATATATTCACTTTTGTGTTGAGCTATAGATAATGGTATTCTTTTTTTTTTTTTTTACTTACAACACTTTTGGAACGATGAACTCACCGAGAGTCCAGCACATTGAATTAAGTTACTCTTTTTGTTGTTGCTGTTATTACGATATCCCACCCTCTTTCTCGATTGTTGTTTCTGTAAAACTTCGAGTAAGGTTGTTTGACTCGCAAAGTATCGAGCAGTTCACCGTTAATTAAGCCGCTGCTTTGTTTCAAACTCTGGCGACGACTTCCTCTTGATGTTTGGCTGACAAGCGGCAGCTCTAGGAACATTGGCACAATACGACTGTCTCGTGAATTTATTTCCTCGCATTCGTGCACCTCTAGAAATCCATTTAGTTTTTTTGTGTGTGTTAATGTTTTATTCACTTATCAGTGTATTTATTTATTCTACCTGTTCCCAAACGGGAACCTCTTGTGCGATAGGTACATCCATTGCTAATCAGTTGTCTTCTTGGAGGAAATTGGAAGACGAAGCATGCTATCGTTAACGCTGGCATGGGAAATCGCAACCTTTACATTTTGTATGACCCTACAATGGAGTACAGCCAAAGCTATGTGCCACCAGGTTCATTCAGAAGGCATTTAGAAACCACGTGATATATTGCTATGACGTGTATAAATGGTAGGCGCTCTGATACGTAGGTGGGGTCAGTAAACAACGTTGTTTCTAGCTGGCTTGTAATCGAATGTGGCGAACCGAAGGTTTGGCCGTAGTTAATCTAATGATGAGGCGAAGTATATTGGCGTACACAAGGAAGCGATGCAACGCAAAGACTCAGGCTACAAAGTAGACAAAACTAAACATTGTCTCTAAGTGCAGCCTAACTTAAAACTCCGCAATATTTATTTGACATTGTGCATCAACGCTTCAAGTTGTTGACGCGCTACGATTTTGTATATTTGATTTATTATTTTCTTTTCATTATTTATTTATTCATACTGTTGGTCTATTGACAGTTACATGAGTGGGTTATTAGTAAGATAACCAAAATTTTAAAGCACACTTCCACGAATGATACGCTCGTTAATGATTCAGGCACAGATGCATTTAAACGTATATAAATATCTGCGAAGTGAGGAACACAAAAAAAAAAAAACGAATGGAAAATAAATTATGTATATTGTGGGCGAGGCTTCTCAGACTGACTTCAAAACCTTCAACCGTGTCACATTCAAAAGCATCTTGCGGTAGGTTGGTCCACTCGGTTATTGTCCTCGGAAAAAAAGAATATTTAAAAATGTCGATCCGGGCTTTCATTGGCATCAGCATTTCAGCATTACTGCCTCGAAGTCCTCTAGTAAAGCGAGACTAAATATCGCAGCGAATCCATGTTTAACCTTTTGTTTTGTATCAAATACAGCAGTTTTATTCTGGCTACTCTTCTGCGTTCTTCCAATGGCGGCAAGTTGAGTTGAGCATCACACTGACACACTCAGTCCTTCGGTATCTGGATGTAATAAACCTGGCAGCTCTCTTTTGTACCTTTTCTAATTTTTCAATCTGTATTTTTTCTGTATGGGTCCCACATGATGCTCGCATATTCCAAGACATGGCGTACAAAAGTTAAGTAGACAGTTAATTCAGTTAATTTTGCTTCCTCTGTTGTTAATTTGAGGTTACGTCTTACGAACCACAATTTTCTCTCTGCGGTGCTTCTCAAATTGTCGATATGAGATTTTCAACTCATATGTCCAGACACGGTTACACCTAGGTATTTAAAATTATTGGCGAACGCTAGTGGACTGCCGTCAAGTTCATAATCAAAAACAAACACGTTTTTAATCTTATTTGTGATTCTTGAGACTACCGTTTTTTTAGTTCATTTGCATTTTTGACCGCTTGCACCACTCATATATAGTTACTAACGCTATGTTCAAAGTGATCTGATCTTCAGAACGCACAATTCTGGAATAAATTAAGCAGTCGTCTGCGAATAAGCGAGCGATTACTTTAGATCTAATGTTATCTGCAATATCATTAACATGATTTTAAAATAATACCGGTCTAAGCACGGACCCCTGGGGAACCCCTGACGTAACGTTTAATCCATTAGATCTAGTACCATTAACTTGTACAAATTGAGTACGATTGGTGAGGTAGGCTGTGATCCATCTCAATACTTGTAAATTTATACCGGCGTCTACTAGCTTTTGAATGAGGAGTTGTGCATGTGGAACGTGATCGAAAGCCTTTGAGAGGTCCAGGTAGATTACATCTGTCTGTCTCCTCTCATTCATCGAAGTCGCAAAATTGTGTATTGTTTCTGTCAGTTGTGTGACTGTCGATAGCCTCCGCCGGTATCCGTGCTGGTTTAGGTTAAAAGCGTTTAAATCCTCAAAGTAATCAAAGAGGTAACCGATAATAAATGCTCTGATATTTTGCAACAAACGTAAGCGAAGGAAATTGGACGGTAGTTTTAAATGTTATGTTTGGTGCCAGTTTTACGCATCGGGGTAACTTTTGCCGTTAGCCAGTTGTTAGGAAGAACATGTTGGGCCAAGGATGCGCGGAATATGATTGTTAGATATTCAGACACCCATTCCGCATATCGTTTTAAACATTTGTTAGGAACATTATCGGGCCCTTCAGACTTATGACAATCAATGTTCAGCAAAAGAGAAAAATACCTGGTTGTGATATACAGATATCAAAGTCTGCCTGAGACGCCTCTACATGCACGCTTTCCAGACACTGTGCATCACAGTGCGACTCAAGAAACACAGAGTGAAAAAAAAAATCATTATATCAGGAAGCCATCTCACTATGATCAGAAATAACTTCACTGTTCGCGAGCACATATTTTAAAGGGATACTGAACCGAAATTTGGATTTCGCAAAATAAGGCCGCAGAAGCGTTGAACGGACGCTACGAACTCCAAAACATCAGTCATACATCGATATCTCAAATGGATGGCCGTACTTTTGGAAAAGAAGGACGCGATGAAGCGAGATCTTTGACGTCACTGTCCTCCGCGAGAATTTGAGAATGAGGGGAAGCGGCCTCGCTTTTCTCCTCCTCGCTTCGGTTCACCAGCTCGACGGGATGAAGTGAGGAGGAGAGGGAATGGGAATCGTGACGTGCCTTGTCTCGTCGGCCTCGTCGGCCGTGTTCAATCACAAACTTCTTTTCCAAAAATACGGCGATCCGTTCGAGATATCGCTGTAGGAGTGATGTTTTTGGTTTTGCAGCGTCCCGCCTATCTATCCAGCCCTGTTTTGTGAGCTCGAAATTTCAGTTCAGTATCCCTTTAAAGACTCTCGGGATGGTGCGAGGTGACGCCAAAACTTTCGTGGCGGAGTTTTTATGAATTGTGTTATGGTCTCTGTGTAGTATCTTTCCTTTACTTGCGCCAACTTATCTTTCAAGGTTCGTGAAAGACTGCTAACCTCATTCTGATTTCTTGTCCTATTTTTTCGCTTTCGTTTTATTTTTCGTTTTAGTCGAATAATTTCGCGGTTTATCCTGGGGTTTTCTTTCCGCGCGAATTTTATTCCTTTTGGAACAAACCGTTAGAGAGAGTAGTTGACGATACTTTTAAACGGAAGCCAAAAACAATTCACGTCCATCGCCCCATCAAATGTACACAAATATATCTCCAGATAATCAAAAATGCTTACATCATCAGCTCTACAGAAGTCCCATTCGTAGATGGCTTACTTTCTTTTATTGTGTTGCGGTACAACGTTTCTCATGCACAACAGCACAAATTTATGGTCAGATAGGCCATCTTCCACTGGTACTGATTAGTCTGACGCATGACCATCAATAAAAATAAGACCGAGTAATAATCCAGCAGTTTTCCCACATCTCATATTTTCTTTTGCAATCTGTACAAGTTCATTTCCAAACGCAATGTCCACAAGAAATTTTGAGATTTTTTTACATCAGTTAACCCTGTTTCCAGCTACCCTTAATTTATTTCTGGAAGATTAAAATCTCCGGCAATATTGACGCGAGATTTGACTTGAATCTGATTTGTTAAATAGCCCTGAATAGCCTCCAAGAAAAAAAACGGGGCAATTAGGGGCCTGTACAAGCGCCAACAATAAAAAGTAATGCTGCAGACATTTATTTTGCTCCAGACACTGGCGTTATCTGCGATATCAGGCATCCGAACGAAGTCAATACTTTCTTGTAGTATAATTGCAACAACCCCACCACAGTGCAGTGGGTAATTATGCATCATTTTGTACTTGGGTGGGAGCAGTTCACTATCTATTATTTCAGGGCGCAGCCAAGTTTCAGTAACTACATATAACCACATCCGGACAATAGTGAATAAGCAAGTGCTCTAGATCCCCAACTTTATTTGCAAGAGTGCGTGTGTTCACATTAATCAGCTTGAATTCCCTGCTCGAGTTATTCGACTGCCATTGGGACGTGCTTCGGTTTGCTGCAACTGAGGCGAGCTTTATTCTACAATTCGTTTAGTCATGAAAATAATACGATTTTTGTATCGATCCCTAATGTTATCGTGGACGAGTCTAACCTACACCTCCTTAGCCCTGTCGCCTCTTGTGCTCTCCTAGAATTGCTTTCGCTTTATTAGGGTACCGGGGAATACAATCGTTAGACACCGATATTTTGGTTCCTTTTAGTTTTCAGGCAATTCCTAAACATTTCGAGGTTTTTGTTATAGTCATACAATTTTGTGATAATTGGTCTTGCCTTGTTCGCGTTTTGTTTTCCAAGTCTATGAATTCGTTCAATTGTGTTTACCTTAACACCCACGCGGTTTTTAAAAAGGTCAGTTAGCACGCTTTCTCTTACATCTGCATTAGTTTTACTGGGGTTCTCAGGAACCCCAAACTTTATCAAGTTGTTACGGCGGCTTCTGTCTGCCAAATCGACTAGCTCTTCTTGTTGTCACCTGGTTAATGATGCTAATCTTCTTAACACTTTCCTCAAGATTTGATATTTTTCCATCGTCAGGTTCAAGTTCATTACCCTCAAGGGCATTCTCGTGGAATGCATTATATGAGGGGGAAACAAGAATTCGTTGCGGCAAGAACAACATACTAAATAGATTAACCATTAATTTCACGTACACATAAACATACGAAGGAAAACTAACCACAGGGATCGGTAACATTGGTAATTGACACTAATACAATGAGGCAAATATAATGTTCGCTAATCAAGTCAGGAGAATTAAACATTTCTTGCGAAATACAGAAGGTGTAGCTGTACTTCTTTTAGTGACTCGTCTAAGTGGCGTTCCTTAGTGTTTGTTGTTTCCAGCTCTTTGCGGAAACGGTCTCGACTTTCTTTCATTTCGTTTATATGTTCACTTTTTTTTTCTGACCAAAATGAAGCGCTGCATTTCCTCAAAATCAGGACCGGGATTTTTTTTCGATATCCCAGGCCAGTAGCAACAAGACTGATTTGCAACATTCCGAACACGTTTAAAAAGAAACACTTCATGCACGGCAGAACCACGACAAATCGTTTATCCCTTTTAGGATTTTTGCATCTACTCACCTGTTGGAAAAGTAGGTTTAGTTTAGGCGACATGCCTCTTTCGGTTCCGCCGTACCCTCTGAAGTAATCGCGGGGGCTGGGCCCTTTTAAAGCTCGGCGCAGTGGATGACGGTAGCGATGGTTGCCTGCCCGAGCGATAGCGTTCCGTCCACTCTTGGTAGCTATCCGTAATCTTCGCCGCTTGTTGTGATTGCAGGTGTCGTCGTGGCTTGCGCTGGATACATTGCGTACCTCAGCAGCGCCTGTTGGAAAAGTAGGTTTTGGACTGTCTGCGGTAACCGTTGGCTGAAGTATTTTGTTGCGACCTTCGTACACCGGTGCAATAATTTTGTGAATGAGTCACTAGGCGAATTGCCCACAAAAAGCCTTTCCACAATCCAGTAGCTGCCACTGTCGATCGCAGCACACTTTGTGTGGTCATTTGAATTTTTTTTTTTACATAAAACAGATTGAAGAGCGTGGTGCCTCTCCACTTTTACACTATTTTCCGAGTTCCCAGAGTATTGGCGTATCCAAGAAAGCTCGGAGTTTCCGGTTCTATGCTATTTTCAGCACGCGATCAAGTGTCGTGCTTTGGCAAAAACCCTCCCACCGTTTTCTCCTCTTCTTCGTGTTCCATTCATTCCTTGCTGAGGAGAAGGGTCTACGTGCGGCACGCTACGTCATCCCGCGGTTATCACCCCGCTGCTGCAAATCAGAAACTACTTCGTTCCCTGCTTTCCGAGAACGCAGCGGAATTGCGCTGTTTCGATTAAATGCGACGTGCCTTTTCTGACGTGTCACGTGATAATTAAAATAAAACAAAACGCATAGACTCGAATTCGTTTAACGTCAAAATCATTCTAGGTTGTATTTTCTCCAAGAAAGCAGGTCTTTAAGTAAACGAGCTCTGCTCGACGCACTTTGAACTGCGCACATTCCAGAGGCAAATTAAATAAGACAATTTAAGTAAAAAAGCTCTGGTGGTGCTGATGATACTGATTTTATTGTTCATAGGTAGTGCTGCTGGTGCTGATTTTTTTTATTGCTAATAGGTAGTGCTGAGTTTTGGGTTGCGTTTCGACTTCAGTGTTACTGCTTTATGGTCGGTGAAATGCAGAGCCATGCATGCAAAGTTTAACGCGATTATATACCCATTTGACCGCAGCGCCTTCTCCTGTATAGACGTTGAGCGGCTACATGCAACGTTTCATCCTTGACATCCCCAGCTCTTGAGTTACTACCACATCTCAGAGCCTCCTACTCGTCCCGCAGTCGTGGCCGAGTGGTTAGGGCGATGGACTAGAAATCCATTGGGGTCTCCCCGCACAGGTTCGAATCCTGTCGACTGCGCAAACATTTTTTCTTTTTTTGTGAGCACGGACGCCGGCCGGACGGACGGATGGACAAGGCTAGACCCTAAGGAGCTTCGCCCCTAAAAATTAATTAAATTAGTCTCGAAATGGGTCATCCCTGTAGAGAAATGTTTGATACTGCCCGAAAACGAGCGGAACACCTCCCGCTCGAATGCCGGCGTATCCATCTCTGGGCTTCTTCTCCTGTAAAGCGTGCTTTGCCTGTAAGACAAGTGTGTACAAAGGGAGAGCACGTCTCTTAGGAGCTCGTGTCCTGCGATCTCGATTCACACGTCTTCACCCCCCTCCCCTCCTTTCTACCTTCTGCCCACCCCGGTCCTCTCTGTCGAAGGTTATTAACGGCTGTGACCATTGCATCGATCTACAAGGAGCAGTGTGACGAGTGTGAGAATTAAAGGGAGATGACCCATTGATTTTCGATGTGGTCGTGCGCTCGCTGCTGTGCCAATTCTCCTGGCGGTGCGCCGCCACCGCGCCTTCCGGGCTCGAGATTATGTTCCTCTGTACCGAGCCGACGGAAAGAAAGGAAACAAGAAAGAAAAAAAAAAAGTAGCGAGCAAAGGTACGGAGGCGAGACTCAGTCTCAATTTCGGTCTCCCGCATTTGTCCGCGTGCTCTCTCCGGCGGCGCCCATTGACATCGGCTGAGAAGGATCAACGTCTCCGCCACTTTGTGTGGCAGCTAGGCTTAATAACGCCTCTCTCGAAGCCGTCGTTGGCGTTACGGGCCGGGGTCGGACCTGACAGATTAGAACCTGAGAAAATTGACAGTTTGAGTGCAACGGGGTCCGTGGAATTGGAACTGGAGTGTGCCAGGTAAGGGTGTTGGGGCCGGTTCGAGGAGTTCTTATAATGCAGTCGAAAGGTTATTTTCTTCTTTTCACGCCGCTAAACATTGCTAGTATATACTTTGTTTAACATTGAGTCCGACCCGACGGAGCCAATCGAACGGCGCCAAAAGTGTATCGCAGTCGCCCCCTACCGGGTGTGGGCTTTATGCGCATGAGCAGAAACCAGATTCGCGAGAAGCGACGCGTCTACGCATGCGCCGTGCCGACAGCAGCGCTACCGTGAGGGCGTGTCGTCAGAGCCGCGTACTGAGAGCTTATGAAAGACGGGGCGTGGCAAATCTCGAGCATCTCATTATTGCCCCTCAGCCAATAGGATTGCAGCACTCGTCAATAAAAAAAAAAAAAAAAAAACCGCTTTTGAACTAATCACGAAACAAGAAGCGCGAATGAACGTAATAGTCACGCCCTGTATTGCTTAATCTGTCTGAGATTATATGGTACGCTTCAAGTTTCTTTCATTGTTTTTATCTGATCTGTCGATGTGTCGCATTAACTAAGGACCAGTTATACGCTTGGCAGTATTGGGTGCTTCTGCATTTTTTTTTTTTTTTTTGGCGCGCAAATGGAGTTTGGTTGTTCCGACTGGGCGAGGATATTACCGAGAAGTGGTTGCTGCCGCCACGATTTGAGAAACATAAAATACAACTTTTCTTTTTAGCGTGATATTTTTTTTCCTTTCGTTCACCTCGTTTATCCAACCTCATTTGTTATCAAACGTAATGGTTGCGAAAAATCATCATGTTTTGCTTTTTTTATTTTGTGACATTTTATGACATTAAGCAATGCAAAACGTCACGCTTGCATTGCTTAATGTCACAACTCAGACTGCGTTTTTTGGTCTAAACATATGTTTCGGTATCGTCATTCACTGAGCTGCCTCCGTATGTTGCGGTGATTGGCTCTCCGAGTGTTGTGCGGGAAAGTAGACGCGCGTTTTTTTTTGTGTTTTTTTTTACTGTGTATATGTGGTATACGTAGGGTTGTACATGAGTGAACCTTTTCTTCACTTCGAACACCGAGAATTTCAAGGAGGACAAACCAGGCGAAACGTGTTATATATGGCGAACATGATGAAGAGCAGACATTAACGTACCTCTTTTGTATTGTTTTTCTTATTCTGATGAACAAGTGAAAGTCTTCAGCGTGTGCGAGAATTTACGCAGTGCTGACGCCGTGTAGATTCTAATTTTAGCAGTTGAGATCTCGCAGCAACCGTCGTCAGTGCAAACGTATCCTGATCATAGCGGAGTAACGTGTGGAAATGGAAGTCGCGTATTTATAACCATCCGTTCAGCCAAGTTACAGAGTAACGGAACTGTCCTACGTGACGCACGGGAGGAGTTAAAAGCAGGCGGCGATTATTAAGCGGCGCCCCCCATGTAGCCGGGCCATGGGGGCTCACGCGAAAAGGTTATTGTCATGCTCGGAGCAGTGGCGAGGGCGCGTCCTCCGGAAGTCAAGCTCGACGAGGCGGAGCTGACGGGTCAGTTGGGCGCTGGTTGGCGACACGGAGCGTGGGCATTCGCTTTTCTGACGGTCGCGGGCCTCGATGCGTCTAGGGGAAGCTGATAGCTTGGTGGGTTCGGGCCCGTTTTCCCGGTGACCGAGCGGTTCTGCCGATGGCCAAGGTCACATCTTTGCTCGGACGGCGGTGGGGCGTGTCGCGCTTGAGCTTCGAGGCTGCATCTTTTGGTGGGCGGTTGTCGTATCACTGTCTGTACAGTGACTTGGTTGTTTTGCGGCGAATCGATGCGTTTTAAGCCGCTCTGCTTCTGACAGGCTTGGTATGGCTTTTTATGTCTTTGTACGAGAACATGTCAAATTCCTTTTTTTTTTTGTTTAGTCGCTTTTTTTTTCTTTTCTTTTCTCTCTTTTAGATGGGGAGATCCTGAGAATAATTGGCTATTCAAACTAGAATTGCAAAAGCTGAACGGCAGATATTCTACGCCTCGAAGATAAAGTAAGCGTAGAAAAATATCGCGGAGAGAAATCGAAATATCGACGAGTGAGAGAGGAAAAGAAAAACACAGATATAATGAAAGAAACGTAAAACTAGATCTTGTCGATTTTCGCTAGCTCATTTTTCCGAGCAGGCTAACGAAGAAAGATTAAACTATTTGGTGGGGCGGAAAGCCCCGTTGAAGAATAACAGTTCCTCAAATATTGCTGAGTACGTAGCCTCGTGTTTTCTGTCTTGAAATTTCATTTGTGCGGTTCTACACTTGTATTTTTCATTTGACATTTTTAGATGGCTTTTAATGCTAATGAGAGAGAGAGAGAGAGCGCTTAAGCGATCCCATGTCGAAGGCGACACCTGCGGTTAATTAGTCTTTCTGGGTCCTTCCGTATTTTAGAATTTATCCCTGCTTCGGGCCGCACCTGTTTATTTTCTCGCGGTGGCCGCCGTCGTGCCGAGGGCTCCCGGTCGGTCCGCTCGCGGGTCCGGACGAAGAGCGTCGTCCTGCGGGCGTTCAGCGAGCGAACCCATCGGCCCGAGCGAGGAGCCAGACCGACCGAGAAATAAATGGGACGGCTGTCCCCGTAACTGCCAAGTGGCCGGTGCGGCCACTTGGCAGTTTTCCCCTCTTGTTCATCCCGACAGGCGGGCTCCGTCCAAGAAGGGCCTCTTTCCTCGACCGAATGCCCACCGCCGTGCTATCGAGACAGTCCGCGGGTCCACGTGCCTTTAACCGAAGTCCCGCCGAGCACTGTTCCCCGTAACCGAGGCAGTTAGCTGGCAAAGGAACCGGCGGATCGCGAGGAAAAAAAAGAGGGGTGGGAGCAGGGGGGAGGAGGGGGGGGGGGGCGGGGCGGCTGGGGGATGACCTATCATCATCATCATCACACAGGGGGGGGGGGGGAGGAAGGGGGGAAGGGGCACTAGCTGAGAGAGGGGTGCGTTGCCCCGGCAACCTGCGGGTGGACGGATCCATTCCGAGCGGAAGAGGGAGCCCCAGCGGCCGACTCGCGCCGTCGGCGGAGGGCTCCTGGGGGGTGGCGGAGGCGTGAGCGTCTGGCAACCACCGCGAGCTCTCCGACTCGAACCGCCCGGTTGCGAGACAACAAAGCCAAAAGAAAATCGGAGGAGTCTAGTCGTGCGATAATTTCTGGGCCCGCGTTGGCACCTGCAAGAGTCAGGTTTCGCTTTGTTGCTCGAAAGGTTGGCCCCATCGATTGGCCCCTCAATCGATCTGTCGATCCCCTGTTTTTCCGTTGTAGTAGGCAGGCAGTGTGAGCGCGCGCAAGGCGTCGATTATTATTAGCCGGAGAACCGGGGGCGCCTGTGTTACGCCGCGTGTAGCTTTGCATTGCGCCAGCCTCGGGAAAGCGTTTCCCGCGTGGCGATGTGTCCCGCGGATGCGATAATAATGGAGGGATGCGCGGGCTCCAGTTTCTATCGAGGACGCGCGCAACGGTGTCGGGGCCGCAAGTCGGTCTTGCTCGGTCCAGAATCGGGACCCCACTCAACGCCGCTTACTGTGGCGTCCTCTGTCTCGATTATAAACTGATAAACGCCGAACGTATCCTTAAATATGATCCTCGACCGACGTAGCTGCGTAGTGATGGAACTGTTGTTCTCTCGGGCACTTTATTTCATACAGGTGGCAGAATGTTCATGATGGCATAGACCCGATGAGTCGCCAATATTTGCTTCCATTCGTCGGCGCCGTAGAACGGGTACTTCAAAGTGCTTTGTAGAAGACACATATATAATCGTGTGCACAATGACTGAGCCAAAGACGATACAACTCCACTATTCTGAGGAACGGAAGTCACGTCCGTTGATGAGCTTGGTGTTGGTTTCACCTCGATGAGCTCTCATGGAGCTTACGGTCTCGGGGGGTCAAGAAAGAAACGTACGAGAGGCACAAAGTAAGTGCACCGGGTGCGCTGCTCCGTCCATAGTATACGTAAACAGCCTCAAGCGATACTCGAAGAATTTCTCTGCGTAGCATTCGTTAGGCGAGTTGGAGCCTCTCTTTACGTAACGAACACTTCGGCTTTATTTGTTCGTTGGTTTTTTTTGCGAATGTCTCTTTCCAGAAAGGTCAAGAGGAAAATAGTCGGAGAAACACGAAGGCGAGTTAAGCGAGGGAGAAGGGGAGAAAAGAGGGGGTGGTTGGGAAGATAACTTCGTGCGAATATAGTGTATATATATAAATGTTTCTTTGGGAGGGGGGGGGGGAGGAGGTTATTGGAGCTCGTTTAAAGTAATGCCAACGCATCCATTTATAGTTTATAAAATAAGTGTGCTCTGCATTCGATCAAGTATTGAGATAAGAAATCTATGTTTGTGAAGAACTTAAAAAAAAAAAAAACAGAAAAACATTACGCCTTTTACGGTCGATCTGAAAATACTGCAAAGTGGCGTGTGGAAAAAACACCTACAAGCTGGCAAGTCTGTAACTGATACAATACTCACTTCCAAGAGGCCGTACACATTGATAGACTTGCCATTCTTATGGTGTCCTTTGCGCACGCCACTTTTCAGCATTTTGAGATCGACCGCAAGAGGGCGTAATTTTTAAGGGGTCTATACGCATGGAATTACAAGTTCTTAAACAAGAAAAAAAAATTCGGTAGCACCATTTTATCATTCTATGCAATGCACTCTCTGATATGTCTTTGAGGTATAATATGCAGAGAACAGCAATTGTCGAACTAGGTAAGGGTGGCTGGATGGGGGATAATTATTGTGGCAATCATTATTTGTTCTGTTCTTCGACGTCGGAACTCTAGACGCCAAATAAAACCAGGGTCATTTTATGCCAGGAACTATTAGGACACGGCAGTCAGTTCATTTCTTTCAGATTTCCTTAAGGGCTCTCGAGTCTAAATTGCCACGATAAAGCGTTCCTGGATGGTGCCTAAGCTAAACGTTTTCTCGGCAAAAAAAAAAAAAAAAGAAAAAACGAAGAAAAATGAAAACCTTTTTTTTATATATAAATTTATAGTGTATACTATAATAAACCTCACGCGCGAACACGCGGGTGCGGTTGCTTGGAATACTTTTATTATTTTTTCACCAAAATTCATAACGTTAGAATTTTAGTAGCGCAGGAAAACGATCGGTAGAGCACTTTGATTTTATTATCGGTGAGGCTCGTTTTCCCCCAGATACGCAGATATGTTGTTTGTTTGTTTGTTCGTTTTGCCTTCCAAAGCGTAGATCTCGTTTTTCGTCTTTTTTTTTTTTTGCGCAATTTAGAGACTAGAAAATGAGCAAATTGCTTTTCAGGAGAAGGAGGAGGAGGACACGGACGAGGGGTTGGGTACGGAGACATAAAAAGCAAAGGTATAAACGAGTGTGGGTTGCGTTACCTTCGCGTTTTGAAGTGACGTAAAACAAACTAAAAAAAAAAAACAAAAAAAAACGGGCAAACCCGCTAACCAATGCTCGTAAACTCGAAACCCCCGGCCAACGAAGTATGGATGGGGAGAAACGAAACGAAAAGAGCGATCGGGGAAACGCAACATGCGGGAGAAATTATCCCAACTATTTGTGCTGGATGTCGTTGAATTTTTCAGGGGACATTCCTCTTCCTTTCTCACCCAAGCTGCCTTTATAGTTTATCGTAAACTTTTTTTTCTTTTTACTCTCATCGGTAGAAACGAACCCACTTTTCCGGGATTCTCGACGTAAACCCCGGAACGTGCCCACATTTGGAAGCGATTACTCACGCGCGCAGGAACACGTAGATTAACGTACACGCGCACGTACGCACTTACGCACACATCCACACGGACAGGCTCGCAGGTATATGTGCAGTTGCTCGCCCGCTACGAGCAACCCTCGAATCGACCTTCTGGGCCCAACGTTTAACCCAATTCCCGCGTATGTTTCCCCTTTCAAAGTTTGGCTGACGACGGCCGAATTCAGCACCCGGAGTGCGGACGTACGCGGGTTTTGCTCGCCGCGACTTGTCACGGTGTGTACCAGTAATTCTCGGTGCCACTGTGGGTCCGTCCAAAATATGTCTTTGTTGCTGTTTATTTTGTATTCGTGTTGCTTGTAATGTAAAGGTTACGCTTTGCTTACGCGGATTTGTGCCCCATCTGTGTCCATGCGTTTTCTCGTACTCTTCTTTTCTATCAAAAAACGCGAACAGTTTTTTTTTCTAGCTTTGACATGAAAAAGTCAGCTTTCTGTTTACACTGCCTTCGCAAAACGAAACGGCTATTTTTTTTTTCCTGGGTTGTTTTTTTTTTCCACTTTCTTAGAAATTCCTTCAGATGCTTTCTTCCACGTTCGCTCGTTCACTCGATTACCCCATCTTTTGTTCGGTTTCATTTCGCCGAGGAAAATGCTTTCCCCTCTTTCCCCCTTTCGTAGTGGAAACAACTATAAGAATAATAGCCCCGACGCCATCACCGGGTAGGAAGAACAATGCGATAGAAAGGCTGGCGGGCTGCGCGTTAGCGAAAATAATAGAAGTGACCACAAATTCGGAGCAAGGCTGAGTACGATGGGCGCAGCATCAGCAGCGACATCCACACGAAACATCCAAACAAAGCAGGAATGATTTCAAGCGATGGCCGCGACACTCTGGAGGGCCGGCGAACGAGGCGGCTGCGTCTGACGTGTCGTAAAACAGAGCGAGGCGCAGAGTTCGCATGGTGCACGGGCGCAACAGCAGAAGGAAAGAAGGGAGGCAGGCGCGCCTTGTAAACAATTTAGGAGCGCTCGGATGGCGTGAGCGTCTTCCAGCCCCGCAGCATCCAGGTGGGCTGCCGCCGGCGATCGCGATTTATAATAACGCCCTTACAAAGTGGCCTTATTCATGGCGCCGCGTTTTTGCCTTGTGGTCGTTTGGAGCCTCGGTATTTGGGTCCTTCGAGGAACGGAGGCGCGCGCGTGAAAATGGCAGCGGTAACGACGAGCGCTTGTTCTCCGTGCCGCAGTTATTGACTTTTTTTTTTTTTTTTTTTTTTTTTTTTTTGCGCGATGGATTTGAGTTGTTTTTTTAAGTGGATTATAGCCGGCAGAATAATTGATGCGATAATTCGTCTCACGCAGGTTTCGTCGGTACCGAATGTTCATTGTCTGCTGGACGCACGCGGAAAGAAGAAGAAGAAAAACCAAGTACGATGATTGAGCGTTCAGAATAGGGTAGAAAGAGCGTTCGAGGGAACGCGTATTATGGATTGGCGCGGTCGTTTTATGATCGGTCATACTCACGTACGCTGAACACGACCGCCAACACGTTACGTCTGCGGGTTGTGACCGGCAGTATAGCGTGCGTGTTTGCTTTCTTATGTCGTTTTTGAATTGTTTATGCCTACGACGACAAAACGAGCCTGAGGTTTTATTTTCTGAGAAAATGAACGCGTGCCCACTTCCTTGCCTTACGCGTGAAAATAATATCCCAGGCAACTGCTGAAATTGCTGGGGAGGCGCAAAAAGGTTTTGACCCAGCAATAAAATTTGCGCTGTCACTTTCTTTTTTTGTTAGGCTGCTAAGGAGTTCGTTTGGTGTACTATGGACAAGCGTCAAGCATTGGAAGAACTGTCTGATCCAGCAGCAGGAGATGAAGCCGCTGCTGCGCATTCAGTTAACAGCATCCACCTCACGCCTTTTTTGCAAAACGCGATTTCGTCAGCGATGTAGTAGCACATTCGTCGTCCGCGTGACCGAATGTCCTACAACACGTCGCTCAAGACAACCTATGGGAACCTTAAACCATTGCGTACGACTTGAATTCACTGACATGGGTAGCTTCCCCACCGGGTTGCACAGGTGAAAGCACCAAGTTGCACGTGTGTTCATCACGAGGGAGACGTTGAGCCGATCATTATGGACTGACCTAGGCATGACAGATCCATGGCGAAGTAGTATACGAATTAGAGTAAACACACTCAACAACTTTTTTTGTATGTGTGTGGAAAGTGTTTTAGGTACATTGTCTGGACTAAACAGCAACAACGGACGCCTGCATCACCTTTCTAATTGATTTTCCGAATGACACAGAAATAGCGTTCAACTATTAAGTGTCATAATGAGGGTCAATAATGGTTTATTGGCTCTTAAAACGTTATCACGATGTTCCTCGTCCTATTGTTTTGTTCTTACTGTATTGTTACGTACGGCCTTTATCGCGCAATAATATCTCCCATACTACACTTTACTTTAGTTGAGCGCGTTGGTGATAAAGTGAACTTACAAGAAGGAATAAAACATGAAGGACGGACAAAAGAACACATCTTTCGAGTTGCAACATACAGAGTTTAATGCCGACAGGCACCGAGCCGCGGAATTCTCAGGGGTGAAAGGAAAAGGGGAGCAGGGAGAGGAGGAAAGGAGGGGGGGGGGGAGATAGAAGAGCACCCACAAGCGGGGGAGGAGGGGTGGGGAAGAGAGACCGCATCCCGCTTGTCCTCAGCGCATACATCTCATCGTTCGCGCCGCCGACAGCTCCAGTTCCAGGAACGGAACCTCTCTGTCCGTCAAGACCAAAGACGACGACGGGAACAGTGATTTCCCTCCCCACCCCCAGAAGACAGAGGGGGGGGGGGGGAGGAGGGGGGTGTACACACCTCCTAGTTTGTCTGAGGACATTAAAAAATCTCCCGCTGAATACAAAAAGAAACAAGAACAAAAATTTAATATTTATTTTGCGCGAAACCGTTGTTTTCTTGAGCGCGCTGGCTCAATAGTGGTTCATATATGGAGCTAACGTCACAGTGGCATGCATCTAAGCACGAGCCCTTTCGTCGCCTTAGCTCCTTGGCTCCTCCTCCATGGACGTGAAGGAGAACAGAGGAGAGGTTGGACCGTTTTCGCGTACCGTGTTGGTGCAGCTATATACAGGGTGTTTCACAAAAAGTGGACAAATTCGATATTGCGAAAACGACTCCTCGCAACGAAAAAGGCTGTCCTGCGCTGTCCTCGCGCAACGCAGCAGAGGCTGGTTGCACTATTTCACCACGGGGCGCGGTGCCGTCGGGGACCGAGAAGTGCTCTGATTAAACCGAAATTTAAAAACCCGTCGAAGCTGTGCGGTTTTTCAGAAAGCCGTAAAATGCTTCGCGTGCCTTCTATCGTTCTGCAATTTGTTTATTTAGTGTTTTTCGATGAGGCTGAGCAATTTTTTAATTGAAACCATGCCCTTAAACACAATATTAAAAAAAAGTTAATTACGCAAAAATAATCAACAGCTTAATTATCCCAAGCTTTAATAATTCTTCTCAATGGGCCTCTGGCCCAAACCCAAAACAAAACTTTTTTCTTTAATTTTTTTTTTGCGACGCGTATTTTTTGCAATATCGAATTTGTCTACTTTTCGTGAAACACCCTGCATATATAAATATAAAAAATATATATATTCCGTGCGTGCACAATCCTTATTTATGAAGTCAGTCGATTGCGAGCTTGAATCGCGAGAGATTCGATCACACTCAACGTCACGTTTAAGCTCACGACCACTTCGTTTACGACAAGAGGACCGAATTTAATTCCCGGTGCAGGTGGTTCAATTAGGTTATCACTGCAAGCCGCATGGTATGTGAAATGTATAAAAAAAAGTCTACATGCCACCGCTCAAGATGGAGCTATCAAATGCCGAGAGCTTACCTGCATAGACTACATTAAACGGCTAATATATTCTTTCGTTGTGGAAACTCAATCAAAACACCCCACCGTCTTCGTCGTCGTTCTCTCGAGGAGGCAAGGTGATGGCCTGTGAGTAGCCAGCTGGATTCAACCGGACAAGCTCCAACCAAGTTATTGCAGCCCACCATAGCCAAGTCTAGCCAAGTTCCCCCCATACCCACACCGTTGCCTACCGAGATAGCTGTGCTGGCAGAACTAGCCGGTATTTCTTTTTCTAAGCCGCTAGACGGTATACTTTGTTCACCCTGAAGCTGAGACTGCAGCCAGTGCCACAAGCACAAGAGCACGAGGTCCGCTGCTTTGAAACGTTCTTCCGCAGAACGATTGCTCGCGCTATAAAATGCGCGTCTTAAAGCCATGAGCGTGGGCCAGCTCGCGCTTGTAGCTGAAAAGGCGCGTAAGAAAACAGTGGAAACGAGAACTAACTTTTTAATTCATTTTTTTTTGTAATTGTGTATTTGTTTAGACAGCGGGAAGTTAACCAGGCGCAATGGGCGTCTCGTGCCTCACTGTAAATGAGAGTGCAGTACGATTGCTAGCATATCGTGACGGCACTCGTGGTCTTTGTGTGCTGGCTATCAGCGGCTGAACCAATCACACACAATGAATGCGCTGTGATCCTGCGCTTTTCTTTGTGCCTGATCGGCTTAAGCGGATGATAGCAAACGAACAATGAAGACAAACTCCGTTGAGAAACACCTACAAATTTTGCTTAGAACTTTTGATAAATTCTATTTTGTATAGCCGTCTCCTTCGTTACGTCGGAAGACGGGGCCCTCTCTTACACCGTGAGATAACCTGTTCTGATATGTGTTCGCTTAGCAACGAGGAAGCTTTTATTTTCGCTGACGATTCTTCGAAATAGTGGAAAGGTTTCAGTGCTGCCAGATTTTTCTTCGGTCGAATATATATTCGTTATTGACATTCATTGCGATATCGCAGTATTGATATGGTGACTGATTTTTTCTGAGGTTGCTTTTTGCTTTACTTTATGCTCTTTTAAGGAAATTACGCATTCTTATTACGCAAACTGTCATGTTGAATGTAGAGTTCCAGAAACTCTGTCGGGCACCACGCATGCATCCCTGCCCCCGCGCAGAAAAAAAAAAAAAAAATAAGCGGAAAAGGAGTGAAGTTAATAGAGAAAAGAACTTGCTTTATTGTGCCTTCCCCCCCCCCCCCCTTCTCCGAGTCCCCTGGAGATTGAGGCACCCCTTCCCCCCCCCCCCCCCCCTCTAATTTTAATTCCTGGGTAAACCCCCGGACGAGATGTTCCTTCGGGCGCCCCTCATGGCGTACGCTACCAAAACTTCGCGTGCATAGCGGTTCTTGCTAGCCCAGAGAAGGCGTGCAGAGGGGAACGCGGGGGCGCACGGTGTGCATGCTTTGAGGTGGACCACCATGGGGTGCAGCGACTCCGCCTCGGTCTTGGTAACCTCCCGCTTGTACTCGCGCAAGCGGTCGTTGGCGCACCGTCCCTTCTGACCGACATACACTAACTCAGTTCTCTTACGTCACGACGCGGTGGTGGCGCGTCGGGCGCACTTCCGGTCTGGAGCTGTGGGCTGAAGTCAGCATGCGGACTGTGCATTCCTGTGTTGTTTTGTAAGAAATCTGACAAAAACCTGCCTTCTCGTCAAAACGCCGCGACTGGGGCTGTGCCAAAAGAGTTGGGAACGGTTTGAAGGCCAGTATTCTTGTGTTTTCTGTCTGCTCGGTTCGTCGAAGAACGTTGATAGGTGCCGTGAAGAATAAAAACCAGACGCCGTTGGACCACGATTGTTTGTACGGAAAGCACTTTGTGTTGAATTCACGTATACTTGTGGTCATAAGATTTATTATTGTTCCCTACATAAACGCGGGAAAACCGCCAAGTTGTACGGACCACCTGCGGACTACGTTCAGTGCGTCTTCAAGTTCAAACGGCTACCTGATCGTTCGAACTGTCGTCTGCTCTTTCAAACGTCTCTGCTTGTTGTCTTCTGCTCGTTCAAACGACAGCGTCCCGTAGACCAAACGTTGATCCGGTAATTGCGATGAGAAGTATGTGCAGGCGTCAAAAGGCTTTTAAGTTTAAAGTTGGGTTGGCATAAGTAGGCTCGCTGTAAACAGTAGATACGAGGAGATGTTGATCATTGTTTCCAGTGGCCATCACCGACTTGTTACGCCTGATTCACTTGGTCCGATTCTGCTTGCGATTTTCAGTATCGACGTCGACCATCTATCTCAGCTACGGTTCACGCTTTTGCAGCCCGAGCGACGTCGCGACTGAAAATTTTGAGCGGAATCTCATCATGTGAATCAGGCTTTAGCGTACATTCTGCGGCGTCCATGCGGAATGAATCGCCGCATGTCAGATTATTCACGCGACATTTTACGGTGTAACGACCCTCGTTAATTTCGCTGAGGCCGCTAAAGTGATCAGACATTGCCAGGAAAACGTGGAATCGACAATTACTACGCGAAAAAGAGCACGAAGACTCAGACCGGCGCCGACAACATCGCCTTCCAATGATTTGTTTATGGTTGGCGGCGAACTTCTTGGCTACACTCCATCGCGCATGCATGGCGCCGGTGGCGTCCGCAAGGTGCGCTCCGGTTTGTTTTTAAACATGTGTTGGCCTACACTCAAAGGGGACAAAGTACACCCGCCCGGCGGCACAGGGGAGAAAGGGGGATCGCGTGTTTTTTTGGAGCAATCGCTCTTCACGGATGGGGGGCTATTGACCAGGCGGCACATCGCGTCCAACATGAAAGCACAGGTGAACGCGATATCCGTGTCAAAGCGGCGGGCAGCCGCCCTTAGGCGGTGCGCTGTGTTGTGGAAGTAGGGGATCGGTACGAAGTTTGATCGGGCTGTCTTCTTGTCATGGGGTCCCTCAGAAATGAGTTTTTTTCAGTGTGGCTGCCAGAAGGTCGCGCGGATAGGCTGGCCCTCTATTCTAGAGACCGAGAGGTGGGTGCGGGTGTTTGTGCGCGAGGCCGAGATTAAACTTTTTGCGATTCCGGTTTTTACAGTTTTAGAGTGGTTGCGGTCAAAAGGCAGGACTGCTTTCAGAGTGCGCTGCTGAAAGCTCCAGCAGCTGCCTTCTGGGAGGGAGATGAGGCGCAAGTCTAGAATGGCAAGCCCTCCCTTGACGGATTCTTCTTTGTGAAGATCATGCACCGCGCCTTGTCCGCTGGATGACCGCCGAAGATACCGCGGAGTGGTGGAGCACGAGCCTTGGGGCCGCACTGTCGAGCCGATTCCTCACGGCTTGGTCAAGGAAGGAGAGGTAGACCTCGCTCAGCGCCGGTGCCATACAGGAACCAGTGCATACACCAGGTTTTTTTGTGTATATCCTTCCATCGTGTTCTATCGGAGTGGACTGGAGGTACACCGTGATGAGCTGCAGGAAGGCACTGAGTGGGATTCCGGACGTGTTTTGGAACTTGGTCATGCCTTCTGTTGTGATGGCTTCTTCTACCGCGGCCAAGAGAATTTTTATGTCGAGGCTGTAGTACAGTTATGTCTAGTGCGAATAGTGAGGTGTTCTAGCCTGATGAGTGCAGCAGTTGTATTGCCGGGAGAACTTCCTGAGAGCTGCTAACGCGGGAGCGTTGATCCAAATGAATGGCCGCCAGATTCCTTTGTAGGTACAGCGTCAGAGGTTTTCGCCAGCATCCCTCCTCCGAAACGATGCTCCTGAAGTGGATGTCAAGCTTATGGGTCTTGGCCTTGAAGAATACAGTCAGGTACTGCTTGGCAGAGGCCGAGGCCCTTGTCAGAAGGGATGAGAGATTGTTTTCCTTGCTGGTCTTTATTTGCGAACGGAGGGAACCCGTCGGTCTTTTCTTTACCTCGATGAAGTTCTTGTTGAGGGCGAGGTCCACCTTTGTGTCGAAGGTGGACCCGTCTAGGATCACAAACACTCCCGTTTTGTCTGCATCCACGAGCTTGAGATCATACTGCTAAAGCTCCTTTACCACAGGCGGGGACTCTAGTTTGACAGGATGGGTCGCACCGTGCGTGCACACCAGCCGGGAATTCGTTCCGAGGAACTCCTGTCTAGCAAGCTCGGGAACCTTTGATGCTATCTGGTTCCACGGGTTTATCCGGGATTTCAGCTTTAAAAAAGGGTTCCGAATTTTAGGGGCGAAGCTCCTTAGGGGCAAGCCATGTCCGTCCGCCGTCCGCCGTCCGCCGTAGGCCCGGCGTCGGGTGCTCGTGCTTCTGCTCGTGAGATCACGTGCTCACGAGCACGTGAGCACATACTCACGTGCTCGTGTAGGGCAAAAAAAAAAAATTGAAAAAAAAAGATGAAAAAAATTACGAAAAAAGAAAAAGAAGAAAAAAAAAGAGTAGGGGGTTCCGAGATGCCATCCCATCTGTCTGCTTAAAAAAAAAAAAAAAGAAGAAAACCACACATTCTCCTACTGACATGAATTAAAAGGCTCGGCATGCTGCGGCTCGGCGTCTACGCAGACAAGCACCACCAGAGCTTCGCCCCAAGCAACATCATTCACCAAGTGGAGATGCAATCAATTTTTTTTTTTTTTTGGGGGGGGGGGGGGGTTACATTTTTTGTTGCTTGGTGGGGGCTTGTTATTGTTCTACGGCACTAATATATGTAGGCTCTATAATTGAAACCCTTCTTCAATGAGCTCAACTAAAGTCTAAATATCAAGAATTTGTTGCTGCTGAGAGGACGAGAAAAATATATGGTTACTTATATTAGTTAAACCTTTTCAAAACGCACCCAGTGGTTAATTTTGTCTGGACCATGTTTTTGAATCTAGCAATAGTATATATATATATATATATATATATATATATATATATAAGAGAGAGAGAGAGAGAGCGAGAGAGAGAGAGACGGGAAGAGAGAGATTCAGGGTAACGGTGGAAAACAAACCAGGAGCATTTATCCGGCGTTTCGACCTGAGGCAAGTCTATGTCAGGAACGACGAAGATCCGCCTCTGGTCCAAAAAGGGTTTGGGACGGGCCGGGTAGACCTAGATAGTGGGGAAGAAAATAATCCACGAAAAGGCATAATAAAACTGTAACCATCAATGAGCTCTCTTAACGAAAGCGATACTAACGAGTGGAACCACTATACTAAAATACGCCTCCCTCGAGCTAGTTAAGGTTATTATCAAACACAGTGAGCGCCGCGCAGTAGAACTAACTGAAACAGAAATCCGCCTTAAATGGAGCAATTCACTTTGTCTGAGTGAAAACAGAGAACTCGCGGAATACGAAAAAAAGCAACTGGGTGAGCTCAACGCTATAAAGACGAAAAAACTAGCACGTGACAACGTGGAAACATCTCGTGCATCCAATACAATAGCTCACAATAACCATATAAATCCTATTCTAGCGGATTGCACCAACAATCTACACCTGGCACGTGAAACAAGCTCAAACCAGAAACAACAATGCACACAAACCGAATCGATTGAGCGAATACCCAACTCCAGCACACGTGAAAAACAACCGAACGTAATTAATTTGTCCAACGTCAACTTATCGGCCATAAAACTGTCCTTGTGTTCGAGGCGCCTCAGTTTTTGCCCCACGTATGAAGAATTTAATGAATTTCAATTTTTTAACGACTTAGATAATTTTGCAAGAAACCTAAAACTTAAAGAGTACTTCTGTGACAAACCCCAAGAAACCCGAGAACGAATCCCGAATGCCTCCGGCCAATCCGGGACTCCTAACGCACAGCGCAATAAGTACCTTGACTTACACATTGAATAAGTCCAACGAGATGTAATACAGAGCTGCAATCGGCAGAAGAAATTACGCTACAATCTCACTTCTGACGAACGCACCGCTAGGCGAGCGCCTAACTCGGGGGACGATATTACCATCAAACCGGCGGATAAAGGACGAGCGATAGTTATTCAGAATAATCAAGATTACTTGGATGAAGGATTGAGACAACTTAACGACAAATATTTTTACACAGAGCTACAGGAAGATCCCACTGAAAGCTACACCAAATTAATGAAAGAAACTCTAACATACCTCTCAAAAACAAGAAAAAAAACAACAAAATTTACAGACATGTGCAAAGCAATGAAGACCGCCTATCCGAAACCTGGGCGTTTCTACACGCTGCCCAAAATTCATAAACCAGGAAATCCATGTCGACCAATTGTGTCAGGAAGAGACACAGTTACAGAAAGAATTACAAATTTTGTTAACTTTCTTATAATGAACCTTCCACACAAGGTTCCTTCTTTTCTTAATGACACAAACCACTTCCTCCGCGAGATATCAAAACTAATTATTCCGATGAATGCCTTCTTGGTCACCATAAACATCACGTCGCCATACACAAACATTCCTCATCAGGACGGTCTCGATGCTATAGTCAGTGCTTATAAGAAAAGTCCGCCAAAAAATGGTGTGAACGATCACGTCCTTGCAACACTAATTAGATTGGTTCTAGAACATAACAACTTCGAGTTTTAAGGGAAGCACTTTCTTAAGATACAGGGCACAGCGATGGGCACAAAGATGGCCCCAAACTATGCCATTCTTTTGATGGCCGATCTAGAGTACCGCTTTCTTTCTAACCGTGAATCAATGCCACTGTGTTACGAACGACACATTGACGGTATCTTTATAATTTGGCCACACAGGGAAGAAGACCTTTTAAAATTTATTACTTTAACGCCATTCATCCTAATATAAAATTCTCGCACTCCTACTCTAAAACTAACATAGATTTTTTGGACATAACAATGAAAATTCATGGAAATAGCCTCACAACGAAACTCTACCGAAAGTCCACAGATTACCGACAGTATCTTGTGGGGATCGTTGGTCGCCCTTCCCCAATGGCCGGTATAACGGCCGTGGTTCGGAACGCCCGGCCTGGCTGCCGTGAGTTCCAACCTGTTCGTGAAGCGTAGGAGAGCCACCAGGCTTGGGGGGCTCTCCTCCTTACTCTCTCCCGGGGGGACCTTTTTCCGTCCCCCCGCTCATCCGGGAACCTAGTTGTTTTGGGTGAGGACGACGCCCGCGGGGGGAGGAGGTCGACGCGCGTTCCCGACTTCGGGAACGTGGGGGACTCCTCCCGCGGATGCGATAGAGATCGGACGTGTCGCGAAGGTCTTCCTTTGCCCGCTCTGGACTGCGCTCTCGGGACGGTGTCGACAGGGTGAGCCTTTCATCTGATCTTGTCGGCGCGGGGGTTTGGGACAGTGTGTCTTTTGGTGTTCCAATAAACACCGTTGGACCCAGTCCTATTGTGGCACGGGCTCCTCCTTTTTAGAGAAGCATTCAGTTGTGCGGCTGACGTTCGGACGCGCCCGTAGCGGTGTTCTCGAGAGAAAGCTGCGGGACGTGGGAGTAGGCTTGGCGTCTCCCGATTAGAGACCGCCGCTGAACCCTTCGGTTACCACCACCCGTGACCATCCCACAATCTTCACTTCACAGTTCACACCCTAAGCATTGTAAAACCAGCATGCCGTTCTCCCAAGCTCATAGGTTCAGAAGAATTTGTTCCAACTTGACTGATTTTGATCGTAACGTAGAAAATCTAAAAACAGTGCTCACCAAACAAATATATCCTCTTGTATTTGTTGATAAGGCCATCGAAAAAGCCCGAGCACTTGATAGATCACAACTTTGATAATCAGACTCGACCCAGCGTATTTAAGAATGTACAAACCAACCTTGGGGGGGGATCCCACAGTAAAATACGAAGAGCTAATTACAGCTTGCAAGATACACATATATATTATGAAACAATTATTTTATAAGTACAATACATCAGTAATTTCAAAGTAAGAAAACAAAACGTTTTATAGATATGTACAGGCACAGTGAAAAAAAAAAAAGGAATTTAGTCTATGACGGCAAAACAACAAAACAGTCCATTTAATTTATAATTATCTCAGAGATAAAAAAGCATAAGATTTTATAGACAAGTATTGGCATCATATATGTACCGTACAGAATAAATCGAAAAAACAGTGCACGCAAGTCACACGCACACATAAAAATTGTTGCATATTTTAACAATATTTGACGTTTATACAAGTTTTTAAAAGCTACCCCAAGTTGGCCTATGCTCACATTTACAAGTCTAATTTTCTGCACAAAATTGTCTTCGCTCGTAATATTAATTCGAAGCATTTCCCGGATTGTGGTTCGTGGAAGAAACCTGAAAGCTGTGTTAGCTGTGTTGGAAAGCTAGCACGGCGGGGCTACCGCCGGAGAGTTAGTTGCCATTGCAACTTTCCGTATTTCCTCGACGCGGGTTCCCTTAGCTTGCCATGCTCGCTCTGTCTCCTTTCAGAACGGGAGTAAAATTTTAGCCCGATGGTTCTTATATTTATATTGGTTGTTATATATCTGATCAAGCTCAGCTTTGCATGAACACCCACACAGTTAAAGACGAGTTTGACATACCTGTGAGAGTCGAGTTGAGAGCAAATTTCGAATGTTCAGCTGGCTATTTAAAGCCGGAGGATGCTCAGGAGTGACGCAGACAGCAGGTACATCGATAGATTGCAGGTCATGACACGGCTCTGAGGTCACGTGCTTCTTCGTTGCACAAGATGGATTGTCATTATCACTGTCAGCTTTCCGTTTAAAAAAGCTTCTGATGTCTATTTTCACTCCTGACCCATATCAGCCCAAGGTTATATAAAAAAGTGGGATTGGGTGCGGAATGTGGCCCTTTCAAGCAACTGGGCCAGAAAGAGAGAGTCAGCAACAGCAAAGTGTGCCACCCTGTCACAGATATTCGACAGTGTCATGCGTGTGAAGTTTGAACACGGTGGTGTCAACGAGGACGGTCCGACACTCCTCTCCCACGTGAGTTATGGCCCGGGGGAGTATCGTTGTTGACATGGTGCGAACAGAGTTTCGCAGAACTGCATTGTTCAAAAGAGGACGCCTGGCCCCGATTTTGACTCCCCTCTTCTCCTTTCCCATGACCGCAACATGCTACGGGCAAAGAAGAAGAAAAACCCGAAGGCACATATACAAAACAGAGCACTGGCGTGAGCAGTGGCGTAGACAGGGGGTTGGTTTGGGGGGTCGAAACCCCCCCCCCCCCCCCAATATGCCGAAGCTACACCCCCCCCCCCCCCCCCCTCTTCCCTCCGGGGCCCGCTCGCTCCACTCCTTACGCAGACGGAGCGAAGGGGGAGCGCGGACTATCTCCAACTCGTAGGCGTAGCTACGCCGATTTGTTCGGTTGGGCTTTTTGGAAGAATCCCGCTCTGTGTAGAAGACGCTCTGTTTTTGGGGCATTTTACTGACTTTTAACCGAATGCGTGTGATTCATCACAACACAGGACTGCGGTGTTCTCGGAAGTCGGTGCTTTCTTCTTATTTTTGTTTTACCAGCTAGGCGCGGCTGATCGCAACTGCCCGAGGGGAGACCTTATTCTTTTTTGTGTTTAATGCTGAAGGATCCAAGAAAACAAAAGTGCGTGGATTTTATTTTTAGGATTGTTTTCGGTTTCTCCGCTTGCTAGAAAAGCTATGGCGCGACGTCATTCGATCCCCCGTACCCGAGAGAGCTGGAGAAGAGAGGGCGGGGGGGTAGGCACTCTGGTTTGAGGGGGGCAAGTGCCCCTTTTGCACCCCCCTGCCGACGCCCATGGTGCTCACCAAACAAATATATCCCCTTGTATTTGTTGATAAGGCCATCGAAAAAGCCCGAGCACTTGATAGATCACAACTTTGATAATCAGACTCGACCCAGCGTATTTAAGAATGTACAAACCAACCTTGTGGTTACTTGTTAGGCCAGCCTCCCAAATTTCAATAATATTCTAAGGAAACACTTACGGATATGACAGCAGAACGACAAACTTTAAACCCTGTTTCCATAGCCAGCACGAGTAGTCTACCGACGAGGCAGGAACCCCAAGGACATCTTGGTACAATCCAAAAGCTCACCTTCACAAACTTTTGGTTGCCAGCCTTGCGGAAAGTCGCGATGCCAGGTTTGCGAGCACATGATACGCACCAACCAGATTAAGAGCGCCAAATCAGATTTCTCTTTCAAACTTAATGCAATTCTCAACTCGTCATTTACGTGTTACGATGCAACCTCTGCGATATGGACCACATAGGCCAAACCGGAACCCCTTTCAGACTACGATTTAACAATCACAAATCAAACGTCAACCCCACCCACACCTCCTATTTTCCAAACTCATGAACCTACTGGACCACAATTTTGATGCAATAGCAGTCATGCTTCTTCAATCTGATTCTGGATTCAGTTCCGATCGCGAAAGAGATCTAAGAGAGGCGTATTTTATTCACAAATTCAAATCACTAAGTAAGGCATACTTACTTGGCTAAAACAAGCAGCATAAACCCACGAACCATTGATATTATTTTTATATATTAATATTTTTTATTTTTTTATTTATGATTATTTGTTCTTAGTGTTTTGGCGATGGAAGTGAAAATACGTCAAGGACACTTTTTCTGCAATGGCAGCAAGACTATGGAAGACGAGGGGATCAGTTCTAGAGAAACAAAGAAGTTAATCACCCTGACGAAAAAAGCGGTTCACGCTCGATACGTTGGACTTATTATATTATTTTATTATGCCTTTTCGTGGATCATTTTCTTCTCCATTGTATATATATATATATATATATATATATATATATATATATATATATATATATATATACGTTTACTGTACCTATAAACTCAGTAAAGGTCCTAAATATCTTAGGGGGAGCTGCGTTATTCTTGGCGAGCCACAAATCAATTAAGCCTCATATCAATATTTTTGGCATGTCCAAAATAGGAGATGCATTAGTCACATAAAAAAAGTTAATTATCTTGTCTACAGCTCGCGCCGGAAAGTCTAAAAGATTGTAACAGAATATTGAAGAACGATGTTTTATTTACAGTTTTCACATAACGTGTCTCTGATCGGCACACATCGCAGTCCTCTACACCAAATGTTCCCCTCCTCCCAGTACCGCTCTGTCATGGTTCTTTCGATTTGCCTTCGTTGTGATGCTGCACGAAATATAGTCCCGCTAATGGTCGCATGTACATATACAGAACATAAAGAACATCTTAATGCAACCCGAGTGCAAAAAAAAAAAAAACACCTTTACAAGGCACGACGTGCCTTGTAAAGGTTTTTTGTAAAGGTTTTTGTAAAGGTCCTTGTGTATTTTCGGCGCCCTGAAAGTTATCATGAACCAACTAGCCCAGATTGCCATTCTAATGTGGTTTTTTTGCCCAGATATCATAAGCTCTGTTGATAAACTAACCGTACTTGTCCGTCTCCTCACCCGTGGCGTCCCTAATGTTGGGAATGTCGGGGCCTTCCACGGAAACTTTCATTAGGGCATCTACATGGGCGGGAGTCAGACGATACCTTTCTGAGGTAAGGATCCTCTCCATGGTTGAGAACGTTCTCTCTACACCAGGAGTTCAAACAGGAAGAAGCAAGATCTTCTTTGCTGCAGCAGACAGGGCAGGAAACATCGATTTCGTCTCGACTCCGCACGCAAGTGCCAGCAGTGTTTTCTGCGAAACCAGGTCGCTGGGATATCTTCGGTAGATCTTATATTCGCTGACCATGTCCTCTTCGCTCGTCCCGCACATCTCTGATATTTTTCTGGAATCTGGATTTACCTCTCTTGATAAGAAAATTCCGCGAAATCTTGCCAGCTCTAGAAAGTCGTCAGAAAACCCTTTCTGCATGTTGTTTAGAACTTTTTCTTTGTACGATAAAGCTAGCCTTTGGAGGTCTCTTCCGCTGGCCTCGTCTTCATCCTCAATTCGCACTTAATTTCTTTGTGCTTCTTGTACGAGCTCTTCTGCCTCTCGATATTTGTAAAATCTTTCATAAGCGCAGGTACGAAACTACACACTTGATTTCGCAAGACTCAATGGCTAATATCTATAGCAACCGCGTGGCGTCACTTAATGCAAAGGATCGTCGGATGTTGGGGATCAGAGGCGTGACTGCTTTGTATTTTGTTTCTTATTATATGCTCTGCTAGGCTGAACCACTTTGAAATTCATTCCTTGTGATGCGATCCTCGAGCGTGTGTGCGAAACATTGCGTCTTTTACCGGGATATTATTTGAAAATGGACGTGAGCTCCGAAGAAACCATGCAGGAGTTCCTCGCACTGAAATAATTCCTAATATGATTTTTCAGGCTTGTTGTATTTTACTAACATTATTTACCGGACCACCGTCTAGACACAGCCTTCCAGGGGCCGCAAAGCGTACCTAAAAGGGTTACCGAGGAGCAGGGGACCGCCGTTGTGACTACTGGGTGTGATCTCCGTCGCAGCCGATCTCAGGGTTTGCAAATAATTCATTTCCAATCAGTATAAAATTTTGGACGGGAGATATATGTTGATATGAGGAAGAGTTTTCGGTTATTTTTGTGCAGTTGGGAGGGCAATATTTATTTCGTTTCATTTATTCTCTTTTGCCAGTAACGGGCGTGTACAGGGAAACCACAGCACGTTTTTTTGTAGCAGTAGCAGTAGTATTTATTCGCGCTCGTGAGTGCAGGCGTGACAGAAAGCCGTGTAGCGCGTACACCAAGTGCTTGTGAAGCTCGACTTGATGTGACAGACAGCGAGCTGCTGGCCAACCAAACACCTTTCGTGCTTGCACTAACCAAATATTGCTGCACCAGTACTGAAATGTTTTCTTAAAACTGAGCTCACAGATGAAGACCTGATTGGAGGGGTAGTTGGTTGAACATCTAGACGGTGATTTAAAAAGCGCAAATGACTATGAAGAGAAGAAGGGGACAGGACAGAGCCCACAGAGGCAGGATTCGAGTGGCGAGGTACGTATTCGACAGGCCTGCAAGCAGTGCATTCGGGCGCTACGGGGTGCCACACCGAAGGTGCAAATGGAAACCGAAACTTAGTTGTTAACCGGAACCGAGACGGTTTTGCCGCGCGCCTCACCGTCAGGAACGCTTCGAGTTTTCAAAAGGTTCATAAAGCTATATTATCTCGCTGGCCTCAATTTGAAATCGTGGCTATTTTTTCACGATGTTTCGTTAGTCCTTCGAAGTGACTATATAAATTGGCTTCTCAACTTGTCTCGCTATGATTTACTACTGAGATGCCCGAAGGTGGTGGACTCATTATTAGAAAGTATGAAGACATTACTCCCCTAAAGTAAAAATGAAAAAAAGAAAAATTCCGATGGAGAAAACAAATTGATGGGGAGAAAAACGGGAGAGGGGGGGGGGGGGGGCGGGTCGCTCTTTATGTAAGAGGGGGGGGGGGGTGTTAGCCCTAGCTAAAAAAACAGTTTAAGGTGGATTATGGAACAGGAAAATCTAACTGGATTTCTTTCTGGAAACCTGAATTCCAGTTTGCAGACCATTGCCTGCAAACTGGATATCAGGTTTCCAACTAGAAATCCAGTTAGATTTTCCTGTTCCATAATCCACCTTAAAGGGGCACTCAAGCAGTTTTTGGAGAAGCTACTTTTTGGTGCGATGGCGTTAAGGAAATGTCAGTGAATGAGTATCTTCAGTTTTAGAAGGCAGAACCGCCTATTAATCACGCAGGAATAAAATACGTGCGGACTCTTTTTTGTACTTGCGAGAACCAATGAAATTATCGTATGTTTGAAAATTTTGGCGGCCTTTGTAAAGTTTCGCTAAAGAAACAAATTTCAGTTCATTTAAATATGTTGTGCATGATAATTTCAAAAGACGTAAAATATTTCTAGTTTAGAATACGCGATACTCCAATTATCGTTTCACAAACAAGGGACTACGTTTTCTCCTTGCCTTCCTCCGTGGGGGGTGAATTTCCCGCTCCCCCGGGATGCGCGGAAGCGCAAGTATCTGCGCGCGTTGCAGGCCGGCCAGGCCTCGGTGGTGGTCGTCGACGTGGACGGCGTGGTGAAAGCTCGTCGTTCCGCGTAAAAGCGCTATCCTTGACTGTGAATTTTCGTCATGTGTCGCTATGATAACCCAGCACGTACTAAAAGGGAAGATCCACCTACTCGTGCGGCGATGTCGTGGCGGCACTCTCAAGACAGCAGAAACGCCCGTGCCGTCGTGTTTGTTTACTTCGACTACAGTGGTGCTTTCTAAGCATTTGTGTCTTCGAACATCGCCCGGATTTCTTTTTTTGGCGCATTTCATGCGTGTGCTCAAGTTCAACGTATTACTGGCGCGTACCGTATAAAGGATGCGAATTTTCACGCGTTTTCATCACCGGAGAGAAGTGATTAGTGTTAGCAATCCTGAACGCTCGCAACGTCTATCTGATCACGAAATCATATTTCTACGTTGCTATATCGCTGCTAAGATTACATTGTCTTTTATAATCGTAAAAAAGGCGTGTGGCGATATTTGTACTATTGCAATGTCGTGTATTAGAGTCGTGATCGTCCAAGACGGCGTACTGCATCTTTTTATTTTCATTCACTGTATTCTGCAAGCCTATCAAGAAAAAAATAATAATAAAGCTTTAGGCTATAGGGTCTATTCACTTGCTGAGTCATCACCCACAAACATGGCCGCCGAGCGATAAAGCGGAACTTTTATTCGTGAGCTTGGTGAAAAATAAAAGAAGGCAAAGCAAACTCGCCTATCGGCAAACCGCTATGGCCTTCGGCGGCCATGCTTGTGTGTAGTGACTCGACATTAAAAGGCGGTCTGACGTCATGTGAATAGACTCTATAGACAACTGTCTGTCTTTATTCGGTTACGGCATTGAGTAGCAGTGCGTCCCCTTTTTAGAGGGGCCGCTGAAACAGCTGACGGCCGCGTATAGAAGCGGTCGCCGTGCTGACGACCCGCTGCGCTTGTTGTAGTGGTTGCAGGTGTGTGTACGCGGGGCGCAGAGCGGTCGTTCCGGTCGCAACAAACGCAGTCGTAGGTACGCGCTCGTTGCACATGTCTGAACCAGCTTTTCCCCCGTCCTCCCGAGGCGAAAGGCAACGTGGCGACATCGTTTGACATCACGTACCAGAGGTAACGCTGCGATGTCAAACGTTGGTTTGGTTACGACTTGCCCCAACCGCAAATCGAAGAATGCCCGAAAAGGTCTGCGTTTCGCCGTCCTCGGAACCCGAACATGACTCTGAAGCGCTGCTATCGTCCACATCGCACGTCGAAGTGGCGTCATAGGAAATCATCCCCAGGTCGGCTGTCCGCCGAAGAATTTCAACCTCTAACGGCGTCAGGTCCTCGAGCGTAGAGAACTCCGCCATGATCGAAGCTCGAATGACAAAGAGGTTCGGCCGATGCGGCTACCTCGGGATCACTGCGCGACGGAACGTCGTCCAACGCCATTGGCCCGAGATCCTTTTGATAAGCGTGCGAGGACCAATGAGAGTGGTTTCGTTTTCGGGTGGATCCGAGGTTTGGCGGCCTTCAATTACATTTTTATTAAAGAAATAATCACCGTATGACTATATTTTTTGGTTTTTAGGGATACTTAGGGGGTCTAAATTCAGCTGTCATCATCAAAACACGAACTCAAAAACCACTTGAGTGCCCCTTTAAAGGGGCCCTGCAATCATATTTAAGCGTCTGCCTTTTTTGCGGTTTCCACGTCTCTTGGGGTTCGGGCAAGCCAGCGGGCATGGAGTGAGTAACTAAAAATCAGTGCGTCATATTTTAACCGGACGACGCGAAAACCTCCTCCGCCTACGACGAGGGCGACCCACGTTGCCGAAAGCGCGCGAAATGTGACGTCTTTGGTCCTAGGCTTACTACTGGTCAGAGCCGCTAAAAGTTTTTTTTTAGTCGAGATACAAAATATGTGTCGCGAACCGTTTCAATTATGTATGAAACTAGTTTTTGTTCAGTATTTTAGATCAGAAAAGAAACAAATGCAGTTTGTAAAGTACGGAAACAAGAAATGATCCGTCGACGTACCCGCCACCAATCGGCGGAAAAAACGGCGCATACTAGAAAGGGCTAGTGGGATGAGGCGCCGACCAACGGCGAGCGTAGAAAAATCCCGGGTGTACGCGGCGGCGCTGCGATCGTATACCGGCTCGAGCCTCCGACCGCTTCCGAGCGTTCCGAAGGCCTTCGGCGCGGGCTTGGTTGGCGATTTGGCCATTTGGCGGTATGGCAGCGCGAAGTGGCTCCCGTTCTGAACTGATCTTTACCCCGTGTTTGCTGTGGTTTGTGGCCAATGAAGTGTTATGCCGATTAGTCTTTAATCGCGCGGCAAATGCAATGCGAGCCGCCCTGGCCGCCCGCTTCATACAGCCTATCCAAAACATGCTTTAGTGGCGCCCTCTCGAGCCGTCGACACGGAGTGCGGCAGCCGTGAACGCTAGATGAGCCCACTACCCTTCCTCTAGTTCATGGCCACTCAAGCCAGGACCTACGACGTCATGAAGGAGGTTATTTTTTGCTTGTTTTTGTAATTCTAATTTGCCTATAACTTTTAAAATAAAGCGAAATTTGAGAAAAGAAAAGTTTCATTAAGTTACTACGTTCAGTGCACTCAGGTTCGGTGCAAATTAAAAACCAGTAAAAAAGTCATTGCAGGGCCCCTTTAAACTATTTTTTTCGGAAGGGAGGGGCGTATATCGGGGGGGGGGGAGTCGTTGGGGGGTGTTGGGGTGGAGTGTATAAACCCCTGTCTGTTGCACCGCGGCCAGCTGGTCAACTCCAGAGGGACTAATAACCTTGGGCAAACTTGGGGCCCTTCACAAACAGAGCCTCCCTTGCGACCCCCTTCGCCCCCTCCCCTTTCCTCCTTTCCCGGCTCCCCTTTTCACTTCACTCTTAAAAATTCTACAGCTTGGTGGTTGTCGGCAGTACACTCTGTACGTTGCAAATTCGAAACATGTGGTGTTTTGTACGTCCTTCATGTTTTATTCTTTCTTGTATTTGACAGTATCTCCCACTGTCTAAGTTCTTAAGAGTTTGAGGTTTGTGTGTACAGTTCGATGCATGTCCCATTTTGTACAAATTTTGCATTTGTAGACCACTTACCATACGTCTTGACTTGTATGCACGTTACTGAAATGAGGTGCTAAATACCATTACTCGTTACTCACTCACAAAGTAACTAAGTACGGTACTCGTTACGGGGAATCAGAAGGAGCTCGTCACCTCAGCTTGAAAATAACGCGTTATTTCCTCGTTACCCTGGATCTGTCTTTTTAATGAAACAGTCGCCGCTTGCAATATTTGTCGTCGTTAATAATTCTTTTTGTGCTTTTTAACGCGTTAACTTGTGGATAACTGTGGCTATACTGAAATACCCCGTGTGCACTTTTTTATGGTCTACCTAGCGTTTTCTCGTCGTGTTGCCCTCCAGAAGTGACTAAATATCGTTATTCGTTGCTTGAACAAAAAGTAACGAAAATGCGGTACTCGCTCCTTCCCTCAAAAAGTAACTAGGTCGTTAGTACGTTACCGAAAAACGTAACTTGGTACAAATAACGCGTAACGTGCAAGTGTTCATGCTCCCTATCTATTCCTTGATTTGAAATAGGTGGTACCAAGATGTCGTACAAAATTTTTCACTTCATCGCATAAACATCGCATTGAATCGAAAGGCGTGTCCTGTCTTAAAGCGCACATCTTGTTTTGTTTTGTTTTTTCTGTACGATACTCGATTTTCAGGCCTCTTAGTGAGCCGACTAAGAGCTCTTAGTGAGAACACACGATTGGGTGTTCGAACAATAAAAATGTCTTCCTGTTTTTTTTATTTTTACGAGTTTAATTTGTAGTGGTTTCGAGGCTTCGTTTGCGACGATCGAAACTACGCGGCGCCACCACTAAAAGACGACAGGGCGAAAATGGAAATGTCGGGAACGGAAGCGCAAAAAGCAAATTGGCAAAATGTGGCTCTTAGAAACCGAGCCTAAAGAATTCGTGTCGCGGTTCTCTTGCCTATCGTCCTCGTCGATTCGTGTACGCGAATAACGCGAAATATTTAATAAATGAAGAATGGAAAGTAGCGCAGTTAAGATTGGCTTGTTCCTGTCAAAAAAAAAAAAAAAAAAAAAATTTTTTTTGCGCCTTTGTAAAAATTGGCGTTTGTTTTGACCTTTACTTAATGCTCGCTTTTTGTTTGTACTTCGTTTGTTTCCTGTACGAGGCGGGTGATGAGAGTGAAGGGGGGGGGGGGGGGGGGGGGGCGAGTGTCCTGGTATCTATCGAACGTGGAAGGGGGCACGAAACCAGGCGCGGGATATCACTTCCAACTCAGCGACGGACAGAATTCGCGGCCTTTCTTCCTTCCTTTCGATGCCATAGACATGTTTTTAGTTTCAATGTTGTACCGCTAGTGAAGACTGCTAAAAAAGGGAACAGCTATGATGAAAAAAGAAAATCCAAGGAGGGGGACGAGGGAAAAGGAAGGTTGTTTTTCCTGTACTTTATTTTTTATTTTCGTTCTTTCGATATCTTCCTCCACTTGAGTGGACGCTTTCTCTCTCGATCTCTCCATTTTCTGGACCCCTCTCCCAGTTCATTCGATCAGTCTCCGTGGAATATATCCTCCTTTTCAACTCTTTCTGAAGATCTGCCATCGGGCAACCTCCTTCCGGAACTTTGCTGCTGGGTCCTCCCCTCAACCCTCCCTCACGCCGTCATCTCGCGATTTTATCTTATTTCTTCCTGTTTTTCCTTTCCCTTTTGCTTTTGTTCCCCCCGCTTTAAAAAGAAAAAAGCGAGACAAAATAAACTTGAAGGTAGGGAGAAAATTCTTAAAAATAGAGAGCGTCTTCAGATCCGATCACAAAGGCAAGCGACGTGCGGACTTAAGACGATCCCCCAGCGACGTGATCTGAAAGAGCGGTGGTGGCTGCTGAAGAATGACTTCATCGTCTCTCTTTCCGAAGGAGGACCGACATTGCCCAACAGGGGGGGGGGGGGGGGGGGGGGGGGGAAGCTGGACCGGGCCGGTTTTCTTCAAGTTCTGCGCTTCAAGTTTCCCTTGAGCGGCTCGAGAGTCTCGCGAGACCTCCACTTGCTCCGGCTGCCCTTCGGGAACGCCCTAGGCTCGGACGGAATAAACACGGACAACACACGCGGGCTTATCAAGCAGCGGCGGAATCGGACCTTAAAGGGACAATGAAGGCAATTTCGGACATCTTTTTGGCGATTGAACTGGGTTCCAGGCACGTCTCAGGCCACGTTGCCCAAATTTCAGCCGAAACCGGCGCTTGCGTGCCGCGCAAGTCAATTAAACAGTCGCGGTAATAATCGTACCGGGATCGACTGGGGCGACGCCCCAAGAGTTGCGGGAGAAGCCAGGAGAAGCGGAGCTCACGTGACCGATGCGGGGCCAAGAAGCGCGACGTCACAAAAGACGCGTCAGCGATTGGTCGAAACGAAAAACGTGCCCTCGGTCACGTTTTGGATCACGATTTTTAGAAAAAAAAGTATAAATCGGACCGGAAATGATTACTAAACCGTAAATAAAGCATCATAATTGTTTTTTTCTTTGCTACGCTGGACGCGAAACGGGCAACGAGCAACTATGGGCAAATAAAATAAAAAAAGAACACGGTACTCGGAGGATTCTGCAAAATGGTAGCTGTAGATGGCTGTTCTAAAGCGGGTTTCGCATGCAGCGATTTTGGCCCTAGAGCGTCGCGATTTCTGCCGTCGCGGCGCTCGTGCCGCTCAACCGCTGGTGCTGGCCAGAGCGCCGCGACGGCAGAAATCGGCAGTATTCGTTCGGGCGACGCTAGTTTTCACGTGTGGGTTGCTGTTCGTGTTCTTTGACGACGAAAAGAGGACGTCCGTGGAGGAACCGGATCCCGGAACGGCCGGATCGCTGCGGCTTTCCCCTCGGTATCTCCCCCGCGTCCGTCCTTCAGCATGCGGGCCGCTCGTTGCCGGCTGGGCGGTCTCCGTCGGGTGATAGCAGAGGCCGCCACACACGTACTCCCGTTCCGTTGGTATTCGGTCACTGAACGGAAGCTCGAACTCGCTCGCGAGAGCGGCATTGCCGTCCATGTTGACAGATTCGGCGAAACGACCGCGCCACAACCAGAGTCTCGATCTCCTAAATACTATGGCAGAGCACCAGGGGAAAGCAAAAGGGACTCCGGAGACAGTCACTGTCAGGCCGTCCTCGCAAAGACCTTTCCTACCCGTTGCTTTGACCAGCACCACGTTTATAGGGCGGGCAAGTTTCGGTACTTCGTGCAATCGCTGCTTTGTAACAACCTGGCTGTATCAAAGCGAGGCCTTACTTTGAAATCAGTTTTGTTAAGAAATTTTGTTCCGTGTTTGTTTAGACAGCTCAAGCAGGCGTCTCCGCTACATTAGATAAATTTAGCCCGTGCAGTACCGAAGCTATCATGGGGTTTTTAAGGTGCATCACAAAAGCAGCGATAGACGACAGGCACGTAGCCAGGATTTTGTTTGGGGGGGGGGGGGCGCCCATGACAAAGTGCTGTATGAGGGGGAGGGGGGAGAGGAGGTCCCAGCAAAATGGAAGATTTCGGGGGGGGGGGGGGCGGGGCCCCATGCGCCCCCCCCCCCCCCCCTGGCTACGTGCCTGATAGACGAACACAACCGGGAACGATGTTCATCCCTTGAAAATGGCGGGGCGCGGGGATTGAAGCCAGGATGCTTGGGTTCTGCAGTGCGAGCTTTTTGTTCCACGCATGCTCCGAGCTTTTGTCAAATTCGGGTCGTGCTGGCAGCGGAGGGTTAAATGTGTACGTCTAAATATTACGACTCGTGCCTCCGCTGCAGGGAGAGCGCACTCAGTGCGGTACAGCCGCTAAGCTGGAGTCTTAGACTTGTGTCACGCGATAGTAATTAAAGCGACTCGTTTGCTTCATTCTTCCGGCGTTACGTTTTACGCAATGTGCTAAACGAAGTGAAGCTCGACGACCATGCCATACTGGGCCGTGACCATACCTTCGCGCATATGCAGTAGGAGTCTCATCGATGTCTGCATTGTTTCTCCAATTGTTCGTACAAGCAAACTAGACTCGTTGTCATATAAAACAAAACAAAAAAAGGAAGTTTTGCGTATTTTTTTATGCGCAGTTCTTAGACGATTTGGTTAAACAAGAAACGATGATTTTGGCGTTTGGAACGTGTACGTCTTCATAAAATTACGTAAAGCTCATCTAAGATTCATATCTTTAATTCAACCGTGAAAGCGGAAATTAGTAATCTTTCGTGAGGCGCCCGACTTTTTTTAACAAGGGTTCTTGAGCTGAATAGGAGTATAGGTGGCAAATTTAAGTAATTTACCATATGACAGAGAGATGGTAGTCCCGGCTAAAATGAAGAATAAATGAAGACCAGGCCTCATTTAGTGGTAGAAATATATTGTTTACCTCGTGTGCCTTACGTTTTTGGTAGGATACTACAAAAATACGGTTTTGATATGATCACCGTGCAATTAGGTTTCAATATCTAAAGTTCAATCGCAAGTATGGATAATTATGTACGGGACGGAGTGATGTAACTTATTTTCCGGTGAGTTGAGAAAGCGGCGGCGCGTCGTTGCTTTTGCCGTTGCCTCAGTAGTGGGAACTGTCTAATCTCCTTAAATAATGGATGTGTTGCAAAGAACGTAAGTAAAGAACACTGATTAGTCTTTTTTTTTATGGAAGATGTAATATTAACGCCAGTAGGGGATCATTAATGAATTTTCTGTTTGTTGCTGTAGTGTCGAACTTTTTTTCGCGACCTCGTTGCGCAGCCGTATCCTTTTTTTTTTTTTATTGCCTTTTGCTTTGTAAAAGAAGGATTTGTGCACTTTACTTTTATGAGGTAGGTAAGCTGATTATGTCATTCTTTCTTATGTTTCTTCTTGCGCCGGTAAAAAATATCACAGACAACATATATGGAATCGTTATCATGGGATGAAATGTTTTTTTTTCGTAACTATGTTGTGGAAAAGAAAAAGAAAAACTAAACTAAACAAAAACGCGTCACTGACGGTAATAAAATGATCTCTCCCTGCTCTGTTTTTAATTTATTAATTACAGGATTTACTCGATACACCACAAAGTGCCGTCGCTCCTTCTTAATTTCAGGTCATGGGGGCGAGCCAACGGCTGCGATCTAAGAAGCTCTTTCAGTGAATGATGGGGCACTGTGGTCGGCTCAAAGACGTATCGTGCTTAGGGACAATGAGTAGTACTCAAAACGCAATTATGTGTTTCGTTAGTGTAATTTTATTACTGATGCGTCTTTAACAGACGCATCAGTAATAAAATTACTGATGCGTACAAAAAACAGAGTACGGACGTTTAAAAGAGAGGAGGTGGAAACGTTTGTTCCTCCGAGCCCCGCTCGCAGAAGCGGGGTGTCGGCTGGCACGCCGTCCGTTTGTATATATTCCGCGTAGGCAGCAACTTCCCACAAGAATCAAAGGTTGCTCGTAGAATCTATATACGGTTATGGAAAAGCACGCGAGAAAACTTCAGTGTCTTGCCAGCATTATGGTGTCCATTTCCGTCACTTGTCTGATGCTTTTCAAAATCGTGACTTCCTTTTTGTGCCCCAAGTAGGATTTAGAGAAACGATCGTCTCAAACACACGTTGTCTTTTTCTTCTTTTTTTGCAACAAACGTATTTTAGAGTTATTGCTGCCTGCAATCACCGAAGCCTCGAAAGCCACATTTTTTTGCCCGCTCGTTTCTCTTTCTGCTTTTAAGGCCGTGGTCTCGCTCTTTCGTGTCGAACCGCCGGAAAAGTAATCGCCAAACCCTCGGGGTCACGGTCTTCCGGCCGAGGCAAGTTGCCAAAAGAATCATCGGAAGAAAACGAAGAGCAGGATATCAGCCACTTGATGAACGATGCGCGCTCATGACGAAGCGCTATTCGAGCTAAGACGGGGGTTATGGAGGCCTTGTTTGTCTTTCTGCGCGTGTTTCCTTCCTCTCTGCAACCTGTTCTCGCTTTGCGTCGTTGCTGCCCTGTGACGTACGCGTGTATACGAAACTGTACTTTGGAACCGAAGCGCTCACTCTGACAGTCAGACTCCCCCAAAACCCGCGGAGACACTCAAGCTTCCCTTTAAAGCCACATTCACTCTGCTCCTACACCGTACAAAAGGCACGCAGCAGACGTGTATGACGCAATTATCAGCTGGCACACCTCAAGCACTTTCGAAGCACATGTTCACATGTTGCCTTTATGTAGGCTTCGAACATGAATGCAAACATTCTTTCTGTGTCCAATGTGACCGTCATACAGGGAAGACCTCAGACACGGTCTGCACACTGTCTCATGTATGATGCATTACAGAAATGCAACCGCAGCTTTAAATTGACAGAAAAAAAAGGAGGAAAGGGGGGGGGGGGGGGGGGAGCGAAAGCACCGAAACAGTCTTGGCATTGCCGCAGAAGCACCTCGGAGCAGTCTTTGTTGTCGTTCCTTAACCCGAGGGACGGAGAACAAAGCCGCCCGATCTGCGCATTGTGCGACAGTTCGCGGGCCGGATGGAGCAACGCACTCGAGCTTCTTCCCCCGAAGTTCGTCGGGAAGCGCCTGCAGCGAGGTTTCGTTAATGAGGTCGCTGCGACCAAGTTAGTCTGCTCGTTATGTGTATAGTCCCGCGAATTAAACTTTACGGAACTGACAGTTCTGTCGTGTTCATTGGTTGCTGAGAGGAGGCATACGGCGCTCAGATGAATGGAGGGAACTTTTCCGCTCTAGATTAGGCCGATATATTTTGGTCCGAAAGCACCCAGCTTTGAGCTTTAGGTTTGGCGAGGACACCCTTCCTTCCTTGATTTACAATTGGTAATGACGTCGATACGTGTAGAGCGGTATGAAATGCGGCGTGCTCCATACAGCATTGTGTTTAAAGTGTTAAGGCCCGTTCACACTCTTGCGACCAAGTAAGACCGAGAGAGACCAGACCGGTTTTTAAGCCTCTTGCGATCTCTTAGGACCAGCTCCGCTGCAGCGCATCCGGTCCTAAGAAGTCGCAAAAGGCTTAAAAACCGGTCTGGTCTCTCTCGGTCTAACTCGGTCGCAAGGGTGCTAACGGCGCTTTACCATTTCACTCTAAACTAACTAGGCGTACTCGTCAGTTTCTTGAACCACCGTGCAATAGTTTTAAAGTCTCAGCAAGACGGGCACGTTGAAGGGGCACTGACAGGGTATTTATGCTCGCCAAAGTTTTTATTTGTACATGACATATGAGAGCCCAACTACCCAGAACACAAATTGCGGCTCGAAATTCATTTTCTTTCCTCCGGAAAACCGCCGATCGAGAACTGGCCGGTTTGAGTCGCACTCACTCTCTCCTCTGTGGTCACGTGCCGCTCTCTATGGTTTATACTTCGTTTCACCTTCAGTCCAGACGCAACCGACGCTACGAGCTGATGGGACAAATCAAACAGCATCAAAAGTGCACCGTCATGGTGTTCGTCATGTTTCTGTACGTGTTCTGTCATCGCTGAACCAATCATAAACAGAAAGGGCCCAGTGACGCAGTTTTGACGCTGATTGATTGATCCCATAGAATCATAGCATTGGCCGCGCCTGGACTGAAACTGAAACAAAGTATAGGTACACACTCCAAATATAATCAAAGTCGTGGGTCATCGAAGGCACTCACTCAATATTAAAAATAGAAAAATAGTATACCAATTTGTTGTGGCTTCTAAAAAAGTGCAAAAAGGCTGATTGAAAAAAAAAAAAAAAGAAGTTTCACGGAGAACCGGAAGCATTCTGCATTGTCTGCGTAATTCTCCACATGGCGTCGTATCGCGGGAGTCGTGGGCTGGACGGCTGAACGAAGCGGACTAAGCGACGACGGCGGACTACGGGCGTGGGACCTCTACTTCAGAACCCTTGTTCGCGGTACCCGTGAATTTGTCTAGCTTCGAAAGAGAAATCTTGTAACGATCGACACGCCCGACGACCGAGCTGATTCGCACGAAGACGTCGCCGAGTCGTCGTTCCTTCTCCTGGCTGATGACATCGCTCGATCTACGAACACGAATCGGTAAGAGCTTAAAAAACACGCAAACGTCATGCACCAAGTGCTTGACTTTCGCGTTTTGGTGCGACGTGCGCGTTTTTCGTCTGCTTCGCACGGCTCAGAAAAAAAAAAAAAAAGATAAAAGGAAAACAAAGTTGTTGGGTGTAGCCACGTGACTTCGGGCAACCCCCTTTCTCTCCTCCTCTACATTTCTTCTTACCCCCCATTTCAATTTCGGTTTCGAGCCGTTGCGTTTTTTTTATATATATATATATACGTGAGGCTTTAGCAAAATATTGATTGGGTAGTCCTCTGACACCATATTAAATCGCCTGGAAAAAAAAAACATTTTTAGGGGCCTCCCTCCTAAAAATGGTTTTTTATTTATTTTTTTTTGCCAGGCGAATCTTAAAAAAAAAAAAAATAATAATAGACGAATCAGCTCGCGATCTCGACTGTGCGCGTGACCATCGGCGTACCCTGGTTTGCCGATTCTTTATATGACTTGAGGCCGGAGCACGTGTGCGAAAAGCCAACCGAAAAGTGCACAAAAATCGGAACACGAAAGAAGCATTCCCCTCTATATTTGAAAAACGAAGGTACTGTGCAAACATAGATTCGGTAAAAACATATTGGCAATTTCTGCACGATAATATACCGCGCAAACGTCTTAAAAAAAAAAAAAAGAAAAAAACGAAAAAGAAAACGACGTAAAACAATTTTTTTTTTTTTAATTTTCGCGACATGTTTTGCTTATTTAGAGCATATAGGTTCCAGCCTCTCCTTCTGAAGGTCTTTCCACTGCCCGTAAAACAGAAAAACAGGGGTGATGGGCACTGTTAGTTTCGTCACAGCTATCGTAGATTACCAAGTTGGTTCGGTTACATAAGAAGCAACTCCCGATGTCAGTGGTTGTTCTTTTGTGAGATTCAACGAAAGTTACGCAATCACTTATAAAAAAAAAAGAAAAAAAAAACGCGAGCTAGTTTTTGCGCCGGAGATAGGGACTCCACGAAACATGAGTCCGAGAGAAGTTTTATCCAGGGGAAAGTCTGCACCATCCACCGAGCGTGCCATCTTGTGGGCTTACGTCATGCCCGGCGTCTCAGAGCAAACCTCGTTTATCGATAAGGAAAAAAAGAGTGTATATTTTTGTTTTATTCGTATTTCACCCAGCTGCCTTCGTAGATAGCAAGTGGCTGACTTTGCGCATGTTCTGTCGAAAAGCAAGCAGGGGTGCGGGTATTTGTAGAACGTGAGTTTTATCGACTGGACAGAACGAAAACAAAACTACGGAAGGGTTCTGGGCAGTATTCGAATCCAACCGCGCCCTAAGAAAGAGATGGAGAAGCAAACGTTCCTGCCGACGCCCAACATTCCGAAGGGATGGAGAGTGGTGACGCCAGGCACCACAGGGGAAAAAACGTGGGGAAGAGGAATTCTGGCGATGCGTGTGTTTTGATGTTTTTTTTTCGCGGTATATAGCGAGCAGCCCGTGGGGGGGGGGGGGGGGGGGGGCGGAGCCCTTAGTTCTGGCTGCGTCTGCTTGCTAACCGGGCTGTGGGACACGTGGTCAGGACGCGTTGCAGAAGGAACGAACGCATGTTTTATTCATGCTCAGCTGCTCTGGCGGCGCCTGGGCGGTGTCTTCGCGCATTTCCATTATGGATCGTGGCGGCATGGATAAACTCGGCAAACTTTTACGAGGGATTCATGCTGCACACACAGGGCGCCTCCGACACAGTTGACTAGGAAGGACGCGGTCCATCGGCAGCCCGAGCTGGATCCTTGGCTTACAGAGCCGCTCATGTCGTCCGGCGTTCATGTCATTACAAATTGGCGATCCAGCGTGCAATAAGGGGGAACCGAGATGGACAGCACACAGGACAAGCACTGGAATTCAAAGTTTATTGAAAGTACGTGCGACGAAGAAAACAACCACACCATAATCGCGTCAACACGTCCTGATTTGAGAACTCATTGAAAAAGTGTATGTATCTTACGTATGTATGTATCAGACTTAATCTTACGGATTAAGTCTGGACACACGGAATGTGCGGCGAGTTTTGAGCTGCGCTGACTGCTTATTAACGCTTTAGTATTAGTGCCCTTGTATAGGCTCCTTGCACTGATGTCACATCGCATACTTTTGAACACCATGTAAAAGGAGGAGAGTGAAGCTGCTTTTGTAAGAATTTTGAGTGACAGGTTAATCTTCTATTATCGTCTGGCAGGAGAATAGCGACGCCTGTGCAAATCCGAGAGGCACAAAAGAAGATCCTGATAAGAGGGGAGCTCCTTCTTTCCCTTTTCTCTGGAGGGCATCGGAAATGACGTCATGTGCAAGCCACGTATATGCGCTGACCAGGCACGTAGCCAGGATTTTGTTTCGGGGGGGGCCCGCCCATGACAAAATGCCGTATGAGGGGGAGGGGGGAGAGGAGGTCCCAGCAAAATGAAAGATTTCGGGGGGGGGCCCGGGCCCCATGGGCCTCCCCCCTGGATACGTGCCTGGCGCTGACCTTGAAATGGTTTGGAGCACACATATTCAAATTTCTCAAAGTTTCCACGGGATGGCGCCACAACTCAACTGGCTGTGGAAACTGGCTAGGAAACACTTCATTTTAACCCTGGAGAGTGGGGAGAAGCAGGACAGCACAACACGAATCTTCATATAACCAGTCAATTTAGGAAACAGGGAACACCTTCTGCAAGCTACGACAGATGGCGGCGGGGTGCATATTTCGAGAGGTTAGGCGATAGGACGCATAGCAACAGGGGACTCACTGAATTGGAATAATGTAACACATAACAACCAAAGACAACTGGCGACGTCCCCCTTTGACAATTTCGTTGCCACCGAGTAGAGGACGGCGGGTGTACCACTAAAGCGCGTGCTAACCCCCCCCCTTTTCACGCCGCTTCGCGGCGATAGTCTGCGGATGGCTCATTACATATTATTAAAGGGGCACTCAAGTGGTTTTCGAGTTCGTGTTTTGATGATGACAGCTGAATTTAGACCCCCTAAGTATCCCTAAAAACCAAAAAATATAGTCATACGGTTATTATTTCTTTAATAAAAATGTAATTGAAGGCCGCCAAACCTCGGATCCACCCGAAAACGAAACCACTCTCATTGGTCCTCGCACGCTTATCAAAAGGATCTCGGGCCAATGGCGTTGGACGACGTTCCGTCGCGCAGTGATCCCGAGGTAGCCGCGGTAGCCGCATCGGCCGAACCTCTTTGTCATTCAAGCTTCGATCATGGCGGAGTTCTCTACGCTCGAGGACCTGACGCCGTTAGAGGTTGAAATTCTTCGGCGGACAGCCGACCTGGGGATGATTTCCTATGACGCCACTTCGACGTGCGATGTGGACGATAGCAGCGCTTCGGAGTCATGTTCGGGTTCCGAGGACGGCGAAACGCAGACCTTTTCGGGCATTCTTCGATTTGCGGTTGGGGCAAGTCGTAACCGAACCAACGTTTGACATCGCAGCGTTACCTCTGGTACGTGATGTCAAACGATGTCGCCACGTTGCCTTTCGCCTCGGGAAGACAGGGGAAAGGCTGGTTCAGACATGTGCAACGAGCGCGTACCTACGACTGCGTTTGTTGCGACCGGAACGACCGCTCTGCGCCGCGCGTACACACACCTGCAACCACTACAACAAGCGCAGCGGGTGTCAGCACGGCGACCGCTTCTATACGCGGCCGTCAGCTGTTTCAGCGGCCCCTCTAAAAAGGGGACGCACTGCTACTCAATGCCGTAACCGAATATAGACAGATAGTTGTCTATAGCCTAAAGCTTTATTATTTTTTTTTCTTGATAGGCTTGCAGGGTACAGTGGATGAAAAAAAGATGCAGTACGCCGTCTTGGACAATCACGACTCTAATACACGACATTGCAATAGTACAAATATCGCCACACGCCTTTTCTACGATTATAAAAGACAATGTAATCTTAGCAGCGATATAGCCACGTAGAAATATGATTTCGTGATCAGATAGACGTTGCGAGCGTTCAGGATTGCTAACACTAATCACTTCTCTCCGGTGATGAAAACGCGTGAAAATTCGCATCCTTTATACGGTACGCGCCAGTAATACCTTGAACTTGAGCACACGCATGAAATGCGCCAAATAAGAAATCCGGGCGATGTTCGAGGACACAAATGCTTAGAAAGCACCACTGTAGTCGAAGTAAACAAACACGACGGCACGGGCGTTTCTGCTGTCTTGAGAGTGCCGCCACGACATCGCCGCACGAGTAGGTGGATCTTCCCCTTTAGTACGTGCTGGGTTATCATAGCGACACACGACGAAAATTCACAGTCAAGGATAGCGCTTTTACGCGGAACGATGAGCTTTCACCACGCCGTCCACGTCGACGACCACCACCGAGGCCTGGCCGGCCCGCTACCGACAGATACGTGCGCTTCCGCGCATCCCGGGGGAGCGGGAAATTCACCCCCCGCGGAGGAAGGCAAGGAGAAAACGTAGTCCCTTGTTTGTGAAACGATAATTGCAGTATCGCGTATTCTAAAGTAGAAATATTTTACGTCTTTTGAAATTATCATGCACGACATATTGAAATGAACTGAAAATTGTTTCTTTAGCGAAACTTTACAAAGGCCGCCAAAATTTTCAAACATACGATAATTTCATTGGTCCTCGCAAGTACAGAAAAGAGTCCGCACGTATTTTATTCCTGCGTGATTAATAGACGGTTCTGCCTTCTAAAACTGAAGATACTCATTCACTGACACTTCCTTAACGCTATCGCACCAAAAGGTAGCTTCTCCAAAAACTGCTTGAGTGCCCCTTTAAGCCACCTTGGCCCATCAGTACACGCCGCTTCGCGGCGTCCCGCCTGTGGCCCACGTACGCCCTAGCCCCGCTGTCCGCACTGCACCTCGGTTGCTAGGTGTTGCGTCACGCCGTCGCTCTCTATAACCAGCCAATCCTGTGCGGCCGCCGTTGCAATGCGTCCTATCGCCTAGCCTCTCGAAACAAGCGGCCGGGGTGCGGGTGCGCGCTTTGGACACCCTCGGAATCTTCTGCCGCCGTCTTTGGAGCCATGTGGACGCGCACGGGCTGGGGTTCCGTTCTTCGGCCTGCCACGCAGTTCTTGACGCGCAGTTTTCTTACCATGTCACCGGGCCGTAAGCGCACGGTGTCGTCAGCCCTGTATGCACAACATGTACGCACAACAACGAAATGCCTCTGTCGTTTTCCGCGCACCGCGCGCACGTCCTTTATGCCCGCGCTAAGTGACCCGATCTGGTTGCACCAGGGAGAAGAGGGGTTTCGGGAATGTTCACCCCGCGGAAAAGCGCCGAGAGACTGCATTCACCACGCTTTGTTATATGTAACCTCTGCGCGAAATGCTGACGCATTTGTTCGAGAATCAGCGTGGCGGCAGCAGCGATTTCTTTACGAGCTTTACTGAGGTCGTCGTACCTATAATACGTTTGACGGTCCCGTGGTTGATGCCACAATAAGTCCCGTCGTCACGTGACCTGGCACGTGACGTCACTGACATTATAACGTCAATTGACACTGCGTCCCATGTCGTGACGCTTCATGTTGTGGCGTGAGTGGCGTCGCGTGAAGTGGTCACGTGGTTTGTGTCATGTGACAACCGTCTCGCTGATGACGTCACAAGACCACCGCCACGCTAACGACGTCAAGTATAGGGTGAGATAAATCCGCTAAATTTGGCGGGCCTGTGATGGGTTTTTGCGGCGCCACGGTTTTCGGTGGTGTGACAGTTTCTCGTATAGCGCCCCCTCACGCTCTCCCCGAGGATCCCAGTTGTTTGCGAGGGCGAGACCAAAAGAACCTACAGACAGACGCGCAAGCGCAGTTTCAGATCACATTAGATTTCGGAAATGAGTGTTTCAACATCCCAGGGAGCGTTAAACCGAACAATCTTAAAAGCACAAAGAAATCAAGGCCTTTGTGGCTTTGTAGCCGTTGGTGAAGGGTGCCAACACAAGCTGAGCATTTCGTTTGGGAATTTTCCCCATCTCCACCCACACGTAGGGTGTCCTTTCGATACAAGAATGTACACCCAACAGTGCTCGAATTTGTTACAATTTGGTATTCGATCGGGATAAAATATATATATATATATATATGACCACAGCTTTGGCTGGGCTTTTGGGCTTTCGATCCACTATAGACTCTACTCTCCCTCCTTCTCCGCTGGGTTTTTGTCGCCCTTCTCTCTTTCTCTTTGCGTTCGGCTTTCTGGCAATCTAGCGTCGCTGCTGCCGTCTCTCTTATCGGAGATTAGACGCTTTAATCTCCGCCTTCCAGAGACGTGGATTTGGAAGAGTTTCGTAGGACTGTGCGACTTCGTTTCAGAGGCTCTTTAAGGCGTAACCGCCTCGATGAAAGGGGAGCCGTGGAGCGAGGTTGAGAAAAATGCAAGTCTGCTGCTTGGGACAAAGGACGAAACGGCGTCGGAGAAAATGTCCCCCCCCCCCCCCCTTTCTTTTTCCCCACTTTCGCGAAGCGGCTGAAGAAAGAGAGTCTCGGCAGAAATGGGGGACGTCGTCGCCGACTGCTTCATTTTGGGCGTCTTGTGACAGCGTTTGCGGGGCTACCATATTTTCTCCCCCTTCCCCGCGCAAGGTGGCGACTGTTTTGTTCGGTTTTTCTGCCGGCGGTGCCGGTGCGTGAAAAAAAATGGGAGACATCTGAATGGCAAATTTTGCCCAGCCGCTCCGGGAACCGTCTCGAGAGGGTGAAATTATCGCGCACAGAGAAAACAGGGAGCTCTTTAATGCGCCCCGGGCTCACTCGCACGCGTCTCCCGGGGATTTTTAGAGTCGACGTCGGGTGCATGGAAAGCAGGGATTAATGCGGATTAAATTCTGCCGGTGCCGCCGCGATGAGAAGTAAAATGAGAGGGAGAAAGGTGTGAAGGTGAAGTGAGTTTCGTCAATCTGTTCTGAGGAGACGGTGGTGCCATTGTTCTGTGCTGCACGTGAAACGCACCTGCGCAACACGTGCCCTAACTCGTTAGGGCTCTCGGAGGAAAACACGTAAAGTTTCGTGCAACGTTACGAGATCAAAGTCAGTTAACAAGCTTCTCGGAGCACCCGGCGCGCCTTTTCGTTGCGCGCCCGCGCCGTGGCGCTCGCTACGCTATCAGCCCAGAGCCGTGTATTGGGAGAGTTTGGCCAATAGGTGGATCAAAGGCCGCCGCCAGCGCCGAATATTCCCCCCACGCTTAGAGCGTAAACTAAATTTGTGACACAGCGTCGACCAATCAGGAGACCTCTACTCCATCTCACAAATGTCTGGAGTGAAGACAAAGGCACAGGCGCGTGAGCCTAGCTCAGCGAAACGCTTCTGTTTGTACGAGACCTCGTGCATAGGAGGCACTTTCCAAAGCCACGCGCTCGTGCCCATGCCTTTGTCTGCACTGCTAGAACAGCGTCCTGAGACTGGCTGAAAGAAAGCAGTGCAAAGGGTGGGGTGCGCGAGCGTCTTGAGACGCGGAGTTCCGCTCGGCACGGCTCAAATTATACTTCGTTTCACTTTATCTGCGAGCGAAGCCAAAGCTAGAAGCGCGAGACCAGCGCTTTTTGCATTTCTCCCCAGCTCGCGCGCTCGAGCAAAGCCTGAACGCACGGAGCTTCCGTGCTCACGCTTCCAGTTTTGCCTTCGCTCGCACATAAGGTGAAACGAAGTATAGTCGTGTCACAAATTTAGAGCACACGACCACCGCTAGGGGCTGTTTCGCGGCCTGTGGTTGGCCCCGAGATGCACGCCTATTCAAACCAATGTATGGCCAAACTCTCTCAATAAACGGCTCTGTATCAGCCTAAAGCTCCTCGATCGAACTCGCGCTTGGCGTTTCTTACCAGTATACCTCGAACCATTGTTGTGGTTTGCGCGCGAGACCAGCGTCACGAGCGAGTGCTCGGCTGCCGCCATCCGCTTCCGAGGGCCGCTCATTTCGGCGCATCGCCGCCATTTGTTTCCAAGGGCGGACGAGGTACGCCTGCACCTCGTGCAGCGGCTCGATCGACGGTACTTGCAAACACGAACGGCGCTCGCTGTGTTGCTGGGTTTGCTCTCACCGGCCAATCGTGGCAGGCCGACCACGGCGACGCTTTCGATCGCGCACGTCGCAAATGGGGGGTATTCACTGGACGCCATAGTTGATGGCGATGTGTAGAGCGCATGCTCAGAACGAGCTCGCGTTACTAGGCTGCTGAGACCGGTATTCTTGACGGTGCGGAATTCACGTTGCAAACGAACTGTAGAAGCTGGCCGTCAGAACGCGCTCAGCAGTTGCGCACACGTCTATGGCCACCAGTGAATACTCCCTATAAACCGTCTCGAAAGCCACGTGCCGATTATAGGGGGTATTCACTGGACGCCATATTTGAGGTCATTGTTTAGAGCGCATGCTCGGAACGAGCTCACATTAATAGCCTGCTAGGACCGGCAATGTTGATGGTGCGGAATGCACGTTGCAAAAGAACTGCGGAAGCTCGCCGTCAGCACGCGCTCAGCAGCAGCGCACACGGATATGGCCGCCAGTGAATACTCCCTATTAAAAGATCCTAATTACTGCACAATGGTGGAACAACTGACGTCGTGGAACGTGCAAATCATTCCATAAGATCAGGGACCCCGTATCCGGGGAGGGGCATCGGGGGCTTGAAGCACCCGCTGACATTTCCAGGGGGGTGGGGGGGGGGGGGGGGGGGCTGAGCAATATGCTGAGCCCCCGTGCGCTTGGCTCAAAGCCGACTGAACAGTGCCTGCACCCCTCCCCCCCCCCCCCCCTCCCTCTCCCCTCTGTGTTCCCGTTGTGCTCAGCTCCACGTGGCTCTGTTTTTGTTACGGCAAGATATTCACCGAATCACGGCACAACCTTCGCCCACGAAATTCCAGAAAAAAATTACGAAGTAAAGCAAAGTGTCAGTAAGCCGTGGACGACACGGCAGCTCCAAAAAAATGTGGAGAAAAAAAAAAAAAAAGGCCGGCGCCTGGGGCCCGCATAGCACAGCAGTCAGGGATATTTCCACTCTTCCCCTGCTTTCTCGTTTTCCTGGGGCCCTCCCATACTGCGCTTGCGTGTTCGCCATGTGGGGGAACGTGCAGCGCACTGTTTTTGTCCACCCAGCCAGCCGGCTTCTTTGTTTTGCTTCTATTTTGAGCAATGACGTTTCCCCCCCCAAAAAAAACACAAGGATTTCTTCTAGCTTTTTTTTTTTCTTGCAGCTGCGCTTTTTGGTTGTTGTTGTTGTTTTGTCGGTCTGAGCAACCACGAGGGTCGGGTTACTACTTCCGTGGGGAGAGCCGAAGCGCGAAGCGGGGAGTTGGTCTGCGCGAGAAGAAAGCCCTTCTTGAACGAAGGACTGCCTAAATATTTAGCAAGTTGAGGGGAATAAAGTATCCCAACTCCCAAGACAAGAGGAGGCTTTAGCAGGCGACACAGTTTGTCAGGGGAGAGACCACTCTGCAGTCTGTGTTGAAGCACCGCTATCACGGTGGTCTTCGAAGGTATCAAAGAATCGCGGCATTCTCACTTGTATTTCTCTGTCCGGTCTTCGAAACACCATTTGGTTCTTGCAGCCAGCCTGCTATGTTCAGGCGGGTGCCCAGACTGTTTTGCCCTCTTTTCAATGACGACCATAAAAACGGGAAACATGCTGAAATAAAAAAGGGTATCGCCAGTGAATGTTTTCCACCGAAGGACGACCGCGTCCACCGGAGGTAAACTTTTTCTTGAAATTTTCAAGAGTGCATTGTTATAATCTTTTACAGGAACGGAGCTGCGCCGAGAAATTTCACAGGAATGCGTCCACGATCAAAATACCACTTGGTTGAAAATGTGCGCTTTCTACGGGCAGGCGCCCGATTTTCCAGTGCATTTTACATCGACACCGTAGATCGATGCCACCGCATAGCTACTACTATTGGATCAGATTGTGTCAACATCGCATTGCTTCGTGACAGAAATTTTGGATGAATATATGGACACACGGTATAGGTAGTGAGAATAAACCTTCTATAAACAGTAAAATTTTTGTAATTTTACTGTTTATTCACTCCCGCCTTCCTACCCCATTTATTCTGGTCGAGTTGTCTAGCTTCATGACGACGTCAGCGGCGCGTACCGGGAAGTAAGTATTCGCTTATTTTAAGTGAAGCTTCTAAAACCAGCCGCTCTCCGCAACCTCGATCGGATACGGCAGAGCAGCGAGGAATCTCTCGAGACAGCGCGACCATGCTGGGAAATGCCATGCAATTCTCGGAGCTTGTTTGAGAGAAAGGTAGCAGGCGGCACGTACCCTGCTCGGCGCAACATTGATCGCGTTTGCAGTTTCGTAAAGGCGCGGTCCTGATTCTCGTAAAGATTGCAACAGTAGAGCATCGGGAGTCGTTCTTGCCGGCGTAGAAGCGTTAGGCAACGAATGCGCTTTGTCTTTGTCTGTTGTGTTGACGCGTGCGCCGTGGGCACTAAGCGGACTCCTTCGTACGGCGCACGATCGTCGACTTTCGGGGCCGAGTCGTTAAAATTTGATCCGGTCGACGTGCTCGGTCCGAAACGCACGTGCTCGGGCGCGTGCGCAGATTGAAGTGGAGACGGACGCTCGGCCGGCGTCGCCTCGTCGCGGGAGGCCCCCGCCGAGTCCTCGGAGGCCCGTTTTACTGTCGGCGTCACGTCGCGTTGCTTTCGAGGGTCCCCGCCGTCTTCCTCCGTCCGGCCACTCGTTGGAGATCTGACGCCCGACGTGACAAGACTCGGAGCGACTTCTGGCGTTAAGCGGCGCCGGGGTTCGTACCGGAGTCTGGATTTATTCTCCTCCATTAGAGCGGCAACTTTGGTGCCTCGTTTATGTCTTTCGCTGAGTGACGCGGTTGAGCGTTCGGAGCCGCGATTCCGGTTTGTCTGACAGCGCGGATACTTTTAGCGGGTGCACGTCCGGTCCTGGTTTTGTCTTACGCATCCCTGATGACACTGTATTTACATTTAAATCATCGCTCTTCTTCTTACCACTGTAATCTCCCGCCGTATTGACTGAAAGCGAAGGTTCTTTCTGACGTCGATATTAATTTATTCCGCGTTGCGCGTTTCGAGCAGTCGCTACATCGGACTTGGGGTTGACCCTGATTTGAAAGGTGCCATGTTAGACTTGCGTACTGTCAACGAGGGGCGTTGCCGTCAGAGTCTGTCGCGTGGCATCTGCGTGCTGTCAACACTGGACATTTTTATGCTGTGCGGGCTTTGCGACGACAGGGACGGATAAAGCCGAAGGCAGGCGACAGCTGAAGGGGTGAGGACACCGAGTGGGTGACGATGCGGGGGACGACGGGCGCGGAGGCTTTGCGGCGCGGGCGACGCCCCTTCTCAAGTGCGAGGTGAGCCGCTGGGCCTCGGAGAACCTCGACGGAGCGGATGTCGCAACACAAAAAACCGGCAACGCGATGGAAGCGGCTCGGGCGTCGTGGGTGTGACACGGCTGTCAAAACGGCCGACGTGTGGCGAAAACGGTTTGTCTTCTAGAATGGGGCTAGGTTTTTTTTGTTTGTTTTTCTTGCAACGACATTGCTGCAGGTTGGGGAAGAGAAGTAGAGGAACAAAAATGAGAGATGACTTAAATCCGCGAGGAAAGTGAGAAAAAAAAAAACGAACGGGTCGTGGTCTGCCGTCAAGAGTCCAACGGCAGGGGTCAGGCGTGTCGAGTTGATGACAAGGGATGAAACGGGGTCCTATTTAAGATTTTTGATAGGAAGAAACATCCTTTTTTAATTTATTTTGTTGCGTGACACTATTGCCATATTACACAGAACACTACCTAGGTATTAAACCCTTTTCAAAACCCTATCAAGCAACATTGGCAATCGGCATTTCCTGGTGACCGCCAGAAAAAAACGTGAAAGCCGGTTACAACTCACTGTAACGCCGAATTAGAGCGCAGGTCTTGAGGAGGAGGAGGGAAGGGTACTGAGGGGAGGGTATCCCCCTCCTCCTCCTTCTCCTCTTCCCCTCATTCTTCAATCTCCTCCGGGGGAGTAACGTGACCTCGGGGGAGGGGGTCACGTGACCTGGGAGAAGGGGGTCACGTGACCTGGGGGAAGGGGGTCACGTGACCTCGGGGGGGGGGGGGGGGTCACGTGACCTAGGGGGCACGTGGCCTGGGCGGGTCACGTGACCTGGGGGATCACAGGACATCGGGGATCACGTGACCCCCCCCCCCCCCCCCCCCCGAGGTCACGTGACCCCGGTTGGGCTCGCGCGGTGCATTATGAGACCTTTCCCATAAAGCACCGCGCGGTTACGCCGACGGTGACGCCGACGCCGACGCCGACGCCGCTCAAGCCGGAAACGGGCGCCTAAGAGCTGCGCTTTAAAAAAAAAAACTTTGCTGAGCTACAAAACGTGTTCCGAAGAGATAGACGATTAGATTGATAACTTATTTATCATCACTCAGTGTATAGAGGTGGCACGGATGAGTAATAAAACCGCTATGAATAGCATTTCTAAACATTAAAAGGGCGTACGACAATGTGAGTCAGTAAGCACTCTGGGTACAGCTGAGGGAGTACCGTATTTACTCGATTAATAGCCGCACTATTTATGAACAAAGCCCTTGCGTCTGCTTTCCCGCAGAATACATATATACAGCCAATCAACGCGTTGCGCATAAATAACATAGCGAATAACTAGATCGAGAACACGATTCTCCATACAAATGCAATCTTCACGGATGGTATGTTCGCGCGAAGACGTTATCTCTATCCTGTAAACCGCTGGAATTATGACGCCGATCGCGGTGATTGGCAAGCCGCATGCTCCGCGGAAAAGCGAACCCTCAGGTTTTCTCCATAAACAGTGCGGCAATTACTCAAGTAAATACGGTATGATTTAGATGCACATTTTATTAGGCGTTTACAACAGGCATACACAAATAATAAGGTTGTTATAACATGAGAAACAGAAATAACAGAGCCGGCAGAAATAGAAAGAGGACTCAGGCAGGGTTGTCCTCTATTGCCGCTGCTTTTTATGATATACCTGAGTAGGATGGAAAATAAATTAGAAGAGTGCGATTTAGGTTTTGATGTGTCATATATGTAGAGAGGGGAAAAAGTCAACCCGTTATACCAGGAATGTTCTACGCAGACGACATTGTGCATAGCGGATAGCCGGGATAGGTTACAGGAGCTGATTAAGATCTGTCGAGAGAAAGGAGACTCTCTGGGCCTGAAATTCAGTAGCGACAAGTCGGAAGTAATAGTTTATAACAATGAGAAGGGGTGCTCGCTTCAAATTTAAGACGTTTTAATAGAACGCGTAGAGAAGTATAAATACTTAGGAGTATGGCTGAATGAGGGAAAATAATACTTAGAAGAACAGGAAGAAAATATGCTAGAGAAATGAATAAGGAATGTAGCAATTATAAAGCATAGGTCACTATGGAACCACAATAGATGTGAAGTTGTTATGGGAATATTGAAAGGAGTCATGGTGCCGGGGTTGTCTTTTGGCAATGCGGTATTATATATGAAATCTGAGGTTCAGTCGAGTTTAGAGTACCCGGCAGAGGAGCGTGGATAGACTGGCACTGGGGGCGCATGGGAATACACCAAATGAAGGAGTGCAGGGAGACATGGGATGGGCATCTTTCGAGGGTGGAAAGGCGAGCAGTAAGTTGAAATTCAAACAAAGACTAGACACAACTGAGGATACACAATGGGCGAGGAAGGTATATAAGCATTTTTACATGAGAAGCTTTAACATTAAATGGACAAACCGAACCCGAAAACTAAAATTTGAATACCTGCAGTAAAGTGCTGGGGCAGAGCAGACTAAATTCCTACTCTGTGGGAAAACATGTTGCAGGAAATAATACGGGGAAAATTAGCTTTAACTATGTATAGGGGACGAAAACAGGAAATAAGAAAGAAACATTGGTATGATAATTCACGGGGGAGCTCGTTGCTAGAACAGGAATATTCAAGACTAGGACATATAGGACAAAGTATGAGGAAATGGATACCCGGTGTGCCGTATGCCAAGGGGAAGACGAGACAGTAGAACACGTGATGTTGAGGTGAACAGGGCTTGCTCCCACCCTCCAGGAGGGGGCGACGGATTCAGTGGAAGCGCTGGGGTAGGCGGGAATGGAAGAATGGATGATAAGTGCATTTTAATAACGAAGAGGAGATTGGAAGACTGCTGGAAATTATCTAGGAAGAATTGAATGACGTACTACTATCACAGCTGGGGACAAACGAGACAGAGGAAAATTTGTACTTTCTTCCGCGTGGCTCCGGCCCAAAGTCTCAGCCCTATTTCCCAGTGGGCCCGGTGCTGCGGTAACGCCGACTAGGTTTGACCAGGAGAAAATTGGCGACTCCCTCACCGGGGGAAAGACGCGGGGGGGGGGGGGGGGAAGGGGATGTTTTTTGTTTTTTTTTCCAATACCCCAAAGGTCATCCTGGTGATATCCCACACCACCTGGTGATAGTTAGGAAATTGCAGAGGGGGAGCATTGGTTTAGAAGGGCGAAGGGAGGTGTAATGGCTTTTTTTAAATTTCAAGGCCAGGTGGCGCAAGCTACCGTCCGTTATAAAAGGTACAGCCGTTAGCATCCATCCATCCATCCTGGGCACGAAGCGTGTTCCTCGCCGAACGCCGATGCAGCCCTCTTATCTAATACATTCTCAGAGTCGTTCCCAAGCAATGGCGGAATCGGATAATGGGCCCAGCAGCGACAAGATGGTGCGACCTTTCGAAAAGGGTCTATTGCACGCTAGGAAATGTCCGCGCACCTATTTCTTTGCGACGCACACGACACGCCAGTTGTTGCAACCTTTTCAAAGTGGCCGGCGTGATCGGACGCATGGTCCGAGCTGCGATAATTAAAAAGACCACTTTTGCAATCTTGGCACGAGCGCCCGTGACTCCATCTGACATCGTGGAAATTGTACACGCGTCGTTTCGCCTCGACGACTGTGCTTGTGGCTCTTAACTGCGGGTAACAATGGCGGATCCTTGTTCCTTGTGCTTTTGTCGTGTCGCGGGGCTTTTCATCGGGTGAAATGGGGTGTGTTGCCGGAAAGTCTCACTTTCTTTGGTCGCTCCGGTGCGCGCGCGGCGTTTGTTACAATGGTAACCTCTATACAGTGCACGTACGCCTCTAATGATTCGTGATTCGCGAGGGCTGGGCTCAACTGTTACCTCGACGTTAAGTGACGGCTCACCAGACAAGGCGCGCAGCACTTGGGCGGTCGTTTAAAAACTTCGCGCCAATAATTCTCGATAACACTTTAGCGATAGGAAGCCTTCCAAAAGAAAAAAATGGCGCCGTTAAAGTGTAGCTCACGACCATTTCGTGTTTGGTTTTCCCATTGAGGCTAGTAGGCACATGGGGCGCCGATGCGCGGTCACGGTGTATACCTTGGCGTTTAGGCGCAAGGAAGTTCGTGCAGAGGTGAAAAGTATTATTATATTTCTGTGGGCCTCTCTGAAGTGGAGGAAGGAAAAAAGAACTGGACGAAACCTTGTCGCATGCGCGTTGCATTGAGAGCAACCGTATAGCAATTACGCGTGGATTTGCATGCGTGTGGGCCCTGAGAGTAAACGTATAGCAATTAAGCGTGGAATTTGCGGGAAAAAAAAGTTATTTTTAATTAATCACATTGCGCTTTTTTTTTTCTTCGCAATAAAAATGATGAGCCAAGCAGAGTAGTGGAACCGAAATGGTAATCTGAGCTAATTTGTATGCGTTCACGTCTTATGAAAAAACAAACAAAAAGCAGCAAAAAACAAAGATTGACAAAAAAAAAAAAAAAAAACGAAGACGGGAAGTTGAGGAAATTGAAGTTAACGAAAACAAAAATGAAAGTATAGGGGCCATAATTATCGCGAGCGTGTTCGTTTTCCTTTCGTCTTCGTTTTTGTTTAGGCCGTTTTTGTTTTGATTTCCTTTTTATACCAAGATGGCGAAAGTATGTTGCTTAGCAGCAACTCTGTGGGAACAGTGAACTTGTTCGTAAACAGGAAACGACAGCAGCAACGTGCGTGCACCACACTTGGATATTTCCAGCGAGGGAGCGAGCGAGCACAAGAGGGAAGCTTATTGGAATAAAACGAAATTGTCCGCCCCAGAAAGCTGGGAAATAAATTAGTTCCGGGAAAGCGCTTCGATTAAAGGCGCCCTGAAAAGCGGCGCATGTCAATGCGCCAGGGCGCTTAGATTTGTTGTTCGGGTGAGGTCAGCGCTGTTTTCGGCGCCGACTGGAGAATGGGCGAACACGATAAGGGTCGTGTCTCATTATGCACCAGACGGTCAATCTCTACGCACTCAACTGAGCAGCAGCGTGTGGACGTAGGGGTTTTGTCCCTCTCACCTCGACAGGCACACGAAGAACAAATACAGAAAACCCACAAAATAGTTTATCGCGAATTTTCTTTTCAGTGGGACATCTTTGTCGGGAGAAGACGCCTTTTATGTGTGTGTGTGTGTGTGTGTGTATGTGCGTGTGCGTGTGCGTGTGTGGGGGGGGGGGGGGAGGGATAAACGACGTTTTCCTTGTCCGCTCTTCGCGTTTCTATTCGCGAAAATGTCGGCACTCGCGATGGCAAACGCGATATGCTGGTGATAGAATGGATTATCCCCAATTCAGATAGTGTCATGGATAATCTTTATGCATGCCATCCAAGGTGGTGAGTGCTACGTGGTGACACCCGTGGTGGCGGAGCCTGTCACGACAATCCCGTCGTGCGATATCCTGTCGCGTCGACGTCTGAAGCAGAAATAAAAAGAAATATACTGCGCTCCATCGATTCACGCACTCTAACGAGGCGCGCGGATCAAGCGGGGAGTTATCAGCGTGGTTAGTCGATTGATATATCTGGCGCAGCAGCTTTTGCGTGTTACGTTTTAATGAGAGCGAGTCGATCGCGTTGTATTTTGTTTGGAAACTTTGATCGCAACACAGCTAGGGCGTTCAAGTGCACGCACTACAAGTCCAACTCTAAGCTGGAGAGTCTGAAACGTCCTTTGTGCGTGAAACGTCATTATCTCTTCAAAGGTAGCGGATTATTTGTACTTCAGGCTGATAAAAACAAAACAAAACAAAAAAAGACGCCGGTCTTGTTGTTCGTTCACTCTTAAACAACACGTACCGCGCCCTCGGGCGCATTTAACGAGGTCGTAAAAGTTTTACAGTTGCTCGTAAAACCCTGTATCTTTTTTTTTTTTCTTTCGCGAGACAGCGCGGCAGTCTGCAGTGTTTTACCGGTACTGGACGGTTGTAATTCCGATTACAACGACCCCGTATCGCCGACGCTGGCGATTGATTTTCCGATTCGCTGTGACGACACTGTTTGGTCTGTTACACTTGTTAGGCCGGTTAGCGGCGCTCGCGAGCACGTGGCGTCGGGGATACGAGCCCCGAGGCCCTCTGTTGGAGGCCTGGGAGACTTTGGAGTTCTCAAATTCCTGCTGCTTCTTCGCGAATGTTCGGGATGTTTACCCATTCGTAGCTCGTCGATGTGTTCTCGAAGTCCAGTCCCGCGCGTGCATATACGAGAACCGACACCACACGCACACACACGACGACCGTGCGTGTGCCTGGTGCCGGTTCTCGTATGCACTCGAGCGTCCGGCACGATGTTGATTCAGACGGGACGTGCGTTAACAGCAAGGTGTGAAGGGCGGACGAGGACGAAAAAAGTCTCATCGAAGCTGCGACGGCGAGGTTGATAAAGCGGCACAATTCGAGACCGAATCCCGAGCTCGTAGATTTGGCGGTTGCTCCTGCCGCGAGGGAGTTCGTGTAGCCGAGGTGTGTCCTTGCGCGCTTGTGGACTTACACGTACAAACAGCGCAACGACACGATTCGAGTAGAAGACTGCCAGACAACTTCGCTGTAATACCCTACACTATGCACCAGCTATTTGGCGCTACGTCGTTGAGGGTATATATTAGCTTGCACGGTGCTCCAACGCTGCCCCAGCTACTTGCGCGAGCTCGTGAGAACGGGATGCAAGTCGAAGCCCCGTACTCTCGCGGCCGTGTGGGGTTACAGCACCTTACAAGCTACGCTAGCCTTGGCAACGTATAGTACAAAATATTTCACGTTGAGTATAAATATTAATAACATGTTGTTAAGGTGAGAAGTCGCATGTCCTCTCGTTGTCGACATGGCTTCTTGCGGTGATTCACATGATGCACCTTGCCCGACCTCATGTCTCGATCTTTTCTGAATACGTCTTTCTGTCAGTCGGTATCTGGCGTGTGGTGTCTTACAGATACATTTATTCGTGTACTTTATATACTTTTCTTTATATTTCTTGCGAGCTGACAATTATATCAGTGAGGAATAACTGAAAAACAAATCGTTCGGAATACGTCTTGTAGGCGGTGTGCTGGTTAGGTGTCCATGTCAGACTCCCGCATTACTCGAACGCTTTCGATGTTGGCTAGCTCTCAATGAAATGAGGCAAAATCTCAGAAATGTCAGTCTCCAAAAATATATTCGAAAGTCGAGCACGGAGAAAGGCATATCGCGTAAAGAGAGTGACCTCTTCGTGTTATCCTCGAGGGTGCGCCATGGCGACACAGGTCGCAATAGTTTTTAACGGACTAACTTCCCATAATATAAACATTTCTGTGATCTATTTTCATCGCGGATTTTGCCGAAGGCTAGTAAAGTTAGCGGGATCTGGCACGAGTCGAGGCGGGTCAGAACAAATGCCCGCTTTGTCCGCGCATTCCCGAAGAGCACGCGATGATTCGATCAACTGCGGTCTACGAAGTTCATCCAGCCAACGACCAGCGCAAAAGAACGGTTTAACTCGAAAATGCCCTCTGCACAGGGACAAGGAGCAAAACGAAACGTCACGCACACTGGGCCTGTCCACATTCTGTGCACATATTCGCTGGATGCGCTCCGTCGATCGCAGTCAGCCAAGTGAACAGAATGCACAGATATGTTTTCTCTACCCCGTTTCACTTTCAGTGCGACAGCAACCCACGATCCGATCGATCCAATCGAGCCGCGCACCAAAAGTGCGTTGTCACGGCCCTCGATGACTTTTTGCGTCTACTATCACCAACGTAACCAATCACGCACGCTAAATGCGCCGTGATCCTGTAGATTTTTCTTTCTTTCTGTACGTGAGTGATTGATTCAACCGGCGATAGCAGACCCCCCAGAGACATGTAGGTGGGAAGCTTCTCAATGTGAGGACATGACACTGTGGAGGGACAGGCCTCCAACGATGACCAAAACCAAGAGACGCTATTGGACGAAACACGCCTCCACCGATGACCAAAACCAAGAGACGCTATTGGACCTGACTTGGCGCCAACAGGGGCCTTAATCTGGACACTTGGCGAGAAAGACGGCGAGAAATCTGACGGCTATGATTGGCCGGCGCCAAGGTCAAGTGCGGCGTCGGCCAATCACAGCCGCCAGATTTCTTGCCGACTTTTTTGCCAAGTGTCCAGATTAGGGCCCCAGCTGCTTTGGTCACCCTCGGGAGGGGGACCAGAGGGTGACCGAAGCAGTTGTTGGCACCGAGTCTGCTCTCCTTTTCGTCCAATAGCGTCTCTTAGTTTTGGTCATCGTTGGGGTCGCCTCTAGAAGCTTCCTACCACCATGTCCAGAGACAACGACGAGCGTCGTGATGATGGTGCACTTTTTGGTGATCGGCGCCATCGCGTCGTCGGCTCTGGCCGTACTTGGAAGTGAACCGGAGGTGTTTCCGCGAGGTGTCGCCCGTGGGATGAGCTCCGTGTGTGTATATTGCAGGCGGCGGCTCCGAGTCGGCCCCGGGGCAACCCTTCGGGGGAGGCCCGGCCTGCCAGCGGGCTGGGCGTCCCGGGATGGCGCTGCTGTACCGGTTCACGCGGCTCAACGACCGCTCCAACACGGGCGTCTTCACGTTCATCGCCACCCGCTCCGTGACCCGGGACCTGCACCGGGACGCCACGACCAAGGACTTTCCCTTCGGCTACCACCGATGGGCCGTCTCGTTCGTTCGCACCGACAAGGTTTGTCTCTTTCCAGCAGCCCTCTCGGAACGCCGTCCGCGAAGGGGCACTCGTTGCATCCTACGTTCCGATACGAGCAGTGTTGGCGGTAACGCGTTTCTTTTTTTTTTTCTGTAACGTACTAACGTACGCATTACTTTTTAGAACAGTAACGGATAACATACTTACGTTATTCGATAACCCTTTTCCCCCAAGACTTCAAAAAAGTACGCTTAAATCTTTTGTTCGTGTTTCTAGGCGCTTTTTTTCTCGTGAGTAGTCGGGTGGAACCATGAAAAAAGGATAAGATAATTATGTTAAATGTCTGCATAAATTGAATGTTTCTTGGAATATGGCGCTTATGCATACCTCTAACGCCAAAACAGTAAAAGGTTTTATTTTATGGATGAAAAGTAACGCAAAAGTGACGTGTGCTACTTTTGATCGGTGACGGTTACGCTTTCCATTTATTTTGAGGTAACGTCGGTCCATAAGGCGTTCCTTTTATTTGCAAGTAGCGAGTAACATATTGCGTTACTTTTTCCGTAACGCCTACAACACTGGATACAAGTTAAGAATGCGCCCAGTGAACACCCCCCACCACGTACAGGCCGCGGCATCAAATCGCTCCGCCGACCAACCAGAAAAGGCAGTAGCGCGACGAGTTACGTTTCGTCCCTTGATCGACACGTGGATTGCACGTGACTTCATTGCACCGGGCTGGTGGTCGTCTCCAGAGCCGCATGTGTAGAGGGTTTGTCCATTCGTTGGGAAGTAGAGGAGACAAATGAGGAGGCGCCGTTGGCCGAAAGCGGGCTGGGCGTGCTTCAGGGCGTCTTCACAAATTTGAATGTGGCCAACCAGAAGCCGGAAATAATACCCTGGCGGTGGTCGCGAGAAACAAACTTAGTAAGTGCGTCGGAGTAACTCCCGGTGGCTGAAAATATGGTGCACGTGATGTTTCAATCACGGTCATCCAAAATCACGATGGAAGAGTGCGATTAGCGAAACTATCGACATAATCCGTACGCCAAGCGCCGGGGGACGGACATCTGCCGTCAGAGCCGTCACAATCTGTCCGAGCAAAACAGAGTTCGAGCGGCGGATTCGTTTCTTACATCTTTCTGCAGGATCATGATCGAAACATCACGTGCACCCTATTTTCAATCATGAAGGGTTACTACGCTTCACTCTTACGCGCTTATTAAAACTACACACCAACATATACCTTTGATTAAAACAGTCTCTCGTTACCACCGCTAGGGGATTCTTTTCGGCTTCTGGTTGGCCGAGAGAGCATGCCAAGCCCACGTCCTGTGTCTGGTCCACGCCCTGGCTCTGCCCGCGCCTCCCATTGACCTAACTCTCTCTATACACGGCTCTGGTCGTCTCTATTTGTTCTTGCCGTGAAAAACAAGGTGGGTGGTGCGAAGTGTGTGCTCCAGGAAGTGATCGCTCGGCAGCAAGGCCACCGCAATGGCCGCAGACGTGACGTAAGTGCAAGCCATGCGTGCGCAGTAGCCTCGATCACAAACTTCATTTTCGCATTCTGGAGGAATAGTGGCTGGTGGTAAAGGGGGTGCGTGCGGGGGAGCTTCCGCCGCACATTTCGCTATAGTCGAAACGCCTTTTAAGCGTGCTCACTGCAAGCGTGCTCACTCACGTGCAACGGGGTTTTAAGCCGCTTTGTAAGCGGCTTAAAAGCAGTTGCCATAGCAACCCGCAAAACGATTAACGTCGCAAGCCGTTGCAGTTGCACTCGGCCAGACTCACGCGACTGTGTGAACCAGCCTTTAGCGTCCTAAATGTTTGTCGCTTGCGGAGTGAACGAGAAACGTCAAGACGATGCGCAACGGCCGAGCAGCGATGGCTGCGGACTCTCGTCGAACGCGCAATTAAGACATCTGGCTGCCATTTTGTGTTATCCACACTCGGGGAAGCGTCAGTTGCCATCAAACAGATTACGTAATCGGCAAACGCCTTTTTTTTCTTTTGTGCGCTCGTTAAAAAAATGCTAAAGAGTTTTTTTTGTGTTTTTTTTTTTTTTAAGTGAATTTTTGAGTATTTCTATCCCGGAAACATGAATATCACGTTCGTTTTCCCCGAAGGTGTAACTAAACGCGAGAAAACACAAAGCACCTCCGACCAATTGTTGCGTCATAAAAGGATCTTTCGGCCGCCAAGCGCGTGTCGGTCGTGTGGGCAGCGCGTGCAATTGCAAGCTTGCTAGGTATACCCCCCCCCCCCCCCCCACACACACACACACACATACTGACACCAGTCGTGACGTCTTTTTTTTTTACCTTTTTAAAAATGGCAAGAGGGCGCGTGCATAGCTTTGATAAGCGTTGAAGATGCGCGAGAGCGGAGATTCCGAAAACTCCTTTTATGACGTAACGCTCCGAGCAGGGGGGCTTCGGCGGTACTTTGAAAATGATTTTTTGCAGCCCCCGTGAACGAAATTGAAAAAAAATTAATCTCGATATTCGTGATCCTGGCTGCCAAATGAAAATAGGTGTTTTTACTCAAACACAGAACCACTTCAGTTTCCCTTTAAGGTTGACTAAGATCGAAGGGCCCACAAGCCCAGCCTACCTGCCGAACTCTGCCGGTATAAATGACTCTCTGGGCGTTCTAGCAACCCTGATCACCTATGAAACCAATTTCCGTCACGTGCGTCGTCATGCACTTGAGGGACTGACGACGCACAGCGCAAATACCATGGTCACCGACACCCGAAGACACGCAGTGCTTGCCGAGTCTCGCCGCATATAATAATAACTCAACATCCTTCTGAGATTGCGTCATTGGCTAATAAGAACGCCAAAGTACAGATCACTGAGCAAGAAGCTTGTGCGAAATAAGCTATACGCCCCCGTAGAGGTTTCAGCGACTCTCGCTTCGTTGATCGCACCGATTTGGCTGTCCTTTGCTTCGTATTTTCTAGTGTGCGTAAATCGCTCTTTTATCCTGCGCGTCTACGTTTCCGCCAAGCATTTGGGAGAGCTATTCGCTGCAATCCACGGACGAGGCTGATACGACGTTTAGACCTAAAAATGAAGTCTACGCTACGATACGAGCATGGCGTTTTTCGTGCTCGGTGTCGTGCAGCGAAGGCTGTTTTTTATTTTATTTTGTTTTAGCTCTAAACTCATTTTCAGTTTCGTCATTCGCCGTGGATTGCAGCTACCGGATTTCCCAGCTGCTTTGCGGGGAAATAGGCGCATCAGATTTCTTGAAGCGAAAGGCTGAGCGGCGCCGGTCTCTATTGCCCGTCGCCAAGTGTGACATTCTTCTGCGCACGCGCTAAACAGGTGCTGGGAGTGCTGCTGAGGATCCGCAACCCGGCGCCGGGGTCCAAGTGCTACCTAGACTTTACCTTCACCCTGCTCAACCGCGAGCACTTCTCCAAGAACGAAGCCATCTCCGAGAAACAGGTGCCCAGTTTCCCTCGGAGCTCTTGCTTTGTCTCGCCAGCTGCACGCCTCGACAACCTATAGTGCCGCGGCGCACGCCAAACGCGCGCGCGGGGGAGCGCTAACTGATTGCGGGGATTTGTCGTAGAACTCGAACGGGAGCAAACGCTTTGTTTTCCCCCTTTTTTTACGTCGTTTTGTTCTGTCGTGGAAGCAACGTATAGTAGTAAGTTTGCGGATCCACGTTGAACGCGAAAAACTGATATTCTACTCGATCGCACAAATTTGTTTCAGCGCTGCGGCAAAGGCGCGGACTCGGCAGCGTGGCTCTGCGAAATGCACGAGCACTGGCGCATAGAAAGCGCTTTCGAAAGCACCCGCTAGCGGCCGTACCTCTGCCATCGTAAAAGTTATAACTTACAAGCTAAAGTTAGGTGAACGTGGATGGGAATGCACTTCTCCAGGTACGCTGACGCAAGTTTACGCTCTCGCATAACCGTACTTTGTTTTATCACGAGTCCGGCCGCAGTCGAAGGAATGGCCACATACGACCACGAACACATATACTAAAAACGCTAGTCATTGGGCCTACCCTAGACATAATTGATCTAGCGATGATAGATCACGCACAGAAACATGACGAACACCGTGGCGTTGCGCTTTTGAGGCCGTTCGATAGGTCCTGGAGGCTCGTAGCGTCGGCTGCGGCCGGGCTTAAAGGCCAACGAGCGTGCAGGAAGAAGGAAAGTCTCCCTTAAATTCCTTCATTCGAAAAAGAGGGAGACCTCCACTCTTTGCGGCGAGAGTATACCTGAGAGCAAGGCCGTAGCGCTCCTCCCGTGACGCCGCGGTTGGGGGCAGTCGGGTCGAACAGGGCGCCTCGGGATATCGCCGATGTGAAGGCATGGCGCGTGGAGATGCTGTCGTAAAAACAAGTTTTTGTTGACACGAGCGAAAGTTATTATCTATAAAGTCATTTAGAAATAACCGACGGACTAGGAAACAAATTTCATGACACAGGAAACGATCGGGCGCCGCGGAGCAGCGCAGAAATCTAGGCAGTGCGAGTGGATCTACCTGCGTAGCCGCCGGTTTTATTAAAACAGGCAGGTTTTCTTAGCTAGAATTATTGATATACTCGTCATTAAGCTAGACAACTGTAAACGTGCAAATTATTACGGCATATCATTATTGAGGTGCAGTGTGAAAACAAGTAAGATATATATATATATATATATATATATATATATATATATATATATATAGAGAGAGAAAAATAAAGATGCCTCGAGAAAGATGCGTTTGTTTTTAAGCAAACACTTTTAGCGGTGTAAACATCGTTCGGAAAGACGGATGTTTCATAAACAATAATTCCCATGAAGCGGGAAGACGCAGAGTGATGTTACGTGGCATAGCAAAAAGGTTTCCAGTTCCTAGTAACAACGTAACGGATACAGTACCAAAGGATCATGGAAAGTATTGCCTACAAAAACAAAACCGTATTCTTGAGGAATTCGGTCTTATTTTCCAGCCTAAAACAACAACAACGACACAAAGATGGTTACCTACTGGACAGAATGAAACGAACGGCGGGTTAAAGTAGGAAAGGTTTCTCTATGAAAGAGTTGATCTCTCAATCCGTCTTCCGTGTTTATTCTTTCCAGTTAATCAGTCACAACGCGCCTTTACTAAACAGATATATTAACGCTTATCATTTTTGTTATTTATCTTTCAATAAAATAGTTTTGAGCCAAATGGCTAGTTTGCACCGCCACCGAAATATCAACAGGAGAACGGCAAACCCTTCATGAGCCAGTAGCTAAGTCAAGAGTCGGAGACCTTAATAAAGATAGATATAGGTACGGACGCGGAAATAATTCTACCCCGAAACCCATGCTTCCAATTGCATTATTCTACTCGCCTACTGTCCCATGTGACAAACAAAAGTCATAAAGACATCCATGCGATCAAGCCCCCGTCCTGAGTAAATTTGAGAATTACCACCCCAGACAACGGTCGCTTGATGCCTCTTGAAATCTCTCGAGACTCTTCGAGATGTCTCTCACCACAGCTGAAAAATAACACGGAAGCCGTAGCATAAAATGGTCACAGACGAACACGCACACACGACATTAACAAAAAAACAAAACAAAAAAGCAAGCCACAATCCTCTGTGCAGCGGAAACCACTTTGGAAGCCGACCGCGCGTTGCATAACCGCAGACGTCGTCGTCGTCGTGCTCGGGCTCGTCCTCGTCGGTGATTTTATGGATATCCTCTTCTGCAGCGTCTCGACGTTCTTTGTAGACACTTGAATCTCACGAACACAGGAGAAAACGTCCAAAAGAGAACGATTTATTATCCCCAGTCGATGGCACATGTTCTTTCACCTCCTGAGGCTATGAAGGCTATGGCCACTGTACTATGGCGGTGATGCGACGACAGTCGGCCTCTGTTCACAGGCGGTATTTTCGTATCTTTTGTTGTAGAGACAATATAGAAACTTGCAATCCCAACCTCAGAAATTCATCAAAGATATATAATGTTTTTATTAATATAAAGACGCTTAATTTTACAAACGGGTGAATTTAAAGAGGCATTTGGTAACATTTTAAAGACGGCACTACGACGTTCAAAGTAGCTGACTGTTCGGAAACAAAGAGCGGAAAAGTTATGGGACAAGCCCAACTTCCAGAATGCATTTTCTCCCTGGCGTTGGTGACATCATACCTCCGAGCGCTCCAGCCTTGCCTCTAGGTGGTGCTGCTCAGAGACCAGCGCTCCTCTGAGAAGAGGAAGCGAGAAGTGTGCGAGAGGGAATGAAGAGAAGGAAAACGGGAACCGGTTTTCTGCCCGGCAGAAGACGACACACTGTCGATCGGCCTTTAAGGTGAAACGAAGTATACGGTTTACAGGCATGTCGGTCGTCAGCCGTGCTCGTTGCCTTCCAATCATGATTGCCGATTCTGTTTTTGTGTTCCGGTGTCACCGCCCAGGTGCGGTTCACGTCCGAGGAGTCTACGCACGGCTCGTCGCGCTGGATCCTGATCTCAGACCTGCAGTCTCGGCGCTTCTCCGACGAGACCGGAGAGTTCCTGCTGGAGCTTTCGCTGTCCAACGTGACGACCGTGTTCGAGACGGACATCCGGGTGCCGCAGAACCTGGTGAACCAGCACCACCATCACCACCACCACCACCGGGGCAGCGCCACCGGACACCAGACACAGAAGGAGTGGGCCACTGTCACGATGCCGGGCCAGGTGGCCGCTGCGGCCAACGCCTCCTCGCAGCTCCATCGGTGCGCGAATCTACAAACACCCTGAGAGAATGCAGCCGTGCGTCTGCTTTTCTGCAGAGCGGCTATGGAATTCAACACTGCCATCTGCAGAGGGAGTTTGGCAATCGAGAAAGCAGAAAAAATCTTTTTCTGGGAACAATAAATGCTGCGATGTGATTCATGGCAGTGGGCGTGATTTTCCACGTATTCTAGTCATGCTTTGCGTCACGCAGATAGCTTTTCATTTAGGTCAAAAAGTTTCTTACGGTTGCTTCTGTAGATTGCAGTGGTTAAGTTCTATGAGTGCGCTGCGGGAAAGTACACGCTTCGGGCATTTTGTAGGGCGTGGTTTCACTGCTCCACTCGCCTTATGTCGTCAGGAACACGGGAAATTACGTAAGAAGTCTGCGGTAAAGCGACCCACCTAACCGGTGTTCGATGGTAGTCAATAAGTACGCATCGTATATCAATGGTGCATGAACTGCAGTAGGGTGAAGACTTGGGCGAGTTGGTTTTGCATGTTGAAGAATTAAAAACAGCGCGAGCAAGACGGAGGACGAGAGGAACGCTCTGTCTGTCTACGCCTCCTCTTGTCCTTCGTCTTGTTCGCGCTGTTTTTAATTCTTCAATGGCGCATAAACTGCGTGAATCCTGTGCGGATCTGCTGTTTGCTTTTGAAGTTGGCTCAGCTGCTGCGAATATTCCGGAAAAGGGGGGGGGGGGGGTCGGGTCGGGTCGGGTCGGATCTCAGACACACAGGCGCAGTTGTGTCTATCTGTCTATCGGACATTCGGCTCCATGTTGCGGTGCGCGTTGGCTATTCTTGAACATGGCGTTTATGGAGCCACTGATATCGTAGCGACTATGGTGCGAGGCCTTCAGTGCACGAAAGTCAAAGTTCAAGAAAATTATTGGCCCCACACACACATACGCACACACTTTACAGGTAGTATATTTTTGTTCCTCTTGTTTTTACGTGACTCAAAGCTTGTTGCGGCCCCTGTGCCTGCCCCAGATTGGAGTCCTCCTACTTTTGCTTCGGGGGCTTCGAGTGGAACATCTCCCTGCTGCCTGAAGGGTCTCCCGAGGACGGCGACAATGGCCGGCCCAGGGTGCTCCTCAACAGGCTGACCGGTGAGACCGCCGCGGCTCTTCATCGTGCTCACTCGTGTATGCCTTGTTGTAGAGTTGTAGGAGGGTTTGGGGGGGGGGGGGGAGTGAGAGCCAATCGTTGCTGAGCGTGAGGCTATATATCTACGTGCCTGCTGGACAATCAACCGGTGGCCTAGCGGCACGTGACCAGAGCTGCGTCACGTGCCACAATATCCGCTATTGATTGGTGCTTCGAGCACGCCGTTTCCGCTCAGGAGCTAGGGAGGAGAGCGTGGATTGTAAGCGGTAATGAAACGAATTGCTCGCGAGCCGTTTCGACGATGCGTCATTGAGACATATACGGCAGCGTGTTCGGGACATTCGTGTCTCGTTGCTTGCACCCCGTTAATATGAATGAGAAGGAAAAAAAGTTTCGGGAACGAACTAAATAAACACGTGCGTTTTTTTTTTTTTTTTTTGTTATTAGGAAGCACTCGTAGTATGCACGAGCTTTTGAGGAACGGAGGCGTCAATTTTAACGGGACATGACTGTATTGACCAACGCGTGGCTCAGATATCAGGTCGCTGCAGAGGCACCGCTTTTGGCGCATACGTAGACGCGTCACTCGACGCGAATCTGGTATCTGCGCTGTGACCGCACCGCAAACGTGAACGTGTTTGGGAGCAGCGCGCTGGCGGCAAACTTTGGGGTCGAGACTCAGGGCCCAACGTTCCGTGCGCACGCAGGGTTTGACCACCCGTGCCGAGTGCAGTACCGAGTGGTGCTGGGCGAGGGCGAGCGCCGCGCGGACTCCGGGGTGCTGGACCAGATCTCGGACCTGTCCGGCAGGATCCGGGGCTTCTCACTCCGGGGACCGGGCGCGGCAGACCTCCTGCGCAGGGGCACGCTCCGGCTCCAGCTCCACATGCTGTCCGCCAACGCCATCTCCGAGGCCAAGGTACGGGTTGTGACGGCACTTTAGGCGAGAAAGGTTTATTTTTATTCCCCCCCTTTTTTTTTCAAACGACTCTTTGGGGCTGCCCAATATGGCCTCGCGGTTGTAGCTGCGTTAAATGCACATTCCCGCTTTTCTGCCATGAAATAACGAAGGTCAATCGATGTGTTATCGAAGAGAGAAAATTTCGAGTACGCGCTATTGCACCGAGTTTCCCTGCCGCTTTGTGCGATTGAGCCCCGATTTGGAACACGAACCGTCTTCACGTTCCTAATGAAGCGAAACACAAACGCACGCGCATTTAGACACACGCACGCACTCACAAATGAGAAGAGAAAAGCAAATTAAACTTTAACGGTTGCTCTCGCAATCTGTGTCTGGTGAAAATTCGTCGCCTAATCAGGAGACTCGCCTTTTGGAGGCCGTTGCGGTAATGACCCGCGGCGGAGGTAAAGCCCGCTGATTAGAAGTTTGACTTAACGACTCGATGGGCAAATGGGGACCTATATTTGGGTTGCGGGGTACAACCTTTTTTTAATGTTTTGCTCGTGCGCAATGATGCGATAAACCTACCAGCGCAGCGCGCGCGCCCCTACGCGAAAGTTGCGCCTGCTGACGACTCGCTTTGCCGAGGGATTACACTGTCGCAAATTACAGGTGCGCTTCATTGCGCAATCCGGTAGTTCTCCGAGGTCTCTGTCGGCTTCTGTCGGGCTCCGCACGAAGCGCGGCGCTTCTTCGTTGTATTCTTGCTTTTTTTTTTTTTTTTTAGATTCAAATCGGAGCTACCGCTTTCTTCATCGAGATCCATGGCGAGTGGTCGCGCTTCCTGGGAAGCCCTTTGTAGAACATCCCCGTCATGATCATAAACACTGCAGTTGGGGGAACAGAAATAATCCTGCATCGATCTTCTTCGGAGAACCTTCGACACTGATAACACTGTGTTCGGTGTTCGATCAATGATTTGCTGCCGCGTTTAGAAGCCGGTTGCCACAAGATTTGCGGGTAAAATCTTATCCAGCCGCCAGCTGATCCGGCATGCTCTTCTAAAACAGGGAAATCAATTTGTGATTTACCTAATCGAGTAATGGAAAGAATATGCGCATTGGCGGTCGCGGGATGAACACAAGCCGGTGCATGTCCAGGTATCGGCGACTGGCAGCGGCACAACAGACCCTTCGGGCAATGGGGCGACGGCGCCCAACTGCTACGACCGGGACAAGCAACCCTGGTGCGTGGAGGTAGACCTTGGCTCTGACTGCGTGCGGCTGAAGCTCTACTACGCCGAGCTGCAGCACATTCCCCGGGGACACCTGAGATACGTCGCCTGGAATGCCTACCTTATACGCAGGTGAGCCAGCAGGCCCACAGGCTGGCAAAGAAGAAAATTGTACGCCGAGTGCTTAGACAGCGAGGAATTCCTCTGCTTTTGAGTCATGGCGGCTCTGGTTCACGCTTTGGATGAGCGATTTAGCTAGAGCGGCACGACTCTTCACACGGTAGTGATACCATGTTCGCACATGGGTATGTAGCTGTGAGCCACACTCGCCGTGGCACGGAAGGGCTCCTGCGCTGAGAAAGGAATAGAAAGCTGGCGAACAGAGACGAGGCCTTCTGTTATCAAATGGGAGGTATCCTTATTGCTATAGATTTAGTCCTTCCAATTAAACAAATTTAATCAGCGAATGCGCAGGCTCTAGGGTCTTCGGTCATGCTTTTTTTTTTTTCAGAAGCGAATTACGCAAAGTAGATCTTAGTTCGCACATTATGCATTACGTTAGCCAGTAGCGGCATGTAGCGGGATGTTGTAGGACAATTAGTGGACACTGCGTGACCAAGTTTCATCGAACGCAGGTCAGCACTTTCCCGTAATTTTCTCGTTCGAATTAGCATGGGGTGTCAGCTTCAACGCCCAAAATTGTGCCGCACGAGACCACATTTCAACACACTGGTGGTTACGATGGAAGCCTTCCAGTCGTGCGAAAAGATAAGACAAAAACAGCAATCGTGTGTTCGGGCTAAAGGAGTCGCGCTCTGTACGTGAGGGCTTTATAGCACAATGAGAAATGGGCTAGCTTATGGGTTAAAGTTTCCATTGTAATTTTTTAGATTATCGCAGCTCATTAGCAAATTTCCGATTCTCGCTCCTATTGTTATCGTTATAAGCGGGTATCGTACTGACGTTCATTTGTGAATACTTCTTGCGCGAGGCACTTTAATTTCGCCAGACTAGAGGATTCAGTGCGCTGGCAAACTTTAGGCTTTGTAGTATGGGGATAAAACGCTATTTTATAGGCGGACTGGATTACGGTTTCATTAGCATCTATATAGAATATTTCACCTCGTGTCGCACACAACAATTAGGATGTCTGACTTCTCCATCTTAAAACGACGCCACCAGAGCAATCATTCTCAGTAATCCGTTCAAGGCCCTTACCCAGGAACATAATACAATTGCCACCGAGCTTGTCTCTTCTTAATCCTCCCTGTCTGCCTTTAAGTGGATTATGTTTGCAGGGCCCCGTCCTCCCTCGAGCAATTTCGTTGCTGATCCATCGGACAAGCTTGACCTCGGACAGGCAATTACTTGCGTGTTCGTGGTTCGAATCGCCGTTGTAATTAAATCGTAGTTATAATCGAATCGTGGTTGAAAGCTTAGCGGAAAGTGTAGCAGTTGGTTCAGTTGATTCGCCGAACACGTATACACTCCAACTCGCCCAGTCAGCGTTTCGGTAAGAAAGGGACGTGATCACGTTAATTGAAATGGTAATTTAAAAGCGGTATATTTATTATTTAATGTAGCACAAAAAAAAAGGCGGCCGGAAAGTGTGAGCATTCGTGTAAGATCATCTCTGCGTTGTTCTCAAGTAGTTGCATGGAGATAGGACTTCTGGGCTGGTAGCTACGCTTCTTCCGAATACCTCACCATCATCAGAATCAGTTGTTAAAGGGGTGATGATGATGATGACAATGATGATGTCTGAGCGGCGTCGCACATTCGTTTCTTCCAAGAAATCTAGAGATTGAAAAAAAAAGAGAAGATATCAAAATTCGTTTTATTTATACAAACGTCTAGGAGGATGGGCAAAAGGCGCCTCATGTCGCCTGACTAGGCCCCATACACCTGTACAATGTAGCAGCATAGCAGCAAAACAAAAAAGACTCAAAACGTCGCTGAATATAAATTTTGACAGATTAAAAATAGCTATTTAACATTGTAAAGAATAATACAACTTTTAAGATAATGCACTATATATAATGAAGTTTCTAGCGTGACAGAGTTATTTCAATATTTTATGTTCAAGCTAAAGATATGCTTTTGAAATGGTTTTAAATTTTGTGTATAGTTTTTGTAGCTATGAGTCATTGATCTTATTTCTGGCTTGGTGTTTAATAGTAGTGAAATTTGACGGTATATTTTTTGTATGCCATAGTTTGTTCCGTGCTCTTGATTGGTGGTAATGCATGTGGCGTAAAGGATGTGCTGTTGTTGTGTTGGTAGAATTGTGGTGTATGTCTTGAGGATCTGATTGTATCTTCTGGAACATGTATATTGCCAATTTTTGCGTGAGTGATTGTTCTATTGTGAGAAGAGAATACTGAATAACGTGGGCGAGAGTGGACCTGATATGGGACTTTGGCAACTGATCGTATTGCTCGTTCCTGCAGAACTTGGAGTTCGTACGTAGAGGTCTTTTAGCGAGTGTCCCACCTTAAACATGCTATAATTTAAACGAGTTTGAACCAGCGATTAGTAGAGCTGGCGCTTTAACCGAAGCGGGAGGATATTTCTTACTGTAGTCATAATTCCCATTGATCTAGAGATTGCGGGTAGTATTTGTTCAATGTGACCAATTAAAATTTTCTTGAAAGTACACCCCTAAAAACTGGAGGGGAATAACACTAACATATTTCACCGTATCTCGTAATCTGCAATCGCCTTTACCTTTTCTCGCGCCAACTGATTTTTGTCACGCCGAAGGTTGTTCTCGGTTCGATTAATGCCTGAATTTGAGGGGCACTTTGACTACGTGCGTCATCGAGCTCTAATCACTGATAACTGAAGTGGGCGTGGCTTCTTATTTTCACGCTTCTTGCTTCTCTATTGGTTCTTCGTCATTGTTATCGGGTAATGCCGCAATCTGATTTCTGACTGGCTGAGGGGCGACTATAAGATGCACGCCATACCCCGCTTTTTTTTAAGCTGTTATACACCAACGCGCGGCACTGACGTCACGCCGCTACGGTGGCGCTGCTGTCGGCGCGGCGCGTGCGCAGACGCTTATATGGTTTCTGTGCATGCGCACTGCCCACACCTGGAAACGCTGGCTCGTTCGTAAGAAGCGCGTTGGTCTTATAGCCTCGTTCCAAGTTGGAGTTCGCGCGGTGAATCGCGTTGCCCCCCTCTTGCGTGCAGGCAGCCTGGCTCTGGAGCCAGGGAGAGCGTTCTGGCGCTTCGGGCGCCCCATTCCAGCTACTACGTCCAGGACGGCATGGATGTCGGCGTCGTCATGGAAACAGACGTCACTGTCAGGGAGGCAAGTCGCTTGCTCTGCTTGTCCCAGCCGGTGCACTGTTTTATATAGTCCGAAAATCGGTTGTGAAGCGCGAAGAGACTATTCTAATAACAAACTACTTCCGAAAATCCCTGCATGCAACACTGCGCACGATGCATTATGGGACCTCTTTCGCTACGCGGAGAGCAAGTCGTCTGCTTCTTGCGCAGGAGTTGCGGTGACGTCAGAAAGACGCCGAGCTCTGATTGGCTTTGATTGAAGGATAGTGGGTAGACCTCAATGATAGATGCCTTGAGGTCTACCCACTATTTTTTTCAATCAGCCAATAAGAGCTCGGCGTTCTGATATCATCCTGTGCAAGAAGCAGACGAACTTGCGCGGCGCATAGGTTCATCTCTCGACATTTGTTTGCGCTATTGGGGCGGTTAGCGCCGCGACGTGACGCAGCTTGTCTCGAATCTCTGGTCGCACTGCTCGTACATCATGCGAAAGACGCGTTCTTCGCTGCAGACATGGGGACATGCCTCGAGCATGTTCCAAGCATGTTTACTTCATGTATGCTCCGAACACGTCTGCAGAGAACTTTGCCGTATCGCGCAGATGGAAAATGTCAGCTCTGTGTGTCTACTCACTTGTCTCTTCTCGAGTGGAACCATGCTGAACATAGAAAGAAAGAAAGGAGAGAGCTGGTTCAACCCGAAATGAATAGCCAACCCATTCCCCTTCTACTTGTCTTCCGTATTTTGCGCTGTCTTTTTTTTTTTTTTAATATGTCTAAACTTCACGCTTTGTGGAAAGCATTTTTTTTTTTTTTTTGGTATGGCTAATGTAACAGGACAAGGAAGAAAACCGCCTCCGAAAGTGTTTGCAGACTGTCGTTTGCATTATGTATTACCAGTGTGAGTGGGGCATTATTGCTGGAGGCCCATAGCATTCCAAGTAAGCACAGCCGCCCTCGTCCGACAAGTAATGCTGGGAAACCCTCTTCGGATTTGTGGACCTACATTTGTCAGATTTGCGGAGTTGCGCACCCAAATGAAATTGCAATGCGAATCAAAAAGAAAGCGACCTCGCGGCGATTTCCAGACAAGAGGCACGACGATCACTGGCGTTTAGCTTTTTCTTACGTCATTGTCCAAGTGCGGAGCACCTGCCTCGCTCGAGAAGCTAACGCGATCCAACCCCGGGACCGCCATGATCGAGCCGCTTTCAGCTCGGTCGCGTTCCCTCGCGACGAACCACATCCGCGGCGACGTAACGCGGCCGCGATCGATAACGGAAGATAAGCAAGAGCGCCACTTTCCCCGTGAAATGACATGGGCGTCGAAAATACAAAGAAAATAACAAAAAACCCGCGTTGTTGTAAAAATCGAACGAGTATACTAAACAAGCAAACATAGCCTCCCCCAGAGAACCCCTTGGAAGAGTGCATGACCGATCCGCCCGGGAATCCATGCAAAAACATCGCACCCATGTTTTTCTTTCTTTTTCGTGAGGCTTTTCCCGCTCGTTTGTAGGTGTGTGTGTGTGTATGCGGCACACGGGGGGCGTTATCAGTGATATTGTGGCAGACAACTCGGCTCGGTGGGACCCCACGTTGACTCCACTTTGTCGCCGTTTCTGTCGGATCGAAGCGTTAGCGGCTACTGCTTCTTTTTTTTATGTTTTCGCTTATATACCCATGGACACTATTGCCTAGCGCGACACCTTCTGGAATCCATGAGGGATCTCGTGCTGTACGTGAGTAAGGTGCATTATGAAGCGCGATCCCTCAGACCCGATGTGTTGCGGTGGCTATCTTCTCTTTTTTTTTCCCGAGAAATGTTACCAACTAACACGGGTTTTCTCACGGGGACCCAAACATCTGGGAGTATACACTAATTGTCACCCGAGCATGGTACAACTACTGGTACAGATATTCCGCGTTTCCCGAGGTGGAAGACAGTGTTGGCGGTAACACATACGGCGTACCGGTAACGCGTCGTCCGGTAACGTAGTAACGAACTCGTTACGTTTTCAAAACAGTGACGGGTAACGTACTTACCTTACTTGTTTCGAGTAACTGATAAGGCAGTTACGTTATCTTGTTGCTTACTATCGAGAGCTGTCAATCAAAATTGGTCGGGTGAGGGCTACGGGACGAAAAAGGGGGGGGGGGGGGGGGGTATGACAGACTTCCACATCACGCGGTTTACTCTGCTATAACTAACTTTTGTCTCCATAATCCAGTGTTCTACTCACATTTTAAATACTACCTTTTTGTTTGGGGTACATTTTTTTTTCTTTAAACGTATATTCATCTTGTACTAAACGATATCTTCGACACATTCCTAGAAAGCGCCCTATGAACCACCAAGTACAAACTTGCGTTGCCGTTTCCATCTACTCGGAGCATGTAACCTGCGTATATATCAGTTAAGTGTCAGGCATATTTTAAAAACGCGCGGAGGAATATAAAGAATACGCACAAGCTGTCCCATTGCAAATACTACATTTCCGTTTTTGAACTGTGGAAAGTGTCTCCATTATATACTGCCATCTCCATTCATTACTGTTCCAGCTTGTTAATTTTAATTTATTAATTTGTAGATACGACGAACTTCGTGCGATGTACGAAACCATAGGAACTTAATTTTGACGTGTCTGTTTTAGTCAAGAGTGTTTCTATTTTCGACAGAATACCCTACGGTGCTCCTTAGCTAGAAAAACAAATTTGCCTACGAGTTTTTTTTTTCTTTTTCCACAACTTCTTTATACAATTGCGGAATGTGGATAAAAAAAAAAAAAACTGACTTGGTTTGATCTGATTTTGGGAGGCTATTGCGTGAGAGCCGGGCCGGGCCGCTGAGGAGTCAAACGGTCCGTCCGCGATCTTGTTTTATCATCGCCGAAGAAGGCGTCTTGGCCTCTCGATATGATAAGACGAAACGACGAGGCCTTTCTGGTGTCATTGCAAAGCCGGCTGGAAATCTGACGGAGCAGGGGCCCCGACCACCGGCCGGACTCTTCCAGGATAACGTGGCACTCGGCCAAAACTCAAAAAGATGGATGGTTTTAGGGAGCTTTCAACCTCTCCTTCCTCTTCTTTTGTTTTTGTTTTTGCCCGATCTTTTATGCGTGACGTCATAGCGCGGGATTTTGAGTTGAGTTGAGAAAATGTCTTTATTTAATGCCATGCGGGGGGAGCCAATAGGCTATCTTTGCGTGAAAGAAACCGATGGACCTTTTTTAAGAAGAGTTCTGCGCATGCGCATGCCCTCTTTACGCAGCGGCGAAAGCTCGAACTACGTTTGGTGTCTAGAAGAAGAATTACGTTGCCTGCCCTGTCCTGCCTCCTCTCCGACTCGAGTCGCGGAGGAGGAAGAAGAGCTAGAACAGTACCCGTTTCAGACGCCAATCGCACTTTGAGCTTTCGCCTAACTGATGTGGTCTTTACGTGAAAAAGGGATCCATTTCTTTTGCTGCAGCCGCTGCCAAGACTACGCGCAGACATAAACAAAGCGACTCCACACGCTCTAAAAATGTTGGTGTCTCTATTTTCCCACTCAGCACGCGCACAAATAATCACTGTCATGGAGAGAGAGAGAGAGAGGAAGGAAGGGGGGATTGGGAATCCTGGGAATGCTAGGCACAATAAGCAGGTCTTGGCCTAAACGCGGGGGAATCGGTGACCGAGTGGGCTAAAGCGCACGCCCAGCTCTGGACGCACGTGGAGCGAAAGCTCGCGCTGCAGAACCCCGGGATCTTGGATTCGCGCCCCACTCCTGCCCGTTTCGATGAGCATCGTACCGGTGTACGGTCGTGTATCACTCCTGCGTGAGCACGTTAAAGACCCTAGGTTAGCGGTCGTACTGCACTGGCAAAATTGTTCATCTACAGTGTAAACCAGTGTCGCCCCATCCTGGCAGACCGTCCTTACGCTGTATAAACACTAAATGTCCACTTTGACCTTTGATTTGTTTTTGGAGCGCAGCTCTTAGGCGCCCGTTTCCGGCTTGAGCGGCGTCGCCGTCGCCGTCGACGTCGGCGTAACCGCGCGTTGCATGCAACCCAGGTTGCATTCAGTCCAAGTTGCATGCAACCCGCCAGAGTCGCCGGGTTGCATGCAACCCGGCGACGTCCCCGAGATCACGTGACCCCCCCCCCCCCCCCCGAGGTCATGTGACCTCCATGTCACTTGCTCCCCAGGTCACGGGACCCCCCAGGTCACGTGACCCCCAGGTCACGTGACCCCCCCCCCCCCGTGCCTTCCCCTCCTCCTCAAGAGCTGCGCTCTAATTCGGCGTTACATGGAGTTGTAAACGGCTTTCATTTTTTCTTAAAAGTGTAAACTGCGTTGGGACACTGAGCTATAGCCTATAGTTAAACCTGATGCTAAGCGTTCTGGCGCCGATCATATTTGCAGTTTGGAAAAGGTTTTCAACCTTGTCGTTAACTACGATCTTCCGTCAGTTAATCACAGCAATGGACCTCTTGGCGAATATGTGCTGCCACCTAGACACGCGAATCGGTTCGAGACTAGGTGACTGGAAAACAACGCGCGCCCAAGGCGCGCGTTGTTTTCCAGTTCCCACCCGTTCCACACCCAAAACGTCAGTTACATCCTGTTCACCCATTGAGGCGATGTGACCTAGATACGGCTCCCCCAAGCTCACCTTTGTCCCCATCGTGCGTAATCTTCCGCCCCGAGGTCGACACAACGAAACCACTCAAAGGCGAGAAATGCAAGATGGCGGATTGTTTGGAACTAGATACTCTCGAACCCAGGCGCATGAAATACTCCGCGCATGCGCACCGCGTATTTCTACAAAAGGTCCATTCCCTCGCCACCTGCTCTGCTAGAAGGACGGCTAATTTCTCAAATGCGGTTATAAGAAGAAGAAGAAGAAAATTATTTCGCGTGCGATCACGATGAGAAACCTTCGTGGTCGTGCGCGACAGCACCCCATCTCATTTTCTTCTTCCAGCTCTCTCGTGCTGTTCCAATCTTTTCGCAAGCCGTTTGACTTTCTGGTCGAACTGACTCCGTCAGCCGTTCTGCCGCAACGGGGAGTCACTCGATAATTTACAGTGTGCCACATTCGATTTCCCTTTCCGGACCGCCAGCCGATGCGGCGACCTCTAGCTTATTGCGGTTGATGCCGTGAGAGTCGGCTTTCCCTAGCTTATTGCTAACGACCGCTTCATGGAAGCTCAACTCAGGACCGCACACGACTGGCGCTACGGGTTAGGCGACCTGAATTTTGAGAGCGACAGCGTCTCGTCCTTTGGCAACTTATAAGATCATGACATGAAGCGTACGCATTGGAGGGTGAGGATGTCAGTCGAGCAATTTCGACCTAACATTTAGGCCGTTCACTCAACCTTTTTCCGTGCTTTTTTTTTTGTTTTTACCAGGTTTGTATTTTTTTTTTTGGTTTAGTCAAAGTGAATGTTTGATGTTCGTGACTATTGCGTTTAACTAATCACGGTTAGCTCGAACCAGTCATTGCTGACGGGTTTATGGTCATTGTGGTACTCTCGAAACTGTCCCGCTCTTTACAACAGCGAGCTTCGACTGTATGACAATTCTCACAAAGTTGCCGAGTTGGACATATAAGGGAGGAATCGAAAACATCATTTATTACGACTTCATTAAAAAAAAAAAAAGGTTTCGAGCGTTGATTTCTTTGGCGCTATTTTGTTTCAAGTTAAAAAAAAGAGCTTTACTGGACACATTTCCGCTTATACGCAATGTAGAAATGACAGCTGCGACGAAATTATTTCCGTCATGTCGCTAACGAAAGAAACAAACAATAATAAGGAAAAAGGCTGACAACACAAAACGTGCGACGCAAAATTAAAAAAAAAAAAAAATAAAAAAAGGCGAAACTTATCCGGTTAGCGAAGATGTTGCTTTGGAAAGTATCAAACTCGCACAATCAGAAGGCTTGAAAGCGTACCAAATGGCGCAGAAGCCCGAGTAGCAGACGACGCAGAAATGTCAGGAGACGACGAAAACGCCCCAGACGAATGGGCGTCCTAACGGGGGTGTGAGTGCGCGTGTGTCTGTGTGTACTACGTAGGGATCCGTCATAAGAAGGGGGAATCATTCGCTCATCGATTTTCTTTTGCGGCCGCTCGCCTAAGGACCCGAAGATACCGAAGTAAACAGAACGTCTAGAGATCTCTAAATCAACAACAAAAACAGCTATCCCAAGGAACGACGAGAGGAGAGGAAACGGAGATAGAAAGGGCGTCGGAGGCAAAATAATGGTAGCACACCATTCCGCCGTAAATCGACAGGTTTGCCGACTTCTATTTTTGTTGTCTTATTTCTTTTCGTTTCTCGTTCGTTGTGCCTCTTCTTGAGCTTTTCCTTCTTTACTTTTTTTTTTTTCGGGGAGGGGGGAGGGGGGAGGGGGGAGGGGCGATAGCCGGTTTAGGGCTCAGTTTGTTCGTTTTTGTTGTAATTGCTCTTGTGCGGGTCTTGGCTTTGTTGCCGGGAACGGGTATATATAATATATTTTCAATGGGAGAGATGCACTCGATATATTTACGAGTGTGGACCTGACTTTTTGTTTGCCGCTTTTCCTTAGAGTCCTGGCCCCTTCTGTGCGGAGAATTGCGTTCCACAGTTGGAATTGGAATCGGTATTGTGCATTTGTGCCTGCGTGGTTGCTTGTTGCAGTCGTGCCCGTGAGGGGGATTGGCAGCTGCGGTCAAAACTAAACCGAAGAGAGCCCGCCGTTGTTGTTGCTTCGACGGAAGGGGTGGACGCCAGTGGCGAATATATTTTTGGAGTGTCTGAAGTGTTTACGAGCACCGCCAGAGGGGTAACGATATGTGCATTCGCCGTAGGCACTTTTTTGTATTCCACAAATGTTGCTTACCTTTTTTTTTTTTTTTTCTTGAGGGGTAAATTTTATACCGAATTTGCCGAGACGTGTGTTCCGAGGAATGTTTCTTTATGGCTACTGATGTGATAAAGGCGATGCGAACGAAATATTCGGCGTCGATAGTTTGCTAGGCAAGCATTCAACTGGAGCCGGAAGCCCTTCAGTTCCATCGAAGTTGCCGCACCGCACTGCGGCATTCTCGCTTCGGCTTTGACGACCTGATTTCTTGCTTTTGGTTTCAAGCGTTGACGTTTTCGGTAGCACTGGGTATCGCCGGCGTGTGCCTAGTGTTAAAAATAATCTCGTTTTAAGGTGTGAAATTCATTTAGACAAAACTAAACCTCGGAGATTTGTCCTCCATGTCCGTCTTCCCAACAGTCGTTGCCTAGCAACTTTGCACATAAAAGTGCTTTGGAGGCGTAGCAACGCCATATGCGCGGCTTGTGAAAGCGACGTAGCTTTCCCAAGTCATCCTCCCGTGTCGCTTGCCTCTTTCCCATCCTTCTCGCCAATATTTCTCTCAAATATATATACACGTGACCGTTGAATGGTACATGGTTGCGTCTACGAACGGAGTGGCGCCAGTTTCTACCGTGGTTCTGTTCATGATCGCGGCAGCTGACTGCGCCTGTTTCCTGTTATTTGGTCGTGTAACAACAATAATGAATTCAAGGAAATATGTTCTTATTTTTTTACACTCCGTTACCATCGTGCAACTGGGTACCAACACTCTAAAGATGTGCGTAGCTTCGTTCCGCTTGAGAAATGTGTTTTGCATCGATAGAAATTTAAATGCGAATTTCTACAGCGATTATCTCGTACACACCCGTGTGGAAGGTTTGTGGAGCGCTCACACAAGTTCACAATATCTTTGGGGGTGTTCTTAGTATGCATCGCAGCTTTGAACCATGCAGTTGAGTTATGGTGTTATATTTACTCAATTTGACTTGGCTTATTAACTTATTAACTCAATTTGACTTGGCAGGGGCATATATATATACCTGGAACGACTTTCGAAGTCATCAGATTTGAAGCTAACGAAACTCCACATCGATGAAGTCCAGTTACTGTTGCAACAAAGCGCCGAAATACATCGTTTGAGCAGCTTGGTGGCTTTCGAAAATTTAAGAGAACCGCTTATAAGTTCACGTTACTGCGAAGTTCAGGACGTAATCCAACGGGGGCATGCCGGTGAATGAAACTCCCCGTGGAAGCTTTCTGCAGCTGCTCACTCTGGAAAGCCCCATCTTGGCCTCGACAACGCCACACACTTTCGTTTACTCAAACTGTTCAGCGGCTCGGCTCGTCCTCTCATCGTGGTCCATCGTCCGCCCATCAGGAACTTGCACGTCTCGCTGGTCTTGCCTTCACTCTGCTCTTGTTAAAGGGCCACTGACAGGTAAAAATCGTATATATTTTTTTATTATCCTAAACTATTGAAAACGATGCCCGAACATTAGCCTCTATATTTGAAGCTTGGGAACAGTGCAGTGACGTCAAAGATTGAATCGTCCTGTAACTCGAGTTTCTCTCGCGCCTCCGAAGCATCCCGACCGGAAGTTTCGTGTTCTCGCGCGTCCCGAGATCAGCCGCGCTTCTCCGTGCGTGCCACCTATCGCTGTGAGCAGACGACGCTTCAATTTCGAGTTTAAATTCTTTTAAGTCCTTTTCAGCGATCTCGAATTCTTTGAAACACTCTGAGGTCGAAGAGGACGCGCAGTGGACTTTTGTGAGCGATGTGAGGAACCATGTCGCACCGGTGCTGCGTGAAAGGCTGCCATTGGCGGAGTCACAAACGAAACTACGCTGCAGAGGCACCAAACCTGCAGTTGTCTTGACCGTTTGACGATTTCCTTTGCCATGTCTGAGAGGTCGTTGAGCACCTGAAAAAGAAAACTTTGTTGGATTCCCTGACTCACTGATCATCTTCAGTGATGTGCCGAGCGCCGCCATGTTTTCCGAGGGAGGATAAAGAGCCAGGAGACTACATCATTTCCGGACTCCGACTAACTGCCTTAAAAAAAAAAAAAAAACATGTTTTACGGATGCCGTTAATAGATAATATATAAATGGTGCTTACAAAGCCACTAAATTTCATAATCGATTACGTCACAAATAAAAAGTCGCGAGGAGGTGAAAAGAGGGAGAGGAAAACGCCAAAAATAAAAAAGGCGCGCGCGGACACGTAGGAAAATGATTTTTTTTTTTTTTGCGTGTCTATGACTACATTTGCATCCTTTTAGAAAAAAAAAAAAAAAAAAGAGAGAGAGACGATTTTTGGGGTTTTAGTGTCTCTTTAAACCTACCGGACGGCGCGAGCGCACTTCTCCGGCGCTAACTTCTGGCGCATCGCGCCCCGAATCCGCTCTTCGAGTTTTGTTTGGTAAAATCTTGCGGCGAGCAGATCGCGGTCCGTCCTCTGCTCCTTGGGGACTCGTCGCCTCGGCCCCGCGAGCCTCGCCTTCAGTTCGCTCACGTAAACCCTGCCGGACGGAGGCGAGCCCAACGCTACGGCCACATTCTATACAACCAGCCACCCGACTCGCATCTGACAGGGTCACGTGCACCCCACGTGGGATCATATATCGTGTAAACTTTTTTTTTTTTTTATGGCTGGGCATCAAAGAAGTTCGGAAGTGTGAACAATGTCCGTGATAGGCTGTGGTTGAAAAGGGCCGTGCAACGATCTTGAATCGGAATGTTTCTCACTTTACACACGCTTACTGGTACCAGTGGGACCCGGAATACTCGAACGCAACGTCGCTGACCAAGAAGCTTTTTTGTCGCCGCGTAATTTTAAAGCGGCCACGAAATGAATTTTGGGCTGGGACACGGTAAATGGTTTTAGATTGGGACGTTTTGCTAATCGCATATCATTTAGTGGGCCGAAACAAAAATAAGGTAGAAAGTCAAAATGCCAGCTTCTTGGTACGAAAGTTTGAAATATAGCGGACTATTTCGTATCTTCTTTCCTGCGAAAGCTCTCCACCTTTTCACTATGATGCATCCGCGGTACCCAAAACGTGTCAGCCGATCCCAAAACACGTCAGCCGAGCCCAGCTCACGCATTGGACACGAGAACTGCGTTACTCGGACGTATGCGCTCGTCAACAATCAATCCGTCGACGAATATTTGGATTCGCGTTCGTGGCTAATGAGTGACCTGACGGAACTTATCTTCACTTGCGAATGACAAGTTCTACGGTGTGCTTAAAAAGCACGGTGGAAGCCTCGAGTCATCGCACTGTTGCCGAAGCACGTCACGACGACGTGATTTCTCAATTCGGTTTTGAGTTGAGGATTAAAGCTAAGGAGAAAGAAATTAAAAACTCGTTTCATGGCCCCTTTAAAAATAAAAACGGACTTTTGTTTTTTCTCTGCCTCGCAAACTTGGTTATTATTTGGGATCGTAGTGTTGGCGTAGTCACGGGGATTACCAATGGCGACGATATCCTAACGCGGCTCATATATGGAACACGAGCACTGCATGGATACTCGACTTGGGCTCGTGACAATTCGACGAGCAATCGGGTAGCAGTTCGTCATATATATTATTTTTTATTATTCTTTTTTACGGTTACTTTGAGGCAAAGTTTGGTAATGCGTGATATGCATTTGTTTGGGATTTACAATGCCAGAAGGGAAATAGTCAAAGAAATAACGTAGAATTAAAGAGTAAAAAAAAAAAAACGAATGTATTTCATGCACCATCAAACTCTGTCCCAAAGTAACCGTAAATTTTTATGATTCAATTTAATACTGATGCGCGTAGTAAAACTTTGGGCCCGTATACGATCCCAATGGGAGACGCCTGTTTGCGAGCCGATGCTGGCTCGTTCCTTTTTGTGGATTGGTATGGAGCCATACTTTCTTGTCCAGCTTAAAAAAACAATCGCTGCCTCTCTTTGGCGGCTCTTAATCTAAATGGACTTCCATTGATCCCGCGTTGGTGCTTTATTTTGGCGATTCAATCGTTGCAAAACTTGATTTTTAGAGCTTTCCCGGGCTCTCATGTAGGAGCTGTTCTCCGGATCGACATTTACTCCGGGATTTGCTAACTAATAATAGTAATAAAAGAATCTCTTTAGTCGTCGGCATGGAATTGCTTTGCACCGGGCGGCTCTTGTGCGCTTAAATGAATGCCGAAGAAGGAAAATCGTTTTTCGAACCGAATGCATTGTCCTATCGGGCAGACATCGTCGCTAAATTGGTTTGGCCGAGCGTAATGTCGGCCAATCCGCTTCAATTTTGTTTGCGTGCCGTCTCGTTCGTGGACTTGCCGCTTCCGGCGCTGGCTGCTATTGAATGCGGGCCAAGCCTCCCCGGCCTGTGCCGTTCATCGGGCTGACAAATGAGCCCGTGTTTCTGTGTCCTCCGAGAGCGCAGATTCGGATTCGTTATTGGGCATCTGCTCTGGCCGCGTGATGAATGGACGCGCCCGTATCCTGCTGAACGGCGAGGAATGCCTGCGCGTCGAATGAGGCGGGTTTGGTGCTCGGGCCAGGAGGCGAGCCGAGCGCCCTTTCCGCCGGGCGACAGTTTGCGGCCGGATGCGTCGACAACGAGTCCCGATAACGCGTCCGCGGACGGATGCGCGGCCAGTGGACCGGTCGGGGGAAAAACTCCGGAGGTCATCTCGGGGTCCGGAGGCATCGGGGCGCCGGAATGAGTGCACGCGACCGTTATTTGACTTTTTTTTTTTTAAATTGCGCATTGTGTTTCGATAAGTTTGTTATTAACGGGGAAGGAGGGGAGCTCATTTGTAGGAGGTTGGAGACGTAGAGATGGAAAGGTGATAGGTTGGAACCTTTTAGCGCCGAGTTATATTGTTATTTGAAAGATACGTGACTATTAACGCGAGTTTATTTATTTGTTTATTTGCTTTCCTGTTTGTGCGGTGTATTCGAGGGGCTGCCTGAACATTAGAAAGACATTGGCTGGTCAATATTGACGCGGTTTTTTACCCCTTACCACCAGCTGAGAGTTGTAAACCCGAGACGATTTGCGTTTCTCATATTGCCGGTGATTGTAGGAGCATTTGCTTGGCTGGTTTGTTTTTTCACACTGTGGCAACACGCTCTTCCTCTTACTTAATATTTCGTTGTCTCGTCTGGAAACAGGTCCGTGAGTCCGCAAGTATGTATCTGGACGGCTCGGGCAGCCTGACGGTGCACGTGGAGTGGTTGGATTCGCAGCTTCTGTTCGGTTCCACCTACCACAAGTACGACGACATCGCGCGCACCCAGTGCCATCAGATGAAGTGAGCACTGTTCGTTGTTTATGCACGCTAGCTATTTTAGAGCGCAGCTCTTAGGCGCCCGTTTCCGGCTTGAGCGGCGTCGGCGTCGCCGTCGCCGTCGGCGTAACCGCGCGGTGCATGATGGGTAAATTTCCCCGCTAAATTTAGCGGAACACTTTCCCCACTAAATTTAGCGGAAAATTTTCTCCGCCCCCCCCCCCCCGCCCCCCCTCGAGGTCACGTGACCCCCTGGCCACGTGACCCCCCCTCCCGTGCCTTCCCCTCCTCCTCAAGAGCTGCGCTCTAATTCGGCGTTACAGGGAGTTGTAAACGGCTTTCATTTTTATTACATGCCTATTTATAATAAATATCTTTTTGGAATGTAATGCTCCATTTTATCTGAGAAGGATCATAAGCTACCAGCACGGTGTTTTTTTTTTCGAACTTGAAATCTATCCTGCAAAGTTCACGTGTACTGAAAGCCGTTGTTAAGCCATAGCTTGAACTTTAATCAACAAACGTCTGGGGAGGAACGTGAAGACAGCTACGCAATCATGTTTATAGGGAAGTGCAAATAATAAAAACGTGATAATACCTAGGCATCCCCTTTTGTGGATGACTTCTCCTGGAACTTAGCGGTATTTAAAAACCACGCTCCAATGTGTTTGTACCAATTAAGAAAGAATATCACTTCGTGTACGGAGTATTTCTTTTTCTCTTCCTGCCCTTCTGTTTCTTGTTCTTCCCAAGTCGCTAACATCCGTATTTCTTCTTTCATCCCATCATTCCCTCCCTTTTTATCTGTCTCCGTTGGTTCATCGGTCCTTCACCTGCGTGGCTGGACGCTGCCCGGGAAATGATCGGTTCCAGGCGCGAGATAGCGGCCCTGCAGGCGGAGAACTACAACCTGGAGCGACAGGTGTTCAGCTACCAGAAGTCCATCTCGTACGCGAGCGCCAGGGGCCAACCTTCGGAAGACCTGCCCGAGGACTACTACGCCAACCATGTTCGGCGCCTGTCCGAGACGCAGAGCCTCTCGGAGTCCGAGTACGCCTAACTCTCTCGGCTCCATCCCCTTGGGACACCGCCGCCCGTCCTCGCGTCCCTTCAGCCTTCTTCTGCACAATCGCCATCCCGATGCCTTTACTCGGAACTGGGGGCTCCCGCGACCCCGAGGCCTCGACGATCTGTTGAGGTCGCCTTGACCTTGTCAGCCTAGGTCGGCACCGCCGCCTGGACAACCACGTCCGAACACGCCGGGGACAGACCACGGAAATGCTGCTCGACCGGCTGTCCAAGCCCCGACGAGCGCTCTGGTCTTGCTTCCTGTCTGGTATTGCCCTGGTTCTCGGATGACCTGATGGTTCCGTTAGCCGTTGATGAGCGGGCTCGCACCTTAGTTTCTCCGACTGGCCTTGTAGTGTACCACGCGGTTGATACGGTAGTTTCAAGTCTCTGGACGAAGGCGGAGTGTAGGTTGTCACACCTGCGTGGTTTTGACGACGCGAGTTGAGCTGTTACGCTGCGGAAAATCCTGTACTGTGGCATCTCGCATCGCTGTCGCGACAGGGCGCGGCCATTACACATCGTGGCAGTCGATGGGGAATGTTATCCAAGCCGCATTTCTAGGGGCAAGTGGCAATTTGCGCGCTGTTCCATGTCACTGATTACAGTTGTTTATATACGGATCATCGCGGTGATAAGTGTAATGCTTCAGGTACACTATGACACATAAGGTGATTAATCGAAGTTACACTCTTGCCTTCTCTTTGAGGCTTCCTCCCAGCTCTTGAACGTGAATGAGAACAATGTGCGTGCGTGCTTGTTGGATACTTGTTGCTCCCGCACTATGCTGCTTCAAACGATTGCCTCGCCATGTCAGTAAGTAATGCTAGAGCTTGTCAGGTTATGTCACGAGTTACGAAATTTATCTTGTCGATCGCTTTGTGCGGGGTATACTGCATCTACAGGCTGGCCGTTTGAATCGTGAGAAGTTGTCGCGTATTCATGTGCGCTAAAGTTGTAATGCATTTTTGGTGGTATACTGCTGCGGTCGCGAAGGAAATTAGTTGCCTTCCCGAGTCTCAAACGTTTTTACGTTGACATTTTCAACTGCATTCAAACATGGTTCGTTAATTCAGTTTTGGTGCTAAATACTCATTTCATCTAGTTTTTGTTTTAGCGATAACTGTGCTCGTTGTCCTGAGCTGTCCTTGCACGTGAAGACAATAGATCGTTTTCTACGTCGCTGCTTTTCTTCTGTTTCCTCATCTACGACGCCCTTGCAAAAGTTCACGGAACTAGAGCCTGTGGGCATCCTTGTTCCGAACGGCCATCTGTGCAGCGCTCGATAAGTTATTTCAGCGTAATGTCGGACTCGCTTCTTAACTGTTAAGTGTGGTTGGACATGGCGGATTTCCAAATATTTTTTTTTTTAAATGATCTTTTTATGGCAGCAAAGATTGATTTTTTTTTGTATGACGAAATGCTAAGAAAGAAGGCCGCATACGACAAAAAAAAAAAACGTAACTTTTTTAAACCTATATCTCCTCGTTAGCTACACACCATTTGCTTTTTTTAATCTAGCATGTTTTTATCTGTAGCTTCACAAAGCCATTTTGATTGGAAACAACGGTGAATTATTAAAAACTGAAAATAAATGTTATAAATATAACAAAACCACACGCTTCCATTCCCAACCTTGTCTGTGCCGAGAGAAGTTTGATTCCTAGCTGGAATATTGGCGCCGTTGCCTTCCCAGTTTGAATCAGATATCTGACACAAGTCGAGATCTGTGCGATGTGGCAAGTGTTGATTCCCAGTTCATGCCTTTGTATGATGTTTTTTTGAGGCGCGCTTTGAGCAGCTTCGCTGCGACTGGAGAAAACAACCATCAACGGACGTGTGGACGAAAGAAGTATCAAGGCGGCCCTTAGATGCTCGTTCCAGCCGAGTATGTGGGAAGCGCTGACAGCGACGACGTTGCAAACAAACAGTTCACAGCAAAGCTCTGCTTGTTTACTTTTGTTAAGCTATAGAATAACGCTATCGATACATAATGACACCCATCACAATACCAACAATAAATTGAGATTACCAAGTCAGGTAACCGTTAAGCAGAAACGCGTCTTTTTGTTGGAGCTTTGTATGCATTAGGCACATGAAACCTGCCACAATGGTTTATTTTTCGGTCAGAGAAACGTCCTGTATTCCGACTGGATTCAATCGTTCGTGAAAACTTCTTGCTTGAATCTACTCCCAAGGCGAGGGACCACGCTTTCGTTGAACGTTTCTTAGTTGCTCCGTGGCTGCAGTAGGGGTATAAACAAAGATTCCAGAAACGTTAAAATGATAGCTACCGAGCACGTGCCGCGCACATATGAGCAATGCGTTAGTGACCAAATTTGGCGACAGGTGAGGCAGGTGAGCGCGGCCCAGAAAATCGTCATGGGCACCAGTGGTTCCGGCAGACATCCGCCAAACACAGAAATAACCAAGAACTTCCTGTCTCGTATCGGCTGGCGGCCTTGGTTCTCGGGCGCTCAATTAATCTACGGAGCTCGCATCCACATAAGCACGCGCGTTGTTTTGTCGGTTGAAGCCATGGACCTGCGAGAATAGAGATGGTTCTCGTGCCGTTGGCAGACGCATCAGAAAAATGGCATATATTGCACGACACTTTCTCCGAGCAAAGATTCAAAGTTCCGCTTTTAAGAACTAGCCACGCGTCGTCCGTTTATTTTTTTCTTCTTCTTCTTTTTAACCTTGCATGCTGAAGTGCCTGGACACTTTTTCACGTGACTCCCAACTTTTTTGCATTTTCAGCGTAGAATTCCATCTAGGCCTTCCTGGAGTAGATAACGGACTGCCTCCACCGTATCCAGTTGCGCCTGTATATACACCATTTCACTACGCCGAGGGCCACAGAGCGCCTCTGCAGCCGCTGTAGCTCTAGTCTCATTCTGTCGATGCTCCAGGGCCCAAACAACAATCAGATATCCGGTGTTGAGCAGTCGAACCCAACCAGGACCTAGGGGTGCCGCCGGAAGTCAGTATTTTTGTAAGCACGCTGTTGGCTCTGCCCTTTCGCTTTTCCGAGTCAAAGCCTTTTGTCGTCCACTCCCTGTGCTGAACCAGTCCTGGGTTCCAGGTGAGGTCTGCTGTTCCCCTTTGTCCCCATGGGAACTGGAGTGCTCACTGCCTTTTTCGCGCTCTGCGGTGTATATTTATGTTATTAATTTTCCTGTTCGTGAGGACGTCCTTGCGGAGTCGATGACATAAAGACTTGTTTCGAGGCGATTTTCAGAAATTGAATATAGTTCCTTCCCACAAATACAGTTCTGGATCCATAGGACGCTTCCTGGAGCTCCTTCTAAGTTACAATTGGAGAGATAGTAAATGTGCACTGTTGACACCGCGATCCAGACTCTCGCTCTCCGAAAGAAAATGCCTGGTAGATTTTTTTTCCCTTGTCAGACATTTAGTGTAGCCCTGAAAGCTATTTGTATTACTTCAACGGCGCTGTGAACCGTTTCCGGCGAGCTATAAATGCGAAAGCTCGAATAAATATTGCGAAATCCTGCCAAAGCCCCTCTAGGACTTACGTTTCAACGCCCACGCATTAGCTTCGATCATCTGTGCTAAGCTGTCAAGCGTGGTGTCCCGCATTTAAGCGATAGAGTCCAGTTTCATCTGTCTAAAACAGGGTCTAGTTGATTCTCGTGCCAAGCGCCCGTAGTATACCCTAGAGTGTGTCACGTATGAAGGCAGGTCCGCTCGTCTACGTTTGTAGGCACGTCGAGGGGTCGGTTTCCCTCGGAGCCCCCTTGCGTTACAACTTGGGCGTTTCAAGAGCGTTTTGAAAAGCCTGACATTGAACCCTGCTGCAGCTTAACGTCTTGCCGCACTGCCCGAGTACGCCAACACGTAGGCAACGCAGTGTACATACTGAGGTAAAATGGCGGAAGCGCTACGATAGTTTTCGTGCTGTTTTACCTCAGTATGTACAGTGAATACCGACGAGCCCAGCTATCAACCTATTATAGATAACGCAACTTGTATTCATTCCCCGTGACTTCAAACACATCGACCAAGCGCGGCACACAGATCGGGCGCGAACACTGCACCACCATTCGATCGCAAAATGTGGATGTTACCCATCCAAATGTGTCTAGAGTAAATCCACGTTTCATGTTGGGTTAGGGACTGCACTTCATGGCGCTGATCCATCAGTCATGCGAGGATCGGCATTGCAAAGGTTAACTTTATCGAGCTTACCATGCATCGACGCTTTATTATTATTATTTTTGTTTTGCAACATTCAATATCTCTTGAGTTTTGTTTTAGGTTCTTTTTTTTCTCTTTTATTTTCTTTTTTTTTTTGCTCCGCTGTCGAAGGCAGTCGAACAATTTTACTCCACCAGCGAACGCTTTATGATCTGAAATTGGCAGGCAAGTGACGATCAAACAAGAAAACGAACTATGAGTGAGTAAAAGCAGTAAGAACCAGTGTAGCACGAAATTCTTCGAGAGTGACTAGCTTAAAACTAGGGGTGAACCTGTGATACGTTTGGGAATGCATTAAACAGGGATTTACTCACTCCTTGAATCAATAGACCGTTATCACCAGTCAGCTTCGTAACGCCACCGCTGTCGCCATGCATCGCGGGAACTGTAGTCTTTCTGCACTCGCACTAACCACGCTTTGGGTCTGCGCGAGCAGAGCACGAGAGGGCACTAGCTGTCGTCTCGTGCACTGGCATCTGTCTTCTGAGAACTACAGTTATGGCGGCGTCAGGCATGCCGCATGAGTGGAACATGTAGTGAGATCGGTCTATTGGGTCGCCGTGTCTCATTCAGGTGGGCCGCTGTTGCTTGAGTCGATTCATTCTCAGTCCCGCATCTGTTTTGCTCCCACATGTTATCTGTTCTGATCGGCGTTTTGCTTAGCCGAATTTAAGGTAGGGCCTTGTGAAATCTTTTTTAGAGCGCAGCTCTTAGGGGCCCGTTTCCGGCTTGAGCGGCGTCGGCGTAACCGCGAGGTCACGTGACCCCCCCCCCCCAGGTCACGTGACCCTAAGGCCACGTGACCCCCCCCCCCCCGAGGTCACGTGAGCCCCCCCCAGGTCACCTGACCCCTCCCAAGGAGGACAGGAGTAGGGGGGAGGAGGGAGGAGGAGACGAGGGGAGGAGGTTGAAGGATGAGGGGAAAAGGAGGAGGGGGAGGAGGAGGAGGGGAGGAGGACGAGGGAGGAGGGGAGAAGGAGTAGGAGGCAGGATCACGAGGGGAAGAGGAGGAAGAAGGGGTATACCCTCCCCTCAGTACCCTTCTCTCCTCCTCCTCAAGAGCTGCGCTCTAATTCGGCGTTACAGGGTGTTTTAAACGGCTTTCATTTTTTTCCCAATTTCCACTGCAATTCGCGTCGATGGACGTGGAATAGCAGATAGCCATCAACTATTTATTGCTCCAAACTGAGAGGGTTTGTCATGCAGCGATGAGTCCAGTACGCTTTCATTTTGAACCGAACTCGCTTCAAACTGCACACCGGAAAAAAAAAAAAAAAATCCATCGTTATTCTCTAAAAAGGGGAAAAAAGAACTTTGTGCCTGACTTTGTTTCCGTCGGCGAAATCTTTTTAATTCTTTTTTTTTTTTACTGTGCGAACTTTGTTTTAGTTTGCGTCCTTTATTTTGCGGGGGGCGGGCTACATTTCTTGCGCATTGACGGTGGAAGCTGCGTTTAATTTTTGTGTCGTTGAGAAACCACGCATTGTGACATTCAGCCGCCTAGCCCATCCCATTTTCACTATCGAGCTATCGAGAGAGTGCGGTGCAACTCGCTTGGGCCCAAGTGCTGTTGGTGGCGTGGTACGGATGCATGCAGTGACCCTTTTGATCCCATCGTGTGGAATAACCACGACCTCGTGGAATTTTCGAGAGACCTCGGAAGAACGCTGTCTTCGGAAACCCGTGGCCTCCGCGTCGTCCCGCTGACTGTCGTAATGCCTTCTTGTTATCTACAACCCGTTGGCTCACTCCACGCTGTAATGCGAACGTCGCTACGTTGCTAACTCAATGGCTGATATTCTACCCTGCCTAGAGTGCGGCGTTCATTGCGGAATGTTAAGAAATCCAGAAACATTGCGACGACAAGCGTGAGTTTCATGTTTTTTGGAACTGCTTTGAATGTACACATTTAATTGTTAAATTATCTTCGAAGTCTCACAGCCTCCTTCTCAAACAAATTAAGCAGCATATTTGCACCGTTAAATATGTATAAACTAAGCAGCTTTACAGTGGTGACACAAAATATACGCGTTAGCGGAATGCCACTTCAGCCAGGACTCAATCAGGCTCAGTGTATATCGCGATAACGGATTACATTTTAAAATAAACTTTGACGGCGATACGGAGGTAACTTTTCGATAGAACATCATTGCCCTATTTCCGGCTGTTGGAGGATTAGGATAGTTTTACTGTTCCAAAATATTTATAGCTTTTCAGGCAGCATTTCACTGAATTCGAGTCGAAGCTGGCCAAATCAGCGCATAAATCCCGTCGAAGTATCAGAGCCAGAAGAGCGAGCCAATTCTCTGATCGACCAAATGACCTTCATCGGAATGCAACTTGAAAGGTCAATGCTGTAGGAACATTCAATCAGCGTTATTTATCCTATAAAAAACGAAAGAACGATCATAAACAAAAGTCGAACAATTCATGTTCGCGAGAGATCTTCGAGGAGGAACACTTAGCAGAGAGTAAACCCCCCTTACAATTCGAAACGGGTGCAGCTGATAGATGTTAAATCGAGGTCTCGAGAAATAACGAGCAGAGGCTCTAATTTGGACAGTTGGCGAAAAATTCGGCGAGAGATATTGTCTAGCGCCAAGGTTCCTCGCAGATTCCTCGCCGACATTTTCGTCAAGTGTCCAGATTAGTGCTCCAGGTCGTGGACAAAGCATCGTTAGCCGTCTGTCGCACTTGCCCGTTTTTATACATCCGAACCGATTTCTACGGTGTGTATATACTCCGGCTTCAGGCCCTCTAGCCAACGGCTGCATCTAAAAACTGCTCGCATTTGTCTTCTTTTGCTTTCCTCCTTTGCTTCGGTGGGCGGAAGAAAAAGAAACACGACTACGATGCAAACGTTGCAGACCTGAGCCTAACTCGCCCGTTTCGTTGCTCGTTTAGATTACACCTGTTTGTTTTAGATGCTGCGGCAAAGTGTCGGCACGTTTCCTACATTATGTGACGACGACCTGTTTTTCTATCGACCGCACCATTCATCTATAACATGTACACATATGACGATGCACATATAATAATCTACCAGTATTTCTCATTCCGCTCACCGCAGTGGTGCAATGCTCGTTCGCTTTGTCCGCGTGTCTTCTCTGTCCTCTTTGTACGCGCGCCTTTACGCCACCAGTCAGAATACAAGGTCTTCTTACTAACGCTTCATTCGTGGATCGTCCGCGTGGATCGGGCAGACGACGTGGCGGGCAGCGACCCGCGCGTTTTGAGTTCGAGACCCCGGAGAATGATGATGATAATGCTGATGATGCTGATGCGGTGGCGATCCCATGGTCACGCTGTTTGAGGAGGAACGCGAAACCTTGTGTCCTGAGTGGCGTGAGGTCGCGACCCTGGACGCGAACGTTTCCTCTCAACCCCAGCATGGAAGAAGGTCGTATTCAAACTGTTTCTATGAGCCGCCTGTTTATTAGCCCTGTAGTGTTTCCTTGTCTCGACACAAAATGTTTCGGTGTCACTTGTTATTGCATGCTGATACGCTGGCCATGCCTTTGTGAGGCGCTGTGCGACGTTGCCAATCAAAGTACGTATACTAATATCCATTGTCGTGCAACTTGCACGCACACCTGGAGAACGAAGACGAAAGCATTGGTATTCAGCAGTTTATTTGATATATAACTAGATTGAGCTCTGATTTTGTTATAACGAGGAAAAAAGCTTGTCAAAATGCCAAAAACTTCTTTTTTGTGTGTGTGTTTGTTAGTTTGTAATCTTGAGATGCAAATCTAAGAGAAACATATGTGATTGTGGCGTTTTAGACATATTTGGAGACTATAGGAATGTGGCATGCCGCTCATTGAGCGCCTGAACTGCAGGACGTGGCAAAGCTTGGCTTCAGCCGATATGCGGGGTCTAACAGAAAGGTAAAGTTCCACGACATCTTATGTTTCACACCGAGGACCCCTGAATCTGCGTTTTCTAAGCCTTTCAAATCACCGAGAACTCCTGCGTACCTTACTACTCGAAACGAACGGAAAGTGGGGGGGTCCAACAATACCGGACCACGAACCCTTTTATTGTAAAGTCTGGTTCACACATTTTGCGTCGACCGCTTTGCGCTGCGTTGCGTCGTGCAGCACCGCACCTCCCCATTGGCTCGTCCTAAGTGTCGCCATGGCAACCCGTACGTCGCAAGCCGTTGCACACGGTGGGACTCGACGCAAGTGTGTGAATCACCCTTGAGACTGGAACCAAATCCAGCGCGAAGTTTCCTTTTCCTCCAGGTTCTTCTTATCGCTCGCTTCTGGTGGCGTGCAGCCTTGGGATGTGTGTGCCCTTCCCAAAATAAACGGCCACAAACGCCCCTGTCTCCGGTCTCATAACTCGAAACGCCGTCGGAGAAGTCGGCTGGCTCCAAATAAACGTCGGCTCGGACCGCATGAAAAATAAGCAATAGATATTAAAAAAAAAAAAAAAAAAAAACGATTGCTTCTTTTATGTTTCGAGGGCGGTAAACAAACACTCAGCCACACACAAGTAGTGCGAAAAAAAGCAGCTGTATGAAAGTGAGGACTTTTTTTTTTTTCTTGGTGTGGTTCCGCCGCCTTGGAGGCGCGAGTCGATTATTAAACTTAGGTTCAGGCCACTAATCCGGCGCCAGGCACATGGACATAAAAAAGTCAAATTTTTTGTTAATATTCTTATCATAATTCACTGATAACCAAGGCAAATAGAGAGTTAAAAACGGCCTGAATATTTTGACTATTCTATATCACCTCTATTCTATTGTACTCAAAGTAATTAGACGCAGCGTTAGAGCAAGCTGATCGTCTAATCATTGACTTTAAGAATTGAGTTCGTTTTCTTGATTGTGACTGCAGATGTATTTTTTACATTTTATTTTAAACTTTAGTCTAAGTGTGTGTTGCTTAATTTAATGTTCGCTGCTAGTGGGACCTTCTAGATCAGTGGTCTCAAACTCATTTGAGCGTGGGGGCCAGATAGCCGACACTGGGAAGGCCGAGGGCCAACGTTAGACGAGGGAGGGGGGGAATGTTTGAAGAAGGAGCGACCTCGTGCTCAATGGTTTTTGTAAATCCACTTTTTCCACTGCCATTTTTACAGTTGATTGCTTTTTATGACTATTTTGGGCCCTGACCTGATGTGATAATAATTAAAATGACACCGCGTCACCAACGTGCTCGCATTTTTAATAGAACAAGAGAGCAAGTACTCTGCCGTTCCCGTTGCTCAATTCACTCAGGAATTAACCAAGCTCAACATGACTAAAAAAAAAACAATGAGTTAATTTGGCAGTTCTTGCTTTCCCAACTATTTTTATTACAACACCCATACTTGTCTTTTAATAATTATATTTCTTTTTTAGGTCAGGATCCCGAGCTCGTAGCCTTATCTTCGGCAGTTGCTCCTGCTGATCGAGAGTTCGCGCAGCCGAGATGCATCCTTCAACAAAGAGCTCGCGCCTGCAGCCTAGTAGTGGAATCGTTGTACATTACAAATTGCTGGGAAGCAAAAGATAAAGCGAAACAAAGGGCAAATCAACACAGATAAGTAAAAACTACGTGAATACTTTAAAAAAAGCGGAGTGACTTTTCGAGCGAAAATGAATCGACAAGATGAGATCACGATGGCGCATGCCATTTCTAGCGCTCAAGACATGGAAACTGGGACTCGTAGTAGGTTCCTGCGGGCCACGTTCCAGCGAGTCGCGGGCCGCATGCGGCCCGCGGGCCGCGTGTTTGAGACCACTGTTCTAGATGTTGCGTTGTTAGAAACATTTTTCTTCCGTTTTTTTTCCCCTTTTGTTGTTGTGATGTTTCAAGTTGTAGAAAATTTACCATGTATTATCGGTCAGACTGGATAACAACTCGATCTGTTTCACACAATACTCTTCCACTCAAGCTTTTAATAGCTTTTAAAAGTTACTTAAAGTCATTTATTTTGTGCATGGGAGGCGAATAAGTCAGTCCTATGCTCACAACCTGATCGAAATTGCTGCATCCACCTCAGAGTGGGGCATGTCGTTGAACAACGCAACAAACAGCATCCGAACTAGCCTTGCCTATATTTTTATAGGAATAAATCTACCTATATTAACCACAATAAAAGTCGGTTGAGTTATGAATAGGACACGTGCAAACATGAATTTGATTTTTTGTGTCCCCGGATATTTTAATTAATTACTTGGTCTGGCATGCATGAACACGTTTAAAGAACCATCAGAAGTTTACAGTCAATGTGTGTCTTTCTGACACAGCATCGCCAGCGTGAAGTGCCGCGGGAGGGAGGATAGTCGCTACATTTGGTGGCGCTTTGGGAACACGTCCACAACTGCGCTGCCGAAGAGCTAAGGGGATTCGGTTTGATCTCCTTTGGAAGTGTTCTTGAGCGATGCGAGCAGGGGGTCCTTCAAGACCTGTGTGAGTTCCTCCCTGGCGGTGTCCGAGTGGGCAAAACAGGAGCTCAAGATGTCTCCGGGCTCGGGCGATCTGAAGTTGTTTTCGGAACCATAGCCGCCCCCTTGCCTCTGCTAGCCTGAAAGCCGGTAACGTGCGACGGCGTCGACTGGCCCCAGATCCATAGCTAGCTGCGTCTGCGAAACCACGTCCGTCGGGATTAAGGATTATGATTACGAGCGTCGTCATCGGATCTCACTTTACAAACTGGCAGTTTCCAGCTCGCTCTCAACAGATGGCTGAGATCAGCGCAAAAGTTAGAGCCGAATCAAAACTAACTCCGTTGTAATATGATCGCCGACACTGAGGTGGGATCCTGGGCTTGCAGCGTCCCTTATCCTTCCTTGTTTGGTACTGAAACGGAGTGACATATGAGTCGTATTTCAATAGAATACTTATCATTTGCTGTCTTGGTGCCCCCTACACAAGAGAGGAAAAGTCCGCTCAGGCATGTTGAAATATCCGTTCAATTCGCCTTGAGAGGGCTAGCATATGGTGCGGCCGGTCATGTGGTAAGGAATTCGGTTGTATAAGACTGGTAAAATTCCAATAGAACAACTTATTTTGTTTGCTCACATGGGTTTATTGACTCGTGCAAAATTAGCTTCAAACCTTTCACCGACATTGCGTCCGGCGTGGCAGTCGTCAAAAGTCACATCGTCAGACAATAATCTCATCGAAAGACTTGAACGATTTGGAGGCACGAGAGTCACGAAGCGAATCCTCTGGGGGAATACGAACGATCTTCGCTTCCGGTATCCCAACGCTTGCTAGAGCTACAATAACGAGCTTTTGCCGTCTCCAACCATTTCAGGAATCATCCCATTTCCTAACAGTTGTGGGTGTGTTTTAGCCTTGCATTTTTCCTGAAGTGCTTAGGAGTGGACTGCTGACAAGCGGCAGGCTATGCCTAATGTCAGGGGGGGGAAGGAGGGAAAGGGAACGCGGCGCAAAGCGGAGGCTGCCATATTAAAACCGCTCACGTTGCCAGCATAGGTTTTGCAGCGAAGGAGTTGCTGCCATATGCGGCGGACTGAGTTTTACTTTCTTTTTAGTTTTAGAAAGAGAATGTACTGTTGTGTTACATAAGTCCTCCTGCATACAGACAACGAAGTTTAATTATATTTGTCTTGTTTACTTGGTTTGAAACCCTAAAAACGGGTTTTTGACGACTTATTGCATCCATCATTTCGTAGTGCGCAAGGCAGTTATCTCGCTGTTCTGGTTTCGGTTACGAAAGCAAGGCAAAACGCTCGTAGTTCCTGCCCTCAGTACACGTTGAACACCTTCCACACTTTGACACCGGATAACTGGATGAGCAAGGATTTACATTTACTTCAGAGGTCACTTTCGCCGCTTCCTGACCGTCGAGCAGCCGGATCAGCTGGCGGCAAGCCGCGGATGAAAGGCTTGAACATCAACTGCCTAGAGCCACTACAACAGCCCAAGTGCACTCAGTGCCGATACGGGCGACGTGGGCTTCTGTCAACCCAGGGGCGGATCCAAGGGGGGGGGGGAAGGGGGGGAACGACCGCTTCCCCCCCCCCCCCCCCAAAACAGTCGACACCCCCCACCCTGCCCACTTCTCGGAAGGCGATTTTACATGGGTGGATCCCCCGAAATAAAACCGACTACCGGCCTGCCAGGTGGTAGAAGGCTCGGTACTCAAGGACGAGGGTTCGAAATAGGGTAGGTCGCACCCTAGCAGGCACACTTGTACTCTGAGCTTGGAGAACCACTCTGTCGCTTCAACCGAGACTGAAGTCCACGGCGGCGGTTTCAAAGCACGGCATGGAACCAAAAGTCGGCGCAGCGGCGCACATCTAGCAGAGTAAAATACAACTATACAGACCACCGAATCAAATGCACTGTTATCGTAAATCTTGGCTTGTGATTGCGCCTTTGTAGATCATCTTATTCGTTTTGCTGGAGAGACGCAAACGACGGGCATAACAAAATCGTTTGCGTATTCCGCATACCTCGCAAAAACACTTACCCAGTCACCTTGCGAAAAGCGCGAAACACGGAGTCCGCACCGCCCTGACTTACCAGTCTTCTACCTGCTTTAGAGCAGCTTGTACCTGCTAGTAGGTATGTCTCCTGAAGCTGCAACTTGAAACTAGGGGCAATGCCAGAGAGAAAAGAGACAAAGTTGGGAAAGCATGCTCGCTCTCCCCAATTTCTGAACTCTCAAGTCATTGTACCATAATAAATTCATCAACACCTCTTCCCAAAATAAAGAAAAAAACACTATGTTCACTACGTAAAAACTGGTCTCAGTTCATGCATCTGTAGGCAGGTAGGAAACGTTGCCTTAATTTATTCACACCGCGTGATGAGCGCAACAAACTCACACGAGATTCACAAGAAAATATCGGTGGTGACTTAAGTTTCCCTGAAACTCTGTATGACCGGTCGTTTGCAGGACCGAATCATCTACTCGGGCGGTGTGCGTCGCTGTGCAAACGCCAACAACACGGAGCATAAAAACGGCAGGTCTAGGACAACAATCCGGAGTCCATTATTCAATTAAAACGACTAGGGCTGGGCAATTGATCGATTAACCTTCCGATTAATCGATTTAGGCTTTAATCGCGATCACATTTTTTAACCGGTTAATCGGTTTTTTAATCGGTACTCACAAAGAAGTAAACTGGATGCACGCATGGCTCTATCCTGGACGACCTGCCCGAACTAGGGGTATCCGGTCGTTCTGTCCCGAGCGGTTTTCCGTTCCTAACCAGGTGCTATGAGCAAGGTTCAATTCTCGCGCTCGCGATGCGTCACGTGTTCGAGGATATACATTACAGTTTTGCCGAGGCCAGACGAACAAGCCGAGCCCGCAATTGATTCCTGCGCGACCGCGAACCTTCACGTGTTGAGGATCTATTACACATCCTGCCCAGGCAAGACAAACAAGCAGAAAAACAAGCTGAGAAGCTAACAACACCATGGTTACTTGTTCCAGTATTCGGCCCGTAAAAATGGACGAGTTCACGAGTATGAATGGCTATCTCGCTGGAAAGTTTGGGTTTAAAGTAAACTCCAGCGGTGAAGTTTTTAACTCGAAGGAAGTCCACCGCATCATCTGCAACAAGCCGTTTTCGTACAGTGGAAGCGTAAGTTCGCTTCAGTATCACCTACGAGCGAAGCACCCATGTACGACGCTGCAGCAAGGACCATCCGCTAAAACGCAGACAACAATCAACGCCTTCTCATCGAGGCCCATTTCTCTGAAAAAAGAAAAACGCATCGCCCAAGCCCTGACTTCTTGTCTTCCTGTCGGAGAATGTAGACAAACTTCTTCGGAGTGGAGCAAAAATATGTGTCTTTGAATCGTTGAACTATATGTATCCTCAATTCTAAATGTCCTTTGCGCAGTGTAACAGGGAGTAAAATAAGTCTTCAAAGGCAAGACGAGTTGTTGCATTCTTTTTAATATATTATTTATACAAATCAACGCAACCGATTAATCGATTAATTAATCGATTAAAGGGTGGCGATTAATCGGGTTAAAACTTTTAATCGACGCCCAGCCCTAAAAACGACGTAATTTTGTTGAAAACGCCCGCAGCTTTTTACTCACGGTGTGCGTCGAGAATCTTCCACATTTTGAAACGGAACGAAGGAAGATTTACGTTTAAAAGCGCTCGCTGCGTCCTCCCGGACCAGCTGGACCGGATCAGCTGACGACGACGGGACTGAACGCGTTGATTTTCAACCCCACAATAACCAATTTGCGCTTCGTGTTAGTATGGGCTTCTACCTCCAAGCACCGCACGACACACCACGAACGTTTCAACTCTTTGTCGCATCGCCGTGTTGCACCAAACCTATCTCTATGCACCAAACAGAACGAGATCGCCGAAGTCAACGCAGCGCTGTCGTGAACCTTGGCTTGTGGTTGCGCAATCGTGGACCCTGTGACTCCCTTCGCTTTCAAAGCACACACGACGATTACGAATGATACTTTCCGTCTTCCGGGAACATCACAGGGGCACTTCTCCGGTCACGTCTTCGCTACATGTGCTCGCAAACCGCGACAAACCAAAACAATACCGGCGCCATGTTGAACCTGCCTTGTTGCTAGATTTTCTCCGACCAAACAAAAACAACGAAAGCAAACCGGCTCTAGCTTCCAGCGTACATCGGCGTTGCGCAGTGGCCAGATTTTCTTCGTCAGCTCTAACTTAAAGATGACCTACAGATGCAGAAACACTGGTATCAAGTTTTAATATGGCGGCCTCCACGGAGCGCCGTAAATTCTGAGGAGGGTGCATTGGAAGCGGCGGCACCTTCCCCCCCCCCCCCCCCCCCCCCTGCCTAATGTAGTAGAGCTTGATGCTGTGCGTCGCCACTTATAAGTAACGACAACCAGTACTCCAGGCGAAGCCCATTTTGTGTGAGAAACATGACGCCTTCAAGTCATTCGGTAGCTATACGGCCATTATTTCTTTTTTTCTCAAACGAACCGTTGTGCTTTTTGATGCCGCAACGAAAAACGCGTGCACGCGGAAAAGCGTAGGGGCGTGTGTTTGGGAGGACTGGCCTCGACGAGCTGAACGTTGTTCAGCGACCACAGGGTGCATGCCGCTGAACGTGAGTTGAACGTCCACATCTCGAAATACTAAAACCCGAGAGGGGGGCAAAAATAAAAACCGAAACACAACGTATGTTTGTCCTTTTTTGTCCCTTTCTCGGGTTTCACAATGTCTATTAACAACCAGCTGGCCTGCCTAATAACGTTTCTTCGTTCACTTCTCCCTTGAGCCACACGAGGAAAGCAGGTAAGTCAAGCATGGGTTCTTCTCGCTTGCAGGTCATGCCCCGAACGTCACAGAGACATTTGCCAGTCCCAGAATGACCAGGATGAGGGAATTGATCGGCAGGGGCGCGCCAGTGGTAGCAGTTGGAGCATGAAAAAAGTTTAGGCGACGGATAGCAGTCACGTAGAACGACGCGGATTCTGTCTATGTGAGCGATACACTCTGAATAGAGTGTACACACAAGGTTACAAAGGAAGAGCTCGAGACAACGCTCGTATACATTACCAAGTTTATTGAGAAAAGACGCGTTTTGTTTACAAAACACGTAAACATCGATGCTATGGGCATCGTACTCGCATTTCCGAAGTCAGTTCCTTTTCTTTTTCTTTTTGTTTTTTTTGCGTTTTGTTTGTGAGCGTAGTTTCGGGTGATAGCGGTTAATTAGTGTGTCAGACTGGTCACATCAGCTCTGCCTGTTTTTTCGAAATATGTTAATCGAACAGCTCTTGAAAACGCAAAGCAGTTATCTTATTAAATTCTGTTTCATTCCAACGAGAAAAGAAACATATTTTTTCGAGTGAAACTTTCCGGATTACTTAATTTTTATCTTCCAGTCAATACCATAACGTTCCCCAAAGATGGAGCTTTAGGAGATGTCGCTTATTTTCAACGGAGAACGGATTAAGGTCTTCTGTTTCGACGAACGAAGGGCGAAAGAAATCTGATCACGCGTCAGCGAAAACTACGTGACTTTTTCCCATCGAGACTACTTCACGTGGCGACAGCCAATACATCCTCTCAAATGCTCACTGTAAATATCAAACTTTTTTTTTTCTCTCTCGTCGCCCAATTTTCGCTTTCTAGCGGCGGCCCGCATTTAGAGTTCTTTCGACGGTACTTTTAAACATTCAGTCGTACCGGGGTCCTTGGTTATGAGAGATCGAATACTTGCTGAAGCAGGAACGAGAGAGAGGGGGCGGGGCGGGGTGCACCCTCTCTACTTATCGGTAGAGTTTACGTAAAACTGTAGGACATTTTACATTTCGTCCAGGACGTTTCGTTCCCATGGAAACAGCTTTGCAGCCGTGCAAACTTGCCGACGAGTCCTATCACTAGTTGGCTAATTCACCCGCGTAAAACACACACACACACAAAACAAAAAAGCTCAGGATCATGGCACATTTACTGTGCGTGGTTGGTTTAATGTTAGATCGAGTTAATTTTGGAACACGACCGGAGACTCCTCCTTGCTGCGGGGAGGAGCTCAGAGACCCGCTCCTATGGGGAGAGCAGGAGAAAAGAGTGCGAGAAGGAATGGAGAGAAGGAAACTGGGAACCGGTTTTCTGCCCGCCAGAAGACGATTCTGAAGGTCGACCTTTAAAGTAAAGCGAAACGGAGTGTAGTATAGGAACGAAATCGAGAAGGAAAAAAATGGTATGAATGAAACCGTGCTGGTTCATTCCTAGCTACTGTGTATTGTACATGAGAGTATCACTCTAGATTGGTTAGTTTTACAGTGGACGTGTCGGATCAGGAACTGTCCCGCAACAGGAACTAATCGGAAAGCGATGTCTGGCTTCGACCGTCATATATAATTACTCTGGGTTGGCGGTATGGTGGAAGCAACCCTGATAGCACGGAAGCGCCTACTCACGGCACGTGGAGTTTTCGAAAAAGAACTCGCCGCTGTTGTCGCCGCAGCCTGTTGACATGATCGCAACGGTAGCCCCGGTAGATGCACCTCAGGTTGGCGCAGTGAAAACTCGGACGGGTGGCAGCCGCCGTTCAGGACTGGACAGCAGGATAACAAAAGTTTAACAGACGTGTAGATTTTTTTTCTCTTTCAATTAACGACAGTTTTAGTCTGGGTCTGCAGAGTTGATTGCGAGAATAAAAACGAGTATAATCAACTTCGTACAGATAATTGCAGTTTTTGGCTGTACACCTATAAAGGAATACGTGGAGATCTGTTATCTCGCGATTTACAAAATGATATCTTTTTATGAAAAATGTGCACAGGTAGTTCTTCGAAATGCACACGCCCGCCACCTGTAGGGATTAAAACGAATATAGAGTCACCGACTGCAAAACCTATATGTGTAGCAATCAGACGCCGATAACCGTCCAGCACCGTGGTTGGCGGAGTTCGCGAGTTTCCCTTCCCTCCGACGAGCGGCGGAAACGCCGGTCCCGGCCGCACGCTTTTGTGGCTCCGTTTCATGCGTCCGACACAATGCGACGCAATTAGCCCGAGCAAACAACCGCTGATTTTGGTTTGTCTGTTTGCTTGACTCAAATGTTGCCATTTACTATGTGCGGTAAAATGTGCTCACATGCGGTAACGACTCTGTATTTAATACGTTTTGTGTTTGGCCTAACTCCGTCCCGCAGTTACAGTTCTAACAGTGACTCATTCTTTTTTTATTATTATTATTGTTGTACAGCTCTTTAAACGCTATTCTCATGGCACCTTTATTTTCCTTCGTTTTCTTTGATATTAAAAACAGAAACACAACGGCTGAAATGGGCTCTCCCGCCTTTACGTATCTCGTTCCTTGCGACAGTGATTAAAAAAAAAAAAACTAATTAGCTTTCTTGTTTCATGTTTCCATTCATGAGTCATGTTTTAGATGCTACGTTCGCTCTACAACCTTTGTATTTCTTCCCTAAACTTAAATAGAAACAAATCCTATTGTCGCGCGTTTTTTTTTTTTTTTCTCTTTCTTGTGTTGCCGCTGCCTCTGTGAGTTCGGAAGCTCGCGTACTAGCGTTACGTGGTAGTGTCCGTAACATGAATACCGAAAATCTGACACTCGCTTTCCGCAGGCAAAATTTAAGTGCTTCTTCGAAAACAACTGCCAGGTGGTAGGGTCTACGATATTTTCACGAAAGAATTATTATGGCTAAAGGTACGAAGGAAGCGAGCACGTAGATTAGCACTATGCTCTCCAGCATAAAAGTGTCGTGTCTTAGTACCGACCCACTACTCCCCCGCTAAGTTGTCAACAACAAGATCGCACGGATGAGCTCCAATGAGACTGTCGTGTGAATAGATTTTTATTGGCTGTGAGCTAGATGAACCACGAGCTATGTCAAAGTCGGCTTCAGGGTTCTCCGTGTTAATCCTATTAGTTTTGCCTAGACCCTTAACGAAGGTGCACGCACACTGCACGACGAGGTATCGGCGCTTTTTCGCATTTTACTTCCGAAGGCTTTTGTCGGGCAATCAATTTTACAGCTTCGGTCTGTGCCCCGAATGACAACTTTACACCGCACTAGCAGTTTTGTGACATATCTCTAATCATAGTAAAAAAAAAAAAAAAAAAAAAAAAACGCGATCGTTTTTTTTTTTTGCGTTAACAGTGTCACTTGCGGTATACGCGTGATCGCTATGATGGTGAACAGTCGATTCTTATTGACGTCTAACATTAGCGCGCTTAAAGTAACCAAACAAGTCAATTTTTTGCTCGGCGAGAGTGTTCCGTTTCGATACTTCAGACCAAGGCCAATCTAGTCTAGACCTATTCTGGGATGCGGACAGATATAGTCATATGAAACTGTGTGCGGTCGTCCTTCCGGTGGGTGTAGCACGCTCCAGTAAGAGCCAACGCAAGTGCCGCCAATGCTGTGCTCAGGCAGCAAGGTTGAAAGCTTGGCTAGTTGGTAGTAGTTTATGATAAAATAAGAAGCGCACACAAAACCTGGAAACAAACTAAAAAGAGGATACGTGCAACAGAGCGCTTACTCACAACTGGAAGGTTAATAGGACTTCAGAAAAAACGAAGAATAGTCCCTTCCCCGGCTGCATATACGCTAAAACCGAAAAAAAAAAAAGCCTTGACGTGCGCGTGGCACTGTCGCCGATAACAATTCTTCCTCAGCGTCTGTCAAAGCAAGTGACGGGTGGCTTATGTAGCCACCACCCAAAATTTTGATATTGAAAGCCCCCTGAGACCTTCCGCTCTCTTTGCTCTTTAAATCGTCCTAAAATATTTGTATATTCAAGCACGGGAGCGCACCCATAGTTGCTGCAGTGGACTGCTAAATGGTTAGACGGAATCTTACGAAGCGAGCTGCAGCGCTCCCTCAGTCTGGCATTAAGGCAGCGTCCCGCTTGGCCCACATAGGACTTACCACAAGACAGCGGAATGCAGTATACAACACCCAAACGACAGTGAAGAAAACGAGTTACATGTTTCTTCCCACATAAAGTAACGCCCTCTTCCTTTCCTGACAAGCGGACCTTCATGCACAACTGTAGCAATTTGCTAGGAGCGCTGAAAACAACTGGCACATCATAACGCACAGCGACGTCTTTAACATTATGGAACACACCGTGGAGGTGCGAAAACACTACCGACCTTACATATCGCTTCCGTGGCACCCGATTACCCGGCCCCTTCAGGGTTTTTAGCAAACCCCCGACACATCCTCCAGCACCTGTGAAGGAAAACCTGCCTCTTTTATTCCTTTTCACCTGGTCATTAAACCTTTTTCCCACGCCGTGATGGTATGACTTGTTCAATTCCAATCCAAGGCAGGCACCGCGATGCCTATTTTAGGAGTTTTGAGTGGGCAGACTCAAAAGGTAAAATATATGTCTTTGAAAGGCTACTGTATGACCAACACGCATGGTTTTGTATCAAACAAAGTGACATATCTAAAAATTGCAGACGACCGTCAGAAGGGGGCTTGAGAGTAAATTTTAGCCCCTTTCCCATGTCTTTGAAAATGGACATCACACGTTCAATGGCATCATCGACTTCGACAAAAATCAAGAAATCCTCCACATACCTAAACGCTCTTTTTACGCCCTCACTTTCCGGGGAGCCTTCCAGAGAAACGTCAAGCTGGCCAAGAAAAATGTCTCTCAAAACCGGAGCTACATACGAACCAATGCAGGTGTCATTCCGGTGCACAAAAATTCCCCTTTCCCACTCGACCAGCCTCGACCTCAACTCTAAATTAAGTAACTCCAAGAAACTTTCGGTCCACACACCGCTAGAGTTTTTGAACTTCACCTTACCGGCTGCTGACGCCTCTGGCCTCTACGGGCTGCCTTCCGTCAACGTAGCTGGTGATGACGATTTTCATCAGACCCGCCTCGAAGAAATCGGACAGAGGGCTGTTGGCGAAGAGCTTGATTCATAATCGAGTAGCTGGTCCTCCAATGGCAGATGCTGGCCCGGTGGACGCTGCCGCAGTGAGTGTCCCTGTCACCGGGATTGGATAATCTCGTCTTGAGCTGTGAATGCGACGTCACTGGCACTCGCCCTTCGGCGAATGATTCCAAAAACGCTAGAAAATACATTTTCGAACTGTTTGATTGAAAGACAATTCATCGTCGCTGCAAATGTATGCCGTTCAGACCGTTCGCTAAACGAATTCTGGTCGTCAGTGCCATCTTGGGAGTCCGTGCGTCTTGCTCGCATTCCGGGGCAGAGAACACGCATGTGCTGGCCTGTAAAGCTGCACGCTCGGTTGTATGGTGGATCGGTATATACGTGACAGCCTATCAAACCAGATTCGTTTACCGAAACTACGAAATCTCGTCGAGGTACGTCGGAGCCAGTGGCCTTCGGAACAAGAGGCTTCCCAAGTGGTCGGACGACGTCGGTGAAACTTGGGCCTGCCATTGACCGAAGTTTCAAATTTCAATGAACCTTTTCCCAAATATGTGCTGTCGCCTATCGGGATATCTAGGTTCGAAATTGAGTGGCTGTAAAGCAACACGTTCGTAAGGCTTGTTCGACCCTTTTGACCACGGTATTTGGGTGCATTCGTAGTATTTCCAGGATTTCTAGTCATATCTTCAGGTTATCTTCTGGTTCGTGTTTGAGGCATACCTCCAAGTCATTATCCTCCAAACCGTTCAAACCCGTCCCAGGACCGCGGGATTTTGAAACAAACACTACGTTCCTGCGGAACGAATTCATGCCGCTCGTCTCACAGGAAAAACACTGTAACGATAGAAGGTGACAGCCGACACTATTCAGACGTCGACTATTTAATGTCATAAAATTAATGACAAATCATTCAACTGTAACAGATAGGCTCATGAGGTGACGACGCCATGATTGTTGTTGTTGCTTCGTTCCTTCCACGCGATCAAAAGTGTCTTTGTCCTCGTCGTTTCGTCAATATATCTTGCGTGTGTCACATTGCGTTCATATCCTGTTGACATTTGACGAGTTTGAACGGCTTGGTTTAAAACAAAGTGGCCCACGCAAAACGAAAAATGCTCTTCCCCGCGGAAAGGGGTCGGTAAACAAAGCTTGTGCACAACATACAGGATGGCGGATATGTTTTAGTAGCACACAATCTCGAACCCAGGAGCGTCGAGCACTGCGCGCATGCGCACTGTGCATTTCAGAAAATGGTGTATTGTTGTTGTTTATTGCCCAGAGGGATGGCCCGTAGGCCTAAGGGGGACATGGGGGGGGGGGGGGGGGGCGGGGGGGGGCGGGAATCAGAGGAAGGCGGAGAGGCCGGCGCCATGGACGTTGTCCAGGATGGGCGCTGGCGTTGAAGGTCGTCCAGGTCAGGTAGGCTTCCGGGTCGTCCAACCGTGCTCCCGCCAGGAGGACGTGATGCTCCCGGTCCGCCCGCGTCCCCGGGCAGGTTCATATGAGAGGGCGGACATCCACCTGGTCCGCCGGGGTGGGACAATGGGGACAGACAGGAGGATGCGATGTAGTCCCCTCGCCAGGATGAGAGGACCGCCGGAGTGATGGCGCATCCAGTGCGGATGCGCCGGAGCAATACTTCCTGGAGCCGGGACAGGCCAGGAGGAACCCGGGCGGCGCAAGGTGGGATTAAGGCTCGTGTGCTTGCCCGCATCCTAGTCTTGGAGGCCAGGGATGTCGCCACGGGGTCCATAGGGATGGTGTGACTTTGCATCTCCTCTGACTGGGCTGCCCATTTAGCAGCCTCGAGAGCGGCCACGTTGCCCTGTGCAGAACCGTGGCCCTGTACCCAATCAATGATAACCGTGCCCACGTAGTGGTTCCGTATAATATGGATCTGTCGAACGATGGTCACACTCTGCTTGGTCTGTTTCGATTGCCTGATGGCCTGGGTGGAATCAGTAAATCTGGTAACATCGGTAATAGATGGGTCATTAGCGGCTGCGACAAGGGCCTCATAAATGGCTTGCAGCTCCAGCAACAAAGGAGACTGGTGCGATGCAGCGAACTTCTTCTGATTGTCTAGGTGAGGTTGGGTATGACTGACGAATGCAGTAGCTCCTCTGTCATGCGTACAGGCAGCGTCCGTGCACATGATGGAGTGATCCGGGGAAGAGGGAGTTGGGCTATGGGCCCTGGGAGTTTGACGCGCCTCGCGGCGGGAAGTCTTGGTGGTAAGGCAGGAGAACCTCCATGGGGGAAGCTGCTGTATCTGCGCGACATGTGGTGTGCCCTTATAAGAATCGGCAGCATATAGCTGATGTTTTGCATCCCGAGCTTGCGTGCGTTGGTCACAGAGTTTCCTTAAAATGTTCAGGTGGGCGTGTTCCTGCATGCAACACTCTCAAAGGCGTAAGGAGCGGGAGGCCCGTAATGATGCGCATCGCTCGCCCGGTTGACAGTTTCCAGTGAGTTCCACTGCGTATCTGTCAGGTTCTGAAATTGTGTCTAATAGATAATCCTCGGTTGTAGAATGGCTTTCACGAGGCACGTGGCAATCCCAGAGAAGGCATCTCCACGTCTTTGTAAAATACGGTTGATAAGGTGTAGCATAGAATTGGCGGATTTCTTCATAGATGTGATCCACTCTTTGGCTCTGCCGGTTTTATGAATTTGAGGACCAAGGACCCTCATGGTATCAGCTTTGGGGAGGGTTTGTGGCCCCACCGTCAGGTTGAGCTCGTCCGCCCCTAGCATAGACGCATGTAGTGAGATTTTGGCGGAGATATTTCGAGGCCTAGGGCTTTCGTGTAACGGTGAAGGGAGTTCCGCCCTCTTTCTTGAGGAATTATGTAACCTAGTTTGAGGAATTATGTAACCTAGTCCTTTTCACTTCCTCATATCAACTCCGCCCTAAAGAAAAATGGTTTGTTTCACCATCACATACATTATATTATAACCACACGCTAAATTACCAATTAACTACTTTATTAAATGAATTATTTTTAAAAGGTGTTGATATACATGAAATGACGCTGGCAGAGGTACGAGCATTATTTTAGGGTTGTTTTCTTAGGTACGGCTAAGGCATACGAATCACTGTACCATTGTATACCACAATGAATGTATTAATTTCATTTTTTCTCTTGTTTTTGTTTGATCTGTGGTCTCTACATTTAAAATAGTGTTTTTCTCTCAATGTAGCTATTTTGTTTGTTTTTGAAATTGCTTAGGAATCGCCTGCTGTAAAGGGGGCCAGGACCTCCGTCAAGCTGCTGTAGCAGCTTTTTGTCTTGGTCCCCCGTTTTAGTGATGAAACAAAATAAAGATTTATTATTATTATTATTATGCTCATGCTGAGTTTGGTCTAGATGGGTGGTCCAGAGCGTCACATCATCAGCGTAGATTAAGAATTTAAGGTTTTCGTGTTGCGCTAATTGCCACGCAAGTTAAACTAATTTGATGTTAAAACGATGGGAGTAAGGGCAAAGCCCTGAGGCACCCCACAGTTAGATACAAAAGAAACTGAATCTTCCCCTGCCACTCGCACCGAAAGGGTGCGGTGTGTCAAGAAGTTGTGAACGTCTTTAATCATTCCACGTGAAAAATGGAAGTTAACCATGGCGTCTAAAATCGCGTCGTGATGAATATTATCATACCCCTTCGAGATTTCGGTCGCCACAGTGGTTCGGATCCATTGAATGCGTCCCGACACCTTTGTGATGTCTTCGGCAGGTCGATGTAGGCCGTCCTCAGCACCAACCAGCTGTCGGAAACGTATTTGGGACTCTTGGTAAAGTCCTTTCTTTTCGAGCCACAGTTGATGCGGGTGGCATGGATGCGCTCATACATTTTACATATAGTAGGCGTGAGAGATATGAGGCTCAGAGCCGTAAGATCCTTAGCTGCTTTCCCCGCTTTGGGGATCGGTACAATAATCGCATGCTTCCACTCCTGTGGGATCTCACCATCCGCCCATGCTTCATTTAGGATCCCCAAGAGGTTGTTCACCGCCAACCCTTCGAGGTTCTGGAACACTCCATAGGTGATGCCGTAATGACTCGGGGCGGATATATTCTTAGTTGCCTCAATAGCAGCGACGAGTTCGGCCTTGGTGATGGGCAATGTTATGCCAAGGTCATCCGCAGCGTAGAAAGCAGGGCATGTTATTGCGAGGATGTCATGTTGTGGAAAAACGGCCACGGCCGCATGCCTGGCGAAATCCTCGTTGGATAGCCCCATGGCCAGTTGTATGTTGCACGGCTGAGCAATAGCAGCTTTGGTTTCCTTGGCATGGTATGTGCGACAAAGTTGCCTGGAGGAAGACGAGGAGCCAAAATATTCACAAAAATCTCTTCACCGTTGTCGGCTCAGCTGCGTTTCATACTTCTTTGCTTCAGCAGCTAAGCGATTAACTTCCCACTAAAGCTGTTCGTTGTGTGGGAAGGAACGGGCTTGGAATTCCTCCTGTTTACGTTGGTCCTAGAGACAAATGAGGTGAACATCTGGATTTGGCTGATCCTGATTTACTGTTTGTTCGGTGGTGTACGTGCCCATGCACCAACTGTTGGAGGTCCAACATGACGGATGCCGCTGTGGCTCCCTCTAAGGTGCTATGGGTATGAAGCTCCGCCCAGTTAGTCACTTTAGTGAAACGGCGTTGTTTTTTCACTTAGTGATGCTACAGGTGAATGTAGGTGGACAGCCCGGCTCAGCTGTCCACCTTGGATGGCCGCGTCCCTGCCACCATGTGAGGTCAGGCGTATTAGGGGCTGCGATCGGTCGAGTGGAGACGTGGGCCTCATTGAGCCGGACGTAAGTTAAGTCATTGAAGCAGTTGTACACCTTTCGGCCCCGAGTGGAATCGGCGGTGTGTAACCCCAACTTGTGTGCGGAGCATTGAAGTCGCCCCCCATCAGAACAGGAACGTGGACGCAGCATATTCGAAGGTGCTAAAGCCAGCCAAAGTTAAACCGGACACTTCCGGGTTTTCCATATACTGACACCATGGTCACATCAGCTTGCCTGCGTCGGACAAGAACGGTTACCACCTACTGCTGTTGTGTGCACCCCTTGAATGTATCGATCTGCGTTTGCACCAGTACGAACGTAGATCGCCGCCTTGTCCGGAGCAGTGTCGTTCGTTCCAAGCGGCCTGTTAATAATGGAGGGGGAGTGATACCCCGTGAACTGAGAGTCGTTGGGTAGGCCATGTGTTTCTTGGAAAGAAAAGCCCAGGGCTGGATGAGGCCGTACTGCATACAAAAAAAGAAGCTCGTTGCGTTTGGTAGGAAAGAAACTGCAATTCCACTGCAACACGGTGCCTATGACGATTTCACTCCATTACGTCATGGGGAACCTTTCAGATGTTGTTATATGGCCAGAAGAAGCTGGTGTGTTGTCATTTGGACGCCCGGTGTGTCCTCGTTAGCACTGGGGTTGTGTTCGTGATTCTCCCGAAATCGGGCTGAGGCTGTCCGTCGTTCTTGCCGTTTGGCTTGTAGTTTCTGTAATTCCTGACTTCTGGCGATGTTCCGTGTAAGACGCTCAATTTTTTGGTTAATCTCAGTAGCCAAGGGTTCTTGTAGTCTCCGAAACGGCGCTGTGTCTGCCGTTTCGGTTTCACGACCGCATTTGCATGGGAGAGTGTTGGAAAATCTCCTCCTTCGTCGCCCCCCCCCCCTTTCCCCCAGTCAGCAGCCAGGAGAGGTAGGAACCTATTATATGTCGGCTATGGCCGCTCTGACAGCCGGCTCTGTTGTCGGGAACGCAATGTCGCCTGATGTTTGCGGGGGAAACTGGGAGATGTGATATGGTGATCGTCTGTTTTACATAGGCCACACTGATAGCGGGGTTGACCGTCCTGCGTGAGAAGGTTGGCGTTGGGCTCAGCTTGTGGGCAGTAGGTCTGCATATGTCCTAACTGGAAGCATTTAAAACATATCAGCCCCTTCGTCCTATAAGGTCGGGGGCGAAAAATACCACCACAGTAGTATACAATGCCTGGGATGGCCTGGGGACCCTGTAGCATAAGCGGGTACGTATCTCGTTTGCCCAGCCGGCGCGCAGCAACGAGTTTATGGGAGGAGCAATGAAGATCTGGGAGTATGTCCTCACCTGGCTCCTCGGGCCGGGTGTAGGCGATAGACCAAACATCTTGTAATATCAAGCCCCGAAGCCAAATATGCGTGTACCGGGAGTTGTTTCTTCTCGGACAATGACAGAGCCGAGAGCCGGCACATCCGCACAGCGTCCTCCAGCGTTGCAACATGCAGCGTGATGGAATTCGACGGTCGGTGCGTCTCACAGCCCCGATATCCTGTTGTTTCTAAGCCTTGATTGGTAACGGCTTGCAGCACCTCGCCCGGCCCCTGTGTCATGTCGAAAGGATCTTGTGACCTGATGTGGACTCGATATGATAGGGTCGGCGGTGGCGTCCGTAGACCTGCGGTGACGGCGAGCGTCGCTGTGTCGGAATCCCGGCGCCTGGCGAGGCGGCGGCGGCAACAGCATTTGGCACAGCCAGTCGGAGGCTCGGAGCTAACGCGTCCGCATAGGCTTATATGTCCATGAAAGGAGGAGAGGCGTCGTCAGCGTTCAGGTTTCCGGCCGCGCCGGGTCCTGGAGCCGCGATGTTTACATCAGCGGAGCTAAGTCTACGTTTAAAACCGGGTTCAAAACCCGCCTCGGAAGCGGAGAAGGTCGATCCACCGAAGCAGGACTTCAACTTACGTGACTCTGAGAGGTCTTCCCCGTTTTTCTTTGCACCCTCAGATTCGTAGGGGTGATGACGCCCGAGTTTTCGATCCAAAAGCACGGAGTTTGTCGTAGACATGGTCTCCTTCATAGGTGAGCGCAACCTCCCCCCAAAAGGTGGATCATCGAACCCAGTGGCCATACTGAAATGCTGGGTTGCACTCACGGTTTCGTAGTCGATGCACGAATGGTTCAGAAGTTCCTGTCGAAGGTTCATCTCTTCCACGTCGACGATGAGCCCGGTACCGCCCGCAGCAACCAAGGCGCATCCCCCGCCTCAGTCGGCCCTTCCTTGGCGGAGCTCAGACGTGGTCGTGATGATCGACGACATTGCTGCCCTCGTGTCCCTAAGCTAATGTTGACCGCTCTGCTTGTAGCAGTGTTCGTTCAAATTCACTGCAGCATGAGAAGAAAAAACTGTTTAATAAAACTAGAATGCGTACAAAAACAAAAGAAAGATTAGAAATCAAATACGCATTACTTCCGAGCTCGTGGAAGGGGGCAGAAGAAAAATGTGCGCCTCGCGAGTCGAAAACGAAATTACATTAAAAATGAAACATTTGTTGTCAAAGGCTCTGCTATAATTGGTGGCCCTCCGAGGTTAAATTTGTTTTTGATTTGCCTCGCTTCGTCATAATGGAATCCTGGAACCGGAGAATCACGGAGACAGCACCATCCAGTGCGCTTCGCATTTTCCTCTTTATTTTTCGTTCGCTTTTTCGTAGCTTTGTGCTTTGGGGGGGGGGGGGGGGGGGGGGGGGGCTACGTGCATAATCAAGTTTCGGCCTGCATTTCTACCTAGTCTTCGAAAAAGGAAACACTCAAAGGGTAGAAAATGTGCGCGCTCGAAAACGAGAAGGCTCTTCTTGTTGTTTCTTTTTTTTCTTTTTTTTTTCTTTTTTCTCCCTTCTTTTTCTTTTCTTCTTTTTTTTTAAGAGCTATATTGCTATACGAGGTAAACCTTCTTCTACAATTGAACCCAGGCACGCACTGCGACCGATCTTGAAAATGGCTACGCCCTTTGAGTTCTAGCTTTGCTGAATTTTCATCGCTCTTGAACCAATAATATTGATCTCTCTTCTTCGGGTTTCCCGGAAGAAAAAGAAGGGGGGAGGGGGGGGGGGGTTTAAACGACCCTTAGTTTAAAGGAACAAACGACCGAAACCCGACTCAGAAACGCTTCTCTCAACTTCGTCATCGCAGTTGACTCCGCCATTTTTTTTTTTTTTTTTTTTCCTCGGTAGAACGTAGCGGAACATTTTCCGAAAGAATTGTTCCTGAGCTGCCGAGAGATTTGGCGCAAGAGCCGGAAAGCGAATTCAAATAAGAGTTGGTACCGCGAGTATGCAAAGGAACACCGAGCCCTCAACCATGTAGTAGATTCCGGGGCTCGCCCATGCTCTCACCCATGCTCTCATCATCACGACTTCGTCGTCGACCTCGCTCGATTGTCTTTACTGCAATTTAGCGATTCGCCGTTGAACGGGGCGTTTGACCGGCACTGTACGACGGCTAACCCGGGGTCTTTAACGTGAACCGCGCGGCAGGGACGTCACGAACGCACGGTGGTAACGCGTCCGTTCGTGCCGCAACTAGAGCCACTAAAAAAGCGCTTCAGAAAAACTGCACTTCATTAATTTTGTGCATAAAATCGTGGTGTTTGTGTTTTGTGTGTATGTTTATACAGCCTCAACTTAGTCTGCCTCAACGGGCAACTTGTCTCTCAGCTGTAGAATAGATATTTAGCCAGTGCAGTACAACCGCTAGCCTGGGGGGGGGGGGGGGGGGGGGGGGGGGGTCTTTAACGTGTACCACGCAGTAGTTATACACGACCGCACGCCGGTACGATGCTCATCCAGATCGAAACGGGCAGAGGTGGGGATTGAACCCATGATCCCTGGGTTCGGCAGCGCGAGCTTTCGCTCCACGTGCTCCGAGCTGATGTGCGCTACCCCCTAAGCAGATGGTCTTTGCGCTGGTTAAGGGTGTCCTGACCACCAACGCCTTGTGATTGGCTGGGTGGCTAGATTCAAACTGAAGGTAGCATCCAGTGTGCATCGGTTTTCTGTATACAAAAACACTTAGCTCTGCGCTGTGGCATTACGCAACATCTGCTTCGCTGTCCTCACGCAACGCAGCAGAGGCAGGTTGCACTATTTGTCCACGGGACGCGATGCCGTCGGTGCCGAGAAGCGCTCCGATTGCAAACCGAAACTTAAAAACCCGCCGAAGTTTTGCGGTTTTTCAGAAATATGCAAAATGCAGCGCGTGCCTTCTATCGTACTCCAATGTTTGTTTATTTAGTGTTTTTCGATGATGCTCAGAAAGGTTCCAAATAAAACCATGCCTTTAAACTCAATGTTTAAAAAAATAATTCCACGAAAATAATTAACAACTTAATAATCCCAAACTTTAATAATTTTCCTAAATATGCCCCTGGACTAGAACCAAAATGTCACAAGCCTTTTTTTGGTGCGATGCGTAGTTTTCGCAATATGGAATTTATTCACCTTTCGTGGAACTTTGCCACTGAGGAGCAGGACCGCGAGCGCAAAGATGCGCTCGGATAAGAAACCGAAACCTAGAAACGCGTCTAAACGCAGCGTTTTGACAGAACGCCGTAAAATGCTGCCCCGGCGTTATATCCTTCTGAAAAGAGTTGATTTAGTAGTTTTCGATGACGCTCAGAAAGTTTCTAATTGGAACCATATTTCTATTTTCACTCATTAAAAAGTTAATTAACATATTTTAATCAATTAGCCGACTTATCACACAGATTAGCCACCCACATAATGTCCGCTTCGCCGTATAACCCACCTGCACAAACCGCATTAGTGTAGCTTTCACGTCTTTTTTTATACAAATCTGTAAGGTTAAAAAAACCTGTATTTATATGTGCGCGTTAGAGAAGGGAGATGTTACCTCTCTTATGCAGGGGCCTTAGTTATAATGTAGTTCTATGCAGTATGATTAGAATGCGATAATTAAATGGCAAAGGGGTCTTTCAGAAACTAGGTGTATTTACCTGAAGAAGAAAAAAAACTGTCACCGGATTTCTTAATTCAGTCGCTTTCTTTGCCATATTTCCGCCATTTGTTTTACCTTTTTTTTTTTTTTTTACCCACAAGCTAATGTTTTGTAGCAGCGCTATTAATTATAAAAAAAAAAAAAATGGCTCACATCATCGAGCGTTCTCCCACAAACAAAAAAGTACCCAGGGGAACGGCTGTGCTATCTATGAACATAGCATGTGATCCCTAATATGGAAATTTCGACATGAAGGCTTTTCCACCATCTTTTAAGAATCAATCAGTGCACCCTTGTTACGACGTCCCTAATGAGAGTTTAATAACCAGGCTATGATAATGTCTATAACGATCACTACGAAAAGTTTAATGATGGTCGGTGTACGCGGGCGTCTCTGGACGATAAATTAGTTTATAGACACTTTATTTGTTACGCGTAACATATTCGCTTTAGCCGTTCTGCCAGAGCCGCAATCCATACCTTACAGCCGAGTCTTCCCCCTTCCACCGTGTCAGGCTTCGTTTCGTCGTTGCATTTACTCGACGTTAGGTGCTCCCAGTATCGTCTCTTTTCTCGGGACAAAGTGAATATCTAATGGGGGCACAACACGCTCGCTATGCGGAGAATATGGATTACAAAGTTGTAGCCCTCCCTTTCTCTCAGTGGCTCGCAGAACGTCGCTCAAGGGGTGCGTGGCCCATGTTCCGGGGAACAATCAATGCCTGTCTGCGGCGCTGAGGGAGGTCGTGGCGGTGGAAGAAAAAAAAAATGATCGGGAAAGGAGCGTGCATGCATAATCGATAAATTCATCGGAAGTAGGAAAGTGCCTGTCACGCCGCGGCAAAGACAGAACGCCGTCGTACATAATGTTCGGGATACTCCGGGCTGTGTATATACATTCTGGAGGACGGTCAAACGTGCCTTATTGCTCGCGCTAATGTGTACCGGCTGAGTTCCACGTCATTCGATCAGAGATCTCCTGCCCCTTTTCGGGTTTGTCTTCGTATTTGGAATGAGCGCGCGGGATATCCATATTGATGTTCCGAGCGCCGCGGTGAGTTTGACTTTTAACCGTATACATTCCGGTTGCTTCGTGCGACTGTGGAGCGGGGGAATGCAAGTACAAGTTTTCCGACATAACTTGCTTTATTGTTTTCCAACGCCTGGATAACTGTTTTTTCGCGTTTCTTTAGATTAGCTTAATTCGTGGTTTATAACCGGTCTCCGTCCAAAAGGTATATGTTTTTTTTTGTTTTTTTTTAATTTAAGTTGGAGGCTTGGGCGAGTTGGCGATTCAAGGTATAGAAAGCAACAGCTCAAACGAACAAGGACGCAACAGTGACACACAAAAGAAACAAACAAAGGATAACAGAGTTAACAACTCTGTTAACCCTGTTCTATTCGTCTCCTATTTTTGTTTGTTTGTTTCGTTTTTGTCTCTTGTGTGTCTCCCTGTTGCGGCCTCATCCTTTTGTGCTGTTTCTTCCTAGTTTTTTTTTTTTTTTTAAGTTTGACTTTTCTGTTTTGCGTGTGTGTGCGTGTGGAGGGGGGGGGGCGGGCTGTCTATAATTTGTTGTTTCCGCAGGAATTTGCAAACGTTATATACGATCAACGAAGTTACAGTGAGCGCAGGCGAGCTGGTGTATATTTACCTTTATCAATCACCCTAGTCTAGATTTTCTTTCTCCTCCACGATTGATGTTTCCAAGCTTTCGCCGCAGTCTCGGGTAATTCATGAAGGTGGCTTTATACGATCTTCGTCAAACCTGATAATTTTACTTATCATGAAGTCAATATGTTGTGCCGTGTTTACTTTTTTTGGTTTCACCTGTTGAATCGCCCAGAACAGAAGCGGCTTGACGGAGGCACCCGAGTCGAGGCTGCCTTTGCAATCGAATGCAGTCACTGAGCCGCAAGACAACTGCTTTTTGGCAGTGCTGTAGGTGCCGCCGCTTGATAAACCGCGGGTGTCTCCCCCCGTTCGAGAAAACTGATGACATCGACTATCGGGTGTGCGTGTCATCGGTGGCAGCCCTCGCGAAAAGATCCGTTAAAAGCGGTGGTATACTATTTCGCGTTTTTTTCCCTGGATCGTCTTGCAACATTACCTGTAATGGAGACGTCGCCCAACCTTGAGTCTCCCGGCGGTCTTCGTCACGGCGAGCAGCGCTATTCGATACAATCGGTGGACCGGCTCCATTTCCGTCGTAGGGAAAACACCGGTCCCGCGAAGTTGCTGGTTCGGCCGATGGGTGACACGCACGCCATCGTACAACGCGGCTGTGGTAGCGACGTTCGAGCATTCGGGCCGTTACGGGCGTGCCGGGAAGCGATACCTTCTGCGCGGCCGTTAAGCGAAGGCGGGATCACAAACACGGAATGCGTTGGTGTTCGAACAAATCGCAGCCCGGTATAACGACCGTGCGGAAGTGTCCACTGCAAGTCGTCCTTGAACCCCCCCCCCCTTTCCCCTCCCCCTCCCTCTCCCTCTTAGGTTTGTTGTGATCCAGTGCAAGTTGCAAATGAGCTTGGCCTTTCGTATAAACATTGTTCCTTCTTTCGTTGTTTCTTTTTTCTTCCTTTTTTTTTCCTTTTTGCGTAGGTTGCATGAGATTATTTTAATGCTTTTTGTCAGCGAGGCATTCAGCCCTTTGTCTTGTTAGCCACCGAAGAGGGTTGTTTGAAGATCTCATCTTACGTCAGCGTATACCATTTCGACTTCGGTGACGAATTGTGAACGGGACCATGAACTGTGAAACCCACGTCCACGTGTTCCGAATTGCAAAAATGTCCGAACACGAATTGTAAAAACTCCGAACACGAGCGACTCCTGTTCGGGCTTCTTATGCGGGTACAGTTTTCTGCGTTCTTCGTAGACACTAGCTCCGTCACTTTCTCTTTTCTGAATTTCGAGGCGCGTGCCTGTACTTTTGGAATAATTCTCCGCCTTAAAGCGAACGTTTTGTTCGTGTTGTTGAAGCGTCTGAGGGAAATCTGGACACTATCTTTGAGTGCCGTTTCGCGTATACGTTTCAATGTCAACGTCGGCGCGCAAGCTGTTCTTTCGCGCAGCAGAGCGGTGTTGCTTCTGTTTACGCTTCGCGGCTGATGCATTCATTTCGGTACGTCAACGGATCTAGACGTGCACCCGGCAGCCCGTTGAATTATGTGCAACAGGGAAAAAAGCAAAAATAAAAAACAGCTTTTTTTGCGAAGACTTTTTTTTTAAGGAACATATTTCTATTTACGCGTGATCCTCTCAAGTGCAATGTCAGTTACGTAATGCGTCAAAACACTAGTGCGCTGACGCATGATGCAGCCGAGATTATTATGAATGCAACTTGGTTTAACAAAAATCATCTTGAAACAAGGTGATCAAATTATACTTCCTTTTAACGGTAGTCACTAATATCGTGCTGCACATGATCCTTCCGTCATCCTTACGAAACGATGATATGACAAGAGCAGCCTTTACAATCATAGAAGTACCTTCCTTTAACCAGGTTTTAACTTTCTCTGTGAAGTTCATTTAAAACCTAAAGTTCCCCGAGGGAGAGTTTTTGTGATTCTATGGGCTCTTCTCGCCACTGGAAATGACGTCCGATGTCGCTGTAGTAGCTGATGTGGTAGTTGTAGTTGGCGTAATAGGGTGTACGGCGTCCGTCACGATTTTGCCCACTGCTTGAAACAGATGGGATCGCCTGCCGCTATCGGAAATGGAACCTTGGCCCGCTGCGCGGGAAGCGGGCGCATTATCAGAGCTACGCCCCCCCCCCCCCCCCCCTTTCCCCAACTTTTGTTTCACGAAAAACAGTGATTGATTTACAAAATAGTTACAGATTTACTAGAACAGATGGAAGAATAGCAACAAATATTATGAAGTAGAAGGAACTGGAATGTCCCATGCGTCTGTACATTTGCTTAAACAATAAAAAGTTTCCCACCGGCTGTTTTCAACAGACTTAGCGCGCTCGCGTAGGCACCCCCCAGACTCACCATAAAGACTCCCAGTGTTGGGAAGTACTTTAAGTACATTGTACTTAAAGTACTACTTGAAGTAGATTTAGGAAACTTGTACTTTACTTGAAGTACATTCTCAGAGTATGTACTTGTACTTTACTTAAAGTATTTTTTTTTGTACTTTCCGAGAAAAGTACAATGCCCGACTTCAAAGTATACATTCCCCAAATTTGGTTTTGTTAAATTTGTATCACGAAATGATGTCTTGTCAATACCGAAGAAATACTGGGAGGGATATTCTGCTCTCTCCAGAAACGTGAGCAGACGACGCATCGCTTCCTTTGTTCTGGGGGCAGCTTCCCCGTGGTTTTTGAACTCTCCCTACTTCTCGGTCGGTCAGTGCAAGGGAGGAAGTTTGAAATATTAGGAGAGCAAAATTAATGATAATGTAGCAACTGGGACTGTGGTGCGGAAAAGATAAACTTTCAAGTCGAAAAAGAAGACAACATAATAGAATGTCACAATGTTTTGAGACATTGTCTTTTGGCTTTTCCTTTGACTTAAACGTTCCTTAATTCTTTCGCACCCCAATCTCAGGTGTCACATTATGATTAATTTTCAAAAGCTCGCTTGCACACTCACTGTTTTTTTTCATTAAGGAGATGACACTCTTCAATGAGAGGATTTCTTGCGGAAGCTACGGGGCTGACGGCATGCTCTCTCCTAGTACATTTAACCCCCTAGGGTGCAACAATCCAGTGCAAGCGGCGCCAAATTCAGAAGAGGGACTTCTGAATTTTGCTCCGTTCATGAAAATAATTACCCTGTGGCCACTTGACTTGATCAAAAATTCGCCGCTGTATCTGAAAATAGGTCCTGCACCCCTGATTACACCTAGGCAATGCATACCAGTTACAAAATCACTGTATAAGGGAATGAAAGGGCATCATGAAATATTGTGTTAAAATACTTGTACTTTACATTGAAAGTACAGTGTATTTATAGTACTTTACTTCAAGTACATTTCACCCAGAGCACTTTTACTTTACTTGAAGTACATCATGTCTCATTTACTTTCTACTTTACTTGAAGTACCTTTTAGATATACTTTACCCAACACTGAAGACTCCCCTATACAAAAAAAAAAACAAAGAAACAAAAAAAAAAGCCGTTTCTTGCGCACCGCTCCCCTTAGCTAAATTCCCCGTCATTGTCTGTTGAGAAGGGCCGACCGCTTCTGTCATGCGGAAGCTGGCGACCAGGGCGGTAAATCCCGGCCTCAAGCTGTTTCTTTCACGCTCTGCCACTCGTTCCTTGGTGTGTCGGCCTCTCTGCCAGCCACTTAAATAACCCATTCCAGCTAGGCCAGAAAGTAGCTCCATAGGTCGGACGTGCGTCTATGTCGCACTGCACCATGACTGTGCGCGACTGCCAGATGGCGTGGAGTCCTAGCAGCGCTAGGGCACACACTCTAAGAAACGCCTGCGCGTGTACTTACCCGCAAAACACTCGAAGAGCCAATTTCTGCGATCAAGGAAATCAGCTCAGCGAATGATGAGGCAATGTTTAGACCTCAAAATTAAGTCTGCGCTGTAGCATTACGCAATGCAAGCGTGACGCTTTGCATTGCGTAATGCCACAGCGCAGACTTAATTTTGAGGTCTATACATACGTTCCGCCTCATCATTCGCTGAGCTGATTTCCTTGATCGCAGAGATTGGCTCTTCGAGTGCTTTTGCGGGTAAGTACACGCGCAGGCATTTCTTAGAGTGCTCGTCACCACTGCCACATCCCTCCCTCCGAGAAGAAGGAACCTCGAAGGCCGTCCTGAGCGTGAAAGTTGTCCTTATCTCACCCCAGAACAGGTTAGCGTTCGTAGCGTAGTTAAGCGTTGATCCGGACCTGCCATGGCAGGTGGCATATGAAGTGTTTTGTGAGTGAAGGAAAGAAAGTGAAAGAAGACCGTTTCCTGAATGGTTTATCGCTGCTTTATATATGCAAGGGCAAGTTTATACTCATGATCAGACTTGTATACGTAATCCGTTACAAAAAACCATAATTACTTGTAATCTCCTACATTTATCAGTAATTTTGTAAGGGAATAATTACATATCTTAGGAAGTAATTGTAAGGTCATTTCCTTACTTTTTGAAAGCAAGGGAATGGTTGTAATCCGTTACGTTTTTGTTTTCATTTGCGGCGTAAAAATGCGGGAACTTTGAATATAGACAAGAAAATATCGTAAAACATTTTTTTTTCTGTAAGGGTAAACTCTACCGGAATCACACTGTCACCTGCATTTACAAAACGCAAGGCCTGGCATTCTTTAGAAGCTCAAAGCCTTTCTTCACGTCACCTAAAACCTCGACTCAAATCTTTTTTGTTTTGTTTGGTTGTTTGCAAAACGTAACTCGTCAGCTTGCTCTCCCACAACGAAGTGTGAAGCGCACTGATACAAAGAACCGGACTTTCTGTGCAAACAATATTAAACAAACTCCCGAGTTCAAAGTGTTTCCTTCCAACAAAAAACAAATTAAAAAAAAACAAAAATATCAGAGTGCACGCGAGCCGGTGTAGCAGATCTGTGCGCGTCTTTTCTTTTTGTCTCTTTACTCTTTCTTTGCTTCCTTCTGGCCGAGAGAAAGAGACGATGACTCCTTTGTATCAACTTCGGACACCAAGATAATCTACACTTTGGAGAAAACCGAAGTTCGGTGGAACCGTAGTTAGGACACAGCGTCTCAATGGGCCAAGAGGATCTAGCTGACGTTTTGGGTGTCGAGCGGGTATACGGAAGGTCTTGCGAACGCATTCTTTTCTAGCCACCCAGTCGCGCGTCCAGGTAGCAACACCTATTTGGAAAAAGGTCGACTGAAAAGGTGTTTAGTGTAGAGGACGACATCTTCACATAGAAACGAGACAAGATGTCCGATGAGACTTTTCGAGAGCGAGATGTTGTTAAAGGTCACAAAAGTGTTAGTTGGGGCAACAATAAACGCTTCCATAACACTTGTGTCTTGCTTCTTACCCTTGAACAGTAAGGTTGAAAGTCGAAGTCAATGTCAAATTGGACGTTTAGCGTTTATACAGCGTAAGGTCGGTCTGCCAGGATGGGGCGACACTGGTTTACAATGTATAGATGAGAATTTTGCCAGTGCAGTACGACTGCTAACCTGGGGTCTTTAACGTGCTCGCGCAGCAATGATACACGACCGCACGCCGGTACGATGCTCATCCAGATCGAAACGGGCAGGGGTGGGGCTCGAACCCAGGATCCCTGGGTTTTGCAGCGCTAGCTTTCGCTCCACGCGCGTCGAGCCGGGTGTGCGCTTTAGCCCACTCAAGGTCGAAAGTAACGCCGCGAAGGTAACGAATTCCTTTTTGAAGTAACGGTCGCTTACTTTTACGGAAGCGTAATTGTGACTGTAATTAGTTACATTTAGACATGGGTAATTGTAAATGTAATTCCTTACTTTTTCTTAGTAACCTGTACAAGTGCGCTCATAATGGTTCGTGATTGGAACAATTCCTTATTCAATAAATTAGGAATTGTTCCAATCACGAACCATTACGAGTTTAAACTTGCCATAGCATATAAAGCAGCGGTAACCCGCCCAGGCATAACCCAGGAAATAGTCTTCTTTCTCTTTCTTCTCTTCACTCACAAAACACCACGTATGCCACCCGCCATGCCGACGCCTGGACGGTCCCGCGCTCGAGAACAAACACCGGAAATCAGATGGTTAGATACCAGCGACCCAAAATGTTAAACTATTTTTTATTTCGGAATATTACGATTGAAAACTTCCAACAAACGCATACTATTTTTACTAGTTTCGTAGAGAAATCTGATTGTGTACTCTTGAGAGCGGTTTTGTTTTGAGTGCCTCTTCTGCTGTTGCTGTTGGGGGAGGAGAGAGCACTGTCAAGGAGTTTTGTACTGCTTTTTTCCCCCTCCTCCCTTTCTTCTTGTATAAAGAGGAATAAAGAAACTTGAAACTTGAAACACTCAACGATAACGTGTTGGATGGTCTCAGTGTTGCCGCAGAGGTCGCAGTTGGGGAACCAGGGCACGAAGAATCCCCTCCGGTGCACCCATGTCTTCACAGGCCTCCAGGTGCATGCGGACGAAGAACTCCTTGGCGACCGCGGGAACGGGAAGACACCGCACAAGTTTGAAGAGTTCCGGGAACCGGTGGCGACCTATACAGAGGGGGTGGGAGTGCCGCAAAGACCTTGTCTTAGTAGGGCCCCTTCCTGCCGACGTTCCCCAGGTAATTCCAGGAGAACAAAGCCAGGAGAAACTCGAGGCAGTCCGCAATTTTCCTGTAGAAACACATCGCCGCCGCCTTCACCGTGCGGCCACTCGTGCTCACGATCCACCAGGTAAGGAAAGCCGATGTGGTGCAGTACGCTCAGGAAAGTTGGATTCTTTGCGTCCCGAAAGAGAAGGAAACGCTGCAGCGTGTAGCTTGATTCCAATCTTCACCAGGCAGAGCCTCCCGCTCTCCTGGTGCAAGAAGAGGTTCTCACGTCGTTCCATGGATGACCGCCAGACAAAGATGGCTCAGCTTCTGTGTATTCACTTGGTCGTCGCTCCAAGTCAGCAGACGGCTTGCGCCTTATAGAGAACGGCCGGATAGATCACACCGTTGCATACGTGAGCACGGTTGAAAAAAACTAAAGACGTTTACAAATCTCTGTAATGCGAAATTAGAGCGCAGTTCTTGAGGTATTTTGATTTTGCGATATACCGTGCTAAATAATTTGAGAAAGAAATAGATATATATATGTACAAATATAGACCACTCTCCTTACATACTGGTTCTTTAACAGTCCTCTCCCAGTCCTTGATTGTTTTGAAGGAAGCCTTGTGATCTCGGAAGTGGTCGGATATGTGTTCGAGGTGCTGGACCAAGGGCTGATTTTGAAGACGAGGTCTGTACATGTGTTTCGAAAGGTAGTCTCAACAGTGGGAGGAGTTAGAAGGAAAAGAAATGGGGGACGGTACGAAGGAGAAGGAGGGTAGGGTACGGAAGAGGAGGAGGGGATCACGTAACTTCACGTGATCACGTAACCTTCTTTATGCACTCTCCTCCTCTTCCATGTCCTCCTATTGCTTCGTACCCTCCTCCTTCGTATTCTCCCCTCCCCCTCTTCCGTACCATACCCTCCTCCTCTACACCCTCCACTACTCATTCTCCATACTCTCCCCTCCTCCTCCGTACCCTCCCCTCTTCCTCCTACCTTCTCTTCCTCCTCCGGTTACGTTGACGGCGACGCCGACGCCGCAAAACACGCGTATGAGCGCCTAAGAGCTGCGCTCTAAAAAGGGAGATACCTGCACTGCCATGGTGAGAGCTTCGCAGCTATCGAGCTGGCGGTCTTCCACATCTCCGATGATAATTGCTGTGGGTTGATAGGAACGCCAAGAAAGTTTCTGACCGAGGTGCTCCAACCTATCCCCGCGAACTGTTTTGGCGTCGTTGCCCATCCCCCGATCCAGGAACCCACCGACTTCTCACGGTTTATCTCCGCCTTTAATGCAGTGCTGAAAGCCCCCACGTGCTGCAATGCGAAGAGGATGGGCGAAAGGCGACATCCCTGACAGATCGATCTGCCTATGGGAATGTGCGCTCCTCTGTCTCCATTGATGAGCAAGCGTGTGCTGATGTCGTGGAAGCAGAGAGCGATCCAATCTGCAAACTGGACCCTTTTGGTGTGCACACCAAAAGGGTCCAGTGCTGCCAGGAGAAACTTGTGGCACAGCCTGTCAAATGCTTGACGTAGGGCGAGCTATAGCACAGTGAGAGGCTGGTTGCCCTCAGTCGTCGCCTCGCAGACAGAGCACATGACGTGAAGGGTGCGCGCAAGGGAGCGGCACGCGGATACCCTAGGTCTGATCGGGCCGCATGAATCTTCTGAGCCCGGTGTCAAGTCGCCTTGCCAGGATCTTGGCCAGAATTTTGTAGTCGCAGCAAACTAAGCCAATGCGCCGAGAAAGTGACGGAAAGGAGGAGACGAGAGCGCGTGGGGACGTTCGAACGCCGAGCTCTGGTTGGAAGGATCAGGGGGTAGACCACTGCACTTGTCGAACGCTTCGAACGCGAAAGCCAAACGACGGACGCGAGCGCTCTGAGTTCTAGAGCGTTGAACGAGTGCAGTGGAGACAAAGGCAGCTAGCTTTAGGTCTACCCACCAATCACTCCAACCAGAGCTCGGCGTCTCCTCCTTTCTCTCACTTTCTCGACGCATAGACCTTCTGCTAAATTACCCAGGCATCAAGGAGCATGCTACGAGTGTATACTCCGTTCACCCTTAAAGGGGCCGTGCAACGATATTCGCTTGGAATGTTTTTCACTGTAGACGAGTTTACTGGCACTAGCGGGACCCAAGTATGCTCGCACGCAACGCCACTAACCAAGAAACTTCTTTGTAGCGGTATAATTTCAAGGACAAAAGCGACCGTTTTCGCACAATCTCTCCTTCGCAAAACTTTATGACGTTGCTGGGCGGTGGCAGTACCACCCAGTGGTGCTATTTGAATGCGGCTCATAGATTGGACCCGAGCATTGCGTTAGCACCCGATTCGGGCTCGCGATAATCAATAGCTTGAAAAGCATTCGGGTAGTGGCCCGTGTCCAGTCACGGAAATCACGAAAATCGCCTCAACCATAACAATGTCTGGAACTCGGCGCGTGTCCTGGGCTTTGGTGACCCCAGCCCGTGGTTATGATCAACATTGGCGACATATAATCGGCTCCAGATCACGTGGTCGCTTGTTCTGACTGCAAGGTGAGGGGGTGAAGGCTACTGATTTTCTTTTTTTTTTTGCGACTTTCATTGCGTGTGGTGCAAACCGAACGAGTGTTTTATAGGTCATTAACGTCAGGGATTCGTTCAAAGCGGTATTTTCGCCAAGTACAAAAATAGTTGCATCGCCCCTTTAAAGGGAGACTGAACCGAAATTTCGAGCTCACAAAACAGGGCTGGACGGATAGGCGGGACGCTGCAAAACCCAAAAACATCACTCACACAGCGATATCTCTAATGAATCGCCGTAATTTTTGGAAAAGAACTGCGCGATTGAATACGGCCGACGAGGCCGACGAGACAAGTTACGTCACGATCTCCATTCCCTCTCCTCCTCGCTACGTCCCGCCGAGTTGGTGAATCGAAGCGAGGAGGAGAGAAGCGAGGCCATTTCCCCTCATTCTCAAATGTTCCAGGAGGACAATGACGTTATAACCCTCGCTTGATCGCGCCCTTCTTTTCCAAAAGTACGGCCATCCGTTTGAGATATCGATGTATAAGCGATGTTTTGGAGTTCGTAGCATCCCGTTCAACGCTTCTGCGTCCATATTTTGCGAAATCCAAATTTCGGCTTAGTATCCCTGTAAGCTTGATGCTCCCAAGCACCCAAGCATCCCAAGCATTACCCAGGCATCTGATGCTTGGGTAATTTAGCGATAGGTTCATTGGGCGGAAATCGGTGGTCTCAGCGACGGGGCTTTTCTTCGTTTTCCTTGAGATCAGTACAGTAAAGGTCGGTTCCAACATGCAGTGGAGCGCTGATATACATGTTTCCAAGCACAGCTCCCCGGCTGGTGCCCTAGCGTGCAGGCACGTGCAGCATGGATGTGGAAGTGACTTTGGCAGTCTTCAGTCCGCCGTGCTTTCTTACACGTGCAGGAACATGGCAGCGGCCAGATGCCCTCTTTGCAATCGGCTATAGCACTGTTCTCGTGTCGTCAGCTACTTATCGTCTGCCTTGAGCAACAGTTTGACAGTGCGATACAAATCTGGTTAAACGCTCCCGTCAGCATCGCGCTTGACGCACTCAGCGCTCCGCTGTATGTGTAAACAGGTCTTGAAGCTCTCCCTCACGGACGGAGGAAGCAGCTTGCGTTCCTCTGTGTAGCTGAACACATGGACGAGGATTGGGCAGAGCTCGTCCCAAAACGCTTTGGAAAACTATGCTCCTATTCTATCTCGGGAACACTCTCGGGAACCCTACAAGAGGACAAAGGTTAAGAATCAGTTGCTTTTATTGTATTCTCTCCCTCGAAGTCACTTAAAATCCCACAAAGGGGGCCTTTTCCGGCTCTCCCGCTCGTGGAGAGTAATGTGCGTTTTTATCCCCGTGCCCGTGAGAACGAAGTCAATTGAGCCAACGACTTCGACATGACGTGTCGCAGGTAACGCTGTGACAGTACCGTGAATTAAGGCAGGACTGCTCTTTTTTAAATTATTATTTGCGCGCAAACGTTACATTCGAACGTGTAAGGGTTAGAGTTTTCATCGCTAATATTCGGATGTAGAGATAACGAGGCAATAGTCAAATCAAATTCGAGTTAAGGCCCATTCACACAAAGGCGCTTGCTTACGTTTTCTTTCTTTCGTCACGTTATGAATCGATCAGGACATCCGTGCCACGTATGTCAGTTGCAAGGCTACTCCTTGAATAGGTTGCCACTCTTCTTACGAAACACGGACAGCCCCGTGACTCTCTACGTAAGCAGGCGTAGGCTACGCAAACGGTTCTGGGTGAACGGGCGGGCCCCTAGGAGTATGGCTACAGATTCATGTTCGACAAAACGTCCATGTACGGCACGTCCAAAGGTCCGAGATGACCGGTGCACAAATCGCACGCCGGAAAACTCGGAAATCATGATCTCACATAATTCACTTCCGACGCGGCCGTTTTGACGTTCACGTCTCCGGCACTTATGCCACCCCACTCTGTATCCTACTTGTCGTTTCGACAGCATGAGAACACACACACCACTCATACACAATCATTGCGCGGGGACAGAATGACAGCGAAATAGCGGCGAAACGCGAGCTGGCACCCAGAGGGGCTCTTTCGCGTACCCGAAAAAAAAAAAAAGAAAGGAACATCGTTTGACAAACTGTCCTCGTGGCATCGCTGAGAAAGGCGTGCACACACGATGACACCGGGCCCGGAATAAAATATGGCGAGTCGAGGCCAGTGAAAGGTATGCTTTATTCGAGTTCCTTGATATAGTGTATAGTTCTCGAAGCTAGACCAACGCCAACAAACAATTCTGGTGCGCATAATGAAGTTTGCTTAAAAAGCAGTTCCTTGACACTCCCTGCAAAGGCCTCAGCGTCATAACGCAGGGAGTTTTTTTTTTTTTTTTCGGTCCGCAGCGATGCATCAGATGGCTCCGATGCCTTGCACGTGGGGCAGTTCGGCCGACATGAAAGTGGCAATCAGCTCCTTGGTGTCCGGGCTGTCGGCTACGAGCGTGCCGCTTCTCTCGAAGAGTCCGCCGACCGGAACATCTCTGTGCGAGGTAGATAGCGGTAAAGCAATAAATTGCCATTCCAAATCGAACGATAGCTGGTGTTAAAAAGCAGCACTCTAGGGAAAGTTGTTTCCGTATATGTAATGCTTCGCAGATTGATAGTGTACAAACAGCACCAGGTGACCTCGGCCTTCGCAACCATTCCGTTGGAGCCCTTCACATCGTCGTGCTTGAGTGCGTTTGACTTCGTTGTGTCGATACAAAGCAGTGAATTACAGGGGCATCCGTGCCTCGTATGAAACGAGGTTATCAATTCAAAGAGTAGCTTATCACGCCACATACAAAGCACTTTCAACGCAATCAAACGCAGTCATACGCACTCAAACGCTATATACTGTGTGAGAGGGCCTCTCCATAGAGCTGGACTCCATAGAGTGAATGTGCGGCGAGTTAAAGCCCCTTGATCTGTTTGTGTCTGCCTGGCAAGTAGCGTCAAATGCGCCAAAGTACGGGATTCCGTGCCTCGAGCAGCCCTGGGAGGCAAATGGCGGCGCAGCACTGACATGATTGGCCTTTTGGAAGCGAATGGAGGCGAAGCACTCGCTCGAGGAGCGTGTTTCGCGCGTTCGCGCAACAATGGTTGTCGGTACTTGCAAGAAACGCGAAGTGTGAATTTTGTCGAAGGCCTTTACGGCGAACAACCGACGAACTTCACCTGGCGGCAGACTCGCTTTGCGCGCTGCGCAACAGGCGCTCTTATGGCGTAAGGCGCAGAGCAAAGGCGGCCGGGCATAATACGTCACTTGTGCCCAGCATATTCGTTTCATGGGGAGCAGACTTTTCCTGCAGGCTTCTACTAGCTGTTTCATTGGCAGTGAATGTTTAAAATGCGTCAGCCGCCTGTGAGGTGTTTTTTCTTCGATATTTGTATGCAGGTTGTCACGAAGTATTAACGTTAGGACGAGATTAATCAAGAAAAATGACCTGTTCGAAAAATTAGAGAAGTGATGAATACATGCATGCGAGCTGGTGGAAATCTGACAACTTAAGCCGGAAGCTGCAAAGCAAGACGGGAGGATAAAAAATAAAAATTTTCTAGAAGGCTTTCTATGTTCGTACCCAACTGGTGCACATTAAGACGTCGTTTTTCCTCTAATAGTCCTCAGAAGGGCGGGATGGATATTTCCTATCTTTGGTTCTGCGTTTTTGTTAAAAGAGCCATGAAATGAGTTTTCTTACTTTCGCTACACACGGTTTAGAAGAAAAGCTCGATATTTATGATATAAGGAGACGGGAATTAGTTCTTCCTCTTCCGCGCTAAATGCTGCATGAAATCTCGAAGTTGAATCTCGAAGCATTTTAACCATTCCAACTCGCGGCCCAAAACAAGCGGTCATTTAAAACTTGGACCGAATGTCATTTCATGGTTCATTTAAATTTAGAAATATGCAACTTATACACATGGCGTCTCGTTTGCGATATTTATTTATGTCTGGCTTCACTACAAGCAATCAGTTTTAGTGCCATAAAAAATATATATATATACATTTTTTTTTTGTGTGTGTGTGAACAAAAGGGCGATTGTGCTTATAAAGTTGTCGGAAAATACCCCTTTTTTTCTGCGCACAGAACTAAAAAGGTATCTGGTGACAAATAAACCGACCTCACCAGCTAGTTTCATTGAGGAAACTTTAGTCTTTGTGCACGTGCGGCAACCTCGCTGGAGTTCTGCGCGTGTAGAGCTCGAGACGGCACAAGCGAGAGCCGTGTATAGAGAGAGTCTGGTCAATGGGATGCGCGGGCAGAACCAGGGCGTGCACCAGACACAGAAAGTGGGCTTGGCATATTCCCTTGGCCAACCAGAAGCCTATTTATTTATTTATTTATTTATTTATTTACCCTCAAGGCCTGAGGCATTATAAAGCGGAGTGGATTACATTTCAGAAGATAGTACAACATTGTGCAGTTATTATACTTTGTCTCATCCTACGATGGACTAAGGGCCAAAGCCATGGGCCGCCAGGTCCAATCACGTTCCACGCTACACTATGACATGCCTAGCATTGATTAGGGGTGGACGAATAATGCTCCGAACTCAAAAACGCTGCATCATTTCTATAGCTTCCACACTGCAAACAGCCTCTTTTTTGCGATGTAAAATTGGTGAGTCACTCAGTGCTATTTCAATTCGAACCACTGTCCGCCCATCCCCATTAGTGATCCGAGACGCGGGCACTGATACGCGCATCAAAGCGCAATACGCGATTTCTAAGTGGCTCGTGATTGGATCTGGCGATCCGTAGCTTTTGCCTTTAGTCCATCGTAGGGTGAGACGAAGTATAGTATAGACAAATAAGAAGCTCCTAATCATACAATATTCTCTAAGGTGTTCTTGAAAAGATTGTGGTTGTCGATGGCTGCCGTAGGTGCGGCAGGGCGATTCCACTCATCTGATGTGCGTGGGAAAAAGGACTGAAAAAAAAGCGTTAGTTTTGCAGAGTGGAATTCCAACCTTAAGAGCATGATCCAACCTGGATGAGATATACGGGGGAGGCAAAAAAAAATCGTGGCGCAGATATGGGTGATGAAAGAGCTTGTAAAAAAGACATAGTCAAAATAATTTATGGCGAGATGCTAGAGTTGGTAGGCTGAAGCTAGATTTCATTGAGCGTATGCTGGCAGTTTTGTTATAGTTATACTTCGTTTCAGCTTCGGTCCGAGCGCGGCCGATGTTATGAGCCGAAGGGCCAATCAAACAGCGAAAGAGGCACAACGTCATGGCGTGCTCTCTGCAGTTGATAGGACCAGCCGCTATTCGCCGTCTCTCTGTGCGTGCTCCTCCGCCGGCTCGTCCTATCAAGCGCAGAGAGCACGCCATGACGTCGCGCTTTTTGCGCTGTTTGATTGGCCCTTCGACTCAGAACATCGGCCGCGCTCGGACCTAAGGTGAAACGAAGTATAGATAGGATAAAACGAACTGAATTATTTTGAACCATTTCAAGTCAACCTTATTAAGTTTTCTTGGTAAGGATCCCACACAGATGAAGCATATTCAACTTTTGAACGGATTAGTGTTTTATATAACAAAAGTTTTAAGGACGAAGGGGCTTTTGAGAAGTTACGTCGGATGTATCCAAGCATTCTGTTAGCGTTGTTAAAAGAATCCCCTAGCGGTGGTAGCGAGAAACAGTTTTAATCATAGCTGTATGGTTTTAATAAGAGTTAAATGTAGTAACCCTTCATGGTTGAAAATAGGGAGCACGTGATGTTTTGATTATGAACACGCAGAAAGATGTAAGAAACGAATGTGCCACTCGAACTCTATTTGGCTCGGACAGAGCGTGACCCCTCGGACAGCAGATTCCCGGCCCCCGGTGCCTGGTGTGCGGATTATGTCGATCGTTCCGCTAGTCGCATTCTTACACCATGATTTTGGATGACCGTGATTCAAACATCACGTGCACCATATTTTCAGTCACCGAGAGTTACGCCGACGCGCTTATTATTTTCGTTTCTCGCGACTACCGCTAGAGTATTCTTTCTGATTTCTTGGTTGGCCACATTCGAATTTGGGAAGACGCCCTAGAACACGCCCAGCCCGCTTTCGGCCAATGGCGCCTCCTCATTTGTCTCCTATACTTCCCAATGAATGGCCAAACTCTCTACATATACGGCTCTGGCACAAGCCATCTCGCGCACTGCCACCTGCACCCTATGGACTAAAGTTATGGCGGCGTCACGCATTCGTGGAACGCTTAGTGAGATCGGTCTATTGCTTCTCTCGAAGATAAAATTGTTGTGTATTTGCACACGGCTTTGGGACCTTTCAGTGTAGGGCGTTGCGGTGTTAACTTTTCGGTGTACGGACATTCTGGAGCACGGGGCACTGAAGTGGATTTTGGAATCGCCCTTCTTTTACAACGCAGATTCATTCGACGCGTCATAAGACTCCCCAGAAAGCCAAAATTAAAATCATGCGTGTCCTTTTTTTTTATTTTATTCAAAAGGCGATCAAACGTTGCGACACACCCTTTTTCTGAGACATATCTCAGAAAATGGGCGTAACGCGATGTTGGGTTGCTTTTTATTTTTAAGAAAAGGGCCACGCATTCTAATAATTTTTTCGTTTTGTTTTGTTTTAGGCTTAGGACCCGTAGAATGAGGCCCTGCCGTAAAACAAGCCGACTTTTTCAGCTCCATCGTGTCGTGTCGTGTGTGAAGCTGGGGCTGCGTGTCGAGTGCGTAGTGAAAATTACTACATTTTACCCGTCGCAGATCTTTTAACAGGGTTTTGATTTGGGCATGAGGTATGCTCACTCGAGGGGAATCTTCTCCAAGAGACGTGTTGACGCCGGGAGTTCCAGAATGAGCTCGCACTGCGTCAGGGGCGTCTTCAAGGGGTTTGGCATTTGAAGCTGGAAGTGGACTTCTCCTGGGGCTTGGCTGTTTGCCAGGATCTGTGGTCATTGAAAAAGCTCTGACATGCAAAGTCTCTGACATGCAAAGCGTCAACAACACTTCGCCGATTTCAGGGGTGCTTTTAGTTGGAACTTGTGGTACTCGGACGTTTTGCACGATGTGACTTAGTCGAGAAATCGTTCCGCAAAGTAATCCTGAGGGACGATACGGTGTGGCACTTTGGTACACACATTCAACTTTAACAGCAACTCAAAGCTTTGAGAGGCGAACCTAACGAATCTGGGTTCTGAAACAATCACACGACAAATGACATTCAAAACGTTGTCCGCTACGTTAGCTCGCGGAAAGATAAAGAATAAATTATTAAAGATAATAAATCTTTAATAAGCTCACGGGCTGTCGCGAGTGGTCGCGGGGAGCACGAGGAATGAGACACCGCCGACAACCCCGATCTCTCTCGGGGACGTGTTACGTCACACACCCCACTTGTAATTTAATTTCGTTTGTCTTTTTTTTTTTTTTCAACTAAAGATTACACGATTTAGTAGTGAAAAATAAATCGCGTGTGATTCATTAACGCCACAGTCGATTGCATCCGACAAAAAGAAGCTTTTTGACATATGTTTCTGAAGTCTGTGACTATAGTAGTGAGTATTGTGACAGACATATATGTCAAAAAGACTATAGTCACAAATATCGATGTGAGAGACTGTAGTCACCTATATTTATAATAAGGATTATAGTAACATACATTTATAGATGTGACTATACAATCACAACTATGGACAGGGCACGGTAATCGCCGATAACATCAGTGTCGCTGGTCAACTTATGAGATCTCAGGGTCGCTTCAAAAGAACTCTAAGGAAGCAGTTGTAAAGCGACGAACTCTGTCATAGTTCGACGATCTTTTGAATTATATGACTTAACTGTCGGCAATAATAAAACCGATGGAAGTGAACTCTTGGATCGGCATATGAAGGGCAAAATTGAGTGTTTGCTAATGGCCACCGTGTACTGACGGCGGTCACAGCTTTTCTGTAACGAGCAACCGCGATCATAAGTCACACACTATACGTTTATTAAAATGTCACCGTTGTTCCTTTGACGGTTATCCCGAGTTGGGCGGATAAAAACTGCGCTTCAGACTACTCACGTTGACGCTGAGAGCGGGCATCTTGACGAAGAGGATACCCCTTGCAACGACGAGGTCCTGCGATAGACTGGCGCCAGCCTGGACCTCTATCATACCTTCCACGTGCAACTTGCCGATGTAAATCTCGGGCGGGATTACCAACTCGAAGGATTCCTCTGCGAAAAGGTGCATTAGAAAGGGATCAGCGCTATTAAGAGGCTTGGTCTCCCTGCGAACTTTGCTGCACGCTAAATTCGATTTGTAGTTTGAAAGATAGACGTTAGTATGATTATTTGCAAGTTGAATGAAGATCTCAAACGTTCCAAAGACCCGAGACTGCGAGGAAACGCAGAAACTAGACAAAACTTTACAGGAGGACGCTTAAGCTTCGCCCTTACGAGTGGAACGCGATAGCTGAACATATAAATCCCCGCTCGTTCCCAAGCCGTGCAAGCTTGTATGCGTGGCCCAGTCGGTAGCGTGTCTGACTCGCCGTCGTGGGTTCGAATCCCACCTCCGCCTAAAATTCTTCAAATATTTTCTTTAAGGCAAATGAATTACTTTATACAGTTAAATTCATTTGAGACACGCGGCGAACTTTCATTCGCATTACATGTCACGTTTTAATCAGTTTCCTTCCACTCGTGACGTCACGTTTCACGTGACGAAAATCCAGGAACAATCCTGGATTTTTCCGTCCCGTCGACGCCGGCTTTTCTGCGACACGAAGCTGTCGCTTTAAGACACAAGAAAGTGATCCTTCATTCGGTCTCATATGGCTACACACGGCATACTCTATACAGCGTGGGCGAAATGGATAGAACGCAATTTATACTGACCGCGTAAATCGGTTTCTTAACTTATCGCGCTGGGATTGACTACAGAGGTGCCTAAAGTTGGTGGACGCTTTCGGTGAAATTGTGGAAAGATGGGCTCACCTGAGTGAATCAAGAAAAATCAAAAACTATGTTTTCCCCTATACTTTGCGTGTACACTAAGAAAATATTATGTGTTACTGTGGCACTTATTTGGGCCAAATGAAGTGAAGAATAGGTAAGCCAATTCTATTTTCTTTTTATTTCACAAATTTTTTTAATCGTAGTAAACGCCAGAATAGCCCACAACGATTTTCTGATGATTTTGAGATAAAAGGCTTTGCTATAATTTTTCCATGGACAAAACCAGTTTTTATTTTCTTTCTTTTGACTCCGGAGGTTTTATGTATACATACTCTCAAATAATGAATGCATCAGCTTCGAGCACATCTGTAGTAAATCCCGGCGCGATAAGTTAAGAAACCGATTTATACGGTCAGTTTAAAGTGCGTTCAATCCATTTCGCCCGCGCTGTACTTCTCCGATTGCCGAAGTGACATTTGTTCCAATGACATTTTATTTTCTCCGTCGTACGGGTCTTGGAATTTCTTGATTAAGATAACTTTGCGTGTCTGTGTGTGTGAGAAAGAGAGGGAAAGACTTTGGTTTAGCCGGTGGTAGTAAACGCATGAAAGGACGAGCGCCATGACGAAGCATTTTTGGCGCCTCCTCATTGGCTTCTTCGGATGGTAGTGTCGTCTGCGATCGTGCTTCAAGTGAAACGGAGTATATTTCTGTCTACGTTCGATAAAGACTCCAGGGTCGCGAACCTAGGAAGTTTCGACGCAATGCCGCCTTCTAGTGGTTCTAATTGTATACTTAGCGAAAAATCCGGCGAGAAATCCGTCTTAAAGGGGCCATGAAACAAATTTTGGGCTGGGATAAATGATTTTAAATTGGGACTTTGCTAATCGCATATCGTTTAGTTGGCCAAAAGAAAGAGGGTAGAAAGTCACACGCCAGCTTTTCGGTACGAACATTTGAATATACAGCGGTCTATATTGTACCTTCTTTCCTTCGAAAGCTCTCCGCCTTTTCACTATGATACATCCACGGTTCCCAAAGCGCGTCAGCGGTGCCAACCTGACGTCAGTCAAGCCCAGCTCACGCATTGGACACGAGAACTGCGTCACTCGGACGTATGCGCTCATCAACAATAAATCCGTCGACGAATATTCGGATTCGCGTTCGTGGCCAATGAGTGCCCAGACGGAACTTATCGTCACTGGGGAATGACAAGTTCTATGGTGTGCATAAAAAGCACGGTGGAAGCTAGGAGCCACCGCACCGGTGCCGAAAAATGTCACGACGACGTGATTTCACAATTTGCATTTGAGTTGAGGATTAAAGCTATGGAGGAAGAAGTAGGAAAATCGTTTCATGACTCATTTGAGCAATTCCAAAACAGGCTGTTATTTCGGGTTTGGCGTCTCGAAATATGAGTATGTACCGGAATCGCGCCTATCTCAAAAAGTGTATTGTGGTGTAAATATAACGCAATATTTTTTTTTTCTTTCTTATCTAGGGGAGAGCGGTTTACTGTGTACCCCCATAACCAGGCACTTCACAACTTTAAACACTTTTTTTTTTTTTTTTTTGGGGGGGGGGGGGGGGGTGTTTGCGGTGACTTAACTCCCGACGAGTTCCCCGTTCTGACCTGAACCGGGCGCCACGGTCACCGATGTAGTCTTGCTGCCCACGACGACCGGACTCCAGCTGTTGTACATGACCGAAGTTGCAGTCAGAGTGATGTTGGCCTGGTGGGGTTGCACGTCGTTGTTCGTAGCCGTACAGACGATCACCACAGGCTCGCCGATTTCCACGGTGGTGTTGTGCTTCAGTGCTATCTCGATCGGCTGCTCCGCCAGTTGCCGTCCGGTCGCTTGAGTAGGAAGTAAAAAAACGGTGGGAGTTTCATTGAACACTTCCGGCGTGCAACGCTTTTTGGAATGTGAAAGTGTCTTTTGTGTGTGTGATAACGTTTCTTTTCTATGTGCGTAGGAACTGGACCTAGCCTGAACGTCAGCCCTGGTTGGAGTGCAGGTTGCGGATGTGAGGGAACGCCTAATAACGACAGTTCGTGTTTTCTCGTTTTTTTTTTTGTTTTGTTTTTTAGTAGCGCGATTGGAAATATTGTGGCGAATAAAAAGAGTAGACGAATGTAACAGATAATAAATATTTAATGAGATGATCTTGTATCTAAAACTAAAGCAAAAAAGTCGGCGGAGGCAGAGCGACTGGTCACTGTTTCTTGTATACAGGGTATGCTGCGGAGTAATCCACAGTGGTCCAAATTAATACGCTGATGTCTAGAGATTCCCACCAGTTGAGGCAGAGGGCGCACCACTAAGCCTGAATGTTGAGGGAATCTTTATTTATTGGATAATGACGATGACGGTACTCGACACGTTCAAATATGTTTTCCTATAACTATCGTTGAATGGAGCATGGGACTTGTATAACTAGTAACGAATTCATCATTTTTACTTCTTTATTGACAGTGTCACTGGTTTTGTATTATTGCATTTTGTTTTAGTTGTAATTTCTGTTGCTTCTTACTATTGTGCAATCTCTTGTAACCGCATAATCCTTTTCGCTTTCTAAATTTTACCAATGCGATGTGCTGCCTGTGGTGCCCCAGCCCTGTTCGGGCGAGGGAGCGTTACTAAAAAAGAAAAAAAAATGAATAAAAAAAAATTGGCAGCTATCTTTACCTTCAAAGTCCTATAATGCATGAAATGAATTATAGGCCTTTGAATTTTCAATTTTCCCGCTAAAATTGGAGGGGAACCTATATGGATGTATAGTTCACGTGACGTCAGGCTACGTGATATCAATTTCCCCGCCAAATTTAGCGGAAAAGCTGAATTGGTGCACGAAGTTTCCGCGCAAAACTGATTTGGTGTATAGGTCACGTGACATCAATTTTTTCGCCAAATTTAGCGGGGAAACTGAATTGGTATATATTTCATGTGACGCCAAGTTTTCTGCTAAATTTAGCGGGGAAACTGAATTGGTTTGTAGGTCCCGCGACGTCGCGTCAAATGACACGAAATTTCCCGCTACATTTAGTAGGGAAACTGAATTTTTCTATATGTCACGTGAAATCAATTTTCCCGCCAAATTTAGCGGGAAATGCACGGACGGACAGACTGACAAACTTTTGGGGTTGGGGGAAGCGTTAAAAAGCCTTTCGTGCTTTAATAAGTAAATAAATAAATACGTAAAAGGTATCAGAGCTAAGTTTAGAAAGAATTATATACGTAAACACAGGAGACGTATATAATTCTTTCTAAACTTAGATCTTTACCAACGCGCTCACTAACAAGTATATCAGAGCTTCCGTGTTAGTTTGTCTTCGGTGTACGTCATGTATGACTTCAAACTACCCGTTCGCATCGCCGGAAAATGTGTTTTTTTTTTTGTTTTTTTTAGTCCACGCGAAGTGAGCTTTGTTGATAAGATCAAGGAGCATACCTTGCGGTTGCTTGTAGGTGGCGGTGATGTCTTCAGGGTTCCCGTTGCCTGGCATCTCACTAATTTCTTCAGTTACCAGCAGACGTCCGGAACTGGAACAGAAAATAAATGTTTATTCCGCGTTTGCTTCTTTTTTTTTTTTTTTGCTTTTTTAATAAGTGGGTTTGCGCTGGGAATCTCGCCACTTAATTTTCAGATTATGGGCTTTAAACTTCGCTGTGTCTGTGTCTTCCTTTCTGTCCGTTGTCCTGTTGCGCTTTTTGACCATTACGAATCACCAACTCGCCCAACTCTCCACCTTTGTCAGCTTCACACTTCGTTCATTAAAGGGGCGATGCAGCGATTTTTTTGTATTTTGCGCAAATACCGCTTAGAACGGATCCCTGACGTTAATGATCTGTGAAATACCCGTTCGTTTTTCACCACAAGCAATCGAAGTCGCAGAAAAAAAATAAATAAAAACGAGCAGAGTTCACCCCCTCAACTCGCAGCCAGAACAAGCGGCCACGTGATCTGCAGCCGATTATATGCCGCCAATGTTGATCATAGCCACGCGCTGGGGTTGGCAAGGCACAGAACACGCGCTGAGTTCCAGACACTGTTATGGTTCGGCTGTTGTCGTCATTGCAGCGATTGGACACAGGACACTTCCTGAATGCTTCTCGAGCTATCGATTATCACGAGCCCAAATCGAGTGTCCACGCCATGCTCGGGTCCAATCTATGAGCCGCATTCAAATATCGTCACTGGGCGGTACTGCTACCGCCCAGCCACGTCATCCGGTTTTGCGAAGGAGAGATTGAATGAAAACACTCGGTTTTGTCCTCGAAATTACAGCGCAACAAAGGAGTTTCATGGTCAGTGGCGTTGCGTGCGAGTATCCTTGAGTCCCATTAGTGCCAGTAAGCTCGTGTAAAGTGGAAAACATTCCAATTGAATATCGTTGCACCACCCCTTTAATGACGAAAATAATCTCTGGAGAAGGGGAACAAGAGGGACAAAGGACAAACACAAATCTCCAAACACCGCTAGGTGACTGGTGTGTGACCGAAAAAATCCGCCTGGTCCGGGTATCGAAGAGAGAGAGAGAGAGAGAAGCAACTTTATTGAATCGAGCTAATTACGACGTCTTCTTACCCCGGGACCTCTCCATTACAGGTGCAGCGCTCTACCAACAGAGCTAACCAGGGGTTAGACGTCAGTAGAGCAAACGGGTTTTATCAGCGGCCACCAGTCTAACACCAACAAGGGTGAAGCTTGCAATTTAAGGTTATAATTATAATGCAATTAAATGTCAAGGTGCAAGCGAGCTGGACAAGAATGACGAAAATAATCCCTGGAGAAGGGGAACAAGAGGGACAAAGGACAAACACAAATCTCCAAACACAGCTAGGTGACTGGTGTTCGACCGAAAAATGTGTTTGTCCCTTGTCCCTCTTGTTCCCCTTCTCCAGGGATTATTTTCGTCATTCTTGTCCAGCTCGCTTGCACCTTTGCATTTAATTGCATTAGAATCATAACCATAAATTGCAAGCTTCACCCTTGTTGGTGTTAGACTGGTGGCAGCTGATAAAACCCGTTTGCTCTACTGACGTCTAACCCCTGGTTAGCTCAGTTAGTAGAGCGCTCCACCTGTAATGGAGAGGTCCCGGGTTCGACACCCGGACCAGGCGGATTTTTTCGGTCGCTCACCAGTCACCTATCTGTGTTTGGAGATGTGTGTTTTTCCTTAGTCCCTCTGGTTCCCCTTCTCCAGGGATTATTTTCGTCATTCTTGTCCAGCTCACTTGCACCTTGGCATTTAATTGCATTATAATTCGTTCATTAATTTGTTTTATTAATTTTCTGCTTTGTATCGCAGCTGCGTACAGCATGCACTAACAAAAGCAAAAGCGTGAGAGGATCGGTTCGCAAAATGCTGCTTTCACACAAGCACTTGCTCGAAGGATGCACTGTCAAAAGTCATGGGCTCGTGCCCGTGCCTTGTACGACGCTGCGCGGAGAAATCCTTTCGATCTTCCCATATTATCGTTTTGTGCACAACTTGTGTGCTGCGCGTTTTAAGTTTGTGCGGACATTTTCTGCAAAGTATGAGAAAAGCTGTCAAAGGCAGCGGATATAGTCGAACAAAATTGAACACCGCGGAAAGCGGTGGAGTTTCTACTTTGTTACGATGGGCGAGTGGAATTAATTAATCGGCTGGGGGCTATCGATTAATGCGACCTTTTTGACACCGCCCCTGTCCTTGCCCGTATACCTAATTGCCCGGCTGGGTAACTGAGCTTGTGTTGAAGGCCTCGTAGGCCGCGACAAAAGACTGCGTTACAGCCAGCCGGCCACGGCCAGGTGGCGCCAGCAGCCGGTAACGGTACGTGGTTATACTCTCTTGTTGTAACTTGACAAAGGGTGAACGCTACGCCCTACATCGCGTTCCGACGGCTTCGATATGCGCTACGTATACACTCACATATTGGAGCATGACGCAGCCAAAAGTCTTCTTCGCAGTCAAAACGCACTCCGGCGATACGTAGTCAAGTGCCACACTCCGTTGTTCCCATTGGCCCACAGGGGCTTTCCGCCGTACTGGCATGTTATACGCCTACGACTTCCTGGCCCACCCAGCATTTTTTGCTTCAGACACTAGGCTAAGCGACTCCGCCAAAGGAATCGCTCTCGTTTGAACAATGCAGCCGCCAGTTCCAGGCATACCCAATGTTTCTTGCTTCAGACGCATGATAGCGCCAAACCACACAGCATTGCAGGTAGCCTATACTCACTATAGGATCAGGTTTCATACTTTACTTATCAACTGATTTTCGGTGTTTACTAAAATAAAATACGTAGGTACAAGCACGTAGCCAGGATTTTGTTTCGGGGGGGGGGGGGGGGGGGGGACGTCCATGACAAAAGGCTGTATGGGGGGGAGGGGGGAGAGGAGGCCCCAGCAAAATGGAAGATTTCGGGGGGGGGGGGGGCGGCCCGGGCCCCATGCCCCCCCCCCCCCCCCCTGGCTACGTGCCTGCGTAGGTATCGAGTTTCGTTGCCGCTTTAGACTTCACGATGCTCAGCGGAAAATCTTATCCCAGTATGTCTCGAACATTTGTTCAGAACAGAAGAATTCCAATAAGCGTTTACTGTGCCGCTACCACGCATACTTTGTTACATTCTACATTCCTCGTTATTTTATCTGGAATATTTGCAGAAAGGGCTAGGACTACCGTATTTCCTCGAGTAATAGCCGCACTGTTCGTGACGAACGCCTGAGGGTTCGCTTTTCCGTGGAGCACGCAGATTGCCAATCACCGCGTTTCGACAGCATGATTTCAGCTGTTTACAGGACAGAGATAACGTCGTCGTGCCAAGATACCATTCTTGAAGATTGACCATGTTGAATTAACCTGAGACTGGGGTAGAGAAGAAACATCAAAACGTAGAAGGGACAGAAAATAGACAGGACGACAGTCTCAAACTCAGCTGAAATTGACACGTCGTCCTGTCTATTTTCTGTCCCTTCTACGTTCTGATGTTTCTTCTCTACCCCAGTCTCAGGTTAATTCAACATGGTTAATATTCACCAGCTCGCCTGCACCCTTACGATTTTTTCTTTGAAGATTGAATTTGTATGAAGAATCGTGTTCTCAATCTGGTTATTCGCTATGTTATTTATGCGCAACGCAATGATTGGTTGTATATGTGTTTTGTGGGAAAGTAGACGCAATGGCCTTGTTCATAAATAGTGCGGCGATTACTCGAGTAAATACGGTACTTACTCTTGAATCGAAATGTGCAGAAACGGACTTGACACATTACTAAACATGCTAATCTTAGAAATGTAACATCTCACCCTGAGGTGACATTTTTTTCCAACTTGGGCTTATTACATTTTTACTTCAGTTACTGGCTCACAACTTGTTCATTATAGTGTATCTGCTTACTGCACTGCATTATATCACCCCGCTGCTACAACGTTCGACTCCGCGCCATCGAATGAATTCGTGATTTATTTTCATGTGCAGTCAGTCTAAACAACTAGGCTTCTACAGTCTCCGAAAAAGTTTTGCAGTGTTAATTGTGTGGGTACTATAAACATCCAAACCAACATGTGAGTCACAATGCTGACATGCGCGCCAGAAGTCGGAGACTGGAGTCTCTTTCGACGGGCATATGTCGGGTTGGGTGCGAGTTCGCGTTGAAGGAGGCAGTGCCACTCACTTGTTGCGCACTACTTTGACGAGCCTCACGCCTTCCGGTTGGCTGGGATCTTGACTGTACATCTCCCACGTCGCCTTGACGGCTGCACGGGTGTACACGCCGTCGTACGGGACGTCCAGTCGGTCCAAAAGCACGCAGGTGGTCGGGAAAGGACCCACCTCGAAATACCCCGACTCTGAAAACACGATGGTGAAACACGAAATTATTTTTTGTTGTTATTTCCTCCGATGGTTTTACACAGTGTGTCTTGTAGGTACGTGAGCAACTCAAAATAATGTCTGGTTCCCGGTACAAATGAACAAATAACGCGTCCTACATTTACACCGAGCAGGTTATCAGAGACGAATTAAAATGTAGCTCCTTTCAAGTAAAACTCGGATGCACCTATTTTTTTTTTATATGTGTCATTCGATGATGGCGCTATCCTCCCGGTGCCTAGCTGGCTACTAAACACCAAATGTACAAAGAAATATTGAAAAATGAAAAAAAGCGAAATGCTGTACGTAACTTTAGCGCGAAAGAAAACATGACTATTCGTTCATATACCACGCACATAATACACCCAGTTGAACACGGATACACAATCGTACAAAAAAGGCCAGCTGAACTTAGGAAAATAGAATACAGAGAGAGAAAGAGACAGGCATACCGCTGGTGTCTCTCTCTGTATTCTATTTTCCTAAGTTCAGCTGGCCTTTTTAGTATTATGCACCAACAAGCTCAACTACAGCCTGTTACACAATCGTAGTTCAAAAGCTGATCTTCATGGTTCGCGGAAAACTATTTTAGTACAACGCAGATAATTACGGGGCCCTCGTTGGTTTGATCGTCACTCTGCCAATAAATACCTGCTTCTAGCCTTCGTTGATCTTGGTACTACTATGGGCTCTTTTTGTTTTTGATATATATTTTACGAAAAACTATTCTAAGTATGAATAGTACGGCTCGGGTAGCTAAATATTCAGTGGAGTTGGGTTATTTGGACTCACCGACACTCGGAGCCTGGGGTGTCCCGTCGACGATCTGCCACCCGCTGAAGTTGCCAAGAAGGTCCGTTCGATTCAACCAGCATTCTGTCCACACGTGATAGTTCCTGAAGAAGAAAAAAAGCACTCGCGGAGTTCATATCACTCGATGTTTGCTGAGCGTCGTTCCTCTTGGCTCGCTAAAATTGAACTTGGTATACGTCGCAGCTCACCAGACAGAGCCTATCATATGGTAGACTTGTCCCTGGTCGTTGAAGAAGAACTTGATGTTGTCGTGGTTAGGATCCTTGTGTGCGGACGAGTAGTTGGTGATGGCGCGAGCCGGCACCCCGAGACCTCGAAGCACTGAAGGTGGGCGCGGAAGCAGAAAAATAACGCACCGTCGGTATTTTATAAACGACCTAAAATGCTCTGCTCACAAAACTCACAAAAAAAAAAAAGAAAAGAGGTTTAACTTGATTGATTAAGGAAGAATTCCCGATGTGGATTAGGAGCGCTTTCGGAGCGCTCTTTTGTTCGCGTGCAAGCGGGCGCTCGCACGTACCGAACAAAAAACGCGATCATGGAGCTCTCTTGGATCGTTCCAAAACCACCAAGAAAATTACCCATGATGATTAAACATGTAGGGATCGGTGGTTATCAAAAGATTTTTTTTTAAAAAATCTAGAGGGCATTGAGAAAGCAGCCAAGGAATCGCTACGAGATAGGCCCACACGTTTAGCCCACTATACCGATCTGAGTCTTTACAGAGAATTCGTGGTATTACCTTTATATTTTGCGGTTTTTTGCATGTGGTAAGAAATGAGATTGTTTTGTTTTTAATTGGTTGAGAGTTTTTTGTTTTGTTTTTATACGTAAGTAAAGAAAGAGATATGTTGGCCGCGCACTAAAAGCCAGGAACTCTCGAAGCATCTGCATTGAAATTACTTCGAAACACTTCTTCTTAGCAACCTCGTTGCTGTGTGGGTTTCTCGTCTTTTAGTGTTGAGGCCTGTTCTCACATATCGCCGCAGCGCTACCTCGGCGCTATTAGTTAGCGGTGGAAATATCGCCGACCTTGCTAATACAGCCTTGACTTCGCACCATAGTAGGGATACAGAACTGATACAGAACTACATCAATGCTAAGAGATTCACGGTTTCCCGAACGCCCATACATGTAGTAGTGACTGGATGGCTCAATGGCCATTGAGCCACAGGAAGATCGAGCGGTCTGTAGAGTGCCAGTCTGGTTCAGAGGACACGTCTTTTGCACTCACGAGCGGTCAGCAGGCCGGCGAAGACAAAACACTGTCCATACTTGACACCGTTCCCGCCGGACTCCATGTATTTGTGGAGGATGGTCGGAGACGAAGACCAGGCGAAGGGGTGGATGCCGTCGGAGAAGGGCTCCTTCCATCGGCCGACCACTAGTCCGTTTTCATCGTTGGTGTTCACCTGTGCCAAAGGAGCAAGCCGCTTAAATAGTCGCAGGCGCCAACGCTTTCTTTATCCAGTTCCCGTCAGCTAGTGCAACGAACGAGCGATGAAGCAGTTGTCACTTCAAAATGACTACGTGTGTTTTCGTTTTATTATTAGGCCGAAGAGGCTAAATAAACAAGGTAATATATAAAACGAGTTTTCTCGATGCGTCTTTTGTTTGTCTGTAAATATATATATATATATATATATATTTTCTGTGCCCAAGATGGCGTTTTTCTTCATTTTCACGATTTGTCTGTATCCTTAAGGTAGTCTTTTACAGCCTCAACGCTTATCGTCACTGACAGGTGTAGAGCGGCGAGAAGGCCAATGCACGGCGGAAGGTTACGAGCGTCTGCTGAAGGCCGGATATCAAAAAACAGAAAACAAAAAAACACTCCCCTCTCATCCTGTCAATCAATATAGAGCTTCACCGATTTCTGTCATTTCAGGTGCAGTGTTGTCTGATCTCAGGCGATTTCTGTCGGGAAGCACGCCTGAGAGAACTACACGGTGTCCTCCCCAAAAACTTACAAGATTTTTTTTGTGTGTGTTATTTTTGTTTTTTGCAAAATTAAAGTAAGCAATGGCCGAACGCTCATTCTCCGACCGAATGTAGCGCTATAGGGGTCCGAACCAGATGCCAAAGTTTCAGAACTAACCGTTATCTTATTCAAAAGGCGGAAGTGATTTTCTGAAATTTTCAATGGGAAAATGGCGTTGGAGTTGGAGTTGAATGGCGCCAGTTACCGAAAACAGGCGCCGTTTGGACCCTACACTCTAAGAAAAGCCCGTGCGTCTACTTTCCCGCAGAACACTTGGAGAGCTAATCACCGCAACTTACGGAATGCAGCTCAGCGAATGACGATGCCGAAACATGTGTGCAGACCAAAACACGCGGTCTGAGTTGTGACATTAAGCAATGCAAAACATCACTCTTGCATTGCTTAATGTCACAACTCAGACTGCGTTTTTTGGTCCAAACATATGTTTTAGCATCGTCACTCGCTGAGCGGCCTCCGCAAGTTGCGCTGATTGGCTCAGTGTTGTGCGGGAAAGTAGACGCACAACACACTTTTTTTAGAGTGTATAACTTAACCTTTTTTAGAGTGTATAACTTATAACCTTTGAACGAGAAACAGTTAGTTCTGAAACTTTGGCAGCTGGTTCGGACGGTTAGCGGTGCATTTGAGTAGAAAATTAGGGTTGAGCAACGCGTAATTTAACTTGCAATAAACAAACAATTAAGGCTCTAATCTACGCTGTGAAGGTGGTTGGACAACGAAGCTGTGGTATCACCTGCAACGATTGCCCACCGCGCTATAGACTTTTTTATGGCAAACGCCACTAGGTGGGGCTCCACTTTTTGACGTCCCAGAGAACTTCCGGTTTATAAAAAAAAAAAAAAAAATTAACGAAGGTTCCTTTATCATCGCTGCTTGAAATGTACATGAGACGTTTAACCACCAATTCTCCAAACGTACTCCAGAAGAACGAAGGCGTGCGAGATATGTTAAAATGCTTCGAGTATTATTCTAAACCAACCCGCCTCCTCCAAGACGCGTAATAATGCACAGCCGAAGGCCCTCGTTTAATCTCCAACTTTGTTTTCCGTGTAGCATTCATGCTTTCTAGCACTGGTGATATAAGCAGGCTCAACAGGCTGGCAAAGACGGTGCTACCGGAAGTCGCTTGAGACGCAAGCGGCAGTTAATGTTCGTAAACCGCAAAAGGGTCTATACCAAATGATTGAGGAAAGAAAAATAAAGGCACTCTACCAAATTGATTTGTTTTTTTTTTTATATGAAAGACTTCGTACTCTGCCATTGCCGCGCCAGCTTATGCAACCGCAATCTTTACCGCGAAACGCATGCGGGGAGCGCTACGTGCCTATCATCTATCACGTGGTTTCGACATTTGTTTTGTGGTTCTCTTATGGAAACAGGTGCAAAACCACATGATAAGAGATAAGGCGCGCGCTAACGCTGTTAAGGCGCGTGCCTGGGTTTTCTGTCGACTATTTTATCTGTCGACCACTGTTCTGCCCACAGAGACGAAAAAAAAAAAAAACCGACCAACAAGTCATATACAGCTTCGCTGTAAAATGTAACTTGTTTTGGTTGGACACCTTGTGCATGTTTCACATATATTCAAAAATAAATTCTAACCGGGATTTTTTTTTTTTTCGGCGTCTCTTTAATGCCCGGTGTGGCCGCGCTCCTGTGACATTCCCGTCCAGCCGCCACCGAGACACGGTCCCTGGAACACGTCTCCGACCGGTGTCTCTATATTTCCGCCGGACGACGTCACGCGTGTGTCATGCTATTGCTTGCCGCCATCTTAGCGGTGGCACGGCAGCGGAAGTGGGTATACGGCAGACGCCCGTCCTGCTGTAGGTCGCTCTCCAGTTTTTGAGAGCCCGCGGAACCCACGAGTTGGGCCGGACACCGCGACGACAGCGACACTCTCGTTCGTTCCTTCGTCTTTTTGCCGGGACAAGCCACCGGCAGAATAGCGATACGCACAGCCGCGCGTCAGCTGCCTCACTTACTGTCTCGTCCTTCGAACATCGAATATATCATTTCCTCCTTTTGGGGAATCCGGGACTCTGTGTGCAGCAGTCTACACGTTCAAGCGCGCTGCGAGATCCCCCGCAGCGAGAGTGCTTTCTTATATCTGTGCCGACAGCGTTTGGCGAGCTTGAGGCGGCGTTGCTTACCGCGGCGCTCATGGCCCTCACAACGGCAATGGGATCCGACCTCTGGGCGGGCGTCATTTGTTTGATGTTCATGAGGAACTCGATGGCTGGCAGGGTCACCTTGTCGAACTGGAATGAAGAGCCCGGGTAAGACGGGTTCGGGTCACTCGCGGTTGAAGAACGTCTTGTTATCTTTCGGCAGCCAATGAGACTGCGGCTTTCGATGGTAACAACGTCGAGGAACCAATCACGGAGTGGGCAAACACTCCTTCGTTTCTTACGCTTTCAGCAACTACAGCCGAAACTGATTTCCTCCGGAGGATCCACACTGGATACATTGCTCATGTACAGCTGAGAGACGAGTCTCACGTTGAGGGAGAACTAAGTTGAGGCTGTATGAACATACACACACCACAATTTTGTTTTTCTCCAGAGGATCTCGATTGCGAGCTTTCTTAATGATACGAGAATGTGAGAGTTCTAACCGGACCAAATGTCTATTAAAGCATGGAATACACTTTAACGCTACACCCCAATCCCAAAATTTTGTTCCTTCGTCCGACCGCCCGTGCATTTCCCGCTAAATTTAGCGGGAAAATTCACATCTTGTAACCTAGACACCAATCCACTTTCCCCGCTACATTTTCTGGGGGAAATCGACGTCACGTGACCTGACGTTACGTGACCTATATAACCATTCAGTTTCCCCGCTCAATTTAGCGGGAAAATATACCCCACGTGACACGCCGATTCCCCACCGATTCCCTATAATGCATTTGATGCATTATAGGACTTTGAAGGTAAAGCTCGCTGCCAATTTCTTAATTTAGTCGACATAATCTCAAAATACGGCTGAAAGCCACTATAGAAGTATATTTTCAAGCAATAAACCATGATAAAGTTTGAAAAACGTTCAGGAAATACTACTACTGTAACAGCAGGGCCTCTAAACTCGCCAAACACAAACTTCGGGCCGAAGTTGACGGAGCGCACCGATTGGCCTCTCACGACGATGACTTCGCATTTTGTTTCACCGACGTCCAATCGGCGCGCTCCGCGAACTTTCAGCTCCAACTTTGCGTTTGACGAGTTTAAGGCCTTAGGTTGATTATGAGCATATCAAGGTGTTGTGAGAATTAGGGTCACTCACATATTGAGGCCAGTTTAAAACTGCTTCGTTTCTTTTTCTAATCACTCTAGATAGAACACGTTTAGAAGCGAGAAATTCCCGAATGAAAAAGGAATATACACTGTCCTGTGAAATGTGTGCACCTGACCGTAGTACCACGTCTTCACGAGAATCATATCCTCAACTCCATGAAAGATGATTGCTTTGTCCTGCATGGTGTAGAAGTTCCGCGCCACGTCGTCCGGTATGTACACCGGGTCCTCTGCAAATAAACGCAAGAGTGCAAATCCCTCGCAGTCTCTTCGTTCCTCGGGTTCCTTATATCGTTACCCCAAATGCGAGCCTCTCAGTATTTGACTGTTTGGTTGAACGGGTCGATTTGTCAGAAAAATGTGGTTGCTGCGACGACGCGCGAATATCGTCATCATTGACGTTCGGAGAAAGGTAATAATGATCATGCGACACGCGCGCGGTGGCGCGTATACGCAGTTTTTCGATCATGTGTTTGAAAAAGTTTCGATCACGAGGCATTGCAAACAGAAGACGCAGTGCTGTCGACGACTTAAGCCCGATTAACATTGTGCGATTCTACTCGCGAAGTTCGCGGTTGTGACGTTGCAGCGTCGCAGTTTCCATCGCGCTTGTTTTGCCCCACAAGCGACGTCGCAACTACGAAATAGCAAGTGAAATCGCAAATGTCTGGATCAAGCATAACACAGTGAGAGTCCCAACCTTTCATTGCTGCCAGAAAGGGGGACAAGGGTCCGGCTTCCTCGAAACACATCACGACTGCCAATGTGATTCTTTTTTCTGCAAGCACGCCCGCTCAACGCTAGCCTAATAATACGACGCAGTAACCAAGGAAACGCCACTTCTTTTTTTTTTTCGGGCTTATTATGGGCTTATTGCTCCGTGCAAGCCGGCCCCTACATAACGAGCGGATTGCCTCGCTGTGTAAGCACAAAGACGTGGAGGGAAAAAAAAAAGGGGGGGGGGGGGCAGCGTCTCGCGCTTTTTGTTACCTGGGCTCCAGGGATTGAAGATGATGTAGATGGGAATCTGGACCGTAAAGACGACTTCACCCCCTACTGCCACCGTCATGGTCCAGCGACCCACGGGAGCGTTCACCGGCACTTGCACGTTCAGCATCAGCATGCCCATGCTTTCGGACTGCAGCGAAATGCTCCACTGACCCGAACGCATGCCTGCGCCGACGGCAGCGGGTACGACCATCCGAGCCATCGAACCGTCTTCTTCGTTGGGTTCATTGCCTGTAGTTGTGTTGGCGGCAGTATGAATGCATTGGACGCCCTCGCTATATTCCGAACACTATATTCGCACGGGTACAGTTGAGACGGTACTAGCTGAAACTGATGACAACACCGAGCGTGTTTGTCTAGACTTACTTATTGATATATATTTTATTTACACTGTATTAATGCCTGTATTTTATAGAAAGAAAACAGTACTTAATAATCTCGAGTTGAGACGTGTTTTGCGTGCTCATTTTTCTGAAGACTGAGTACCTCCGAAATGGGGCACGGGTTCGGAGGTAATTTGGTCGCCTCTTTAGAAAGGGTCGCCTCAGTCGCCTCTTATAGAAAGGGTCGCTTCACCGAATCTTGTCGCCTTTTTAGAAAGAGTCGTCTCACCGAGGGACATGATAAGCTGGCAGTGACCCATGGACTGCCTGACAGCTGGGTCGACCTGCAGGCCCACTTTGAAGATGCTGGCCCGCCTCAGGACGAGCGCGGAGAACTGGCCCTGCATGGTCTTGTAAAGCTGGGTGTTGTTGAGGACGGCGTTCTCCTTGAAGTACAGGACCACTTGGCGCACCACGCCTGGCCCTTGGGCTGGAGTCAATCGAGCCATGAGCCGGAAAATCTCATTGTTGACCAGTTAGACGAATGTTGGTCATGGTGATCGGAATCGCGGTGCGTGTCAACGTTCCTCCGTACCGAAAGTTCGTGCGCGTCTCTCGCCTCGAAGTTTGATTATTTAACGCGTTAGTGTTCCGAAGCACAAGTAGAAAAAATCCTGATGCTGCGCTGCTCACGCAATGAAACATTGTATCGTTTTATTATCGTATCGTGCTCACGCTTTAGGTGTTTCAAATCTAACGTTTTATATTCTGATTGGCTGCGGATTGATAATTAGATGTACGGGGGGTCCGCCACGCTCCGAGTTTCTTAGGCTGTCACTGACTGTGGTAAATATTTTTTTTTTTTTTGCGCGCGCGCCGTAAGAATGTTTTAAGGTGCACATATTTTATCTGGGGGTCAGCGTGACGTGAACAAACCTGCAAATTCCGTTCCTCCCAAGTCGCCCGAGTAGCCTTCTCCGGTGCCCTAAGACATCCAGGAAAGGTTGGCCTGCTTCGTGAGTCATCTTGTTGTCTACAGGCTTTTTTTTTAATTTTTGATCTGAAATGTAGAAATATTTTCACACTAAAATAAGTCTTTGAAGATTAAACAAAAAGGGGGGGGGGGGTGATTGCCTGCCTTGCGGAATGCTTCTTCTGATTTGTTTTTTCCCCCAATCATAGTTTTCTTTATGATTCAGAATTATCGCACACGACTCGAGACGCAACTCAGCTTTGCTTGTATAACGATTTTAAATGCTCACATATATCCAATTTAGGATTAGCGCGTACGCAAGTAAAGCGAACCCTTTCACACCTTTGTCAGAGAGCGTTCGGGACGTTCCGTCGAAATGGTAGTGTTTGTGTGGCGGAAACCCTGTGTATTTTGTTTTAAATGTCGGTGCTTTTCACTGCAGTTACTTCCTCCGCCTCTAGGGAAAACAAAGTGATTGAAGCCCTTCGTTATATATTTTTTGGGGGAAAATAGGGTATCCACCCGCATCCTCAGACTATATAGCTCTAGCAACAGCTAGAGTCCAAGGTTCTGACTGTTGTTAAGTTACGACGTTTTGACGACTTCTTACCTTGCTTAATGAATATCTCGGACGTAGCAACTTGTGGACGAAACAAAACGCTTTTTCCTTGCGTTGAGTGCGTGAGTAACGCGTGTTTTAAAGGCAAGAGCTTATATACAAATCTAAAAAAACTCCAAGCGTACGTCCTCGTGACAGCTAGCACCACTAGCTGCTTCTTGGAAAAATAAATATCGTTTTCGTTATGACCGTTAAAAAAAATAACACTAAGGAACCTTTTCTCTGGTATTTGAATAGATATCGCGTGATTCAATCATCGCTGCTTATGCAGATGCTATTTTTAAGGAGCCGTTACTGTACATTTCTACTTGACGGCTCAATTGACTGGTTCAGAATCCTTGGCTTCAAATACGCATACCCGCTGAGATCGCGGAATTGTAATTGTTTTCGTGTGAGTTGCAGAGCAGGGTGGATGGCGGAAGTATACGTCGACTTGTTATTTATTGTTGGCAATTCCAATGCGATTTCTAAACTACGACGCGCATTTCAATTTGTTTTATGGCACCGCCCTTAACTTCTGACGCCGGTTCGAACTCTTGAGTCGGCATGAAGCAGGTGAAGAATTGAAAATAAACCAGGATGTCAAGACTATCGATGAGATAAATAATTCATCGATTCGAATGCATGCCCCCGCCGGCTTGCACATGGCGGCTTAGGAGATAATAACTTCAACCGCATCCCAGGCACCCTTACAGATTAAAGAGCGAAAGCGCATTAGAAAAACTAATATCGTATTGGGTAGTTTGCAGGGTATCCAATTAACCCCCCACTTAAGAGGTCATAAAACTTCGTGAATGTATTGACTTTTTTTTTCCTAATAAATTCGAACGGTTTGTAATAATTGTTCTATTCGCGTTATTATGAGATGCGTTTTAAAACTTGTCGTCCTGTTTCCACCCACGACCCACACTTTGTAAAGGCTTTGTGCTTCAGAAGAACACAATTTGTGTTCCACCCATGACCCACACTTTGTAAAGGCTTTGTGCTTCAGAAGAACACCTTCGTGTGTTTTCTTTTCCTCTTGGGTTTGATCGTGTACAAGTGGAACTGCCTCTTTTTCATCACACTTGTTATTTAATTCTCCAGTCGCTTTGGAATGATCTTAGAGACGATGAACAATCGATATTTTAGTTGAAAATGGGAGGTAAGCCCTCACCGTAGCTTCCAGAAAGTATAGATCCTTTTTTGTGTGCGTGTTTGGTGAAGTGTAACATACTGGTGTGCGTTTTGTGCTCGGCAATATCTCAAGTTGATGAACACCTGACGTGTCGACCCTGATGGGAACCGCATGTTTTAATGAGAGAGTAATATAAACCGGTCGACCAAAGAAGCTGTCCAGCCCTCTTACTACAATGATGACGCAGAAAATGTAATGATGCTCCCAAAACCTTTCTGTTTATTACCAGCCACCGAAGAGACAAAACGAAAATGCGCTCCGGCACAATTAATTCGGAGGCGGGCGTCCAGGGTCAAGGTCACGCGTCGGTGGGGTCGGACAGGCCCAAGTGCTACTTTACGTGTACAACCTTGGTGCCTCGAATGTCCTTGAGCTCCTTGCTGTTGAACACGCCCATGACGGACTTCTCGCCCGGACGCTTCGGGATGATCTTTCCAGTGTACACAAACTTGCCCTTTGCTGGCACATCCCTGGATGGCAGAAGAAGCGGGACGGCAACTTTCAATTTGACGCCCAACGGAGAACTAAAGGAAGTTCATTTGTATATCCAAGTTACACGGGTCGCTTCAACTCTCGTTAGTCCAACGGCAGTTAGCGGACCCCTACCTGGGATTCGGCTCGGCTGAACTAAGATTATGAAACTCGGCTGTTTTGCTTCGAGTTGAAACGAAAATGAAACCACATCTGGTGCCACATGACCTTTCTAAAACAATTATGTAGATTTAATGTAAACGAACTGTCCTATCCACCGCCTCTTATGTGCGACTGCCAAAATCGCGGCCAGCGACTAATTTCACCTTTTTTCACATTTATTAGCCATTATCCAGCGACTAATTTCACATCGCGAGGCGGAAGTCGAGGCACCAAAACAGAAGAAAACCAAAACGCGTTCGAGGCACCGTACTTCCGGTATAATTCTAACGGTAAAGTTCCGACCCATGACGTGCCCCCTCCCACGATATTCGCTGCTGCTATGGCATCTAGATGCCTCCTTGGCATTCGCAAAGAGTAAGTCTTTCGCTATCACAGGCCGTCGGTGGTGATGCCACGGAAGCCGCCATCTTGAACTGAATTACACTCGAGGGCAGATTTCCGAGGCTGTGTAGCCAAAGCTATGGGCGCTCGTACGCTCGCGCGTCGTGAGCACCAGTCAAAGCTACACACGGTACCCTTCACTTCTGGATGTCAACCGAAAGTTGTCTCCATGTAACTATATTTTGTTTTTAATTTAAAAAACAAAACATGAGGTAAATAAAATTGATAACAGGCTGAACACGAGCAAAATGCGGTGCTCTTCTGCGCTAATCGGAGGGGTGAGCTTTGTTTCTATCTTCCACTTATTTCGTTAATTACGTGGCATCTCACGCAAGCATATCAGAATGCGAACAAGAAACAAATGTGCGCGCGTGCGCGCACACGCACACAGACCGACAAAGGGAGTGATTGAGAGGATCAGGCACATACATATCTAATTGTACATGTCAGGTTTATCAAGTATATACGTCTTGTCTTACACGAGCCTGCCACTTTTTTTTTTTTTTTTAAATGAAATTATGCCACCAGCTTGCGCACTTTAAAATCAAAAGATAGTCTCGGTCGTTAAACAAATCTGGAACTGTGGTCCAGCTCAATGACCATACATTTACGCCGTTGAATATTTTTTTTTTGCTTTTTTTTATTTTTGGTGCGGCTTTGAGAGGTTTTTATACTTCGTTTGGAACCGGCCTCAGAAGCGGTCGCAACAGTGGCACCGTGTGTACCAAACCTGATAGAAAACAATTTGTCGGGAAGGAGCTGTTTCCTCAACATTTTCATATATATACTTCGGAGACATTCTTATTTCGTTTTGCTGAAATATGACAACAAATAAAACTTTTAAAAAAGAAAAAAAAATCAAGCACTTTTTGTTTTAGTATGACGTGGTTTATATCAAGAAAACAGTTTTAAATTAATGTGCTCCTTACGATATAATTAAATTTACAGTGAATCTTTCTTTTACACTGTTTTTAGTGATTGGACGGATTGAGGATTTCATTTCCCGTGCTCAAAAAAAAAACAAAAAACTAGTGAAAAACAAATGATTTTCGGTAAAGTATTTAAATAATAGATAGGCATGATTTATACTTGATTCGAACTTAAAAAAAAAACTGATTTATTTTATGTTTCAAATTATAATTTCTTCCATTTTTGATTGAGTAGTACAAGTTATCTTGCATTAATTTGGTCAAAAACAATTCCGGCGTTTGGTTTTGCAGTCACCTACTGCGTATACCGTCAACTCCATATGTGAAGAAAGGTGATATCACGTCCGAAAAGAGGCTGATAAAAAAAAAAAAAGAAAGCGCACCACCCAAACTGTTATACTCAAGCGTCGATTGCACAGTAATCCCAAGCATCAATGTAGTTTCCCTTAGATTCACATTTGTCACTTTTTGTACCGTCCCGTACAGACTGCAGCCATCCTGGTCGGGAAGGATAATTGACACGTACGATGGGGACGAAACGCCTTTGGAGGGCATCCCCCCAAAGAAATGGGCACTGCATACCCGCGAGTGTGGTCTGGTTTTTCAGTTCGTCCCATCGGCGCTAACACATGTAGACGTTACCGGCACAAAAACAAACACAGCGCGCAAAGCGGCAGTGCAGGATATGTCAGCCGTGCCGTCACGTGCCAGACATGATCGGAAGACCGAATTACTTGCATCGTACGGCACGGATGCACCGTTGTCGCTGCCGCACAAAACAACGGTGAGTTGAAACAATTATGAAACCTTGTCCCCCCGAGACACGACGCATAACTGTTGAAGCACCTAACGACGGGGCAGCTCATGCTGTCACCCCAACGCAACCGCATCCCTTCGACTTCAGGGCGTACCAATGTACGCGGAGTGGTTTCGTTTCTCTGGGGTTCTCACTGCCAACCTTCGGTAACGGCCGCTCGCCGGCGCGCCGGTCGCGTCGCACGGAGCGAATAACGAAGTCCATCCAGTTCAACTAAGGTAGTTGTAGGCCATTTCAGTCGAGCTGAACTGCCATTAGTGGCTCAGTGACAGTTAACCACGCCGCGTAGCTCCGGCCGATCGCGATTGAGTCAAGGCTCACTACGAATTGTTGAGAACCGGAGAAGTACTTACGGCACGTTATGCACTTGGGACTGTAGGGTGATTCCGGAGATATCCAGTGTCAGGCTGCATTGAGTCAGTGGCGTGTTCAATGGATTATCGAAGCTCAGGGTGTATTCCATGGCTCTGGACACATTGAGGGGTCCCGATACCTGGCGAACAATAAATACGTGTCCTTAGATCTCCATTGAGAAATCCGATACGCCGGTTCTGGGATCGTTCTTGTTGTTCGTAATTATACCAGCAAAATGAAGGGTGTCGGTTAAAACACCGGAGCACCATTTTTTTTTCTTTTTTCAATAAATCTAACATGTATGAGCAGACGCATCGCTATAGGCAATATCAAAGAGGTCCCCACCTTGACTTCCATGGACGGGTTACCAATGGCAATCCTGCAGTGCTTGAACCAAGTCCCTTGACCGCTTCCCTGAACACTGCCGAGGGCGAAGAGCTTGACAATGTTGTAAGGTGCAAGTTTGGTTTGGTAGTCCTCGGGGGTTACAGTGATGCTGCCAGTCTCCGCTGGAAGAAACACGTACAACAACAAAAACACTCTCATGGGATTTTTGTATTCGATTTTTCCTTTTGTCGTTTTATTGTAATCGGTCAGTGTATTCATGGTATAACGAGAAAGTTGACTTTAGAAGTAATCTTTTCCAGGTGGCTTCTCTCGTGTGGCAGCAAAATTACGACACTAAATCTAATAACCAGCTATCGGTTCTTCACGTTTATCCTTTTGAAAGTGTTTTTCGATACCGACAAGACGGGTCTTCAAACATTACATGTCGTGACACTACATATTTTTGGTTTGATTGGTTAGCCATGAAAAGGGGAATCGAATTTGTATAAGCGACTGGTGAGGATAGCGGCATAACTGAAAGTAAAAGTTATTTCTTCATCAGCGCGTTCGTGAATACTAACTCCAGCTTTCGATATACTCCAAAAGAAGCATTACTCGATCTAATTGCTCAATTCAATCGAGTGAGAGAGCACGTTAAAATGAAAATAAACATCTGTATCACGCTCTATAAATTTAGCAAAATATTTTTTTTCTTAAATCCGCACTATCAATGTACGCACCGTGAATTGCGCGTTCGACGCAAAAAAGCACTTTCACGACTACATATATAATTTAACACCCCACGTATAACATTACGCGATGCTGACTTCCTTTCTATTCGCCTGTAGTTAGAAAGCCTGGTCCCGCACTAGCCACGAGAGACAATCGTTGGAACCTTTTGGGGGCTTACTTTTTCCCGGCTGGAGGTCCAAGTTGATGACGCCCTTTTTCAGCTGCTTGTATTCGCCCCCGGTGTAGAAGACGGACGAGGCGGACAGGGTGAGGCTGACCTTCTTCCCAGCCTTGCTGTTGTTGGTGCAGGTCACAGCGAGCTTCACCGACTGTCCTGCGGGCACTGAGGATACTTCCACCATCTTCATCTCGACTTCGTCAGGCGGAGCCGCTCCAGACAGCCCCATCACCGACTTCTTCGGAGCCACTGAAGCGATCACGTACATTGGGGTACATACGTGGCTACAAAATTAATCGAATAACCTTTCGATTAATCGATGAATGCATTAAAAGCCGACTAGCCTCTTAATTGATTAATCTTTGATTAGTCAATCAAAAGTGGGCGCTCAAAATCGCCTGTTCGCCTATTTTTCTGATCCTCCTTTCAGAAAGTGGTAATCTACACACAAGTCGCGGCGATGACGAGTGTACTAGCATGTATTCCTGATAAAAAAAAATAAAAAATATATATGTACATATATGGGTGTGTTTATAATTGCCCTATGCCGAGATCCAGAGATAGCTGAGCGATTGAAAGTACCCAACCTCGTTCCTTAAACCGATCGGTCGATTGTCATATGTGCCGGAGTTTTCTTTTGCTGGCGCTCGTCTTTAAATAGGCCGTACCTTTGACTCCTTTGTAGACCCCGGTGAGATCCTCAGCGTCCTCTACGTTGTCTTCGGTCATCTCTCCAATCTTTTTGGTGTAGATCAACATGCCGGCACTAGAATATATTGGGTCCACTGTTATAGCCGAGTAACGATTGGCTTAATAAACGCGCTCAAACTCGCCTACTTTTAGATATGTTGGGGTTTGCATCGTTTATTTCCAAGTTCGTACGTGCGTCACTGTAGGAGCTGCCAAACGACACCCGAACCCGGTCCGCTCAGTCATTTTCATTCCAAATTCACGTGCGTACTGGGTTTAAGGGTATTTAAGTATATAAGGCTTCGGGTATTATCCGGTGTGAGCGGGTACCTTCAGGTTGAGCTTAGCATAAATTAATAAGTTCGCTGATTCCACCTTTTTGCATCTGCTCCCCGAGAAAATACCCGCCCTGTGGGGAGCTTCTTCCTCAATGAACAATAGTCACGAGTACCGCATAATTGCTAGTCAACCGGCGAGAGTATACATAGGCTGCCGGATACAGGCACCATATCTGGAAACCGGCAGGAAGCTGCGATCGCATATCCGATCAAGTGGTATCAGCAGAGGCAACCGCACTCGGCGTGGTGGCGTGAACTCCGTTTCCACTTACGCGTCTGCCTCATTCTCGTTCTTGACGTTGGACTGCTTGAACTGCTGGGTAGCGGCGTCGCGCTTCCAGCTGATTAAGTCGGCGTTTACCTCGGCGTACACGAAGCGGGCGTCGTAGTTGACGTCCAGATGGCCGTTGTAGACCGCCGCCACGGGGCAAGGCCCAACACGGAACAAGCCTGAAACAAGGTTTGTCTTCTTTTGGTCTTTCGTGTAATACCTTTAACTTTCGTTTGCCCATCGAATATGTCATAAGAAAGACAAATACAAAGAACGGAAACAAAATGAAAAAGCGGGCTCAAAAGTTGTTCTCTTTCTTGCAGTTCCCATAAAATTCCCGTATGCTCGCGAATGAGTGGTCCGCTAACTTAGATGATGGTAGACCACTCATTCGCGGGGATGCCAAGGGTTCTCCTTACCGTCGCTAATAGTCTGAGGCGTAGCATCAATGACTTGCCATCCTCCATAACCTCCGGGGAGGTCCGGGCGCTGCATCCACAGCTCGTTCCACAGATGGAAGTTCCTTGTCAAAGTACAAAGACCTCAAGTAGAGCTTAGGCCATATATCACCCTTGATTGGGTTTATATGTTTGTTGTGACATACTAATAAATGAACCCTCGAAAACCTATTCACGAGTCAAATTTAAATTTTGAACGTTCAGAACATCACGATGAGTTTGTCAAAAGCGCAGTTTTCAAAGTAACTTTATGTGTCCGAATCAGCATATTTCGTTGCTGTTTTTTTTTTTAACATTTGACTTTACAACATAATATAAATCAAAGTATAGTTCCCCCAACAAAGCTAATCCGCTCACGTGCTATCCAATAATTTACCACGTAATGAAGGTTGATGTAAAGTTTGCATCGTATAACTCAACTTCGTCTTATATATAAAGGGCTCTCTGAGGCGGAATGGGAACAACTGATTGCCTTACCAGATGGAGTCCTCAGTTTTGCCGAATATGGGGTTGTCATTCTCGTCGAAAAAGCGCTCGATCAGCAGGTTACCGTCCGTGTCGTGCGCCGATGAGAAGTTGGTAATAGACCGACAGGGAATCCCCAGCGCCCGGCACACTGGAAACGCACGCACGCACAAACAGAAATACGATCAAGAGTCACAGCTTCTCTGCAGCGGCAACGACCATCTCATTACGAGGCTAGATAAATGACGTCCGACACAACTTTGCAAACGATGCATTCAACGACGGCGTCGCTCCTCCCGCTCTTCACTCACTCCGGATGACAGGGTTACTCAATTAGGTTACCTCTCCAATCAAACACATAAACATCCTTGCCGTGTTCGGAAGGAATGCAGGAAAAGAAACGTTTGCGATGATTGCAGATGGTACGATTTTTTCTGCACCAAGGCTATAGGGGTTAGAAAAAAACTGAATGTTTGGTCCTAGATCACTAGCTGTAATTCGTTTATAGTTTTAATATCAGCAGCTTTAATAGCACCTGTATTACCCAATTCCCAAAGTGAGTTTGACTGTAACCGGAGGCGTTCTGATCTTTCGAGTCAAAGAATTTTGAACTCAAAATAAGAAGGATAACTGGGGCAGTCGTTGGAAGCACGAGCAAAGCGGTTGCTGACGTTGCCAGTAAATGATGCCGGGAAACGCTAAAGCAAACAGTTGAAAGTGACTCGGGTGCGCGCGTGGAATTACCGACGCGAAGCGAGGCACCACGGAGTGACAGCGTGCGGGGTCTTTGCCGTCTCCCTCAACGGGATGGATCGGCCGGCGTCACGCCCGTCCCGTGTACTTGGTTCTGGGAAGTTTCGACCAGCGTATGCTGCGAGTAAGGAACGGCGCACGTACGGGTGGTGACGAGCCCGGAGTAGACCCAGCACTGGCCGTACTTGACCGGAGCGCCTCCGGTGTTCATGTACTGCTCCAGGATGGTGGTGCTCGACGTCCAGGTTGTGGGCGACACGCCGTCGCCGTAGTCGTTGCTCCAGGAGCCCACCAGGACGCCGTTCTCGTCTCTGGAGTCCACCTGGAAAGACGATATGCGCCGCTGAAGAAGTTTGATTTATTTATTTTTTTCGACAAAATCGTATTAGAGATTTATCACTGACCGAGTCATTCCGTTCTGATGCTGCAAATAATTTTGCAAAAAATTACTGTCACAAATTTTGTTGGTTGGAGAGAAACGGTTTTTGATGATTTCGGAACTCGGGTCCCACAGTGTTTTAACGAAAACAATGCCGAAAAGCACGTTCTCCTCTCCAAGTGCGACCAAAGTCGTTAACACCAAGAGAGGTGTTATTGGGATTATCATGCTTTGAATGGTGTTCCAACAGGCGTGTTTATGACTTTTATATCTCAGACTCACTACGCTTCATTGAGGCAGATACACCGGGAAGGTTTTTGGGCAATGTTGTTGCTTACCAGAGCCGCGATATGCCTGGAGAGCTTGACGGGGCAAGCCCTGTCTTGCACGCTCACATCGCCCAGCTCGAACAGGTAGTTACAGGTCGGAAGGACCACGTCCGTGAACTGAAAGAAAATAAATACAGCTTTTATTTACTCCTTTATTCCGTTTATCGATACTACATTTTCGACATTCTTGACATCGCGACTGGAAGTTTTTGTAATGAATGGTGTTGATGTCCAGTGGGCACTTCACCACAGGTTGTTAAAGATGCGTATATCAGCTAATTTTGTTGTCGGCTTACCTGCCCGAAATACCAGCGTTTTCCGGTCGGGTAGTCGTAGTTTCCTTGATACAGCTTACCGGTATCTTCAAAAATGTACTCCTTGATAAGCGTTTCGTCGGGAAGGTACACCAAATCCTCTGGAAAGAGATCCGCGTTGGCGTTAGTTTTAGGAATTACGTTAATGCTCGAACAACCGGGAGCTTTTCTACTTCGTTTGAACATCAAGATATGTATTTATTTTTATGAAACAAATATGGCTTACATGTTGCACCATTATAAGGACAATTAAGACGCACTAAGAAAAGAAACTTAGAAACGTTAATGTTTTCTAATATGTCTGTTCGCTCCCTCCTTTTTACTCCTTCAGTATACAACGGAAAATGTAACCAGCAGTTCGCAATTAAATAATGAAATCTCCCGTTAAGACATAACCTGCAAACCTTTTTCTTTTTCTTGGCTATTTTTTATCACTAATCATCGCGTTAGGCTGATGATATATTTTGTCCACCTACCCAGAAATACTCTAAATATGGTGTAGATTGATACATCGGTACCGTTGGTTTTCATCTCTTTCCCCGAAAACAAAAGCGATAAGAAAAAAAGTCGGGAGAGAAGGGACGGTCGCCATGAGAGGCGACCTTGGGGAGAGCCCTCGCACCGGGGTTCCAGGGGTTGAAGAGGATGTAGAAGGTCTCCTTGACGTTAAAGAGGGCCCTGTCCCCCGGGTCGTCCGAGCCGCGCAGCCTCGTCTCCACCTCGAGGCGCCACAGGCCGACGGGGGCGATGGGCGGCAGCATGACCTTGACGGTGATGCTGCTCTTCTCGGTGAGCACGAGGCAGATGCTCCACGGAGAGTTGTCCGTCGCGAAGAACGAGCCCCTGGTCGTGGGCACCTCGAGCTTCACCCGGCCACCGTTCTCTTCGCTCGGATCGAGACCTGCGAGGCGACCATTTCGGCACTTCCCCATTAGACTACTGCTTCGACAGCTAGGAGATCATACACTCATTCTTTGTTTAAAATTATGAATCAACCTTCATTACTCCAAAGTCGCCTTCCCACTGCTCGTACATCATACAAGAGACTCTCGGTGTTCACTGCGGGCATGATGACATCTGCGGACACGCCACAAGCATGTTCGAAGAATGTTTGCTTCTTACATGCTCCGAAAGTGTCTGCAGGCAGATTTTATAGGAGCAGTGTGACGGGCGTACAAGAAACACGCGTTCGGGAGTGTCTACAGACGCTATGATATATTAGCATTGGGACCGTGGCTTAACGCTGTCCCAGAAACACAACTATTCAAGAGGACAGTCTGCTTCATATTGCGTAAACCGAGCGGTGCATAATATAAGCGCGGCGCTTTAAAAGTTTTATCGCCTCTCCATTTCGACTGTTGATCCTAAGTTCCTCCCCTCGTGTTTCACTCGACACATATTTCAAAATCTCGCTCAAATGTGAAGGACCTTCGCTGAACAGGAAAGCTCATTTACGGTTTGTTGAACTGCCCTTCTATGTATAGAATACCTAAGTCAGCTATAAAGGCTTATGTATAACGCAGCGGCAGAACGATCCATTTGACTCGGGTGGTACGGTTGAGCATAGAGTGCATATTGCGGGCCCTCCGGGCGGTTGCTCAATCCGCGGTTCGGTATAACGGCCCCACCTCCCGTATAGAAATGCAACGATGACAGAAAGTTTAAACTGAAACTCTCTAATGAAAAATTACGCCCCCCTCTGCAGCGATTCTACCGCTCGTCTTTCGAATGAGAGTCGGGCAGCGAATGCCAATAGGTCACTCGCCAGTGTTGAGGATGATGAAGACCTGGTCCCGGATTCCGTCATAAGGCCGATCGAACTGTACGCTGTACGTGACCGGGAGGCCTCGGCGTACCACCAGTGTTGCGTCGCTGCTCTGAGTGAGCAGGAACTTGTCCGTGTGGTGGTGCCGAGTGTTCGCCGGGATGTGGTAGTCCAGCTGGGTTACCTGCAGTGTCTTGGCACCGCCTGATAAAACGGTGAAAAATCAGCGCGCTCATGCCTCCTAGCTGGTAATAGATTTCTGTTGCAGCGGGTCCATGGATGTGTGACATTACCATCATGCAATTTCCTACGTTCTAAAACAAACAAACAAAAAAAGAACTCCCGTGCGGTAACTTTTTCTTTTTTTTTTTTTTGTAGAATATGCAGGTAGTCGATCGCTGCAAGCAACGTAAAGAACCCAGCGAATGATGAATCTCGGAATACAATCTTCAATTTGAAAAATGCGATGTACGGATGGGCAATGGGCAAGTGAAATGTCGCGCTTTGTGTTGGGTTCCTGGACACTTCGCATTTTTCGTTACCTAATCGTATTTTGTGCTTCGTTATTCGCTGAGATTCTTTTGTTGTTCGCAGTGAATGGCTACCTTAGTGCACTACAGGAAAGTGAACTAGCAAGATTTGTTTGAGTGTGTGCATAGTGTGACCTTCAGCTATGCACACAATTAACTAGGTCACCTCCTACATGTCTTGATCCAATTGCTTGCTACTGTTTTTCACACTAGTGGTCGTAGTGTGTTTAACATTAAGCTTAAACCCAATAGAAAACACCCTACCACTTTGGTAGACGAGGTCTGTGAATCTGTCATTGTATATAGGTGGAGTTTTCAAGAAAGAGTGCATCACCTTAGGAGCGTAAGGTATGACATTAGCCAGCCGCTTGTACGACCTGGTCTATTATATAATTTCGTACTTTCCTACCGACCGTTTTGTTAAGGTCTTAACTTGTTCGTGGAAAGTAATGGTGGCACAACAAAATTCAGTTGAGTGTTTGCGCACCCCTACTCCTCAACGAGGAAGAAGGGTATACTGCTATGTATTAAACTTACCTATATGTAAAGGTCGTGCAGCTGCTGTATTATTGCCGTGACGAATGTCAAAGGTTTCCTTGGCATAGAAGTATGGTTGACACGTTCATAGAATAGAAATCAGTTTCCTTGTACTTAAGCTAATTTAAACTATATTGGCAACGCTCCAGTTTTAACCGCCTTGCGTTTGCGAATACCCTAGAGTCTTCTATACATTAAAGTACTGGGCCTAAAGTGTTCGTTATATTTTTTTTAGATTTTTTAGTTCGATGTACGTGGCCAATCGTTGGGTTGTTGTAAGGACCTAAAATATCTTTCCCCGTAGTTGCGTCATATACCATGAAATGCATACTGCGTATTGCATTCCCAATTCTTAGACACTCGACCTCCATGACCAAAACAACATGTCTTTCGACCAGGGCTTTATCGTGGATCAGCGGAAAGTTCGCGCCCGAGGCTGACACGAAGATCCCATCAAACTTTAGCTTTCGCTCCTGCACCGCTACAAAACGAGCGTCAGTTGGAGGAAGGCATTCATGAATTGTTTGGTCCGCCATTCTTCATGATGACGTTGCTACTCATAGCATTGCTCTCTACACAATCAAAGTTACCAGCCTAACGGGGGGCATCGTGTTAGTCAGCACCGCGATCTCGCGACGTTACCCGTGTGCGCCATGAGCATGGGCGTCCGCTCGAACTCCTCCCCCGAGCGGAGTCTCTCGATGACAATCTCCATGTACTGCAGGAACGTGCTGTTCCCAACCATCCTCTGCTTGAGCATCTCCACGATGGCATCCTCGCTGTTGTCCATGGTGCTCGGCTTACTGGGCTGGTTCTATACTTCGTAACAAAACAGGGCGGAGCCTGAAAAAGAAATTACAGGAAATATTCGGCACATTCGTGGGTTTATACGCGCTTTTGGGCATCTGCCTGTGAGCGCCTTCATGCTTCATTTGGCTTCATGTTTGTGTATCTTTATACTTGTTACTTGAGCATCAGCGCTGTTTTAAATAGAAAGTCTAAAGTTTGAGTGCTTCCAAGTACCTTGATACTGCGAGTTCATCGGGCGCTGGGACTATTTAACGTAGCGCAGCGATTAATTCGCTCGGAAGATATTTCTTGTCATCAGCAGAGATTATTCACCTACAAGCAGGCACGTAGCCAGGATTTTGTTTCGTGGGGGGGGGGGGGGGGGGGGGGGGGGGCCGCCCATGAAAAAATGCTGTATGAGGGGGAGGGGAGAGAGGAGGTCCCAGCTAAATTGAAGATTTTGGGGGGGGGGGGGGGGGGGGCCGGGCCCCATGGGCCTCCCCCCTGGATACGTGCCTGCCTACAAGCCGTTTCTGCGGGCTTCGTGTGCTTCGGAAGCATTCTTATCACACCTTTTTAAACCGTCCTACCGCTATACCTTATATACGAGTTTAATCACGCCGTGAAAATTATGAGTCGCTCAAATTTACGCCCCAATAAAAGTGAACTTGTAAACTGTAGCTCGGAAGTGTTTTCATGCTATACTACTCTTGGTGCCATTCATCCGCGTATAATAAAAATAAAGAATATCGTTTACATATTAGTTTTAATGGGCTTTTTTTTCGAATTAATGTCAATATAAAGCGCGGTTTAAAACATTGCGTAACTGGTTTGAACGCATTAAGAAGTCTGCAAAGGTCGGCACACTTACCGGAACAGCAATGCTCAGCGTTGCAGGAGAATGCTGCGTGAACGGACCATCGCCGTGTCTTTTATAATGGGTACTGAGATTGTTTCTAGTTTTTCACAATGAATGGCCCATGTGGCACTATATCGCTTGAATTAGGAAGGAAGAAAACAAGTGGGCCCGGAAAATAAATCGACTCGGAATAACCGTCGTGACCGCGTGACTCCTTCCGCGGTGTCCAAACAGGCGCCTTTAGCGTCGTAAACGTCAAGAACCGTGGCGCCGGTCACATATCCTATCAGCTTCAATTCTGTCCTAGTATACATTTTAATGTTATGGCTCTCAATGTTTTCTTACTGTTTTTGGTTGTTTGGTTCCTAATGTCGTAAGTGTTTTAAAGAGCAAGACGACGATAAGGAAATGAAAGGGGATAGGAGTTTTCGGTTTTGGATAGTGTTCCGGGCTATGACTTTCTTTGTGTGATTTCGCGCTGGAATTAGTCCACTACCTGTTTACACCATTGGCTACTTTAGAAAGCAAAGTAAAAAAAAAAAAAGGTTAGAAAATTAGGTTGCCCAAGCATGACGAGGATTTCGGGGCATTCATAGCATTATCCTGCTTTGATAAACATTTTATCGTTCCCTGATCATCAAGAAATATATCGAAGGCTTTGAGCAGTGTCAGTGCTAGGAAGACAACAGATAAGTCTTCATTTCTTATGCAACAATTTTCTATAAACGTGAGATTTTGAGGGAACGGGCATAATAAAGCTAAATTGATCAGCTCTGTCATTCTATTAATATAAAATTTGGGGCTCGACAACCTAGATGGGAACACAGTGTAAAAGTGCTGAAACGTATCTTCATTTTATTTTATTGATGCACAAATCATATGTTTTTAAAAATACTTTTTACGGTTTCCGCGGTGATGGCACGAGGGATTTAAAATACCTTATTAAGGTTTCCACTCAGCTGACTCAAAATAGTAGAGAAACGTTCAAAGAAGGGCGTAAAGATTACCTGGACTTGAAGCGATGAAAATTCGTTATTTCGATATTCTTTGTTCGGCATCACTTATCGTGCTTTTATTTTAGCTTTATTTAATCGGCATCAGAACGACGATCAAGGTCATTATTTGACCAGCAAGCTGGCGCGCGTATTAAATTTAAAAAGGTTATGCAAATTATACTGTTTAATTGAACATTATATGCTGTACAGACGATGCTGACATCGGTAGACACGGCAGATGTCTCAGCATTATGAAAACCCGAGACTGAAGAAACAGGAGACAAAGAACACATGCTTCAAATGTTCTAGTAAATACATTTATTGCACAATTTTCTCTCGTGGAAAACGTTTGACGGCGTAATGTCAACTATCGTACCTCGCCCCTCTCTGCACGACGATTTCGCCTCCTCAAAATTAAACCTACAACTGCCTAGATATTATTTCTAATTCCCTTTTCAGGCTTTTTTATATTCTGGGCGATCTGTAAAATTGGAGATTATCGCTTATAATGCATCTTCTTGGGGAGGCTTCACAGATTGTGTCTTCCGAGAACGATATTGGTATCGGAAGCTCGCTCTACGACTCCCTAACATGCTCCGAAGCTCGCGTCTTGAGGGTTATCACCATATCCGGCATGCCAGAACGATCTGCTGCAACTCCTTCTTATCTCTAATTCAAACAGATTAAGTAAAGACGAAACCCGAAACCTTGGAAAAAAAAAATTATTTCAAAATGACTCAATTTAAAAAGAAAAAAAAAACTGTTCGTTTAGACGCGACATCTGAATGGGAAATTCCCCGCTCTTTCCCGACAATCGCCGCGCTGTACGATTTACGTGTCGCGTAGGGAAACGCACAACCGCCACCGTGTCCCGCGTTCGGAAATATCGTAACTTCGTTCTTGGCATCTTTATGTTCCCCTTGTCTCCGACCGTCCTGTCCAAGGCCGTTTCCAAAATTCCGAGACCGTCGTGCGCGGCCGTCCGTGCCCGCAACCGCGCTTCTGGCTTCTGGCTTGTGCGGTGCGTGATTCCGTGCGGCTCAAACGGCGTCGCTGTCGATCCACTCGATTGGCCAATCTCTCTGGGCGTCAGCGTCTTCCCAACTCCAGAGGTATGGTGAAACTGGACGAATGAGCCGGGTGGCGCCGACCGACTGCTCGTTGTTAATCGAACCGGCGCGGTCGAACGTTCATTTGTCTCGGGAGATTTGGACACCGGGAAGTTAGTTTGCCTTGAAATAGCGTCCGGCGGCGCGTCGGTTATCGACTCGCAATCTGACCAGTGCGGTACTACCGCTCACCTGGCATGTCCTGGAGTCTCCAACTCGCGTCACGCAACTCTGACTGTTTTGTTGCGGTGCAGATTGAGATGTATGTCTTTGCGCTGCGAGGCACCGAGGTATACAGGACGAGGACAGGACAAAATAATTCGAATGACAAAGAGGAAATAAAAAAATGCAGTTCTTGGTCGCGGTAGTTCGCGAGCAGCTATGCCGTGTTCCATACTCTCGGAATGGTGTCGTTTTTTAGGCGCCTCTCGTCTGGGGACATTTATTTTCTTCAAACGATACGAGCTTCGCTTTTGTGTCATATTCGTGTTCGTAATGTTGAGGGGAAATATGCGTCTTATATATTAAGATTTCGGGCTAGTACTTTCTGGCAGCTTGCAGGAGAATATTCAGTTAACAAAAACGATGATTTGGGGCACAGTCGCCTTTTAAATATTTATAGATGTTCACCGCCGTTTGTCGACACCGCGTAAGGACTAATTAATGGTTGCGAGATCTAACATGAGTTTATTTTTCTTTTCTTTCTTGAGATAGAAACCAACGCTCAACGAAATGTAGTGCAGTTAAGTAGAAGGCGGACGAATCCGAGTTACAGCCGTCGGAGGGCTGTCGAAAACACAAAACCGGACCTCCGTTCGTTTGGGCTTTAATATGTGACACCTGCTTCTAAATCGCTTGATCACTGAAAGGAGAAAAGTCGTTTTGCTTTCCGGAGATCTTGCCGAGGAAGGACAATTTCGTTGAAACGATTCCTCAGTTTCAGTCTGAAAGTAACTCATATACTTTCCGGAATCTGAGGTTTCTTCGTGCATTTGTAACTCTCGGAGAAATTCTTCGTATGTTCGGCCAGCCTGTCGTCCTAAGGACAGACTGGAAGAATTATATCAGATGAAATCATATGTTACGCAATCTTGAAAAGCGAGCGCCATATCAAAACTGTCGCTCTCTCGTGCACTGCTCCGCTTGGCAGAAAAGGGAGTCTGCCCATTTTTACCTCTACGCTACCTGAAGATGGTAGGGTTCGTTTGTCCTGATGGTCGTACGCAACGAGCTCTACGGCGGCGATATCTGGGGAAGATCTCAAATTTTTTAATCACCTCAAGATTTTTCAAAAAAATTAATGTAATATACGAGAACGCGGTTTGCCAATTCTTTGGTTATGCGTAAGCTCCTTTTATGCAATTGAATTTCGCGAAGATTTAACCGTTTGCAACGTCCACGTTTTATACAACGCAGGAGAAGAACCACAAAGAAACGTGTAGGTATTTCGTATAACTTCGTGATCAGTTAAAACTGCACTCTATCTTTAGACTGAGAGGATAAGCTATCCATTAAAGCTGCATTTCGCACCCGCCGCACAGGTCTAGTTGGCATTCAGCATTGCTTTAACTCGCAAAAGTCAGCCTTCTGCCATCCTCCGGGTGCAGCAGTAAAAAGAAGAAGAAAGAAAAAAACAGCATCACTCCCAACGTTTTGTAACGAACGACACTGAGATTTATTATGTTTGGTACAGAGTCCATCGATGAGCTTGCAAAAGCGTCGCGAAATTCGCAACCTGCCAAGTTGCATTGCTGCCGAAGGGCGATATATAAGTTAGAGGCGTTCCTGAACACGGCGTGGCGCAGCGGTGGCTGTCTCACTCCTGCACCACGGTCTCGACGGATCCCTCGACGTCGAAGAGCTCGCGGCAGTTGAAGATGGCCACGAAGTTCCGGGACCCCGCTCGCTTTGGAACCAGGGTCTCTTGGTGCACCCATTCCCCACGGGCTGGGACGTTCCTGTCGGACGATGACAAGCAAGAAATGTGAGAGATAGTCTCGAAGCCGGTCTCAGGGTGCAGTTTATACTTTGGGACTTCTGAAAGTGTAAGTTTCTTAGCCAAATGTTGGCTACCGTTTTGATGCTAGGCGATTCTATTGAGTTTCAGAGTCATAATTATCACTAGACAGTTTATGTGATCGCAGTATCGCCCGATGAAAACGATCAGGAGGGAAGTGACAACCTCCGTCACAATTTGCCACGCTCGTTAAGCTGGAAATGATAGAAAAGAGCAACTAGATGAGGGCCTATGGCAACGTCTGTTCTTTTGTCGCTGATTAGGTATATATGGTTCTTGTCATTAAGGCAGTAGTGCTCAAATGTCGCCCCTGCACTCTAAAAAAAGCCCGTGCGTCTACTTTCCCGCACAACACTCGGAGAGCCAATCACCGCAGCTTACGGAGACAGCTCAGCGAATGATGATGCCGAAACATCGGTTTAAATAAAAAAACGCGGTCTGAGTTGTGACATTAAGCAATTCAAGCGTGACGTTTTGCATTGTTTAATGTCACAACTCAGACTTCATGTTTTGGTTTAAACATATGTTTCAGCCTCGTCATTCGCTAAGCTGTCTCCGTAAGATGCGGTGATTGGCTTTTAGAGTGTTGTGCGGGAAAGTAGACGCACGGGCACGGGCTTCTTTTTTTTTTTTTTTTTTTTAGAGTATGTCACACGGGCGTTACGCAGAAAGGCAGTTCAGCTACCGGAAATCAGGTCGCTGCCACTGTGACGTGCGTATGGTTCGCCTATACTTTAACTGCCTTTAATCAAAACGTCTTTGAAAGGTTCTTGAGAGAAAGGCGTATTATCCCAAGTTACCGCGCTACTGCGCTTGTCTCTTTTCCCTCAAAAATGTACAATAGCGAACGCGAACTCTATACTCGGAGGAAGGAAAGCCGGGACAGCTTGAGCGTTCCCACTAATAGCCGCTGTCGAAATAGCTCGCTGGAAGCGAGAGTGAGTGTGGGTTGGGTCAGCGTGCAATCTTTCGTTTCTAGCGAACTGCCACGAGAGAAGCTCCGTGTATATTGCCTCTCCGCCGCGCCTGCTGCCGACAGATTGAGTAAGCTTTCGTTGCGCGCAAGTGTAGACACACATTTGCGCGCGGTCTTTATTCGGCGTAAAACATGCCTACTCGCCTACTCTGCTCGATTAAAGATAGCGCGCCAAGCTTTGCAGCTATACTTCGTTTCAGCTTCGGTCCGAGCGCGGCCGATGTTATCAGCCGAAGGGCCAATCAAACAGCGCAAAAAGCGCAACGTCATGGCGTGCTCTCAGCGCTTGATAGGACTAGCCGGCGTAGGAGCACGCACAGAGAGACGGCGAATACCCGCTGGTCCTATCAACTGCAGAGAGAACGCCATGACGTTGTGCCTCTTTCGCTGTTTGATTGGCCCTTCGGCTCATTACATCGGCCGCGCTCGGACCGAAGCTGAAACGAAGTATAGCACTCCATGCACTTCTGTTTCTTCAAGAAAGAAGACTGCGTTTGGACTGTTCCCAGTGCTCTCTGGTGTCATCGCCAAATTCACCAATATTGTTCTTGGCGAGGTTGATGATATCATAGTGCTCTTATGCACATTTACGGACAAAAACAAAATAATTAAAGCTCCGTATTCGTTGTCGGTTCATCGCGTTCTAGGAACACGAATACGCTATCTTATCTTATAATGCCAACGGATCTACAGTCTAAGAAATGCCTGCGCGTCTACTTACCCGCAAAACACTCGAAGAGCCAATCTCAGTGATCTACGAAATCAGCTCAGCGAATGATGAGGCGGAACATCTGCTTAGACCTAAAAATTAAGTCTGCGCTGTGGCATTACGCAATGCAAACCGTCATGTTTGCATTGCGTAATGCCACAGCGCACAGGTTTTGACTCTTTAGGTTGCTTTATTTTAGGTGTCGGAAAATTCATAATCCGGCAAGATGACATGAGTAACATACAACCAAGTGAATAAAAAAAAAAGGAAATAGGCGTGCTCGACGTAACTCGCGTTAATTCGGGTGAATTGGTTACATTGCGTAACACACTCGCCGATTAAAATTATTTTTTACTTCTTGTCTCGGGCGCGTCGTTTGCGTCCTGGAGTTTAGATTCTACACAGTCACCGACAGCTTAAGCAGCGTAGGGCGTGACTTATTATGTTAATTCACGCTTCTTGCTCCGTGATTGGTTGTTCGGCGTTCTTATCGGCTAACGGCGCACTCTCGTTGGCTGAGGGGCGATAATGAGATGCACGGGACTCGCCACGCCCTGGCTTTCTTGAGTTGTCGGATGGCCGGAGCAGGTGTTCGGTGGCTGACTTACGGGAGGTGCACAACGTGAGCGCTGGTGATCCCGGGACCTTCCACAGAGAGGGTGCAGTCCTGCAGCTCTACGTCCAAGGGATTCTGGAACCGCATGGTAGCTTGGAAAGGTTGACCGACCTGCGTGTTTCCGTCGATCTGCGAGGGGACGGGCGACCTCAAATCAGACAACTTGCAACCTCCAAATGCGGCGACCACGCGGAACTTTCCGACTGCTCAGGACATCGCCTAGGTACAATTCTCTTTGTATACGAATTTTGTTTATTTCTGTTTCTTACGAATGTCCTTAGCGTAATAAGTGCTTCGCGAGTAGACGTTACTCGGGACACCACCCTACTTTCGTAGGGGACACCCGAATGATGCTGTGGTTAACTCCTTGAGGTGAGTTGTAACTCTACTAGGAGAAGAGCTTTCCTGTTTAACGTGCCTAATATTTCGGTGCCAAGTATCATATTCCACCCATCATACCAGCTTTTATTCTTTTTTTTTTTGCATATACGTATATTGGAAACTCTTTAAGTTAAAATATAAAGCACTAATTAACGTGGCCGTGCCAATCATCTCCGCCTCACAAAAAAAAAAAAAAAAAACTAAATGGCGCAGTGAATTAACGCAAGCTGGTTGCCGACAGTATATATATATGTTGATATATATATACCAGTAACGCGTTGTATATTCATATTTGCCCGTATCTGAATAGCACCAATATTGCCGTTGATGTGCTCGCAATTCGGAAGCAAATAAATACATATATAAAGCCAAGAAAACTAATTTCTCGCATTTCCATTTCAGTTTTTGTCTTCTGGAATGTTCACCACGTCTTTTCTTTTTTCTTCCCTTTCCAATCCCGTTTTCGACAAAAACTGTGGCGTCCGTCCCCAACGTAATCACGTATTGTGCGTAATTTGCTGTTTTTTTTTTTTGTTTCTTTAGTTCAATTCTCGGGCCAGAGAGGACGAACTCAGGGGAAATCGGGACCAGCGTTAGGCTGGGAATGGACGGCTTACCTCGATGCTCAGACGAGGCTTGGTCACGGTGAAATCGTCCTCTTCGGACCAGGTCTGCCGCGTCTCCTTCACATTCGCGATCACGTAGATCTTGACCATCGCAAAATCCACCAGCTTGTCCAAGTACTCCCTGGGTTCTACCGTCAGCGAGAGTACCTCCTCTGCGACGAAGAACATAAAATGTCGTCCTAGTTAGTTTAAGATCCAAAACTTCGGAATCTCGTGAACAAAGTATACAGAGTGGTCCTTATGTTGTTATCTATAGCATAGTGGTATTCGAAGCACGTTTAAAAAATCCAATGTCCCCCTCCGAAGGGCAGTTTCCCCGTGTTGGCATGCACTCATCCACAGCGCGGCAATCTGCCAACATGTTAAAGGCTACGCCATCGATGTGTTTCTGGCCAGCTGGGCTACAAAGGTTGTGGTTTTACCATTAATTTATATAGCATTTGCGCGTGTGAATATGTAAATAGAAAATTAAAAACAAAAACATTCACGACGCGGAAGGTCTTTTTTTCATGCGCACAGCTATAGATCTCCATGATCTTCACGCGTGATTCTGCCCTCGGTTGGCATTGGCAAAACCTGGTCGCTATAAAGACTCCCAGCCCTCCCCACCTAGCTACGTGATTACTATAGAATCTGACTCGCCAGTGAATCGGAGGAACTGTGCATCCAAAATAAAGGAACTAGAAAGATACCCATGGACCTACTGAATAAGTTAGAGTATCGGCACTCCATTCCCCGATTCTCTTGCGGGCGCCGCCATATCGGTGATTAGTGCAGAGTGGGCGGAATCGGCGATAGTTACGATTTGAAAATACGACCTCCCGAGCTTCAGGTACGCTCTCAGGAAGCTCGGACGATATCGATTTGTTCCGTCCCGGGCGGTTCTAATATTACTAAAGGGCGGAAGAGTGTTTCCTGCGATGTCATATGAAGCTTCAGACGTCTGGCAACCACGGTTTTGCGCACCAAGATGGCTGGAGTGTCGTTTCTCTGCAGCGTCGCTTACTCTAGTGGATCTAAGCTCCCTATGGGCCCCAGAAAAAAACTATAGGGTACGAAGAACAACGAACCATCTTGTGGCTGGAGCACGAACGTGGCTTTGTCTCGCTTGATCTTGCGCGCGATGATGCCCGTGTAGTAAACGGACGAGGCGGACAGGACTGCGCTGACGGTGCGCTGCTCGTTGCTTTCGTTGCGCATGCTCACGGTGACGCTGAATGGCTGGCCGATCATCACGCTCTCGATGTCTTGCAGTTTCAGGGTCACGTCCTCGTTCCGGGGACTCGGCAGGTCGAATAGAACCGACAGGCCTCCGCTGCGCGCCGCGTTCAGCACCGCCATGCGCTCTTCTTCGGAACCTGCGCCGAGATCGCGTCTCGTTTGAGGCACGCATGGAATGGCGGCGATTTGCGTTCTCTTCGCTCGAAAAGGGCTTAGTGACGCGGGGGTGAGACGAAGAGACTCGTATGGTCTTCGTTCAGCTAGAAAACGAATCTAGGGCTCTATCACACAAACATCCGTCTTTTGAAGCTATGAACGATGACACAGCTAACAGCGGGTCACTGGACTGCAGATGCATAACCTGTAGTTTAGAAACACGCGCGAAATTGATTCTGATGTTATCAAGTGCGGAAAGTCATAATTAATCATACACATCGCTCTTAAAAGTGCGAGTGATGCAACGACTTTCCATGAATGCAAAAGGTTGTGCCTAGCAGGGAACCCACATGGTTCGCAACATTTTGATTGCATACGTTCTGACATCTTAATGGTAAAAATCAGAAATTGCACAGCCGTGTTTCTTTTTAATAGTAAAGGTCCCCGATTATACGTTCGACAACACCACGCACCTTCTTTGCACTTGTAGGAGGCCTGTGATGTCTTCGGCGTCCTCCATGCCTTCTTGAACGGACATGTTTGCCTTCTTCGTTAGTACACCAAGTCCGATGCTGGAAAAGTTATGTTTGTTAGTACATTCGAAACGCACAGACACAAAACCAAAAAAAAAAAGAATGCTAAACTTCTAAACAAATTAGAAAAGGAAAAAAAAATATTGGAGGCTGAGAGATAGAAGCGTAGACCTCAGCCAAATAAAAGCAATACGAGTCCAGATGTTCGCGAATGCTAACTAAAGCACACCATACTATCTTCAATTTGCTTTCTCAAGGATAAAACTTAGAATTATCTCGGCCACACTATGAGTTTGAAATATACATAAGGGTCTTTTAAGTAACGCTCGCAGCGCAAGCTCTTAGTTATAAACGCGATAAAGGTATCTTCTTTTTTTTTTTTTTGACGTTCAACTTTGGTGAATTATAAAAAGATGGATCATTTACAACCTAATTGTAGAGTGGTGTCTGTACATTGCGGCTACGAGAAACTCGCCCTGGTGGACATGAATAAATTGATACTTTTTTTGGCTTTTTATCCATCTCCACTAAGCACATGCCAAGAATTAGGTCGTTGACCCCACCACGAAGACCTCGCGATATTTGTCCAACGTACTGATATGTAAGGGTCTTGCTTCTCTCCCATCCGAAGGTGCTGCTGGGGTCCTCCTTCCAGTGGACGATGTCGGCATTCACCTCGGCGAACACGAAGGGCGAGTCGTACATGTAGCCGATTTCTCCCTTTTTCACGGCAGCAACGGAGCAGGGGCCAACCTGGTAGAATCCTGACCGTACCGAAGAAATTCAGAGTTAAGTATGAAAGCCTTCTCCATGGCGTTTACGGATTGGCAGCTGTATAAAGCGCCACTTACCATCGCTTGTTTCTTGTGGGGTAGCGTCAATAGCCTGCCATCCGCCGTATCCCGGCGGGAGATCTCTCCGAGCCATCCAGACCTCGTTCCAGACGTGGAAATTCCTGACGGATGAGAGCATCGGATTTCATCAAAGTAAAAATCGCATTTTGTTTTCATATTTCAGTCAGTAGAATTCGGACAAGATTTTCAAGAAATGCGAGGGAAAGCATTCAAAGGGAGACAAAAAATAAACGCTCTTGATTAAACGAACTAGACATCCTTCCGAGTTGAAAGATGTCTGTCGCGAGTCCTGCCATTTTCTTGTGTGTGTGTGTGTGTGTGTGTGTGTGTGTGTGTGTGTGTGTGTGTGTGTGTGTGTGTGTGTGTGTGTGTGTGTGTGTGTGTGTGTGTGTGTGGTATGCGCGTGTGTGTGTGCGTGTGCGTTGTGCATGTGTGTGTGTGCGTGCGTGTGCGTGTGCGTTGTGCATGTGTGTGTGTGCGTGTGCGTGTGTGTGCGTGTGTGTGTGTGCGTTGTGCGTGTGTGTGTGCGTGCGTGTGTGTGTGTGCGTGCGTGTGAGTGTGCGTGTGTGTGTGTGTGTGCGTGTGTGTGTGTGCGTTGTGCGTGTGTGTGCGTGCGTGTGCGTGTGCGTGTGTGTGGTGTGCGTGTGCGTGTGCGTGTGAGTGTGCGTGTGAGTGTGCGTGTGCGTGTGTGTGTGTGTGCGTTGTGCGTGTGTGTGTGCGTGCGTGTGCGTGTGCATGTGTGTGTGCGTGTGTGTGTGCGTGCGTGTGAGTGTGCGTGTGTGTGTGTGTGCGTGTGTGTGTGTGCGTGCGTGTGCGTTGTGCCTGTGTGTGTGTGCGCGCGTGTGCGTGTGTGCGTGTGTGTGTGTGTGCGTGTGCATGTGTGTGCGTGTGCGCGTGCGTGTGTGTGTGTGCGTATGTGCGTGCGTGTGTGTGTGTGTGTGTGTGCGTGTGTGTGTGTGTGTGTGATTTTTTGTGTTTTTTTTTCTTCAGCGGAAATATGCGGGCCTAGTAATCACTTTCAATATGATGGCATACACGTGGATTCTCTGTTTCGTGAACACTAACCATATGGAGTCTCTGGAGTACTTCTTGAGTTCTTCGCCCTCCTTGTCGAAGTAACGATCGATCGTGATGCTCTCGTCTGTGTCGTGCGCCGATGCGTAGCACGTCACTGGGCGCGACGGAATACCCAGGGCCCTGCAGACTGCGCCAATCGAAGAGAAAAACAAAAAAGTCACTTTTGCTTGAAAGAGAAGGAATTGTGAAAGCCAAAGCAAGGTAAAGACTGCCTCAATGTACCGTGTCATTAGTTTAGTCGAAGTCATTTCATTTGTTTCTCAGTGGCTGAAAAGTTTGAATCTTGAGTGGGCTCCCTTCGAAGACACCAGAAAGAGCTTTGTTTCGAGACAGACGATGCGCGCTTTTTACTCCTCCCAAATGGAGAGGCACTGTTTTATTCAAAGGAAAGAAGCTTAAATAAAAATGAGGTAAGAAAACCAAGAAACTCTGAAGAGGATTTAGGATGTATCGGCGCATAATTTTGTAAGGGAACTTTGTGTCTCGTATAATTCGAGACAAACGAACTCAGAAACGGCGTTTCTTGTTATACGATTTTGTTTTCTTTTTTTTTTTCGTCTGAGAGTGTGACATTAAGCATTCAGCATTTTCCAACGCACCTGTGTTGCAGACTCCGGCGAAGACCCAGCATTGTCCGTACTTTACGGACTCCCCTGCGGTCTTGACGTACTGCTCCAAGATGGCGCTGCTTCCGGTCCACATCCATGGCGCGGTTCCGTCGTCATAGTTGCCCGACCAGTTTCCGGTGATGAGTCCGTCATCATCTGCACTGTTAACCTGGACAACCGTTTCATCGTTTTGATGATATCATAAAGCTTCAAAATCATCATTCTTTAATAAAAGAACTTAGGAGGTACCTCAGTAGTTCTCATCGTTTTGCTCAGCGACCTTGCCTATTTTTCGGTCGCCGAAGTTTATATTCTATGTCCTTCTCTCTACATTTTTAAACTCTGCATTCTTTCGTAGTTAGCGCCCCGCTTGGTTTTGAACTTATTTTTTTACTTCGCAGGCTGAGTTGGGCTGAACATAAGTTCATCCGAAGTCAACCTGTTTTTTTGTCTCGGGAGCAGTGCGTTCTGTCAAGGATAGAAGCGTTAGAGTATAGGGATCTTACCATTGCAGAAATGGCTCGCACCACTTTCACTGGATTCGCCCTGGCGGCGTAGGTAAGCTTGGACTTCTCCAGAAGAAGTGTGCACGCCGGAAGCACCAACTCGCCGAACTGTGGACGAAGCAGGGGAGCTTAAAACGTATGTTTTTGCTAACATGGTCCCTGACTATGCAGTTCCGATATAGCCAGAAATCCCGTACCAGCAACTTAGAGAGCAAGGCTCACGAGGTAGAAGTCGCATAAATGCCCAGTAATCGTATTCGCGTATTCGCTAAGACTGTACGTCAGGCTACAACGGGAGGCGCAATCTGACGTTTAATTTCAATTAACTTGGCGAGATGTGCGAAGGAAGTGTTTCCGTATTAGAGATTGGTCCTGACCAGCTCCACAAATAATTATTAAAATTCGACACCATTTCCATTCAAATGTGTCAAACGTGCTTATTCATTCGACTTATTATATTTTATATAAACACTGCGTGAAATAGATTGTGTAAGGAACCATCCAGTGAGATTTTGAAAAGGTGTGCCGAAGCTTCGAGTAAACATTTGTCTATTCCTGTTCATAACTATTCACCTGCGTATTCGTTTAAGCCTGCCCACGAGCTTACGAGACCGGTTAGGAGAAACAAACCTGTCCAAAAATCCATCGTCGACCCTGTGGCTGCTTCCAGGAGCCCATGTAGATCTTGCCCACGTCATCGAGGACGTATTCCCGACGCCAGTCTTCGTTCTCCATGTAGACAAGGTCCTCTAGAAAGCAATCGTCGCATTATTGTGTCTTCTTGAAAATTGGTTTTAAAGTCTGTGAGATAGCTGCATATCGGTCGATGTTTCTGCAGGACCTCTAGGCACTCAAAGCCTCCCTAGCGGTCTTCTACTGTCGTCAGCCTATCGACTAGTTTTGACTGCTACGGACGTGTCCCCAAGATCATCGGCCACAGTGGCCAGACGCTTTACCTTTGCACCAAGGGTTGAAGAGAATGTAAACGTCCTTGTCGAGGCGGAACTTGGACTTGGCTTCAGGATCGTTCTTGCTTCGTCCCAGCACAGACAACTTCCAGCTTCCGACGCTTACGCCGGCAGGTACGAACACCTGTACCGAGATTACGGCGCGGTCGTGGTGCGTCACGCGGACTTCCCAGCTGGCGGGTGCGAGGCGGAACTCGCCCTTCAGTGCAGGAATTCGAAGACTCATGAAGGTACCCTTGCTGAGCTCGGGGTTGGGGCCTACAACAGGAAGACGTTTCAGTGGTGCATTCCGGAGTACGCTACTGCGGAATAGGTTTGAACTGCAAGGAGTTTTAGATAAGCGTTAATTGTAAGGCTTCTTCATCGCTCTGATGTCACTGTGATGTGCGAAAGACGTCATTAACCACATGCAGAGTGATGCTTCAGCATCACTCTGCATCTGGTTATCCCTCTGATTCTGGTTATCATCTGCATCTGGTAATCATCGAATGCACGCATGCCACAGGTGGCCTGTGGCATGCGTGCATTTGATGATTACCGAAGAATTAACGAAAAACAGAAAGGAAGTAAAAAGCAAGCAAAGTGACAAAATGGTTAATCAATCTGCCGAAAATTGAGTCTTCCGAAGTCGAAATGAAGAATCATCACTAGATAATTTCGGAAACTGTTTTCAGGACAGTCGATAATGCCACCGCAGTGGCTTAAAACGTTAGAAGAAGCCTGCTTGTGGCTTTTCGTTATTACTCATCTGGCATTATGAGAACTCTAAATGTATGTTATCACGTAACTTTATTTTGTCTTAAAAGACCTATACGTACGTCGGCAGGTTGACACGTCGCCCATTAGCCTAAAGCATACGCTATGTTTGACAAAATGCCCTTTAACTCACCGATGCTGAAGTCGATGTACACTTCATCCGTCATCGGGTTGTAGTCACGCTTGAAGCGGATTGCCATGAAGAAAGACTGGCCTCTTCGCAGCACAAGCGGAGGCTCTCCAGACTCGAACACGTCAAACATCTCAGTGTGGTGGTGCTTGGCATTCTCCTTGGGGTACGCCTCGATAGTGTCCACTTCAATTGCCTTGGTACCTGCACCGGTCGATGAGGGCTAAGGTTATTTGTCGACGGAGCAATCTTTGAACTTTTCACTATCTTAAAAGCGAGAAAGGATTGTCGTGTTTTGGTGTAAGAAGGTATATGAGCTGTCGGTTTCCAGTGCGTTCTCCAGTGGTAAATTAAAAGTCACGTGATTTCATATAAAAATAAAAATAAAATATTATTCTTTTTTTCTACACTTTAAATGAATGCAAAGTTTAAATCCAGCTTCTCTTGTCAGAAAGAATTTTGTGGTCTAGAGCTTTATTTTTAGTAAATGGCGAATTTTTCTTTATTTCAGAAATCAATAATTTACTAATTGTTTTCCAAAAATCTCCCGTTTTTCTTATGCTTATTTAAATGAAACCGAACAGGAAAAAATCAATGGGCTCATTTTAAAAGCAATTCACTTAAAAAAAAATCTTTTTTTTAAAGGAGTTATTGAAGCGTGGTTCCATTGACTCTTTCTCTATGTATTATTTGTGCCTCCAGTTGGCATCTTCGCTCTTTCATGACCTGCTGTTCTCTCTCTTTCAATTTATGGCTCTTAAATGTATTGTGCTTTAAGTAACATTTGAGTGGTTCAATGAGCAGCCGCTTACCTCGTGCTCGGGCATTGCGCTCAGCCTCCTCACGCCGGCGGCGCTCGTATTCTCTGCGCATGCGCTCCAGGGTGGCGGCCATGTATGCTTTGTACGCCTCCGAGTTGGGATCGTGCATGTGACGTCGTCCGTGGCTCGCCATCCTTTCTCGAGTGTGAGCTCTGTCAAAAAAAAAAAAAGGGGGGGGGGGGGTTGCGATGTGCGGCGTGCCGAGTAATCCGAGACGCCTTTTGGTGACATATCGTGCAATCTGCATGCGCCAGCATCAGTGGAAGCGTAGTTACGTTGCGAAGCTTGTGCGACGCAAGAGTATATTAAAGAGCTTCTTGCGTCATAAGCACATGACTCAAATTCTCGCATCATGTGCTCATAATACGTTATTGTATAACGTTTTGCAATAACCCTCAAAGATTGATAGTATTTGCAATAAACACAAAAAGAATACAAAATGAAATCAAAACCGAGTGGCGAGAACTATAAAGAAACTATGATTTTGGCTATAGTATGGGAAATAAGACTTTCACCAACGGGATGCCAGCCCTTGCCAGATAGGCGCCAATGTCTATACGTCTAAAGTTGTCGTATAGTCTTTGTTACGGTAATACCGGTCTAGATAAATGTAAATGCTCCGTTGGCACATCCAACCCGCTTCTCGCAGATTTAATAGTAATACTAAAGAGGTCCGCAGTTTTGCGCATGGACTGACGTCAGTAAAAATAATCAATACTACTCGCAGGGCCGCAAGCTGCCCTCAATGTGAAATAAAACATAACAGCCTTACAAGCAGACTGCGCGCATAGGCACAATCAGTTTCAAGTTGTATACGGTAAGATATATGAATCAATTTTCTTATTTCACGATATATTCGCACCCTCCACTTCGCTCGCACGGCATTTTTAAAGTATTTATCCAAACAAGATTGGAATTAGCGGGTCGGAATTGAAGCCGGCGTTTACCTTGATTCCGACGTGGCGACGGCAACCCGCGACCGTTCCGTTCTGAACCGCCCTAGTCAGACCTAACCGGAGATTAAGAGCGACAACTTATCTCTGCAAAGCGCTGAACGTACAACAACGAGTAAAGCCTTATCTGGTGTACCATAGCAAGGGACTCTCATCTCTGCATGCGAAGGGAATGCGGTGACCGCGAAACTGCACACGACAGACCAGCAGCTCCACGGAGATTTCCGGCATTTTATGCTCCGAGTTTAGCTGAGACTAACACTCCACCGACATTCGCTCGTATATGCACGTTGCTGGCGCCGCTTGAATGCGACCGTCGAAATTACATTTGCGCGCCGTAAGTGTATCTGTAAGCACGGACAGTGTACGATGGAGTCGGGTGACAAAAGAACAGGGACAAAAACACTCGAGTCTCGAGTGCCACGTTTTCTTATTTCCCGCCACTCAGGAAGTGTGAATAGGGGGTCTCCCCGCTTAATAATTGAGACGATAAAATAAGCTTCCAGTGGTCTTCGTGTCGTTTTTTCACTGAGTACACTGAGCAAAGCGAAAACTGACCCCCTTCCAAAAGGCCCGGGAAAAAAGCACAAAAAAATCAGTACGACTAAAAGAGAAAGAGACAAAAAAAAAAAAGCACAACTTAGCAGAAGGCTTTGTAAAGCGCCCAGGAATCGTTTATTTGCTCTCTCTGGCGCGTGTAAACTCGGACGGTACGCAGACAGCGCCGCCGAAAGGTTTTCAAAGGAAAGAGCCCGAGCTCTTCGCTTGCTATTCCGGTGCTCCCCCGAAAAACACACACACACACGAATGTCTAGTGTGTTTAGAAACGAAGCTCGTGGCCGCTCATTACTCGCTGGATCGCGGACCTTGCGCTCCGGGGTTCTGTCTGCGTGGCAGGTCTCTCGACCCGGGGCGCGCGCAACCGCTTCAGCGAAAGAATCCGTTATATGGCAAGCTCGTTTCTTTTCTGCCATTCTTTGCTCTCTTGCGTGCTGCGCGTGTTCTTATCACGAAGACGGCGAGTTTGGTGGGAGGCTAGAGATGGCGGCCGAAAGCAGCCGGCTATTTTTGGGAGGCCCGCTGGGTGATCATGGCTAAATTCGTTTCTTAGACGACCCGTAAAAAAGAAAAAAAGATAAACAGGGGTTCGCGGAAGATTTACCTGCGCGCTCTGGTCGGCGCCGTGTAAATATGCACCCACCCTCCGCGTGGAACGCTTTTGGGAAGCATAACTCGGCGGCTCGCTCCGAGCGCGCGCCGTCGTGCCGAGTCAGGCGTTCCCGGTAATCGGTCGGGTTACTCGCCAGTCCGAGAGTTAGTTACTATACACCGGTTAGCGAGAGCGGAATTCTCTGGCACCGCTGTGGGACTTGCGGCGCTCGGAGTTGCCGTTTTTCTGCGGGCGTTGCTCGCACGATGTAGCAACCCACGTCGGAGTGACACGGGCACCGCTCGGCCCTAATTGTTGCCAAGTGCGCGCTCTCATCAAGCGGTTTCTTCGTGTTGAGACGTGACCCGCGCCATAGAGGACGAACGGAACTGCGCGGTTTCTTAATAATGCTGCACGCCCCTAACCATTTGGAGCAATTAGACGGGCCGAGTGCACTCCTGGGGCCGGAATCAGCAGTCGGGTTCCAGCAATAGGCCTCCGCTGCAGCGCGTTCGTCACCCAGAGTCTAAAATACGTTTTTTTTTTTTTTTTTTTGGGAGGGGGGGGGGGGGAGGGGCGTCGTTAGGCGGGGGCCGTCCTCTCGTTATTAATTACCGCTGAAAACCCCAACAACTCATTAAACCAGTAACAAACGCGTCGTGTTTGTGTTCTTCTTTTGAAGGCAATGGCTATATTATGTTCTCCTCCTAGTTTGATTATTATGTTTTCCGTGGGGTGGCTAACTAATGAACTTGTAGGGTAAGTACAAATCAGCACCTTCCAAACGCTTATGCGAATCTTCACATCATTTTTATCGTTATCGTACTCGAAAAAAAATACCGCTAGAAAACGAAATCGAGAAACTAATTGCTGAAACGATCAAATGCAAGTAGAAGGAGACAAGGCTCGAGGAGGTATACCCGAAAGATAAGTGGGTAATCGTTTGGCAAAAATAAACACGAGCGAGGTGTCCGGACTTTTAGTCTTGCCCGTGTGTCGACTTTCCCGCATAGCACTTAGAGAGCCAATAGCTCCGTTCTACGCAGGGACCTCGGCCAATGACGAGGCCGGAAATACGCTTAAAGCTAAAATCGATATCGACGACGTCATACAAGCCTAACATGAAGACGTGATCTGTCGTGCTCAGTGTCACATCGCAGATTTCCCTCTTGGTTCAATGAATATAACCGGCACCGCCATTTACCCAGGTTCCTCTAGGCTAGGTGGCGCAAGCTACCACCCGTTATAAAGGGTACAGCCATTATCATCCATCCATCCATTCTCCGCAAAGCGTAGTGATTTGACTCTCAGAGTGCTTTACGGGAAAGTAGACGTACGGGAATTTTTAGGAGTGCTTATCTCGTTCAGTCGACGGCGACATAACGATGCCAACTTGATCTAATTCTTCCGAGACAAACTCCTCATTGTGACGTCTGTACCGTTTCTCGGAATGACATACACGTTGATCCGCCTACTTATGCGATTTTTGTTTTTTAGCTCCTGCAATTACTCGCAGGATGGGGAACATTATGTTCACGCTTCTTGCTTCGTGATTGGTTCGTTCTTCGGCGTTAATTTTTATCGGCAAATGCCGCAATCTAATTAGCTGGGGAGCGATAGCAAGATGCTTTGCATCTGCCACACCCAGCGCTTCGCAAGCTGTCAGTGACCATGCGGAGCGCAAGTTCGTCTACTTCTTGAGTTGCGGTGATGTCAGAACGCCGAGCTCTGATTGGCTCCGATTGGAAGGATAGTGGGTAGACCTCAAGGTAGCTAGCAGTGAGGTTTGCCCGCTATCCTTTCAATCGGAGCCAATCAGAGCTCGGCGTTTTGACGTCACAGCAACTCAAGAAGCAGACGAACTTGCGCTCCGCATAGACAGCAACAGTGCGAGCGTAAATCTACATTTCGTTAGGTATTACGCCCACTCTCACCAAACAAATGTAAAAAAAAAACATGACTAGTAATTTCACTACAGAGTAGAGACAATGGGCACGGAAATGAAAGGCACCAAACCTTAATATATATCACTCTAAGAAACTCCCGTGCTTATCACTCTAAAAACGAAAGCCCGTGCGTCTTCTTTCCCGCACAGCACTCAGAGAGCCAATCACCGCAGCTTACGAAGGCAGCTCAGCGAATGACGATGCCGAAACATATGCTTAGACCAAAAAACGCAGTCTGAGTTGTGACATTAAGCAATGCAAGCGTTACGTTTTGCATTGCTTAATGTCACAACTCAGACTGCGTTGTTTTTTTTTTGTTTGTTGTTTTTTTGTCTAAACATATGTTTTGACATTATAATTCGCTGAGCTGCCTCCGTAAGTTGAGGTGATTGGCTCTCCAAGTATTGTGCGGGAAAGTAGACACACGCGCCTTTTTAGAGTATAGTAGCTTGCTTTTATTTTATTTTTTTAAGAGATGGCTGGGTTTGTGTGTGCGTGCGTGTATTCGGAGCGTAGAACTTAGTTGGACTGAACTGAAGTTCATGTCGTCATTTAATGGTAAAAACAAACTCGAAACACCGATTCTAAACATAAGTATGGATCCATAGCTTATTTACCTAGTTTCCAGTCCATTTAATATTTGCAGATAAAATTTACTCTGGCGCGCCTGCCACACCGAGGAGCGACCGCAAGCTTTAAGCCATAAATGTGTATTCCAGCCATTCATCCTGGAGCACATTCATGTTTGACAACTAACGATGTCTCACATGTTACCTGTCACGAAATATTAGGTCAGGCTTCGAGAGTATTACTCGTTCTAATACAGATAGCACAGCCTCAAACCGTTTCAAATATTAGCCCCCGCACAATTAAGCACACGTTTCTATACTGATCATGTGATAATAAATGTCATTGTTTTTTGTGGTTTTTTTTTGTAAAAACGCATGTTTAGCAAGTCGACCTTATAGTCAGACAATTTACGTGAGTGTCGTGGTGTATTATACAACATGTTATCATGTATGATGATTACAGCCCTTCAGTACGTAGTAAATTATGAGTTGGTGCTTGAAGAATAGAGCCGAACGTGCACTCAATCGTGCATTGTGTAAAACTTGCAGCCTTCATTGTTGTGGAGGGATCACTTACTGCTGTTATCTTTTTAGCCAGAATATTATCGTGTTCTATTAATTTATATCCCGAAAAACTACAAAATATATTTTCAGCATGCCCTTCTATATGTGGCTCCAAATTAGTTAAAATAGCCAATTAGTAGGGTTGTTAGAATATTCGAAATTTCGAATAGTAGTTCCGAATAATACAATATTCGATATTCGCTTCGAAAAGAACTGCACTATTCGCGTTTAGTTAAAATAGCCAATTAGTAGGGTTGTTCGAATATTCGAAATTTCGAATAGTAGTTCCGAATAATACAATATTCGATATTCGCTTCGAAAAGAACTGCACTATTCGCGTTTTTCGAAGTGTTGATGGCGGCGGGTTAGCCCCGTTGAGTGCGCTTCTTACCAAGCACCAGTGCGCTGCGGAGAAGCCAAACCCGTAGAAGTGAGCTTCTTGGGTGTTGCTTCTTTGCATTACATCGATGCTCGGTAAGAAGCGCACTTAACGGGGTAACCCGCCGCGATGAACAATATCGTAATGGCGTGCTTGGAAGAAAAGCATACATAATGCATTCAAAGCAGGATGGTACACCCGTGCCGACTGCATTCAAAAATAAATGGAAACTTTGTGAATGTGTATATCTACATTGTAGTAAAAGTTTCAAAATTAAACTTTTATGCAAGAGTATACTATGTTAGGCAGAGATGCTTTCACAACCTGTGTTCATCATGCGCCATTCATTTTTTGTTAAATCGAGATTAAAGAAAGAATATTTCATATAGCAAGATTTGTAAATTCACTCAATTTGTATAGTTGGCCATCTCTATAGGATTCATTTTATGTCAAATCCGTCGTTTACTTGTCATCCCAAGACATCAGACCTTCTGAGGTCACAGTTTATAAATATAGATAGATTAAACTTAGCTTATAAATGAACGAGTGGAATAACCTTCACAGGTGTAGCTGGGTTTTCGTCTAAGCATTATGCAATATTAGTGAATGGCGTGGAAAAACTATTCGATATTCGAATCGAAAATATTCGGCCAAAACCACCATTCGCTTCGAATTCGCTTCGAACTCAAAATCCACTATTCGCACAAGACAACGAATTAGCATATCATGGTGAGTATCTAACATTTTCCACGTTCTGCAACTGGTTTAAAAACTCATGCACACTTGCAAGTTCTTACTTTGAATGTAACTTTGTTCTATGTTCCTTTTTTTTTTCTTGTTTTTTTTACAATTGGGTTAACGGTTTTTCATATATTGTATGGCTAGCCTGCCTATAGTGATCGGAACTACCTCAATTAGAACCCGCAGCGCGCCACCGCTTCGAAAGAATTACTTTAGTAAACGTCATATCGCAGAAAGGGATAAAGGAGCCTCCACAGACTCCGTTACCCCTTCCTCTATTTGTGTCTCGAGCATAAACACAGCCGGTAATATATTTTTAACTATAATCACGGCAGAGCTTCGAAGTCATCCTTCACCGCTCATCCGAGTCTTTCGTCTCGTGGGGATATTTTTGGTCGATGGGGAGGACTTTTTTTATTTATTAATATATATATTTTGTTTTTGTTTTCTTTTAAATATTTGTCAGGCTTCCGTCATTCTGCAGATAAGCGCTCGTGACCCAGATGCCTGGGTTGCGGGATGCCGGTCCTCCCTCTGATGGGAACAACATCAAATCATCAACGCTTCATTTTCGGGCCCTCTTAGTTCCTCTCTCATTAAGGCCGGTGCCGATTAAGACCGCGAATTAACTGGGTAATATTGTTTACTGCTACGCAATGCTCCTACCCTTTACGCCAGTGTCTTGATGAACTAGAGGGATAATCAGGTCGCGCCCCAACCCACGAAACGAACCCATCATTTTTCATCATAAAAGACCTGCGCCGAAAAAAAATATATTAAAACAAAGAAGTGGAGAAGAAACGTACACAACAGGACTGGGCCTCTTGTGTCTGTTTCTCTTCACAGACCACTTTTTTTTTTTTTTTTGCTATGGTTTCGCGCTGCGTAATAATTATGCCAGATTTACACCATGGATGTAACGAACCACATACGATCGTTTGTATAGCTAAAGAAATGTAATGATGACTATCGTCATGTACTTCGCATTTCGATTGGTTCCTTGATCCTTGAATTAATATGCAGCGTTAATTTTTTCTCTTCTTATTATTTCCTTCGCGAGCGAATCAGCCTTCTCGAGCGAATCAGATTTTAACAGCGCCTTGCTGTCGAAAGAAGAAGCCGTGAAAGGAGGTTCGAAAACACGTGGTGAACATCGTCAATAAAATGGTATTCATGTCGGCTCGACGCAAACACGTGCAAAGTATAGCTGAAAGGTCCAACGACGTCGCGTGAACTATTGCCCCCCCCCCCCCTTTTTTTTACGGTGATAAAATGAAGGAAATCGGTGTGCTTCCTTGGTTAGCCTACGATCTCCTTGTCGCTCTCCTCCGCGTCCCTTCTTGCTTCCCTGGCTCGTTAGCGCGAGAGGTACAAACGTACCGACGGAACGGGCGTCCACAGCTCTAATTAAGAGCGAGCACACGGGGACGAGCGGTGGCGGGTGGAGACAAATCCCGACTGAAACCCGAGTCTGTCCGAAGAGACGCGAGAGAATGTCGGAGGTCGGAGATTCCGTCTTGTCTTTCGGCTTTTGTTCTCTCGCCCGATGTCCCGCTCTCGTATTTCCGCCAACGGGGAGGAGCTCGACGTGTTTTCGTTTTGCTTCGCGCGCTCTCTCTCTCTCCAATGCGCTATTGAACGATGCAAAAGTTCACTGAACTGGGTTATTTCCGCTGACAAGAAACTTGCATCTGCTGGGATGCCGCGTTTCAGTGAAGTAGATGGAGTTGTCAAGCGCAGACTACTTGCAAACTCTTTTTTTTTTTTTTTCCCCTTTGTGCCGCGCGGGAAATAGCAGGTAGCATCGCGGACTGCATCCTTTTCCGTAATCTGGACCGGTGTTCAAAAAAGAACGCGTGCCCACAGGAAACATCTTCGAGATATTTTCAGTTATTTTCTGTTATCTCTACTGTATGGTTAAAGCACTGTTTTTTTTGCTGATATATATTATTATCGTTTTTACTTTCGACGTAGGAAGTCGATTTTATTTATGTTCTTAGTACCTTACAAGCTCGCACATAGCATTCAAGAGGAGAAAGGGGGGGGGGGAGGGGGGGGGTTGAAATACAACGCATGAAACAAGAATGCCCAAACCCAATCAACAGGCACCATTCCGAATTCAAACAGAAAAAAAATGCGTCAGCCAATATGCGCGGTATAAATACGTAGAACAATGCAAAGTCCCGTGGTCCCGTTGTATAGTTGGGTCGGGGACCTCTAATCTTGGACGTTACGAAATTTGACTAGTTTAAACTACTTTTTTAAAGCTATTGTCGTGGATCCCATTCAACTCCTTCCCCCTCACAACACAGCGCGTAATTGTTCGAATATGGCTCTTCTTTTCTCGCACTCGTCTTCCATTGTTCGACGCAATATCAATGCCTCGACGTGCATTCGATCAGTCCCTTGCGCGTCCGCGGCCATATCGGTCGCTCGTCTGTCGTTCCCGGGAACAATGCCCAGTTTGCGACCGACCCTCCACGACCAAGAGGACGGCGCTCGCGGCATCTATTGTGTCGCCCGCAGCCTATCAAGTTGCGAAATGAGATCAATGAAACGTACTCCGAGGCACGGGGCGATTAGGGCCACTGCGGGAAGGAGGCCTCGGCGGGGAAGGCGGCCCCGTCCATGTAAAATATAAACGTCGCCGACCTTCGTCGGAGGTCACGGACGCTGCTCATAAATAATCGACTTGTTTTGCTTCGTCCGAGCTGCGGGGATAATTGCACGCCCGGTACACCAATTAGGCACGTTGGCACACGTTAGCGGCAACAGGTCTCATCTTCGACAAATTTGAACGACGGCATAGCGCGCTGTGTTTGCTGTAACTCGTGCGTGAATTAATTTGTAAATTGGCACCGTGAAGGCGCCAAGTCGCTGCCGAGGAGGCGCCGCGGATTGCCTAGAGACGTCTGGTTTCATCCGGCATCGGAAGGGGCGAAGAAAGGCAGTGAACAATTCGTCCTAATGAACACACCCGAGGCAGAGCAAAACGGAAAAAAGTAACCGGCGTTGTATTTCTACTTTTCCTTTTTTTACTGTTTTCTTTTCTTTTTTTATGCGGGGGGGGGGGGGAGGATTTTTATTAATAATAACAGTCTGCGGCCCAACTTGTGTCGAAATGCCGCGAGAAAAAAAAACTATATATTCCTGGAGTTCATCAAACTTTCCGAGTTTCGCCACGTCCTGCGGTTGTTTTATTATTTTTTTTTTTTGGGGGGGGGGGGGGAGGGGGGGGCGGTTTCAGCTTTCTAAGTTAGTTGGATGTCCTTCGCTATCATAAATGTTCGCAGCCATATTTTTTTAGTGTTTGACTGTTTTAATTTTTTTGGCGGAGGGTGGGCAAGAGTGCTGCCCTAATCAATCATGACTTCATTACCCGCAATAAAATATCGGGCAACAATACACCACAAGTTGTTATGTTGTTGTTGATATCTTTTAAATTAAAATGTTGAAGATGAATAAAACGAAATACGTCAGCTTCCTACAAAAAAAAATTCAAGAAACGTATGCACAAAAACTGTCTTTAATCTGGGAGGATGCGTCGAAACAATATTGATTTCAAAAGTGCAATTCAAGTAGTTTTTTTTTTTCTAATCACGGAAATTGTTTTGTTACGCTGAGGTTAAACTTGTCCTTTCATTTTAATGTGTGAGAATCAAGTTGCCCAACGCGTGTCATTGCCTACATTTACTTTTTTTTTTTTTTTTAAAGTACCACTGTCTGCTCCGGTTCCAGTTCAGAACATAGCAACACTCTGTGCCTCGAATACCGTAAATAAATGACAGACTATCGAAGAAGGTTAGCCGACGCTGTGAATAATATTTATTTTTCCTCGTCACGCAAACTGCGTTGGGACACTGAGCCTGTCAGACGCCGCGCTCATCGTCCCAGCGCAGTGATTATTGTTCTCGCCGAAGCATTCGCGTCTTGCCGTTAGCGAAAAGGTTTTCGCAGATCACGGTAATTGGCGATTCGAATGGAAGGTGCCAAGCTCTCGCCTTGGCTCGCTTTTCTACGGGGAGAATCCAAATGCAATGCACGATCATGAATCTTGGGTACGAGGCGAAATGGAGTCCAGGCGTATAAAGCTCCCAACATGGCTCGTTTTCACAAACACTTGGCTCACTGTCTGCTGATCTGCATAGCGGCACTTACAACTTTAATCTCTTTAAACCTCGGCACAGATGTCCCAAGAGAGGAAAAAGGAAAGGTCTATATTTTTTTTACATAGAAATGGACAAGATGTGTTCCCTCCGTGGAGCGGCCGCCAACAGACACGGACCAGGAACGCAATTGAAGGCCAGTCGAATGGCCGTTTGTACGCAATTGTAGGTTGTGACTTTGAACATTTGTAGGATCCTTAGGTCGGTCGAAGAGTTTACTCCTATGTGCCGACACGCTGTTTACGAATTAGCCAGGGTTTCCTCACGCCGGATGGGGGCACTGCGCGAGCGCGAAAACAAGATCCCTGTGCGGTGAAGCGTTTAGCGGATGCGTGATGTCGAAACCACGCGTTGGTCTACAGGAATCTCGACACACTTTCACGAAGCAAACGACCAGCTTGTTTAATTTTCTCCGTTAATGTGCTGGTGCCGCGGGCAGTTTCGGAATGACCGTCTTGTGAGATTTTGTCGAAACACCAAGCTGGGGATACAAAAAAAGATATTGCTTTCGCTGTAGGAATCAAGTGAAAGGTGTGTCTGTGTGTGTGTTAGGGGGGGGGGGGGATCAAGCTTTGAGCCAGTTGACAATGGGCACATCTGAATGTGAAGAGCACTGCACTCTGGACGATGCTGCTACGCTCTAAAAAAAAGCCCGTGCGTCTACATTCCCGCACAACACTCGGAGAGCCAATCACCGCAACTTACAGAGGCAGCTCAGCGAATGACGAAGCCGAAACATATGATTAGACAAAAAAAAAAAAACGCAGCCCGAGTTGTGACATTAAGCAATGCAAAACGCCACGCTTGCACTGTTTAATGTCACAACTTAGACTACGTTGTTTGGTCTAAACGTGTGTTTCGGCATCGTCATTCGCTGAGCTGCCTCCGTATGTTCTGGTGATTGGCTCTCCGAGTGTTGTGCGGGAACGTAGACGCAAGGGCTTTTTTTAGAGTGATATTGACAGCCTAAGAACCGCGCGGCGTAGATAGTCCCGAGCATCTCAGTATCGCTCATCAGCCAATGAGAATGCGGCATTGGCCGATAACAATCTCGAAGAACCAATCACGAAGCAAGAAGCATGATCATCATAATAAGCCACGCCCTGCGCTCCTTCAGCTCTCAGTGAGTATGGTAGACGATGCTCGTAGTCAACTCAAGAACCATAGGAAAGAAAAGAAGTCGGGTTTTTCGCTGAACGCTACTAATTTCCCCTTTCGTGCATTCCATTAAGATATATGTAGGTGTATCTTAAGACTAGCTTTGCGTCATTTTATCAAGACGTGCACGTTCCACACCCCGACAGCATCGTCCGTTCTTCGACAACCAAATCTTGTAAGAACTACTTCGCGCAGCGCATGAAGAATGCACAAAACTTTTTTTCTCTCTCTCTCTCTTAGTGTGACAACAAGTATAGTTGCAACGCCTGCCAGATAGCTGTTTCGGGACAACTGTTTCGTGAGTTGTCCCTTTGAAAAAACGGCGAATTCGGTAGGGTAATTTCCGAAAGCTTCGATAGAGTCGTTTACCCGACTTTCGTACTGCCGAAGCTAACTTGTGCTCTGAAGTTGACAGCACGCCGAGAACGACCATTCCAATTTCCAGCGAGTAGTGCTCATGCTTCTTTGGAGTGTTTCTCGCTGCCGATAATCCAGGCAGCATCACAGTCGTACCAACCAGAGAAAAAAAAATCGGGAGGTTGACGAAGAAACACAAGCTCAGGAGAAGCAAACTTCGGCAGCTCGGTCCAATATTTGGGCGGAGCCGTGTTTGGCCGGCGAGAACAAACAAACAGTCTGCAGCATCGGAACTCGTTGAAAGCGTCTACGGGGGCTGTTTTCTATTGTTCGGGCTGTCCTCGCGATCCGGCGCCACCGAATGAGTCACCCAAACAGGACCGTGTTTTCCGAGTGCGACTTGGGCATCGATTTCCTACAGGGAACGGCACTTTCAAAAGGACGGCGCACAGTCATTAGACGTGTCTGGGATCGAAAAGCGGATGTCAAGGGCGCCGTCGCCCAACAATGTCGATGCCTTGAGACGCAGTGCAGTCAGTGCGTCTCGAAACACCTTGGTGGTGCCCTGTCCTTCTCCTCGGCTTTCCGCGCTCGCTCTCTCTCGCACTGCCCAGCGTATACGAAACGGGACGGCAAATAGCCGTGGGCCGACGGACGAGAACGGAGCCGTAGGCGGAAACGACTGCCAACTCGCGAGTCTTGTTTGGCAACTCACAACCTCGACAAGGTTATACACGGGAGCTCCGATCGACGGAGGGCTCCCTAAGAGTTCGCAGTGGAGTCCCACGCCAGCTCGTCGGTCCATCGCGACCACCTCGCCGGGAAAACTTTTGACGAGAAGGCGACTGGAAGGGTCAAGGATCCGAGAAGGAAAATGGCCTGCCTGAAATGATACCCGGTGATCGGGGAAGGGGGGGAAAGCATTTCTCGGAGCTCGTATCTTTTTTTATTAATATTGTTAGTTTATGACGTAAATACGTTGTCACGGGATGCTAAAAAAAAGACATTAGAATTTTGATGGACATTTCTCCCGTGCAGTATAATTAAAGCATTCGTAAAGCGGATTTTTTTGCATTCTTATTATTTCGAAGGATTCCTCTAGAGATCTTGTCGCGACAGTTTCCCTCTCAGTTTCTTTGAAACGAGTCTCTGACGAAAGAGTATGGCACAGTGCCATGACATTCCGATTCGTCCCAACACCTGTGTATACATTTGTCGAGAATCAGATAGCTTAGGCGGTTGAACTTGTTTCTAGGAGAGAGAAATAAAAGCGGGCACGTCGGCGGCCCTTTTTCTCGACAGTGCATCCATCTACCTGGAGCCGCCGTGATGTGGGCACGATTGCGAAAGTCACTAGGCGTTAACGATCAGGGGACGGATTTGCAAGAGAGGTTTCGCTTCGTGACCCGCTGAAGACCCGTTTGTGTTGGAGAAAACACGTCCAAGCAGACGAGAGCTTACTTGTATACTGCCATGCCCGTATTGGGAACTGAATTTCAAGGACGGGGCCGTTCGAACAAGAGAAGGTCAACGCCGTGGAAGGGAACACGTCGCCTACTTCGAATAAACATGATGAAGTCGTCATTAAAGTCTCGTGTCTCCTGTGGGAAACAGTCGGATGTTGCCACTCACCATCGTAACCTGAAATAATGGGCCGGGTTGACGCTTGAACTTTAAATTAACTGTTAAAACGAAAGCCAATATCTAGAACGTTTTTTTTTTTGTATTAACCTGAAATTATCTCTTGAACCCAAGCTAACTTCAGAGATAGAAATAACATCTCCGTATTTTCAGATGCATTACTTACATAGCGCCCGAATAAAATAAAACTGTAGTGCGTAATCGTGTTCATAATTTCCCCGCACAGCTTGTTCTAAATGTGCCCGTGCTGAAAACGTAGAAGTGAGGAAGGGTTTGGGCTCTCCTGACTTCTACCTTTTCCTTGGTTGCGAGAAACAGCAGAGCGTGAGCTTCCGAGAACCTAAGTCACAGCTTAACGCAACAAGTTGCCAAAGGCAAGGAGTGTGTTTTGAGGTACCGAGCGAGAGGCTATCTAGCCACTACCGCGAATGATCAGTCACAAAGCGAAAATCAGAGCCCCGCTGTGTTTTGGAAGGTGCCAGTTGGAGTCAAGCCTGCCGGGAGCTAATACGTTCGATGCGTGGAGTAAGTAAACGAGAGGCGAAGAAATTCCCAGAGCGAATCTATCAATCCACACTATCATCGGATCCGATACATAAACACCAAGCAGTCGGTTCTCCCAGGCAGGCAAGCTAGGCAGAGCGTTTTGAGTCGAGGTATCCGCAGTAAATTTCGGGGTAATTACGGGCTCAACGTTCCTGGTCAAACAGAAACCTCTGGCTCATCCCTCCATGTCTCCAGCGAAGCACGAGTGCAGCCAAGAAGCCTTACCTCCTTCCGCGTTTGAAATTCCCGGCGTTAAAGACGCTCGCTTGGGATCTCCCACTGGCTGTTGTCGTCGCTGTCAGCGGATGATGCTCGGGTGCCCGCGACGTGCCCTTCTTGTAGCCGAGACTCGTCTGGACGCCAGTGTGGCCTTCTCCTCTCTTCCTCCTCCTCCTCAGCGGAGGAGCCACGTGGTCTTGGCAGAAGGCGGGGCACAGCAAGCTAATTCGAGCCAGGAAGCTGGGAGCTACTCCCGGAGGGGGGTATCTCCCCGTGACGCTCAGCAGGCACGCGTCACGGAGTCGCGTCACGCCGTGGAACCCCTCTCCTGACACCGCGCTTTCGTCGGGGTTCCTCGGAAACCGGAACATGTGTCGCCAATCCTCCGCTCGGTGAGACGACGGAGGAGTTGGACTCGCGGTTCGTGGCGTTTAGTGGGAAGAAAGAAACGCTCGGCGATACGGGGATTGTCGTTGCCACCACTGCCGCGTTCGTCACTCGCCAGGTGACGATCGGGGGTCGGGTTATCCGCTGTCCCTGATGTCACTCGTTGGAAGTCTACGTAGGCACACGATAGCTCTCAGATACGACGGGGACAGACAAACGCGCGCGTGCTGGCGGTGGCATAGGCATCCGTTAGAGCGGCGCGTCTGTATACGGTGGCGGAGACGTACTGCCGGAAGCCACGTTTACTTCGTTCATTTGTCTACTTTGTTTTGGTTTTCGTTTACAGCTCACCCGCTACCCGAAAACGGGTCTGCCGTTTGGTCAGCGTTCCGGCCGCGAAACGGGTAACGGTCATCGAGTGTCTTGTGTAGGAAAATGGACGCTGACGACTTGCAACCGATGAGGGATGTACGTCCGAGAACGTAAAGAGGGGAGAAATTGCGAAGGCAAATAGAGACGTTAAACGTGACGACAAAGTAGCATAGCACATCTTAGTACTGCCGATTGACTCAATGACTCTGAAAGGTAAATGGTTTTCGCGAACCTTCCGTTCATATTTTTTTCCGACTTTAAATGCTATTGTCATTAGCTTTCAGTCGTCACTGTACACGCGTATGATGTTCGCTGAGGTGGTGAATCAACTACTGGGGAAACCATCGAGCCGCTGTCACGTCCTGCCCATACATCATACAAAAGACCCTCGCTGGAGACATGATGACAGAAGTATCTTCGGACACGCCCCGATCATGTTCCAAGCATGTTTGCTCAATACACATGCATGTTTCGAACATGCTTGCAGGCAGTTTTTGTCTGACCAGTGTGACCGCCATACACACCTCAGTCAGTGTCTGCGGACTTTATTTATGACAATTATGAGCGGCGTGACCGCAGATTCAAGAAATGCTGTACGTTCTAGTTTCAACGTGTCGTCCACATTCGGATATTTTGAGCAGACGTACCGCAGTCGCAGCGAACACATTATTATTAGTATTATTTTAGTACAAAAAGCAGGCGAGCTGTTTTAAGCCCCACATATTTGAAACCGGAGACGACGGACTAAAAAAAAAGGGGACCACACACAAACACGTCACAATGTTGTTGCTGTCTTTTTTTTTTTTTTTAGAGGGTCAAAGTTATTTTGGCCATGCTTGTAATGGTCAGAAGGATGTATGCTCTACAAATGTAATGTTTATAAACGGTGAGCAGACACCGCTCTCTGCCCTGGCGTGGGCCCAACTCTCGCGGGTGCCTCTGGAAGGTTGCAAAAATGCGCCCTTTGCATAACCAGAACAGAAAGCTCTGTTCCCAGAAGATGTTTTTATTTTAAGTCCATTCTATAAGAAACCTTACGCGAGCCGCGAACGACGGCGTTAGAAATGAATTAAACGTGCTTGATTTCTGGCTTACCAAGTCGACGAATACCTGTGTGGCAAAGCTCGAAAAGGGGCTTCAGTTTCTGCGTAAAAAATTATGTTTGAAAAAGGATGAAAGCAATGCACTTGCACGGATGTATAAAACGTCGCAGAAAAATATTTGGACGATTAAAAGTATTTGTAAGATATCCAACTCACACGGTATTTCGAGAGCGATAACATTGAAGCCTCAGAAAGGCAGCTGACATTTCACTTTTGGGCCTGAAAAGTAGTGCAGGCCCAAACGTAGTGAAACTTAGCTAAACGATAGGATACATAGTTGCCACATTTTTAGTTGCCACATTTTTACGTGGGGTTCAGCAACTTTTTTTTTTTTTTCGCCTGGCTTTTGCAATTTTTTTTTTTAATTTTCGGTGAAATGCCCATCGTGTAAGCCTTTATGCACCGGCATCCATACGCCGTGCGAAAATCAACTACTAACGACTGTGCGCCTATTTTAAAATCGACGTTCGCTTACGAAATAATACTTGCAAATGGCTTTGTTCTAAAAATCATTCGGTTCAAACAAGAGGGTTCTTCGTTATTTTTCACCTGCGGTATTTGTTGGATCAATCTGAGTTGTGTGATTCGAAACGTTACGGAAGAAAAAGCAAGCCCGAGGTAAGCGAGCCTTCATCTCACAATCCACTGTCTACCGTTGTTGTGTGCATTGCTGCAAAGCGTATGCCGGCCGCAAGCTTATATCACGTGTATCTCACACCATACTCTTGAAACAAATGAAGTTCCTTTTTGCCCATTTGAATAGGTAAAAAAAAAATGCAATGATTTTTGTGTGAATGCGACATTTGAATGCTTTCTGTGACAACCTCGGTTTCGTAAACGTTGACTGGGGATCTTAATTGTACTGTGTATGGACCACCCTCCCTGGAGATAAAATATATAGTTCAAGTATCACTTTTATCACTTTCGATGGGGACGGTTGCCATATCGGTATGCATGCGTGCGATCTCTGCTGCACATATGGGATAGCTCATTTAGTGCGCGTTATAAATTGTCCCTCTAGAGCGCGAACCTTAGATTGCGTGTTTCGAGGGGCACTGATTTTCCTCTCCCTCGTACGACATATTCGGACACTTTCTTATTCTAAGCCCATCCAAGATATCTAATTAAAGGCGTTTTACTGAGAGGTACCTATAAAAACATAGTTGTTATTGTTGTTTGTCAAATGTTTGCCCCCCAATCTTATACAAATGTGTAAGCTATATAATGTATATTCAATAAAAAATATATATCCTTTTTTTTCTCTCTTTACACGAGGAGTAGCAACTAAATGTCCTCGAAACGAATTACTCTGTTTCTCATCTACATAAAAAAAAGCAACTTTTCGCCTTGACCTGGTGCAACGGCATTTCCCGTAAGAACTGTTTATTTCATATTTCAGTCGCCAAAGTTCGCTGAAGGCGCGGGGAAGTTTTCTTCGCATTCGAGTTACCATCGTTCTCGTTGGGTAATGAGGGTTAATCGGCGCGCTGGGCCGCTCTTTCATTTTCGCCGTGTACCCTGGAAACAGGCTGACAGCGAGCTCGACGTTCAGCAGATCAGTTCGGAGAAGTGCCACCCTTTCAACGAGGCGTCTCGACGGCAACATCGAGGGGAAAACCCTTCTGGTCATTTGCGTTTCAGAAGTGGGTCGCCACACGAAGGAATCGTAACGTCCTCCCGCCTTTCTTTTTTTTTTTGTTTTTTTTTAATTTCTGTCACAGAACTTAAATGCTCGATTAACCAACGACGGAATGCATACGGACACGTAGAATTAGTTGTTCGTGTTCGTCTTACCTCGTTGTGCTGTGTGCACTAACGTATGTCTTTATTCAGAGAAAGTGCGTACGACCTAGCTCCAAACAGTCCCTAGTAGGGACAGGGTGGCTGAGGAATGATCCGGATGAAGGTAGGGGGGTGGTATTCAGAAGTGGTCCTATATATAGTCCGACTGCTCGAACAAAATGCAAAGGTTTTGTTTTATTTGTTACCTTTTATTTTTATTGAATTTACTACAATATTAAAAATCAACAAATATTGCGTGCGCTAGTGCGTACGTGCGCGTGCGCATGTGTGTGTGTGTTTGTGTGTGTGTCTGTTAAAAGTTAGATTACCTACACTCTAAAAAAAGCTTGTGCGTATACTTTCCCGCAGAACACTCGGAGAGCCAATCGCCGCAACTTACGGAGGCAGCTCAGCGAATGACGAGGCCAAAACATATGTTTAGACCAAAAAACGCAGTCTGAGTTGTGACATTAAGCAATGCAAAGCGTCACGCTTGCATTTCGTAATGTCACAACTCAGGCTGCGTTTTTTGGTCTAAACATATGTTTCGGCACCGTCATTCGCTGATCTGCCTCAGTAAGTTGCGGTGATTGGCTCTTCGAGTGTTGTGCGGGAAAGCAGACGCACGGGCTTTTTTAGAGTGTAGCACGCTGGCTTTTTTTCCGCCAAATGATATTTATTTGTCTTTTAATACCGTCAGCCCTTCTTTGAGACATGTGACGGGCAAACAAAAGTAAGAGATATTTTCAAGATTTACTTTTCAGTTACCAAGGGATGTACATGATTTTATGCTTCCCCTTTTGTGTGATTAAAGGTGCAGAAAACCGTCCTATCCATGATTCTGACGCAATTTCCAACTGCAAGTCTCGGTGACCTACTCGGACCCAATTAATGTAAAAAAGGAAATGACCAAATGTATCCGTATTTAATGCGTCTGCCTCACGGGCACCTAAAAGGCCCTTGAAATTTAATGTCACTTGCGCTAAAGCGGTTTACATTATGCCAAACAACAGGTGAAAATGCCATTCGTGCCAAATGACATATATTCCCAACGGAGTGTGCAAAACTCATTTAACTTTTTAGATACCTTTCGTTTCTATAAAAGAGTAGGTGTCTGTCTACCCCCCCCCCCCCCCAATACAGTTTCAAGACATATTTTTGAAGATTTCTTCGGTACACAAATTATAATAGAAGAGAACCAGAAAGACGACGATGGGGAAATCACATCAGGAGAAAACGGTGAGTATTTTGCCGCAATGACGACATTGGGACTGGCCTCAAGCAAAGGGGCGCTTTATATGAAATGAATTATGCGGCAGAGACCTCGCCGTGCGTCCTGTTTGCCCCGCGGAGATGTGGAAGCAGCCATTTCATATTCGTGCGCGTCGCCGGCCACCGGCATGTGAACCACACGCTTTTCTGCGACGCCGCGGTGCTCTTGAACCATAATTCACCCCGAAAGTGATGACGTCACAACATGGCGCTGTGCTACAAGCGAACCGTTGCTAGGGCCGTTGTTATGCAAAAATGCAAGGGGGCTCGACGTGAGGATAGAAATTGTCTGATAAAAAAGGTCAGTAATTTTTTGTAAGCATTGTGTCTTCTCAATATCTAATCATAAAGACTTTTTCAATCATCTCAGTACCATAAAGCGATGATAAAAGCCCTGAAAAACGTTTCAAAGCCGGTTCTGCCTTGCTTGCAGACGACACTACGACTTTGCATATTCAGTAAACATTTTTTTTTTTTTTTTTTTGTAGGGAGAACGCGACTGCATTAAATTGGGTTGGGGCCGATCGACGAAACTTCATTTTCGGGGTCAACTTTCTGTGGGATTTCGGAAGCGAAGAGTGCCTTGCACACCTATAATCGACGCTCGAGGTGCGCGAGCGCGCGAAGGCCTTCCCGTGGAGCTCGCTTCCCTCGATATTTGAGAAGGTGGAAACACCGTGAAGCCGAATCACGTAACGACGACGACGACGTGAAGTGTATCAACTCGAAGTGCAGGCCAGCACACGTTTCAAGGAGTTCTGTTCACACGGATGTTGCTTCGGTACACATTTGTGTGTTCAAACGAACTGTCCGTGACAGATATATAACTTACCCGATGTTATTACCCAGCTCTTTCGCCATTTGGGGTCTTAATGAAAACGAAAAAATCAGCAGGATGTTTTCTCAGTGTGATGATGACAAGCAGGTACGAAACCCACACCCACACCGATATTGCGAGCCCGAAAAACGAGGTCTCGAACCGTCCATGACATAGAGTCAAGATAATGGCTTTTTCAGTAAAACTGCAAAATCAAAAAGAGGGCCTGACGCTGTTTTGATATCATGTTCTAAACCAGTGTTGGAGGAAACGCGTTACAAGTAACGGCGTTACCGATAACGCGTTACTTTTTTCGGTAACGTAGTAACCTACTCGTTACGTTTTCAAACCAGTAACGGGCAACGGTTTTTTTATTTGAATTAACGGGTAACGTCCGTTACTTGAAATGTGTTGCTCGCTACATCTTCTTCCCAAGATCTGAAAAAAAAAGTTATCGTAATTGTTGTTCGTTTTTCTATACTTCGTTTCGCCTTAAGTCCAGACCACCCTGGTCCAGACGCAGCCGACGCCACGAGCTGATGGGACCAAACGGCGTCAAGAGGTCACCATTATGGTGTTCGTCATGTTTATGCAGGTGTTCCATGATCGCTGAACCAGTCATGAACAAAAAAAGGTCGGGTGAGTTGCGCTTTTCACGCTGCTGGATTGGATAAACCTCATGAGTTTTCTTAGATCTGCCAGGTTCCCAATAAATGCAAGATCAAAATCGTATCAATATGCAAATGATTCAAACTGTTGTAGACGGCATACTTCAGTCATTCTGTGTGTGTTCGTCATGAGTTTGTCGTCTGCAGCAGGCATCTCGAGGCGTATCGAGGACAGGAAGTTGCCGTCGCAAATATTTCAGAAACAGACGATTTTCGGCAAACTTATGGCGTGTTAAGTGTGAAATCTGCACTTCTTAGTATATCTATTCTTTTCAGACGTTTAAAGGGATACTGAACCAAGGAATTTAGTGTGCATAATAAGTGGCGCACGTTCCTTCCACGAGCCAGCAGCCGCCAGTGTGCGCGAGCACACGCAACAAAAATGACGTCAAAGACCCCCGTTCGCGGTTAAGATGAGAGTGAAATGTATGGGCTTCGGGCCAAAGGAGAATGAAGACAAGTGTTTCATCTACACAGTCGTGTCTGGTGTAAAAGGTAAGCGATTAATTGGTCTAAGAAGCACGTAGCTTTCACTTGTAGAGATGAAAAGCCTGTATTTATTCTCTTTTGGCCCGAAGCCCATGCATTTCACTGTCCTCTTAAGCGCGAATGGAGGTCTTCGACGTCATTTTCGTTGTGTGTGCTCGCGCACACCGGCGGCTGCTGGCTCGTGGAAAGAACGTGCGCCACTTATTATGCACACTAAATTCTTTGGTTCAGTATCCCTTTAAGACGTAACGCGGGGATCGCAGTACACCCGTATGACGATATTTGAATGCGGTTCATAGATTGGACCCGAGCATTGCGTGGGCACTCGATTTAGGCTCGTGATAATTGATAGCTCGAGAAGCATTCGAGTAGTGGCCCGTGTCCAATCGCTGCAACGACGACAATAGCCGAGCCATAACAATGTCTGGAACTCAGCGCGTGTCCTGTGCTTTGCCAACCCCAGCGCGTGGCTATGATCAACATTGGCGGCATATAATCGGCTCCAGATCACGTGGCCGCTTGTTCTGGCTGCGAGTTGAGGGCGTGAACGCTACTCGTTGTTTTTTAATTTTTTTCTGGGACTTCTAATGCGTCGGGTGAAAAACGAAAGCGTGTTTCATAGGTCATTAACGTCAGGGATCCGTTCTAAGCGGTATTTGCGCAAAGTAAAAAAATTGTTGCATAGCCCCTTTAAATTCCACGTCCAATTTTTCTATACGGTTTTTTGCGAGCGAAATCCTGTCCCATGTATTCGTCCATAGTAACGCCACTAGCAACGGTTTGTTTGGAGCAGCGACGTCACACATAAGGGGTCAATAATTAATAGTATTGATAGTATTAACTCCGGAATTGATACAGTGTTAATCACACTAGGAAATAGGATTGTTCTTAGTTTTCCACCAATTTTAGTGTCGCCGTCATAAAGCGATTACAATCCTCCCTTCTACTTTTAGTTTTTAATCGTGGTTTTAGATTTTTGGTATGGAAACACACGTTCGCATTCCATGGATTCACATGCGACAGAGAAATGCAAAAAGCGCTGGTCTCGCGCTTCTAGCTTTGGCTTCGCTCGCAGGTAAAGTGAAACGAAGTATAATTTGAGCCGTGCCGAGCAGAACTCCGCGTCTCAAGACGCTCGCGCACCCCACCCTTTGCACTGCTTTCTTTCAGCCAGTCTCAGGACGCTGTTCTAGCAGTGCAGACAAAGGCATGGGCACGAGCGCGTGGCTTTGGAAAGTGCCTCCTATGCACGAGGTCTCGTACAAACAATAGCGTTTCGCTGAGCTAGGCTCACGCGCCTGTGCCTTTGTCTTCACTGTCGACATTTGTGAGATGGAGTAGAGGTCTCCTGATTGGTCGACGCTGTGTCACAAATTTAGTTTACGCTCTAAGCGTGGGGGGAATATTCGGCGCTGGCGGCGGCCTTTGCTCCGCCTATTGTCCAAACTCTCCTAATATACGGCTCTGGCGACCATGACAGGCTTTCAAACAAGAGGCTCGTACCAGCGCTCGGTGCGTGCACGCGCGTTCTCCGCCCAAAACACCTTGAACCGGCGATTTCCTAAAGGGTGAATTGATATCACTGACGCCAGTTTAAAATGCCGTTTGCAACAAAAACTTAAAGTTGATTTACAAATCTCAAATTCCTTCAGGTTGAAGGCCTTTAATACGGACACTAAAGCCTCTGGAACAAAACAATCGGGCTAATCGGCTCGCGATCTCGGCTCTGGGCGTGCTTATCGGCGTGCGCTAAGAGCATGTGGCCGGTGCCATCTGAGTGTTCGTGCGTATGGCGCGTGCTTTCCTCGCTTTCCGAAGCGACGAAGACGCACGTGCGGAGCTGTGAAGACCGCACGCTGAACTGTGATTTTGTAAACATGAGAAAGGTTTACAGACCTTTCCAAAAAAGAGTGTGTGGCCGGTGCCATCTTGAGTGTTCGTGCGTATGGCGCGTGCTTTCCTCTCTTTCCCAAGCGACGAACAGGCTGTGAAGATCGCACGCTTTACTGAGGTTTTGTAAACATTGGAAAGCTCTATATGTTCCCGCAAAACAGGAATATTGCAATTGATAAAAAAATTAATAAAAACTGCAGAAACATGAAGGAAAAAATATAACTACATCGACAGCGTCGCCACAGAGTCGGCCAGCGCGGCGCTTCTGTGGAGCTGTCTAGTCGCTTTCTTCTCAAGCCCGGTCATCGAGCAAATGTACGTACTCGTACCGTCCCCGTGCACGATCGCACCGTTCCCACGGCGTCGGCCGTTCGTCGCCCGCGGCCCTCGGTGCTATAGCCCTGCTAACGACGACCTCCGTGGGATTACGGCGCGCCCATTGGAACGCTCGCCACCCACGCTCTTGGAGAGCCAGTCAGTCGGACCGTCGGGCGCACCCGGCGCGCGGCCCTGTTCCGAGAAGACGAAATATAACACGTCGAAGGGAGGCAGCCCGTCGACGGCGCAATCGCCGGCTGCCGCGCACCGGCCGCGCGCGCGTATACTACGTCGGCGGGCGCGATACCGACGTTGCCTTTCCCGCGCAACCCCCTCGCCGAGTCCGGGTGCTGCGCTACCGTGAACTGTGACGCCAGGATGTCCGCGTCCTCTCGAACGTGTCACTCTCCAGATAACGGCGTCGGGTTTCCCTCGGATGGAAGGGCTTCTTGCTCGCGTAGCAGCGGCGTCCGAGGGCGAAGACCACCTCACAGTGCGCTGCTGCCGTTCCCTCGGGAGCAGCAAAAACATTCGGGTTTCCAACTGGGTTTTGACGCAGTGTCTCCAGGCACGCTTCTGTGCTACGCGGGTCAATCGTGTCTGGTAGAGGTGCAAGTCACCAGTTTTTTAAGATCTCTAACTTCCATTACTCTTGCGAATCAAGTTGCGCTGCGAAGAATACTCCATTCTGAATAGAGCGTTAACGCGCGGCTTGTTCGAAAGTTGGGGACGATAGCGTAATTAAAGACAGTGATCGGGATAAATTGATTAGATATAGACGCCGATTACTTCCACCGCATTTTGGGATGGACGGAGCGTCGAGCACCGGAAGCCCCGCGGCGACAGCGTGTCGCAACAACGAAGCCTGAGCCAATGTCTGGGTTTTCTCCTACTTGATAGGACTGGGGCCCGTTTCTCGTGGGCCGTCGTACGTTGGGTCGGGCCTGTCCTTCGTCGCTTTGCGACTACAGTGTGCATTCGGGTTTTTGCTCGTTAGAGTGTCTCCTTTCGCTTGCGCTGGAGAATACCAGATAAATCTACCCGGCCTTACATAAGGTGTTTTGAACAACATGCACTCATTTGTCTTCATTAAGCGCTCTTCACTTCGAGCGCATACTGCTCAATAGGAAACGCCTTTACTCCGCGTATAAGAACTTAAGATAAAGAAAAGAAGGTGCGATGTGGCGTGTGCGTGCGAAAGAAACTCATCCAGTACCATGAGCCGCGTGAGACTCATTAAAATCGTGATGGGCACATACAGTGAGTTGCGCGGGTATTGCGGGACGATGCATAGGAACGTCTCGACAGACTGTCTTGCAAATTGCGCGTGCGGTCTACGAGGGCGTTGAAGAACGCAAAGTGGCCTCCTACTCGACGACGAAAAAAAAAAAAAAAAAGAAAGCACGGCATAAAAACATGAACGGAGTGCTGTGAAACCGGCGTGACCTTGAGAGCACTAGTGAAGGTCAAGCTGTAATGCGCACTCAGACCCACAGGCGTCTTTGGGTGTAATTCGTGGTCGCGAATTGCGCGTGTACGCCGTCTCGCTCGACTGGATTTTTTCGTGGCTCACGCACTGGCTTCTGTCTCGGTTGGAGACTCCAACCGAGACAGAATCTTGGAGTTGTGCCACAAAAGAGTGCACTTGCCCAGGCTTAACACCGGCTAGACGAACCGATCGTTGCTCCTAGCAAGAATGCCATATGTCTTCGTTTACGGTCACCGTAACTCCCCGTCCCGGCAAACAATTTACTTAGCCTCTTTAAACTAACCTTGGCTGAGAGTCTAGATGACAGCGACCTCAAGTCATCTGAGTAATGAAGGGTCGTTGGTGGAGAGCGCCCTTTTATTATCGGGCATTTTTTGTTAATATTTTTAGTTATAAGTTCGACGTCATCCAGCTTGTGTTATATTTTCTTAAAAACTTAATGGGTTGTTCATTAGGAACCTCCGCATTTATCTCTCTGCAGCCAATTAAATTGCGGCGTTGGCCGACAAGAACGCTCAAGAACGACTCACGACTCAAGAAGCGCGAAGGAAACGAAAGCCACACCCTTGGCTTCTTAAATTGTCGTTCACTGGGCTCAGTTTTGCACAAAACTATCGATAAAAGTATTTAAGTTAATTTACGAAATACCTGCTTCGTAAAGTATTTAAAATACTACTCAAGTTACTTTCACTGTAAAGTATCTTGAGCAGAGTACAAATACTTAGAAATGTAATTCAATTACTTTTGAAGATACTTCCGCATTGCTTAATTTGTATCGACCGTCAGTGACAAGCACAATGATACAGCTGCGCAAATCTGGTTTACCAGAATAGTTTATTGCACGGTACGACACAAAACGGAATAAAAAAGGAACATCGTAGGGCTATTTTATGCAGTCCAACCGTAAGGAGAAAAATATGACTAATACATGTTACAAAACATTTCTGAGACAAAAAAAAAAAAAGAGGTCGGCTAAGACTTTCACGACCTATAAGAGGCGCGCTGGTGCCTATTAAAATGGCGGTCATCTGGATGATCGCCGTGGAACAGCAGTCAGAGGGGGATCTGCGACGCGTAATCTAGTTTTGCTTTATACGAGCATTATAAGAACCTTACTTTATTTTTTCCCGCCAGGAGGGTGTAGGCAAGCACCTTTCTTGTGAAGCCAATCATCCAGGAGCTATAGGGAGCGCGATTCTTACACCGCGGTACCACCATCGCTCAAAGTTGCGAATAGTGACATTGCTGAATATCACGTCCTGCTGCGGACCTTAAAGACGCGTCGTTTAACTACAATCCATACTCCCTATATGGGGAGTTCACTGCATATAAAATAACTTCGGGATACGGAAATGAGTGAATGGATAACCAAGAGAGCCCACATAAAAGCCACGGCACTCGTCACACCTTCTTCAATTAAGTTGCGTTCAGAAAGGCACTCAACGTGGGGGACGCTTTGTCGGCATTTTGAGAGGTCATCCTGCTCGTAGTTCGTTTCCTGCCCTGTTCTCTGCTTATCGATGTTCGCTTACAGACAGTGTTCGCGAGAGCAATAAGTGCCGGACTGACGACAAAAATAAAGAAACAAAAGAAACCTAGACGTTTTGCCGTAGCGGGGTCAAATATACAACAAGCAAAAAAAGAAATTCCTTTTTGTGTCCACTTCTCATTTTCTTCTGTTTGTTATTTTCATAACACTAAAGTCTGCATTGTTGTGGATCGTTTCCCGTTCTGCGTTCTTTGTACCTCAGTGTGGCAATCTTTGCTTCCGTAAAACCACCCCTTTTGTTTAAGGATTTTTTGGGGAAAACTATTGGGAAACAAAAAGGCATCTTTGGGGAGGCGAGGGGAAAAACCTTCATTGTACGAACTTTGGGGTGAAATATGAGTCACAATCGGCACAAAAGCAATGTTTTCACGAGCTCAATCTAAGTCATCGTAGCTTATCGGAGCTAACAACAGGATTCGGTTGCTCAAAAGAATGTTCAAGTTTGCTCGTGCCACGCCCACGCCACTTCATACCGAAAAACTAGGAAAACGAAGGAATGTCAAAAATGTATTTGAGGTAATGAGTACAAGATACTCAGAAATGTCATTAAAATACAGTATCAAAAACTCTCGATCAAAAGTATTTGCAAGGTATTAAGATACTTCAAAAAGTATTTGAAATACAGTATCTTTAGTAGAAGTCTGACTGGGCTGTCTCCAATGGTCGTGGTGCCTCTATGTTGCCGATCTGGGCGCGCTGGCGGCGGCCCTCCGCCAGTTTCGTTTTACGCCGTCAAAGTTTCTGTTCCTGACGCCACAAGTAGGCCGACATTCCTGCGTTGCCTTGCCGTCGAACGCGTGGCGACAGTAATCTTCAACCGCGTATACCATCCACGTTGTTCCTCTCAAGGGTCGCTAAGTTACTCTTGGCTAACTAGCCGTCATATCTGCGCTCGCTGCTTTCGGCACCGATAGGCGTTGTATTACGCGGCAGGGGGAATAAATAGGATTTCACGTTTACTTGGTTTCGGCTTAGGATGGACCGCAAAGGACGCCACGAGCCACCGGAGCCAATGCATAGCTCGGAGAATGTCACGTGTCCTTCCGGTTGGGCGGAGCAACGCGGGGAGCGCGAAGTCACGAGACAAGCTCTAAACTATGGATTGGCTCGTGTAGCTCATAGCGCCCATCACGGTACATCGTGAGGTGAAACAGAGTATAGTATGAGCTTTTTCTTTTTACGAAATTCATTTGAATACGTCCAGGAAACAGCCCAACATCTTGCAGCAACCGTGATCCAAAGCTGTTCGCGCCGGTGGGGAGGGCGGTCTTAAGCCACGCTGATGGTGTAAGTTTCTCTTCCAAGAACATCGGCGAGTTCCAGCCCTCCGCTAAATGAACAACTTCTTCAGTTTTTCCTCCATACTTTTGTCTTTTTTATCTTGTTTTTCTTGCCAAGAAACATTTGGTGGCACAGCGCACTGCTGCGACGAGAATATTTCTGAGGCGAACGTTTCCCAGCTTCGAGCGCGGTCCAGAAACCCATTCCCTCGTTTCAGTATTTAGTTAAGACACAACGGGCATGAGAAACGAACGGGAAGGCAACCTGAGACACGTGTGAGTCGAACGAGCGTTAAAAAGGGCATCGTTTATTTAACAAAGTCGTCTTCCTCGGCATGTTTTGTTATTTTAACGGGGCGCGTTACAAAGGGCAGGACCGCGCTGCCTGCGGCTCTTTATGACTTTTTTTTTTTTTTTAGAAAAATTTTATATACAGAATGGAAGGGGAAAAAGAGGCTATACTGGTCTCCCGCAGGCATGAGTGTAGGCGTTATGTGCCCGTGTTTGGGACTGTTAGTATGACCCCATTCTTGCGCGTGCGTGTGTGTATATGCGTGGGCGAGCAACGGATGAAGTCGGCATAATCTAACGAATGACCAGAAAACGTTCAGCTCAAACGCCTGCCAATTGGCAAATGAAGCGAATGTTCACATAATTATACCGATTACGTCACACGAAAAAGTGGCGCCATCACACCCTCCTTTTGGGGGAGAAGGCACTAATGCTCACCGGAGTCTGAAAAAGCCATCCCGTTCCATCTCTGTCCAGGGATAATAACTCATACGCCAACGTGTGTGCCCGCTCCGAGAGTTACAAAATAGTCATCGGCGAAACAAAGGAAGGGGAAAGGAGGAAAGGGGGGGAGAACGCGTCGACCGTGGACAGGGAAGGGATGCGGGAGAAACCGACACATCGACAGAAATATATTAAGAATGGGGGAGAAGCACGGGAAAGGGCGGTCCCCACGTGATCAATATTTGCCAACGGAAGGAGGTGGCCGAGAAAAACGAGAAGAAAGGCGAACTAGAATGTGTTTTATATGCAAATACTGCTATCGTAGAAGACGGCTTGCGCAGGTTTTCAGAGGTACCCTGGGCGAGACTGTTATAGCGCGAACACGACATCGGTGCTTTTTCGCATTTTACTTCAAAAGGATATTGGTGGGCGCCACAAACTACCGCTTAGGTCAGTGCCCCCAAGTGATTACTTTCCACTGCACTCGTAGTTTTGATGACAGCCCTTCAATTATAAAAAAAAAACAAAAAAAAAACAGTGATGTTTTTTTTGTGCTACCAGTATCGCTCTGTGTACGCAATTTGCTCCGCCACGATTTATTACGAGACTCGTTTCTTGCATTTGATCGTAGGTGGAGTGTACGTATTTTGCTGCAATCATTTATAGCCGAGAATCCTCTCCTCTTCTTTTTAAGAGCACACTGAATTTTGTTTGACCTCCTAAATTTGCGCAACCAAGCCAACGCCTTCATTTTCTTTCGCAAACCCAGCGACTTGAGTCCACCATACCGACGTTTGCAAATTAACAGGCATTCTGCAGGGCTGTAGAATGCAACGCACTCCACAGCCCAGGACGCACGTGTTCATGGATGCGGAAAGTAGCTCTACGAGCAGCCGCGACAGTTCTAGATTATGGGCGTTGTAAAGTCGAAGTAAAAAAAATAAAAACAACCACAAATGATAGAGTCTAGAGTAATAAGTTGATAAGTGAAATGTATTAATTTGTGAACATGACCTCTGCTTCCTCGGCAATCGAGCACAGTCACGCCATTTCCCGTATTTCTGATACGTGCGCGACTTTGTCATCACTAAAGAAACTTATTGTCTGCCATGTGCGAGAGTTACGACGGTGCGAAAAAAATCTATACTCCGTTCACCCTTAAAGGTGCCCTGAGGAGGTTTCTGAGATTGCCTAAATATGGGGTCAACTCACTCTGCTGGCTCTATAAGCATCCTAGAAATCCCTAAATCATGACGATGCGCGGCCGATTTCCCTGTTAAAAAAAAGCAATCAAAGATCGCAACACGCCGAGGTCATCTCCGGCAATGAGAGGAGCATGTTCCGAAACCAGGACCACTAGGATCCTCGCGCCTCCAACCGGTGCGCGGAACCGCGGAGTAATATCTCGAATGTGCGCGGCTCGTTGCCCATACTGCCCGGACGACGCTTCAACCTGCAGCGAGCACGCGCTCGAGCGCCCGAGAGCTGACGACCGGACACATCACTCCCGCGGAACACAAAAAAGAAAAAAAAAACATAGTTTGTTGTTTCTCAGACGATTATTGCAGTGTTATGTTCCCTCCCCGCGAAAAAGAAAAAGAAAAACATTATTGGACTACTTTCACTTGCTTCTATCATCTACAAACGCATACAAATTTTGTAACAACAGCGTTTGAACTCTCAACGAAATGTCGCGTTTGCATTGGTCACATGCCGTCCTGGCTGCCGGAACAATACTCCTCCCATCGCCGGAGCTAATTTCGATCTTTGATTGTTTTTTTAATATGAAAATCGGCCTCGCGTCGTTATGATATATGGATTTCTAGGATGCTTACAGCCCGCCGAGTGAGTTATCGCCATTTTTAGGGGATATCAGAAACCTCCTCAGGGCACCTTTAAGCTGAGACTGCAGCTACAGTGTTCTAGAGAGTTGTAGTGGCAAGAGCGGCAGCCACCACGTGAAGATTTTGCGCGTAGACGACACCGTAGTGCTGCTGTTCTGTGCCCTAGGAACTGTGGCAAGAGGCTTGAATAAAGAAGAACGAAGCGCCGGCGACACACGCGCTTCATGTCTAGAGCCCAGCGGACATGGCCTCGTCTCGTCCTTCCTATTGCTACAGGAACGTGCCCCGTCAGCCTCGTCATCGGCGCTGCTCGGCGTGTACTACTTGGTTCGACTGGAGCTTTTCGCGACGCAGAACAAGTGCTAATGTAAAAAATTGTAGGTTTTCCTTTGCACTAATGCCTCTAGAGTGTGTGCTATCCTCTACTTTTATTATTCGCGTGTTTTTGATGGAGATCATTTGATTAATATCGACCCCCCTCCCCCTTCTAAATACTGACAGGTCGTTCAGCAACGCTATCACTTGGGCTGCACGCTTAATAGCTACGAAAGAAACCACGCGATACTTATATACCAAGGAAAAATAGACAAATAAATCTCAATAAATCTCTCGATTTTTTAATTGTGAGAGGTGCAATAAACTGGCGTTTTGTTTTTTGTCATCGTGTTGCTGATACGGGGACCAGCGTTTGAAAGGTGCAAGGCGGAACGCGTTTGGGAACGGCCAAGGTGCCACTGCAACTGGCGAACATATAACAAATTGTTTTTTGTGGAAGGCAGTCTACCAAAAAAAAAATACCTCGATTGGGAGTACATGAAGCATTAAAATACGATATGAACACAAACTTCAACAACCCCTAATATGAAAAAAAAAAATTTATTCTCAACTCACTGCTTTATGACTTCTCAAAAGTGGTAATACACTTCATCGACATACACAGCAAGCACATGACAGATATCCAGCAACATAGTACGCAAGAAGACTACAAAATAGTCATAATATATTGCGGCATAGAATCCTAACCTCTTCGCCATTGACGATGTTCACATAGTCCCGAAGGATAAGGCGCGGTTCAAAATGTCTCCCGCACACCGCTGATGTCTCGGCGAGGCGTTTATCTTCTCGATTAAGATTTTTTTTCCCCACTGTAGTCTGCGCGACTCCTCCTTTGGCGCACGAAACAGCGACGGCTTACGATCGCTGGTGGCAGCCTTTGTTGACCGGGTAGCCCGACTTGCATCCCGGCGCGAAGCAGTGTGTGCGTTCGTCTTTTTCCTTGTATTTATGACCGAGACGGCAACGGAACGGAGAAGACTCCCCACCACTACACCACAAAGAAAGGTGCTACGGTGCTACGTTCGGGAGAAGCGTACCGCCTCAGCTTCGTCGTCTTCTTCGCTCATCGCACACCTTCCATCTGCCACAAATTCTCCTAGGGCACGGAACTCCAGCGCCACTCGCGACATCTACGTTGACCGTCTTCACGCGACCCATTGTAAGCGGGCGCCGCTCTTGCCACTACACCCTCTAGAACACTGTACTGCAGCCAAAGAACACTGTAACCAAAGATACAAGCGCGAGCTATCCCGCGCTCCTGGCTTCGAGACATGCATTTCTAGCGCGAACGCTCGTTCAGTTGAAGAACGCTGCAAACCAGCGACCTCGAGCTCTCGTGCTTGTGGCATTGGATGCATTCTCAGCTCAAAGGTAAAACCCCAAAAGGAACTTTTGTGAAAATCGGAAGTTCTTAAGATCTTCGGATATTTACCTGGCGGGAGCCTAATGACTAACATAGGCCATTTTAGTGTTATCGCCAATTTAGTGTTATCAACGACACGCCAATTTAGTGTTATCAATGACGGCTAATTACACGACACTCCATGCCAAATTTCGCAAGTATGAATGGCTGTACTCCCATGCCTTATGTGACTGTCACACCAGGCTTGCAATTGTCAGCTCCTATGCCTCATTCCTCCGTGGGAACAAAGTGCTCCCGAGTCCCGACACACCGCAGCGTTCATTTTTGCTCGCCTCTGTAAATCTCGCGGAGCAGCGGGGAGCCTGACAACCGCATAACGAGAGTCCCCTTTCATTCGCAAAAACAAAATATAGCGTACCCTAAATACACTTAAGACTGCTTACTAGTAGGAATGCGAAAGCATTCCTACACGCAGCGGAAACCTCTGCACTTTCTCGCTGCCATAGCAAAAAAATAGATAAAAAGTAACTTCAAAAGTAATTAGGTATTTTTTTACGGTATTTAGTCAACTATTATTGAGTAACTTGTGCTTGTCTGACATGTACAGATTAGTGCCACAAAATAAGCTACGCTTCAGAGTAACGACATTTGCCCATTGGATTGGATTGGATTGGGGGTTAACCCCTTAGGAACCGTGCACATCTAATTCAGGCCCCGACCAGGGCGCCCCTAGCGGCAAACGGGTCCGTTCCATCGGGGAACTTCTGCCAGTCGCTGCGTTGGTTGTGCGTTGTAGCGGATTAGCGCTGTAATTTCCAAGGTAGCTATTCCGCACTAACCGCTCATTCACACTGGAAGCGGATCCGCGTTCGCAAAGCGGTTGCGAATGCGGTTGTATAAAGATTCAGTGCAATTGCACGCGCACTCAATGACATCAAGTGCGCGTGCAATTGTACTGGATCTTAATACAACCGCGTTCGCAACCGCTTTGCGAACGCGGATCCGCTTCCAGTGTGAATGAGCGGTAAGAAAGCCACAACAATTGATGCGGCAAACAATAGGCGACCGCCGGCATAGAAAAGGTGCGGATCTAATTCAAGCCCCGAGCAGGGCGCCCCTAGCGGCAAGCGGGTCCGTTGCATCGGGGAACTCCTGCCAGTCGCTGCGTTGGTTGTGCGTTGTAGCGGGTTAGCGCTGTAATTTCCAAGGTAGCTATTTTGCTCTAAGAAAGCCACAACAATTGATGCGGCAAACAATAGGCGACCGCCGCGACGCGGCCGGCATGCTCGCTTCCCTTTGTATCGGGGGATCTCAGCAGCGCTGAATCTAGCATGACTAGTAGCTACACTAGCCAATGTCGTAGTCGTGTTCTCTTGTCCTCCTCAACCAGCACTCCAGTCTCCTCTTCGTTACGTCCACTGGTTGCTAACTATCGGCGGCGTATTGTTTGTCAACGCCCTGGAAGCCCAGCGCCACCGCTATGTCTGGTTCACACCGCCACATCTTCCAGACCGCCCATATTGTGGCTTAAAATCATGGTTGCCAGATGTCTGAAGCTTTATCTGAGATCACAGGAAACACTTTTCCGCCCTCCAGAAATTTTTAAACAGTTCGCGACAGAGCAAAGCAGTATTACATGAGCTTCCTAACACCGAATCTAATGCTGAGGAAGTCCCACTTTCGAATCATGACGATCGGCAGTTGCGTCTGCTCTGCACAAGCACCAAAATGGCGGCGCCCACAACAATGTCGGAAAACAGAGTGTCGATGCTCTAAGCACAGCTCATTTAGTGACTCTAGTACAGATGATGTACATACACATGGGTGATGATAGTTATCTAAGTGGCCAGACTCAATTTTGTAAAGGGTCGATTAGAGGGGCCGTTGGCTTAATATTTTTGTTTTCTCCTGACCCAGTCGACACTACTTTGCACGAAGCAAGCGCAGATGCCCATTGGCATGGACAAGCAGTGGAATCGCGCGCTTGCCCTCGCGGTGGCCCTGGCCGGGCTCGTGACGAGGAACATCGGACGAATCCACCCGGCCGCTACTCCGTCAGGTGAGACACCTCGACAACCGTCAGCCCTGGCACTGCGGTCGTGGCTCACTGCGCAAACCATGCCGATGCCTCTGCCGCTGCGCCTCTACATATATACCAGTGTAAACTTGCCTCCGTCGTGTCGTGGTGAGCCGCAGATCAACCGAAGAGCCGACTGAACATTTAAACGAAACATCTAGCGTGAATGTTCCAACGGTTACGGTGGAGACAAAGCTATAGAGTTGTGTTGAAGTCGTCGTTACTCGCAGCAGTCCGTCGGTGTAGTGAAACAGAAGCCCCGAGGCGTCCGAAACGGCTTTCTACCATTACAGTCCGTTAGCGATAAACAGATTACGCGCATCTATCGCTAACCATGCCATCGTCGCTCTACAAACTAATAACACTTAAAAGGCTATGGAGGACTGAGGTCGTCTCCCTGGGTTCGGTATGTGACCGATAATTGCATTGAAATATGCAGTGGGGTAAATCATCTAAAAATGCTTCACTTTACTTCAAGCATTTGAAATCAAATATACACCGCTCACAATACCCCCTCTCGTTGGCTGACTGGACCTACGATGCTGTATTCACGAAAGTAGCGCCATTGTCTTCCCTGCCTGCTAGAGGACACAAACAGATACTAACATACAGACGACAAAAACCTCACAAGTTGACTGCCTGATCGGTATTTAAAGTGCCATTTCGATCATTTGTAACGTTCGGAGCTTCGAAAGGGTCGTTCTAAAGCAGCCTCGCCAAGATCGCTATGAAGCGCCATCGTACTTTAAAGCGTTCCTCACCAGCATCAGTTAAAGTCACTGGATCCTGCAGGAGAGCATCGCCATTTCCTTCCCTGCCTGCTAGCCAGATACAAACAAATACTAACATACAGACGACCAAAGCTCACAAGGTCATTGGCTGATTGGCCTCAGTTTTCATGGCAATCGCCATTTCGGTCCATTTAATCCTTGGCAGATTCGATGGGGTCCTTCTGAACCAGTCGCACCGAGATCGCTGTTGAGCATCATCGTAGTGAAAGTGTGCCTCGCCAATATAAGCATCTTAGGCGCTGTGCCTGCAATCCACTTATCAATCATGCTTATCTTCACAGATCTCTTCCAATGGTATTGTTGTTTTTGCGTATTTAAATACATCAAAATTATTTGTCAATGCATCCAAGCACCGACGCCGCAAGTGGTGGCGCTACGAAGATGTGCGTTTCTTTCGCCGGTGTGGGGATAACAAAATCACGATAAAGAAGTGTATTTTTAAAACAACCTGTCACCGCAATCTTTAATCGGCTCACCAAGAATGGAGAGGTCAAGCAGTAACTACCCATTTTATAGACCAAAGTGGCGGCCATACGGGGTCCTTGTCGCTACTTTCCAAGGATGCGATGACCTTAGTCTTCGCTGGGTGCTATATAGGAGCATGCGTTCACAGCGCATGCCCAGAACGAGTCCTCACTTATCTTTCGAGAACAACTATAATCGTGATGGTGCGGAATGCACGTTGCAGAAGCGTTGTGGAAGCTCATCGTAAGCTCGTGCTCACCAGCGACAGACTCGGCTATAGCCGCCATTAACTGTGTTTGTTGTGATCCCTGGATGCGCTGCATGATTGTTAGTTCATTTTATAACTTCTAGAATCTGTTCCTCGTTGCACTTGATAAACGAGCGTGGTGCCTTTATTGTCTATTTTATTATTGTTGTTTTTGTTTTTTGGCTGGGCGTCGATTAATATTTTAACCCGATTAATCGACACCCTCTAATCGATGAATTAATCGATTAATCGGTTTCGTTCATTCCCACACATATTTTTTTTTAATTCAAGATGAAATGTTTTGCTTTTCCTGAATATGTGATAAACGGCGCAATGTACAATTTCGGATTTGAAATCGACTTTGATGTGTAGTTGCGAATAGTAAAAAGACACCCACACCCCCAGATTATTACTTCAGCTACAAAGGCAAAGGAGTTTGTTGATATTCTACAGCAATAGTGAACTCCTTTGATTGTTCAGAATGGTCTCTGCTGCGCTGTACGAACACTTCCACGGTGTTGAAGTGGCCGGGACGCGTAAACCTTCTCCTTTTGTTTGGAGTTACAAATCTCGCCCCTACAGTTTACTTTAGGTCAAAATTTCACCTGAGGTTTGCCTTCATACAGGCGTACTCGTCTACATCTCCGTGGTGAAAGCGTGTAATTTTTAGTTGTTGTTTTTTTACAAAATTTAGCAGATTAACCGGTTTAAGAAATAATAATAATCGTGATAAAAGCATTATTCCGTTAATCGGTAGGTTAATCTATCAAATGCCCAGCCGTACCGGTGACTGTTGAAATTAAGTTATCCTGATGCAAACTTGATTTTCTTTTATCCGCATCATGATAATCTAGAAAGCACTGATTGGTCGTGGCCGCGCTAACGGCGCCTCATTTCTGCGCCGTAACTTTGTGGCATTAAAAGCCCATGCGTAGCTCACCACTTGGACGGGTGTGACGTTGACCGTGAGGGGTGTGGGAATGTCCGGTGTTCCAGCTGGGCCGGCAGCCGTGAGATGCAGGGCAGCGGGGCAGCTGGGCTGCCATGCTGATCTGCTTCGATGCGCCGACAGTCTGTCTCCATGCCCTGGCACCCGGTCTGCTCTTCGCCTGTGACGTTTCGACCTGGTCCCAAAAGGTAGTCTGCAGACGCGCGATGAGGCGTTCCCTTTCGCGCTCTTCCGTGGCTATCCAGCGTTGGTCTGGCCCAACAAACTGGCAAAATTTGTGTGGATTCAAAGGACAGGGAGCTCCGCGAGTTTTTTTTTTTTTTTTTCCCCTCTGTGTATTGTGTGATTCCTGACGAAAGGAGAACTACACATGCGACACGATGAAAAAGATGTCTATTGAAATCTGAGGCGCCGGGGGACAAAATAGAAGAGCAAAGGAGGAACGACATAAAGCGGATATAAACTAGCACGCTGTTAACAAACAAACCAGCGTCTGCGTATACCAGGTGTGGGCACCAGGGTGTAGAACCGGAACCGAACCGTTATTTTAGCCGAACCGGAACTGAACCGAACCGAAGTCTTCGTTCCATCTTGGAACTGAACCGGAATTGAACCGGAAAAAACATAACGGTAACCGGTTCAAAACGGTTCACGGTATTTTTTTTTTGCTTTTTTTTTTTGTTAGTATTACAAAATAAATATTAATTTATTTATTTCAATATCCTCAAGGCCAAAAAGGCTTTATAGAGGGAAATGGGTTACATAGAAAAAGAAAAACAATATATAACGCAAATAAACAGACATGCACAACACACAATACAAAATAAAGTAATTACAGTGGCTCATTACATAAATGAGGATTAATTATGGCATTTATAAAACAGTCAATATCAACAATTTCACTTGTAGATGTGGGAAGGGGATTCCAATGAAAAGAGGTGATGGTAATAAAATAATTATAAAATGTATTAGTATTGGGAGATGGGATACCAACTTAATGTCTATGGTCAATGCGCGCTGATATGTGATGGGGATGTGTTAGGAGTCTTTGTCTGAGTGATGAATTGTGATAATATATTTTATAAAACAAACACACGCGGGACACTTTTCTACGTTGCGAAAGATTCGGTAGTGACAAGCGGGTTTTCATTGCTGTTATACTGGCGGTGCAGTGATAGTTAGAAAGTGTGAAATATGCTGAACGATTCTGAACAGCCTCTTATTCTAAAATGAGTGATTCAAGGCCGGGATCCCAGATAGATGCAGCATATTCCAACTTACTTCGGACAAGAGTTTTGTAAAGAAGTAACTTCAATGACGTAGCTGCAAAATATATATATATATATATATATATATATATATATATATATATATATATATATATATATATTAAGGTAACCGAGCATGCGATTAGCATTGTTATGAATATGGTGAATGTGAGTTTTTCAAGACAATGTACAGGTTATATAAACACTTGTACGAAGACACATGTTCAAGACTGATGTTACAGTGATGTCTCGTTAATATGGACAACTCCGTTCCCGTAAAAAATCGTCCATAATGTGAATTGTTAATAATAACGAGACAAAAATGCATGTATTTTCCCAGTTCGTCCCCGAAAGTGGTGTCCATATAGCGGGGTATCCATATTAACGGGGTCCATATTAACGAGACATGACTTTATCAAGATAGTAAACGGGACGTGAAGTGTTAAGAATGTTATACTCATGCATTTGCATTTGTCTGTATTTAGTTGCATGCACCACAGTTTGCACCATTCAGATATACGGTTTATGTCAGACTGGAGCGGGGAGACGTCAGAATCATTGTGAATTTCGCGATATATAACACAGTCATCTCCAAACAAACTGACGGATGACACAAATTTGTTCGTAGGTCATTAATATATATAAGAAATGGGAGGATCCCCAATAATGAGCCTTAGGGAACACCTGAGGTAACTGGAGAACGTTCAGAGTCAACATCATTAACGGTAACGAACTGCGATCGGTTAGTGAGAAAAAAGTGTATCCATGCAACGACATTAGGGTCTCAATTGAGTTTGCTTAGTTTGTGAAGGAGGAGGAAGTGAGGTACCTTGTCAAAAGCAATGGAAAAATCAAGGAATACGCAATCTATCTGGGAGTCGCGGTCAAGTATAAAATAAAGGTCATGGGTGCCGGGAACCTACGTTCCCAGCATTTTTTTGGATGCTTGGGTAATTCGGCAAAAGGTCTATTAAGTAGCTGCTATGTCGAGTAGAGCATGAAATACTACTTTGTCCTATATAGAAAATAATCATCAATTAGCACGGGTGATGCTTATTTGAAAATTGAATAGACCGATTTCAATAAATGTTCGGCGCTTTAGTAACTTTAGTTCAAGGGAGGCAGACGGCCGTGCGAGCGAGGGCTCGTGCCGTCAGGTGCTCCACACACGCAGAGTTCCAGCAAGGTTGTCGCACGTGCAGAAAGACTAAAGTTCCCTCGACGCATTCCGGCAGCGGTGGCGTAGTCAGACGGACTGGTGAGATCGGTCTATTGACCGGCATCTTCTCAAGAACAAACTTCAACATCCAGGCTATGCCAATTTATCCTGCATTAAAAAAAACGTTCACTTGGGTAAGCGCTGTTTTGGGCCAGATTGATCTGAGTACGAAGGTGCTCATAGGCTAGAGCATAGGCTAGAGTGAACAATTTCGATCACTCCTTTCTGCATGATTCTTTGCCTGCATCACGGTGCTGAGTGTAAACAACGTTGGTAAGAAAAACAAGCACTGTGATTTCCGCTCAGTGTTTCTACAAAAGATAGACTGAAAGGGCTTGTCCTAAAACTTTCGTGACATCAAGAAAATTGTATTGCCTTTAGCTTAGTTGTGTCGTCATCATATACATATTGTCAAACGTATTTCGTAAACCATAGTTCATGATATATATGGCAATGAAGTGCCAATGTCATGATTTTATGCACTGTAATTTATTCCTTAGTTCAAGGGCACAACCACGATTTAACTTTGAATACTGAAACGCAAAATTTGTACCAATCGTGGGTATTTTAGTCGACCTACTACATAGAAAAAATCGTAAGGGACTGCTTGATTCGCACGCACGGCCGTCTGCCTCCCTTGAACTAAAGTTATGACGGCGGTTGAAGGTTGAGGCTATATAAGGAGGTGGACTAAATAAACAAGTTAGCTGAGTTTGAGACGTCGTCCTGTCTATTTTTCTGTCCCTTCTACGTTTTGATGTTTGTTCTCTACCCCAGTCTCAGGTTAATTCAACATGAACCTACTACACTTCGCGAAAACATTTTGATTCGGGTAAAATATATGTTACTCTGATAAACAAAGGGATGTTGAGTCGCATAAACCCGTCGTTTTGCACGGTGGCCTAGTCACTAGCGTAGCTGGCCAAGCCCTGCGCATGACGTTTGGTTAGTAGTAACGACAACCAATACAAATGACAAAGCACAATCCGCTGGAACAAAATGGCGTCATTCAGTTTAGACCTCTGCTGTTCGCCGCCATTCGCTTCCTAAAACCTGCACCGTCACGCAGTCGGCGTTTCAAAGAATGTTGCTCCTTGTAGGAAGCTCTTATCTAGGGACTTTACTTAGTAGATGCCCGACCCGCCCCAAGCGGCAAACAGGCTGAAGCTTGACGAGAGGAGGGGCCCCGTCACAACTACGTCGCATTCACTGGCGGCCACAGCTGTGTGAGCGACTGCTGTTCGCGAGCTGAAAGCGAGCTTCCAGTTCATTTGCAACGTGCATGCGTACGCTCCCTCGGCCAGGAGCGCGAGCTAGCCCGCGCTCCTGGCTTTGAGACGTGCATTTCTAGCGCGAGAGCTCGTTCTGTGGAAGCACGCTTCAAAGCAGCGACCTCGAGCTCTCGTGCTCGTGGCGTTGGCTGCATTCTCTGCTTAAGAGTGAACGGAGCATAAACAGCGCTCTAAAAAATGGCATCCAGTGCCAGCGTCCAGCGTCTGGCTTTGCAGCCCTTCGCACAGCAGTAAGGCATTTTCACTCATGCATTTTACACTCCACGTGAACGTCTAACTTCATCGTATGCTACAGCAGCTGAAACTCGGTGTGCGCGTTTGTTTTATTACCTGCTACACCAACCACTGAAGCAGGCGATGTAGCAGACGATGGTGCTCATCCGAGCTAGCTAGGGGGCGCTGAGGGGATCTACTAGTGATGACGTTTAGAGGAGGAGACGCGCAGGCCTTGTCCTCTAGGTGATATTGATCTGGCTCGAAACCGAAGGGTCGTAGGTTCGAATTCCGCCTAAAATTCTTCGAATTTTTCTTTGAGGCAAATCAATTACTTTATAGAGTGAAATCATTTTAGGCATACGGCGACCTTTAAAAAGCTTTAGATGTCATTTTTATCACCTTCATTTCACGCGTGACGTCACGTTTCACGTGAGCGTCGTGGGTTTGAAATTCCCACACGAGGTCATGTGGCTGTGACGTCATGACCCTATCAACCAATCAGGATTTTCGCGTCCGTGATTTTCTCGTCACGCCACCGGCGCCCGATTTTCTGCGACACAAGCTTCTTAAAGCTATCACGTTAAAAGTGGATTGTACAAACGATATAAAAAAAAAAAGATATTGTTAGTAATCGCTTCGCGGCGTAAATAGTGCTTATTGCCAGAACGCGGAAAATGTATTTTCAAATTTAGCGGTTCAAAGCGTTATTTTTGCTCCCCGAAACTGAACCAGAACTGAACCGAAAGCCGTGAACCCGAACCGATAAAAATGTCGGTGCGACACTCTGGAGGGCGCTGCGCCATAGCTGTGCCGTGCCGACAGCAGCGCCACCACAGCAGCGTGACGTCAGGGCCCCGTGTTGGTGTGTAAATATGGCGTTGGGCGTCGTATACTTACTTTTTGCTTCTGGTCTCAAGGGTAACGATCGGTAAGAGGAATAATTCCCAGCCGCCTAAAAACGGTGCAGGTAGAAAGCGGATCCCCTTTTCATTCTGTACTCGGACAAATCTCGGACCACTTGGCCAAATGTATAAAACAAATATCGCGATGAACTAAAGCCATCGACGCTCGATGGTAAGAAAATAAAGCACGAAGACATCTTCCCCTTACAGGAACTTATAAACCATGGTCGGTGTGTGAGCTTAGTTGTCTGTTTGCAATGGGAACATGAGAAGTCTTAACTGAACGCTGACTTCGCGCCTCCAAAACGTGACACCGTGTAGGGAATGTCCTGTTTAAAGGAAAGCTAAAGAAAGCCTTGAATTCGAAAAAAAAAAAAAAAATCTGGGAAACTTATAATGTGGGCACTTTAAAAATTATGTGACTTAAGTTTTATTTCGGTCTTATTAGTAGGAGCGTCGTTATTGCCAGATAAAATTTTAACGCTGCGGCGGGCCGAGCGCAGGAAAGCGCGAGATTAGAGAAAAACTAGCAAAGGTGACGTCATCGGCGGGGTCAGATGACCCTTGATCGCCACTAAGCTGGTTCGGGGATGCCGTCAATGACGTCACGACGCTTTGGACAAATAATAGGCGGCAGAGAAGCTCGCCCCATGCTCTGCGGCAGTCCCTGCATGTATTTTTCAAAATAAAGGCGGATTTTGTTGACATCTGCCCATGTGAAGTGCGATAACTGAATTTAAGAAGCAAAGAAAAAAAAAAAGACCGCTTCTAACTCAAATTTTCTTTTCCAGCTTTTTTTTTTTTTTACTTCACACTTTATCGACGACGATCACAGACAACAGAATTAAATATCTGGTAGTCTATCGCTACACTTGGCGATCCGCGTGCGTTCGAGCAAGCTCGAGCGGCGTTGCTTTGGTCGTACTACACTCGCGCGTCAGCCTCCGAGCAGCTTTGACGAGTCGAATCGTTCTATCCGCAATGACAACCCACTTTCTTCGGATCCCGTTTTCCTAAGAACAAGCCGTCCGATAGTTCGAATTACAATTTCATGATGATAGCTTGCGCGTTGTTGGGAATCATCGAAGGAATCGAACCCTTTCTGGGCACGGAACAACTGAGGCGTGCTCCATGTCGTCCAGCCACAGCGCAGCTACCGAATCGGCGGCCGAACGGCGTCCACCCGCTGACGCCCAGCGACACGGGGGCTTCTCCCACGCAGGTGTCCGCCCTGAGTATCGTGACCACAACTCAGGACTCTGCGCAAGTGCCGCAAGGACCTGAGAGCGCTACGACGCCTCGCCGAGACACCACCGACGCCGATGGAGAGCAGCCGCGCAGTTCGATGCGGCCATCCGGTCACAGCGCCCCGCGAACGCCTCCAGTCACAGATTCCGCCAAGCACAACCGCCGGATCTCTGTACCGAGCCCTGGAGCACCTGGTCTGCCTGTTGGCGCCGCCGCCGCAGCCACCGAAGACGAGGGGGCGTCCGTCGTCTCACCCGGCCGAGTTAACGAGCCCGAGGAGTCGGTACGTACTTTTCTTCTGGGCCATCGCGGCTGAGGACCTCCAGGGGCGTAGATCTTATTCCAAGCGCGCCCGCTGTCGCCTAAGTGCACCCGGAGAGGCGATCAACACGATCCTCGAACGCCCAGGCCACCTTTCCAGCTCTTATCACCGAGCCAAAAGGTGCCGACTCACCATGGGCTTTGGACGCATGTGCAACGTCTGATATTCCGCAGAGGACAGCTACTGCGCATGCCATGAACCCGTTCCACAACCCAGAAGACAAAGATGGCGGCACGCAGAGGGCGCAGATGCGGAGCGCAAGTTCGTCTGCTTCTTTTGCAGGGGTTGTGGAGACGTCAGAACGCCGAGCTCTGATTGGCTCCGATTGAAGGATAGGGGGGAGACCTCGAGGCAGCTTGCTGCGAGTTCTACCCACTATCCTTCAATCGGAGTCAATCAGAGCTCGGCGTCTTTCTGACGTCGCCGCAACCGCTGCAAAGGAAGCAGACGAACTTGCGCTCCGCATTGGAGACTGTTCCGATGGCCTTCTGTGCTCAGCCGTCTTTGCCCACTGGGCTGTGGAACGCGATCTGGGGCCCTAATCTGGACATTTGGCGAGAAAGGGCCCTAATCTGGACATTTGGCGAGAAAGCCGGCGAGAAATTTGGCGTCCGTGATTGGCCGACGCCGCACTTGACCTTGGCGCCGGCCAATCATAGCCGCCAGATTTCTCGCCGACTTTTCCGCCAAGTGTCCAGATTAGGGCCCCTGGCCACACACAGACTCCTCGCATGCATCCACAGCCTGCAGCGACTCGGCACTTTTTTTTTTTTTTTTGATAAGCGCTCAAAACAATGTATAGAAAGGCGTTGCGACCCATACTGAAGTCTGCGACGGGGCACTGAACATGGCGTGAGCGTGTGAAACGTCGTGCTCATAGTCAAGCCGCGGACGTCAGTTTTAGGCCCCTCTTACAGTCTGTTCATTCGCCGAGGTCGCTGTGCAGATCGCAGCGGTCGTTTCTTTTTTCAAAGTAGACATGGTTGTCATTTGAGTGTGTGGGAACCCGAAATCCGCCACAGCGTACGCGGATTGCGCAAAGGTCTAGCCACTGCGACCGCAGTATTGACGAGACTGAGATATGTCACGCTACTTCTTTCACCTTACGTCCAGACGCCGCCGGCGCTTCGAGCTGATGGGAACACTCGGAAAACGGCAAGAGCACCATCCTGGTGTTCGTCACGTTTCTGTGCGCATTTTATCATCGCTGTACCAATCATAAACAGAAGAGACTTAGTGACTTGCGCTTTTAACGCTGCCTGATTGGTCTGATTACGACGTAGCGTCAGCTGCGAACCGATGGGGGCAGTAAACACAAGTTTCACTTTTAATCCCGGCGATAGCGGAACAAGAAGGGAGGTAGGAGGCGAAACTGCTCTGAGCCAGTAGACTGCTCTGAGCTGCGTACTTGCGCCCGCTCAGTCTCCTTCCCGAGCGTCGCAAATATTTAGAGGTAATCAAAGTGAATTATCCGATGATAAAAAAAAAACTTACTGGAGTGCGTGCCCCTTCTCGTCAGTCTGCCAAAGAAATATTTATGGCTTCACGTTTATTCGGCGCTGAACCCCTCATCATGGCGCCAGGATCACCTTCTCAATCGAAACGCGCGCACGCCATTCTCTCATGAAGCGGTACTGTTTAGCTATTGTTCCATCGGTTGTAATAGTATATTCTCCGGGCGCTACGAGGGAAGAATGTTAACGAACGGGGATTTCTAAGCGCGTCGCTCTGAGCTCAAAACGCGCGATTCCAGAGCCGGCTGTTCAGTTTATGCGTGCAGTCGAGCTTCATACTGCTTCAAGTACAGGGTGTCACAAAAGAAATTTTACACGGTATTTTTTACCACAAAAATAAACTAGGCATCGCCGAACGCTCATTCTCCGCCCAAAGGTAGCGCTAGAGGTCACAACTAAATGCCAAAGTTTCAGCCCAATCCGATAACTTAATCAAAAGTTATAACTGATTTTCTGAAAATTTCAATGGGAAAATGGCGGCCGATGGAGTTTTCGAACACATTGGGCTCTATGGCACCATAAACCGAAAACGGGCAAAAATGGGCTCCATTTTCCCATTGAAATTTTCAGAAAATCACTTATAACTTTTGATTAAGTTATCGGATCGGGCTGAAACTTTGGCATCTGGTTGTGACCTCTAGCTCTACCTTTGGGCGGAGAATGAGCGTTCGGCGATGCCTAGTTTATTTTTGCGGTAAAAAAAAAACGTGTAAATTTTCTTTTGTGACACCCTGTATATACGCCAACCAGCCCCCCAGACTATCAAAGGAAGCCTCTCAAGTTTTAACTGGCATCTGTGTGTAGGACATATATATTTTGTATTTAAAAAGTAGAAAAACAAAAAAGCATAGCTTTGACAGGTAAGTAGCGCACAAACTTTGCCCTCATCGTCGTGCACTAAGTAAAAGGGATCCAGGAAGCTGTAGTTCACTTCGTTTCATCCGATGTCCAGACGCAGGCGACGCTACGAGGCAGTGGGACGAATCAAGCAGCGTCAAAATCGAAAGTCGCGTACAGAAACATGACGAACACCATGATGGTGCCCTTTTGACGCTGTCTGATTGATTTCATCAACTCGTAGGGTCGGCTGTGTCTGGACTTGAGGCGAAACGAAGTTAAGTACACTCCGTTTCATCTAAGTCCGAGCGGGGCAAAAAAATAACTACAGGCTTTCCCGCTCATCTTAATCCAAACGACTATCAGTTTAAGCCGAGTGGCATCTAATTTATTTCAAGCGCCATACAATTTAATCATAGTGCAATTCAATTTAGTCCCGGCGTCAGTCAATTTAATCCACAATACAGACATTTTTCTGTATTGTATTGCGGTCGCGTTTCGCTTGCACTTTTGATAACTTAGAGCAATTGTTTATAGAATTATATTTTGTTGGGGCAACAGATATTTTGATCACTATTTCGATTAGTTAGTTACTAGTCGCATGATTGACGTTGCTTAATGACATGTTGATAACTCCTCTTGATAACCTCGAGGTATTAGTGGCGCAGTCAACTTTAATTTAGCTGAATTGACGTTTTTGTTTACTCTTTCATATTAGTTCGACTTAATCTTGATAAAATTCAGAAGATATAAATACAATTGAGGTTTGTGATCACACTTTTTATTACTTCGCGCTATTACTGACCCATCTGACTTTATTTAAAGCTTAGTGGACGTATGGCTTGCACTTTTAATTTCTTCTACCTATAATTAATACAATTCACAAGATAAAAGTTTAACAAACATTTTTATTACTCTCTTGGTTACTTTTAGGAAATAATGACAAAAATATAACTTCGTAGATGCTCATCTAACCTTCCGATTCTTTTTTGGCCATATATAGGTATTATTGACACAAATAAATTTATATAAACAAAATTTTTATTACTCAGGCGAGTACTTTGAAATATTATTGACAAATCCGACTGCATAAAAGTTCAGTTAAGATTTGGATTACTCCTTTGATTATTCCATGTTACTATTCACTCAATTGACTTTAAATTAACTAAATTAACTGAGTACACTAGTTACTTCCTATCTATCCCCGTATATCAGTCAAAAAGCGGAGTTTTTATTAGCATAATTGAAATCTTGATTACTTTGAGTAACAATAGTGACCTATTTGACTTCAAATTGGTCTAATTGACATAATCCTCACTCTCATTATTACTTTGAGCTTTTATACGACCAAGTGATTTATTCACAACTCAGTTACACTTATGGTCACTGTTTTGATTATTTCGACTTACTATTGATCCAATGGAGTTTTATTTGGTCTAATTGGCATCATGATTATTCTTGACATTGCTTTGAGCAAATAATAGACTAACCGATTTATTATGAGCTCGAGTCAGATTATGATTACTCTTTTGATTACCTCGAATTACTATTGGCCTAATGGACTTTATTTCGCCCTAATTAACGTCTTGATGACTTGATTACTCAGAGCTAATATTCAACCAATTGATGTGTTAGGAGCTTAATTGATGTTACGATTTGTAGTTTGATTACTTCGATTACTAATAACTAAAAAAACTCTATATCAACCTGATTGACGATTTGCCGACTCTCTTGACTGCTTCGATTTATTATGCCACCAGTTGATCTATTATGAGCTCAATTCGCATTAATATTACTCTTTTGATTACTTAGAGTCATTTTTGACCCAATACACTTTAAATTCGGTCTAATTGACATTATGATGACTCTTTTGGTTAGTTTAAGCTAATATTAAACCAAAATTTTTATTATGAGCTCATTTGTCATGATGATTACTATTTTGATTACACTGAGTTGCTCTTGACCCGATGAACTTGAATTCGGCCCAATTGACATTTTTGTGACTTCGAAGTAATTGAAGTAACTAAGCCACTTTGTGGCTTAGTCACTTCGATTTATTTTACAACCAATTTATATATTATGAGCTTAGTTAACATTATTATTACTATTTTTATTAGTTCGAGTTATTTTTGACCCACTGGACTTTAATTCGGCCTAATTCACATTGCAATGACTGTTTAATTGCCCTTTGGGCTAATAGTCCATCATAATACATCAGTTGGTTAAATATTAGCATTGTGTAATCAAGAGTTATCACAATGTCAATTAGGCCGAATTAAAGTTTATTCGGTCAACAGTAACTCGAAGTAATCAAGAGTAGTAGAACTTTATAGGCGGGTTCTTCTTTTATATATGAAAGGCTAGTGACGTCACTTCCCACGTCGCAAGCTGCCGTCGCCACGGCAGCTTGCGCAACAGTAATCTTTACCGAGAAACGTATGCGGTGAGCGCTACATGCTTCGCATCGTTATGAGAAGCGCCCTATCATCAATTATGTGGTTCTGGTGCTTGTTTTGTGCTTGTTCTTTATTGCAGCGAATACTGTGCTGCATGTTGTATGCGTGGTGTATGCACTTTTCGCATCAATCACTGCAATTGTTTTTTTTTGTTTTTTTTGTTTTTTTTTAAGGACGTTGACACGAAACATTTTGACCAACGGGTAATATAAAGCTTCGCTGTAAAACGCGATATCACGACGCATTCCTCGCGCTTGTCTAAATACGTAGGCGGTAACACAGGCATACAAGCACGAACAGTGTCGTGATCTAACGCCTTCCGATGAGCTTATTGGCACCGTTGATTCGTAGCGTTAGTAGCACTCGGGCCTAAAAGGTGAAACGGAGTGTGATATCACGAGTTTTCTTTAAGCGTATCGTTTGTGCGTTCATCTGGCTTCAGGTTCAACTGGTCACAAGTCTAGTAATTTATTGGAAAATGTTTATTTCGCCGTCTCCAATGCAACAAATATATGAAGCTGGTAAAGCGTTGCACCCGTATTTTACGCTTACAGCAAAGTACCCAGTGAGTTCTGTCCCATGTGCGTCTCGTCTCTACTGTCAAGCCTTATTTAGATCCTTGGCGTTTATAACGATGTAACAAACGGCTACGAAACGTTTCGTCATTACAAATCGTCCTTTATGTTTAGCTTTTCTGTTGTGTAATCGACATGCGCCGAGAATGTGATGTCGTATAATGTAAAAGAACTGTGTTACTAAACAAAGCGTTAAAGGCCTGACATCGAAAGTAACAAGTACTTCGTGGGGCGTCCTGCGCATTTTTTTAATTAATGAACTGCGCAATTACTGTTAACATAGTATACTGATCTTGCAGTATAGTCACAACACGACGACTACGTTTAGTTGGCATAAAATAATATATTGATAGTAAAAAAAAATAGAATCACGAAACATTTGGTGTTAAAAGACCTTGAACCTTTACTTGACAATAAAAAGCGCTAATTGTGCGAGGACCGCAGGAGGCCTTCCCAAATCCGCTCGAATACAAGAGCTCACCTTTGCTCAAATCTTCCCAAATACAAGAGCCCACTTTTGCCAGCTGCTCGATGCGCCTTATCTGCGCCGACTCTCGCAGAAAAACCTCGCATAATAAGAGCGCAATTGTTTTACCCTCAAGTGTATTTAAGGCCATGCAGACAGGCTCGCAGATGACTGCTCCATGCTCCGGCGCCGTTTGTCGACGGTGTGCTACGTGGCTCGTTGGACACATCTTGGTGGCGACCTTAAAGGATGGAGCAAAAGGGAATTGTGCATAGTTGCTCCTCGATGAGCTCAACCGTCGACGGGAGCGCGCGGACATGGACCCGTCTGGAACTTCGCGCCGGGCTCGCTGTGCTTGCACGTGACCGGTCTGTGCGTGGTAGAGGCTCTTTTGAGTGGCGACATTCACTTCACGGACACTGCGCGCAAATGACAGATTCCAAGCCCTTTAGCGATGACAAAAAAAAAATATCTACCCTTTAACTGTTTTCAAGTTCGTACCCTCGTGAGAGTCACTGAGTCGGAGTCGCGGTGGAGGCTGAGGGCCATGGGCCTAACCCGGGCTGTGTCTATTCGCAGAATTCGTTGAAATGGATGTCGACCAAAGAGCCCGGCGCGAAGGCGAAGAAGCGCGACGACGAGGACTCGTCCGCGGGGCCATCGCACGTGCAGCTGCTGTCTCCGCCGGGGGGTTCCGCGTCCGCCAAGAAGCGCAAGCTCAAGAGCGCCGCCGCGCCCGCGCACGATACCGGCACCGGGAAGTCGTCGGGATCGCGCACCGAGCTCTGCGGGATCCTGTCGGGACTGCTCGGCCGCTTTAGGCTCAAATCGGTACGCCGCCTCGCGCGACCCTCCCTGACCACGGGCCGGTGTAGGGACAGTCGCCCCGTCTGAGATCACTTTCGAACTATGCTGTGACCCTTCGGTACCGAGTCTCAGTACTAAATCGCATAACGTCACGTTGAAGGCTCTAGAATTTAACGAACGTCAAAGTGGCATCACGCTCAAAACTATTCGCCCCCTTTTTTTCGTTTGGTAACAAACGCAGTGGCGCCATCTATAGTGGGTAGCCCCGGCACACTTCCTGTTCGCGCATATTCCTAATTTTTTACTCATCGTTATTTGATCGTGGGAGTGAATTAAGTCTGGCAGTGCTATAAGTGGCCATTTCCAGAAGATAGCGAGTATACATGATTTCGCAAATGCTGCCAAACCGCGCCGTCTAGCTCAGACCCGGAAGTGGTTGGGGGCAATTTGCACACTGGCGCCACCACGTTTCAACTGACGTGAACTAACGTCACGTCAGCTGCCATTGTGGTGGTCTTGTTGCTGAGCGGATACCTTTTGCAGCATGGTATATTTCGCATTACCGAATTTGTCCTCCTCCGCAAGAACAAGTCGACCAGCATGATGCGGTGTCGTCACTCGCAAACCGTGCATAGTAAAGTCATATCAGGATGTTCTCCAATCAACCCTAATAGCAACGTTATTAAAACACTCAGTTGGGAAACTCGCCATCGAAACCTGGGCCGCTGGCGTCCACCGAGACCGAGCTAAATACGACAACAGCGCCACTCTTTATCATTTGTCTGTACTGTGGTCACCTTGAGCTTTTAGAAAGCATGTTTTTGCGTAAAAACAAACGGAAAAGACTCTTTTTGTATTAAATTTATTGGAGTTTAGTACAAAACGAAGGGCGCGAGATGTTTTTAAAATATCTAGTTTGCAAGTATTTGCGGCACAATTAATATTGTTTTTATACCACCATGCCTCAGCGGTGCTTTCAGGTAGCGCGTCCCGACCTAGGTGCATTTTAACTTCGGTAGAAAGACGCGGCGCGTCCGCTGCGGGGACGGGGGTGGCACCCCTGTAACCTCTTCCACTGTATCTGTTTCGGCGCCAAAATGGCCGATTAAAGCCAAAATAGAAGTGACGTGCGGTTCCTCGAGTGGCCGATGCGGGAGAAATGGCGGCGTTGTGTTCGCCATTAGCTCGGTGCTCGAGGACAGATCGGGGCCACTTTTTCAGAGCAGTCTCTATGGCAGTTTCTCAATTGCGTGGTTTAATAACGTTGCCTAATAGCTAGAGATGTCAAAATATTTGACAATGAAATTTCACGTCCCAGGGAGGAGACACTGGTACTAAAGATTTAAGGACGCGACTAGCGAATAAATTGAGCCTGGCTGATTGTCAAGTGACACTGATCTCTACTATAGGGGGCCGGATGGCGCATACCATGGTCTCCCAGCCCGGCGCAAACCGGAAGTTCGATGCTTGTCCCGGAAGTCGGGCGTCTGCTGGGAGCTTTCTAGTGCATTCAGTCGATGTTTTGGCTCACGCGTTCTTGTGTCATTGAGTGGGTTTTAGTAATCCCAATTTTATTTAAAATCCGATAATAAGGCATTGAAACGTGGGACGTGTGCACACTTGATAAACTAGGAGCTCAAAATTTTCAGATCCAATGGCTTCAAACCAGCACTCGGAAGAGTTGAAAAGCCTGTCAAGCGCTCACTTCCGGGACAAGCCGCTTACTTCCGGTGGCTTCATACCTCTTTTCTCAATGCGCCATCCAGCTCCCTAGTGGAGATCAGTGTCAAGTGAACGGCTTACTTCTCGTTCCGCCTACGACTATTAATATGAACTTTTTTTAGACTGAGTTGTCACGACAATAACTTTGCCACTAATTAAACTCGCCGCCAGGGAGAAAATATTTCTTGGCGGATTTGTGGAAATATCAGTATCTAAGTATATTTTCGGCCATGCCCGAGCGATTGAAGATTTTGTGCCAAGTCAGCATTCATGCTGAGATTTGTTGGAATCAGTCGAACAAATCTCCGTCACCGGTGGCCGAGTGCGTAAGCGCACTGAAGCTCGGAGCACGTTGAGTGAAAGCTCGCGCTGCAGAACCCAGGGATCGTGGGTTCAATCCCCACCCCTGCTCGTTTCGATCTGGATGAGCATCGTACCGGCGTGCGGTCGTGTATCATTACTGCGCGATACACGTTAAAGACGCCAGGCTAGCAGTGGTACTGGACTGGGTAAATGCCTTATCTACAGCGTAAACCAGTGTCGCCGCACATCAAAGGCAGACCAACCTTACGATGTGTGTATAAACACACATCGTAAGGTTGGTCAAACTTGTTTCGTGTTTTTTTGTTTTTTTTATTTAGTCTGGTTTTACATATTCGATGTCGGTTATCCTCCACCCAGTTCAGTAAAATCACCCAAAACGCGAAACATTGTAAATGTTTACGGAGGTGGTTTCGTGCAAAAAATAAAGAAAACAAAGTTTTTCGTTGCGCTGCATTGTGAGCACCTGTGTTTCAATATCTGACGATAAGTGGAAGCAATGACGTTGCCTAGAACGGGGGTCTCCTGCACTCTAAAACAAATCCGTTCTTAAAAGGTTCTTCGACGACCTGAGATCTCTTTCAGCTCGTGAAGAACGGCTTCGCCTTATGCGGGTTTCACATGCAGCGATTCCGCCGCCGAAATCGCTGCCGCTAGCGGCGCGGCGGCAAGGATCGCGAGGTTTCATTTCACATGAGCGTTTTCTGCCGTTGCGATGACCAATGTTCCTTGCAGCAAGCAGATGCGCACAGTCGGTTACGGCGGCTTCTGACATCAATTTTGATGCCTTAGTTTTCAGTTTCCCCTTTAATTTCACCTTAATGAAACAAAAAGGCGTTCAAAATTCTAAATAAACCTTGGTCTTATTTGTTTTGTTTTTTTTTTTTTTTTTGTTTTTTCAAACTTCGTTGTCGCGGAGGATGAAACCTCGGATCATCTTCGGCAGCGTCACGGGCAGCGCCTTCCTCAGATGTAAAGACTCCAACTGATATGGCCGACCCGAACCTCCAGGACGATGTTGGAGTAGTTGGTATTTCCGAAATGGGAGTATTCATACCGGTTTTGTCTATCACTTTCACGGCCTCAGTCACCTCTTCCCAGAGTTTCTCTTTGGTTCCATTGTTCCTAAAATCTTTGAGCTGCGCGTCCCAAAGAACCCGACGCTTCGACACTTCACTGATAAGCAGTTCATTGAACTGGGCGCGATACATTTTGTCTTACTTGGTGTGATGATCTGCGTTGGGAAAGATACGTCAATGTCGCTCAGTTCTTCTTCTTTTGTTGTTCTAGCGTTTGCACAACACAAGTCGCTTCCGATTAGCGTCTCTTGCGCACGCTACAGTTGGTACTCAGGCGAGGGAAGTAAAAAAGAGCCGCGTAGTTCATTGAGAAAACAAATTCCGAGGAAGGGGACAGCAATCCCCCTCCTCCATGATCTCCTGAACAGTTCCGACGCGACTGCTGAAGCAAAGAAGCTCTACCCGCCGGAAAAAAGAAACCCGAAATCAGTCGCTTGCGGACTTTCTCTGCTTGTCGTCTGCTTCAAGAACGTGAAGACGCCGCCGGCCTATGCGCCAGCTTTCCTGCAATGTTCCTCTTCCTGTCACGTGATTTCCCGCCGGGCTGTGAGTGGCCAGCGCGGAAGCTGCTGCCCTGCCGCGGCGAAAAATTTCCAACCTGGTGGAAGTGCCGCTCAGCCGCTGCGGCTGGCCAGAGCGCCGCGACGGCAGAAATCGCGCCGCTCTAGATGCAAAATCGCTGCATGTGAAACCCGCTTTAGAGTGCCTTCATACACACGCGCGCTTTTGCTTGAGTGGTGAGATCTCAGCCATTTTTCCGCCCAATAGTTTTTTTATGCATTTTGAAGTGCGCGCAATCCGGTGTCACTCAGCTCGAACGCGTAGCTTTGGCTAATGCATAGACGCCATTTTACCGCCCAAATCACGTACCGAGTGGGCGAGAGCGTCACGCGCTGGCACATTCAGGGAAACAATGGATGTCTTCACCCTGAGACAGACAGGCATGTAGGCACCCTACTTCGCCTCAAACACTATCGCCCCCTGGCGCACAAGAAAGGCCACTGGAGGATGAAAAACTCATTCCCAACAAAAGAAGAGTTTAAAGCCGGGGTCGCACTGCTTCTACATCATACAAAAGAGAGTCTGCATACAGATTCGAACGCGAGTCACCGCGAGATCCGTGCTTCGAATGCCGCATTGCAATGACTTCAAGGAGAAAACTTGGCACGCGGCATTCGAACCACGGATATTGCGGTGACTTGTGTTTGCAGACTGTCGTTTGTATGATGTATGAGCAGTGGGACCCCAACTTAAAAGAGCCCTTTAAGGGGTGGTTAAAATAACTTTTTTTTGTGCAAAATACGGACAAGCCGAAGAACCCCTAAGAGTTATTTTACGACCAAATATTTTTTTAGGGTGTGTGCATTCCGTGCTCAGTTGCCTGGCCCTTGCGTTTTTGGTGCTGTGGCGAGAATAAACTGTGTGGCTACTGACTCATGAGCACGGTTTGTTGTGTACGCATCTGAAGTGTTGTTTCCGCCGCTGTTTTGTTTTTGCGCCGCTCCCCACTGCAATTCGTCTGCCACCGAGAGTAAAAAAGGGAGTAAGTAAATAAAGCGCTTCTTGCATAGAAAGCTCGCGCTGGAGGTGGGACAAATGAAGCTCCTCACTGCCGTTCTCACCCTGTCACCTATCCAGCGCAGCCAGGCTAGAAATGCCGAGTCACCGTGCTGCGGACGCATGCGCGGCGCCTGATATTCTACTGCGCATGCCCAGAAAATAGACAAAGATGGCGGCGCGCAGGAAGCCATTATTGCCATGGTCTATGCAGCTTTCCAAGAAAATGGCTCCTGGCGGGTTCCATGTTCAGTGCTCGTGCGCATGGAGCGCGATTTGCACGCTTTCCGAAACGAGGGAACATGCGCGTGCTGCGCTAAGGATTTGTAAATATCGGAATGGTGTATAAGTAGAGCGCGATGTGTATAGGACCGTCTGACTCGCGTGTGCCGCGTAGGCGCGTGTTCAAGGAATGGCGCCGGGTTTCTCCCGAGGAGTAGCAGATCTCGCTGGGCGAAGTGGACGACATCTCGAGCTGGGTGAATCCGGACGAGTCGTGCGACTGGCACCTGAGTTCGCTCACGCAGCTGCACGTTCTGGGCAAGGGCAGCTTCGGCGTCGTCTACCTGGTGCGACACAAGGCCACCAAGGAGCTGGCTGCCCTCAAGTGCATCGAGAAGCACCACAGGGAGCAGGCTAAGGTGCGTCTGCTTTGCGCGCGCCAACTTGCCGTCTGGGCCCCGGGGGGAAGCGAATGTGCGACGAGAGAGCGATGCCTTTCGCCTGGCGGCGCTCGCTATGTCTTTGTGGCTGTTGCGCAAAGCGAACCTACCGCAGGGTGAAGTTGGTCGGTTGTTCGCCGCATATCGCTTCATAGAACCATCCAGCCTTAAAGGGACACTGACAGGGTATTTATGCTCGCCGAGGTTTTTAGTTGTACGTGACACATGAGAGCCCAACTACCCAGAACAGAAATTGCGGCTCGAAATTTGGTTTCTTTCGGCCCGAAAACCGCCGATCGAGAACTGGCCGGTCTGACTCGCGCTCAGTCTCTTTTCCGTGGTCACGGGCCGTTTTCTAAGGTTTCGCAGCGACCACCGAATGTAATCAAAGTCGTGGGTCATTGAAGGCACACAGTCAATATTAAAAATAGAAAAAAAAATATGAAACCCATTTTCGTGGCTTCCAAAAAGCTGCAAATACGTTGATTGAAAAAAAAAAAAGGTTGCACAGACAACCGGAAACATTCTGTGCGTTCACTGCATAATTCTCAACATGGCGTCGTTTCGCGTATCGTGGGACTAGCGGATGGCAGCGGACGACGGGCGTTGGACCTTACTTCAGAACTGTCGTTCACGGTACCGGTGAATTCTGTCTTCCTTCGAAAGAGAAATTTTGGACCGATGAAAAGAATTGGTATTCATCCCTTACGACACGCCCGACCACCAAGCCTATTTCATGAAGACGTCGCCGAGCCGTCGTCCCTTCTCGTGGCTGAAAACATCGCTCGCTGAAACGTCAAGCACGAAGTGCGTACTTCGAGTTGAATACGCACGCTTACGCGGTTTCTTTACTAGGTGCGAATGTGGCGAATGTGGCGAATGTGGCGAATGTGGCGAATGTGGCGAATGTGGCGAATGTGGCGATCGTGGCGATCGTGGCGATCGTGGCGAATGTGGCGAATGTGGCGATCGTGGCGATCGTGGCGAATGTGGCGAATGTGGCGAATGCGTGGTGCTGCCCGACTTGAAGCCGAGAGTGCATGTGCGAGAGAGAAATCGGCAGCAAACTTTCCGACATACACTCGACCGGCTCCATTACTACAAGCGAGACAGCTCCTTCCGTAGCTCAGTGGAAAGACGTCCGCTTCAAACGCAGTGGGCAAGGGTTCGATCCCTAGTATACGCGTATCATTTTTTTTTTGTCAAACATTTGGCGATGATTACATTTCTTTTAGGTGCGAAGCTCCTTAGGGTCTAGCCTTGGTCCGTCCGTCCGTCCGTCCGTCCTTGCTCACATCGATTGCCATCCCATCTGTCTTCTTAAAAAAAGAAAAAAAAATGTTTGCGCAGTCGACAGGATTCGAACCTGTGCGGGGAGACCCAATGGATTCCTAGTCGATCGCCTTAACCACTCGGCCACGACTGCGGGACGAGTAGGGGCTCTGAGGTGTGGTAGTAACTCAAGAGCTGGGGATGTCATGGATGAAACGTTGTATGTAGTCGCTCAAAGTCTACACAGGAGAGGGCGCTGCGGTCAAATGCGTATATAATCGCGTTAAACTTTGCATGCGTTGGCTCAACGTGTATAGACGAGAGGGCGCTGCGGTCAAATGCTCAAATGCGTATATAACCACTTTCCATACCACACATTCTCTTTCTGACATGGACCTGTTGACTTAAGCGGTGGAGATGCGTTCCCACGGCTTCTAGCGGATCCAAGCTAAGAACCACTGGCTCCGCATTTCACCGACCATAAAGCAGCAATAATGAAGTCGAAACACAACCCGGAACTCAGCACTACCTATGAGCAATAAAAAAAAAAAATCAGCACCATCAGCACTACCTATGAACAATAAAATCGGTATCATCAGCACCACCAGAGCTTCGCCCAAATCAACATCATTCACCACGTGAAGATGCGGTCATTTTTTTTTTTTTTTTTGCTATTATCACTGAAAAAGACATATGTTGTGGACGATACGTCGCTGAACTAAATGGTATTGGATTGCATTTTTGACGCCTGCGAACTCAATGTAGTCACTTTCGACAAAATGCAAGGAGCATATGAAATGGGTAGCGTCCGCTTTCCGAGGTTCCCGTAACTGTTCTACAGGAATGGCAGACAGCCATTGATCCCGACCCGTTGATCTTTCGGAAACTTGTGCACTTTGCCGCACAATGCCACTTTCAGATGCAGGACGTGTCAGGCAGCTTTTCACGCAACATCTTGGTAGTAGTATTCTTTTCGGAGCCGATCACGGGAATTTACCACGGGCACTCGCTACTAATTTCCAACACTTAAATCTACTAAAACAACTCATCTTGAAGTACAGAACAGCGAGCGTAACGAACATAACTGCAAAGGAATCGCACGGCGAACGGATCCCGCGGCTCATTTCGTCTGCTACGTGCGGAAAAAAAAAAACTGCACGGTCGGGTGTAGCCACGTGACTTCCGCCACTCCCTCTCTCCTCTCCACTTTTCCGTGCGGTGCGGGGGTTTCGGTTTCGGTTTCGAGCAGTTGCGTTTTTTGGCTTTATTAAAAAAATACGTGACTCTGTTGTAAAATATTAATTGGGTACTATTCCGACACCATAATAAATCGCCTGGCAAAAAATGAAAAAAAAATGGGGGGGGGGGGGGGGGGGGGGGGGGTGTCAGTGTCCCTTTGACGAAAGGGTGTATGTACATGCACCGACCCTATCGCTTCCTCTTGGTCGAAAGTTGTGTCTGGCGTGCTTACGAGACATGAATGGCACTCTTAAGATTTTTTCTGCCCTCTTTCGCCAGTAAATAGAAATAAATTAACTCGAAACTTTAAGTATGAAAATGGGGCACATGTTGTGAACTGTAACGAGCGCCTTTTTAGCTGTAGCGCTGAGAGAAAAAGACACGTAGAGGGTGCGGCCGCAAGGACAAACACATTTGGTACGCCTTGAAAGTTGAAACATTCGAATTCAAAACGTGCATACCTGAAATTGGGCACACGAACGTAGTTTCGTAAGAAGTTTTATGTGTATGTGTATATGTTTTTCGGACCTCAAGTCACAGGTGGTAAAATATTCAACATAAAGTAAAACCGGCGGCCCTGTATTTCTGCGCACTGGTTTGTGAGCTTGCTCCCAGGTGGCCATTGTTCATATATTTCGTTTAAATATTAATTATCACGATTATCTCGCTCATCGCCAGCCTCTGCTTTTGGCTTTTAGCATTTTTGCGTTCGGCAAGCCACCCGGGAGCGAGCTCATAAACCAGTGTGCAGACGACAAACAGGCTGTTATAGGACATACAAAGTACACTGCCTCTGATTTTGCTTTATTTGTAATATCGAACTACTTCCGAGTTGAGCTCTAAAAAATAGACATAAAACTTATTGCGAAACTACGTTCACGTGTCCAATGTCAGGTGTGCACGTTTGGAATTCGATTTTTGCAAGGCTTGCCAAATGTCTTAGTCCTTAAGGTCCCACTCTGTATATACACCTTTCTCTCCTTCGGTCATACATATGTGAGCGAGCGATAAAATTATAAACCATATTTTATACGCCCAATCACCTACGAGTCCCATAATTAAAGCTTACGCAACAGTCCGCCAGTCTAGCATAAACCAACGTTCTGCGTTCAGGTATAAGTGTAATCATATCGAAAATTACCCGTGTAGGTTCTAGCCTCGGTAGCAATTACGGTATTGAGATAACCAAATCGATACTCTGTATATTTTCGGCGATTCACGCAAGCAAAATATATATATATATATATATATATATATATATATATATAAAAGTGTTTCGAAAAGACGCAAACCCCAGGCGATATTTGTATAGCAAATGCTGGTCGCATCCTCCGCGGGCAAGCGAACAACGGCTGACTCGAGTCGTGAGCTAACACGCGTCCCTGCCTGATGCCTCGCCCAGGAAGCCCGACGCGTCGAGGCCGAACGTGTAGCCTGGCAGGCCGTGTCCCACCATCCGTTCGTGGCCACACTCAAGGCGTACTACGAGACTACCAGGGCGTGAGTGCCACCATGTGTTTGCTGCCTTTGCTGCATATACCTAACCCCGTCAGAGCCTGATTGCAACTGTACCGAAACTCTATACTAGCGCTTCGCGAGCGCATACCGTTTCCCCTCGGGTATACGAAGAGCCCTTTGTATCCCTGTGGGATGCTGGTGAACGTTTAGCCGAACAAAATTCAGCGCGCAAGTTAAATTTCTTTCTTCGTGGTATGCGAACGCAAAAGGAGACAAGGTTTTGTGTGTCCCTTGTCTCCTTTTGAGTTCCCATAGCAAGATGTTTAACCAACACGCTCTCCTAATTTTATCTATTTAAATTTATTTCTTACGTTTGCGTTGGTGGTGTGTATCTATCACCGCACCCATTCTTATCCATCTCTGATTAGGAATAAAGGCATCACGCTGGACAAGAAACAAGAATAGTATTCCGTAGTTGGGCACTCTATGATTGTTTTTATTATTGTTGTTTTGTTGTTTTTTTTTTCGTCCGCGTAGTTTAGCTATACTTTCGAGAGAGGTATGGTACTGCTCACAAGCCATTAATTGCGCTGTTTTTTTTTAGAAAACGTATGGCCGGGGAATTGGAAAACGGGGATGGAATCAATGAAACGTCAGCTGAATCGACGGTGCCGCTCCCTCCGCTGGCGTTTAAACGTCTCTTCTGTGTTTCAATCATGTCCGGCTGCCCAGACGACAGCTGTCAGAGGTTTGAGCGAAGCAGGCAAATTGGAGGATTTGCGCGGGGATACCAGCTGGCCGCGGAACGGCGTTTTTTCGTCGTGATGACAGCAGCGGCGAAGGAGGAGAGTCGAGCCGTCCACATGCAAAAAGACGTCCGGACAGACGAAGGACGGGGTTGCAAAATTGCGTTTGCGGCTAAGCTGAACGCAGCGGACAGCAGCGAGAGAAAAGAGAAGCATATCGCTACAATGTGACAGATGTCACGCAACACGGAAGCTGGAATTGTCAAACATTGTTGGACGTGTGACTGGGTCAGTAATCGAACGCGGGAAAAACAAAATTAAGCTATTTCGAAAAGAATATTTGAGTTATACGATCTCGATCTAGCTGAACGAATAATACTATCGCTGGAATGCTAATGCGTGTATGTTTATGTACCCGATATTACGTCCATAGATTGCGTCCATAAATAAATGTTTTAACAAAATCACTAATGGTGGCATTTGACTCGTTTGGTAATGAATAAAGTAAACATGATGTCAAACCAGCGTTTACTGAATGAACACGACAATAGTGTTAATAAACAAATTCAATTTCACAATAAAAATAATAATAATAATAATAATAATAATAAATACAATGAGTGCATCGAACCTGCACCTGCGCCCCTAACGCTGATGCAATAATTACAGCTAAAGCTACGGATGGGGGGACACATGTGATAGCCTCGACATGTATTAACAAATTGTTTTTTTTTTTTTGACAGTTAGTGATTTTTTATATTTCTTTTGGCACAGAATGCGCAGGGGTCGCTTGGAAGTGTCGTGCATAGGGAACACGAAATATCCGTAGTTTATATTTGGTTACGGCAAAGTTTAACGCCGCCTCCGTGAGAGAAACAGGTGCGATCGAAACAAGTGGATGAACGTAAATAAAAAGGTGTTTTTTGTTATCAAATTTATTTTTGTATTTTTAAATAAAATGATGTCCTGTTATATCCCTCCTATGGAAGGGCGCAATTTCCAGGAATATTTTGCGCGATAATCATACCCTAGACAGTGGATATTGTGTGTCTTTTCCCTTGGTGATTCGAGATTAAGTGCACCACCTCAATGGAGCCTTTTCTTGTTTACGAACAAAAGCAGTCTCTTGCCTCCCGAGTGTCTTTTTGGACGCTCCGTTTCGGCAGGTATACAGAATACCCACTTGTTTATCCCACCGTCATTAGGAGCTACAAAAACGAAGAAGTTGAGGATCTAGCGAGGTCTTTATGCTATGATATTCAACATAGGTAATCAGTGAGGGGAATAATAATTTGTAAACAAATATCGAACAAATCTCTCGCTAACCGATTTCTTTAACTAAGCACCAGGAGACGCGGCGATCAATGGGGACTATTAGTAGACCGTATACGCTAGAGCTTTGCATCGCTAGCAGGAACTCGTACCTCCACTTTGAAGCATGGATTGAGCACGTGCCCGAAATCCGCAGCAGTCTACTAAAACTATCTCATGGAAGTTGCAAAGAACAGCGTTGTGTGTGCGCGTGTGCGTGCGCGTGCGCATGCGCGTGTGTGTGTGTGCGTGCGCGTGCGTGCGTGCGTGTGCGTGCGTGTGTGTGCGTGTGTGTGCGCGTGTGTGCGTGCGTGCGCGCGCGTGTGTGTGTGTGTGTGTGTGTGTGTGTGTGTGTGTGTGCGCGTGTGTGCGTGCGCGCGTGTGTGTGTGTGTGTGTGCGTGTGCGCGTGTGTGTGTGCGCGCGCGTGTGTGCGCGCGCGTGTGCGTGCGTGCGTGTGTGTGTGTGTGGGGGGGGGGGGGGGTGAGGGGGTGAGCATTTGACCAAACGTCCACGGGAAAAAAATGCAATAGCGTCGCCTTGCGGCATTTTTAGGGATAGGGTCTACTACAACGGCGTGTATTTAAAGGGAAGCTGAAACACTTCTTGAAAAAAAACGAGTTAGAGGTGAATTCTGGCGTATTTTTATCCCGTGAATCTAAATATCACGTTCATTTTCCCCGAACATGTAACTAAACGCGAGGAAACACGAAAAACCTCCGACCAGTCGTGACGTCATACTAGGATCTTTGGGCCGCCAAGCGCGTGCCGCACGTGTGGGCAGCGCGTGCAATTGCAAGCTTGACAGGTATATTTTTTCCGCACCGACCCCAGCCGTGACGTCTCTTTCTGACCTTTTTGAAAATAGCAAGAGTGCGCGTGCATAGCTTTGACAGACGCTGAAGATGCGCGAGAGCAGAGGTTCCGGAAACTCCTAGTGTGACGTCACGCCCCAGAAAGGAGGGGCTTCCGCGGTACTTTAAAAATTAATTTATGCAGCCTCCGCGCACCGAGTTGAAAAATAATCTCGATATTCGTGATCCTGGAGGCCGAATGAAGGCCATTGAAGTGTTCCTTCTTAAATACAAAACCGCTTCAGTTTCCCTTTAATACACTTTCCTCTATTTCACATTTCGGCCGTCAGGCCGCGCCAGTTTTTGCTGCGCACTTGGATAGGCCATAGCTCCCCGCTTTTCTCCTTCACGTCTGTTCGGCTGGTTGACGTCGCGTCTTCTGGTGTTGCGAATGCCTTGGGGTGGTGTAGACTGCGGTTCAAGTTTACGAATGGAGTTAGAAAAGCAATAGATAACTTCACATTAATAAAAAAAAATGCGATGCGTTTTCTAGGCGTTGTGGGTATTCTGTAGATAAACCAATAAATAAACAAATAAACTCCGTTTTTCATTGCTGCGCTGCAATGGTGAACCTACACCGGGAGCACGTGACCCAGTACACGTTAGGTGGGTGTGGAAGAGAAGCGTGACCAGATAGCGTGGATAGTTGTTACCGCAGGTGGTGCTTCGTCATGGAGTACGTGTCCCGGGGCACCCTGAGCCAGATCATTCGGCGTTCGGGACCGCTGACAGAGACCAAGGCCAAGCTGGTGTCTGCGCAACTCGCGCACGCGCTCAACTTCGTGCACGGAGCCGGTAAGCGAGTTCTGTGACCCTGCCTTCGGGTGAAAAGGAGGCTCGATATCGTTCCACTAGAGCCAGATAAGACATACGCTTCAGAGTAGCCCCACTTCGGGCATCTAAGTGTTTAAAATCATTGTTGCCACTTGCACGACGCTTGTCATTGAAATAGTAGGAATCTGTATTTCGTCCTCCAGGAATGTTAAAGCAGTCCGCGACAGAACAGAACCATATGGCCTGAGGTTCCTGACACTGTTTCTGGAACCGCGGGAAGTCGCAATTATTCCGCCCGCTCTGCTCACCAAAATCTCGGCGCCCCAAAAAATATCGGGGGATGGAGTGCCGATACTCTCAAGCCGTACCTTTCTTCATCGCGTGTCTTCGACCCTCAAGCTGTTCGGACGACGCGGTGGAGTTGCGCCTTTGGAAGTACGGGGATCGAGCGGGGACATAGTACCCGGCTTTTCGGTCTGCATAAATGTACTAGGCATCGCAGAAAGCTGAAACTCCGTGAGAATGTGACGCTTAAGGGTGGTGATAAAATGCGAACGTTTGAGCACGTGGCATTACCCGTATCAAAAGATACAAAACAAAAAGGAAATGTCTCCTATTAGCAGACGTCCCACCTTTATAAGCCTAATGTTCATCGAACGAAAATTTAGGATTGTGGGCGCCTGTGGCGTTTATTTCGGTGAAAAAACGTGTCAGCGAGAAAAACGATATTGTTTTCTTATTCCTGACAAGCTTTTTCACTAAAACGTATCTGTACAGTTATGCTGACGCTCGCGAGGTGACTCGTCCTTTTGTGGCCTGTTCTTTTCAGCCAAGGTATCGTAAAATAATCTCGAGAGAAATCAAAGCAATTTCACCTAAGCCTTAGTTTCGCAGCTACTCGCAACGGACATTTCTTGTGGTCCTACAACGCTGTCAATTTAAACTAAGCGCCCAGAAAAATGTCAGGTCACTGGTGCTGAACAGCGTGACGGCGCTACCTGCAAATTTGACGTTTCTGAGGCTTCCACTACAGACACATTTAACTAACATTTCATATCCATGATATTTTCATGTATTTTTAGAACCTGTTGTGCACATATTCAAGCAGCCCGAGAAGTAATAGTGGGGCCCTCTGGCTCTGAATTTTCTTAGGAATTTCGAGTTTAAGGGGGAAAATGCACATGGCTAAACAAGAGGTACTCACTTCACTATACTAGTTTTGAACCTCAAAGCGCCGTTGACAGCACAAGCCGGTGGAGCCAATCGGACAAGCGCCAAAAGGGCAACGTCACGCCCTTTCGTCACCTTTCATTGCCTGTGATATGAGCGGCTAAACCGCGTAGTGAATACGCCGTGACCTTGGCCGTTTAGTCACGTACCTTCTAGCCTTTGAATGTGCTCTTGTAGTAAAAGAAACCGGTCAGTGTGCAGATTCTCCTCTCTAGGCCTTGCGTCAACGCGTGTGAAGCCTAGGACTAAACACCTTTCCAGCACTTATCACCCAGGTTAAAACAAAATTAAAAGAAATACCACTGGGATGTGCACACACGCGTGACGTCTGATGTTTCGCAGAAAAGAGCTACCGCGCATGCTCACAATGCGTTCTACAGCCCAGCAGAGGAAGATGGCAGCACGCATAGGACGGTTATTGGAACGGTCTGTAGACCTTTCCAGCGCTCCCGGGCTAAAAATGCCGAGTCCCTGAGCTGTGGACGCACGCGCAGCGTCTGATACACAACACAGCGACAGCGCGTGCTCAGCAGACAAAAATGGCATCGCACAGAAAGCGATTACTGGAAAGGTCTGTAGACCTTTTTCACGAGGGCGCCGCCATCTTGAAATATCGTCACTTCCTGTACGGGCGAAAACGTTGTTTCGCCGTCGCCACGTCAATAGAATGCATTTATGATATAAGCGTAACTGTCACCCATTCTCGTTTTGTCTCCCCTCTATCTTTTCGGTTGTGGGTGCCTGTGGCATTTATTTCAGTGAAAAACTGAAAAAGCAGGTTGAAATATTATATTATTTTTTTGTCGCCCATACCGGATATGCCTACCAGGTGGCTGGGGACGAGAGTAAGCGCCAAAGGGTCTACTCGGGGACAACTGTCTGAGGCATTTTTTGAAGAGAGGACTTTAGTCGACGCTCAAGCACGCGCTCTCCTACCAGAGACTGCATGGCCACAGAAAGCTATCCCTGAGTATTTGCAACTTTGGCGACCTGTAAAGGGCGCTCTGGCGCCTATGAGAATGAGTGTCATCACGAATGATCGACGCAGAACCATGCAGTGATGTCTACTATAGACCTCTTCCGCTTACTCTCGCCCCCAACCGCCAAGTAGGCATATCCGGAATGGGCGACGAAAAAATATCAGAACGTTTCAACCTGCAAATAGTAAAAAAATAGAGGGAAAGCAAAACGAGAATGTGTGACGGTTACGTGTATGTCCTAAATGCCTTCTATTAGTGTGGCGACGGCAAAACAATGTTTTCGCCCATACTGGAAGTGACGACAATTCAAGATGGCGGCGCCCTTGCGAAAAAGGTCTATAAGGGGCTGTCTGGCGCATAGTTGCTCTCCGAGCCTGTCGCAAGTGAAGCCACCGGAACTTCGATGCTTGTCCCGGAAGTCGCGTGTCTGCTGGGCTTCCTGGTGCATTCAGTCTATGTTTTGGTCCGTGCTTTCAAGTGTCTTTGACTGGGTTTTAACAATGCCGCTTTGAATTAAATCCAGAGAATAAGGCATTTGAACGTGGGAAATGTGCACACTTGATATAACAGGGGTTTCCAAACTTTTTGGCTCGAAGGCCGTGCATCTGTCGCAGTCTAGAGGAGTAATTATAAACTAAGAAAAACGTTCTGAGTAAACCTAGCTAAGCATATAAACACAAAAAAGAATGTTAGAGCAAGTATTTAAAAGACTCGAGTTTAATTAATGCATTTATTTCAATTTGAAATTTAATATTTAGCTAATTTTGATGTTACACAATTGTGACCGCGAAAACTCGCCATGCATAAATCAAAGCGCATGGGTGACTTCGCCACATTCGCGCAGTGCGAAAGACAAATGAGACGAATAAAATTAATGCCGACATAATGTGCACGAGAACGCAAAAATAATTTTCACATAGTTACACAGACGTGAAGCCGGGGACCAAGGATAGAATGACACTGTTCAGACATGGCGAAAAAAAGCCGTTACGATGCAGTTTCTGTCGTTCTTTCTGGTACCTTCTTTTGCGCATCTGGAGCGCGTCGAGGCGCCGTATTTTTAGGCGCACATCTTTTTGCGCCGGTAGCAGCGGAGGTCTGCTGCAAGCGGGTCGAGTCTCATTGGAAGGACCGCGGCCAGCCGCGAGCCGGATTTGGCCCTCGGGTCGAGGTTTGGAGAGCCCTGATTCTAGAATGTCAAAATGTTCACATTGAAAGGCTTCCCAGGAGACTTCTGCGGGTCTGCACGCGCTGTTACTGCGCAACAAGCAGGCTCGCTTGAGATGACAAAAATATATCCAGTGCCCTGGACTCTGTTAAAACCAGCACTCGAAAGAGTTGAAAAGCCTGTCAAGCGCTCACTTCCGGGACAAGCCGCTTACTTCGGTGGCTTCAGACCTCCTTGCTCATGCCCCCTATTGGAGATCAGTGCGCAGAACAGCAGGACGAGGTTCGGAGCTGTGACTCGTAAGCAGTTCTGATTTTTAGTCGTATAAACGATACAAAAGCCCTCTCTCTTTTTTTCTTTTTTTTTTTTTTTACGCTAGGGGTTTATTTGTCAAACACAAAGTTGGGACCGAAGTTTACGGAGTGCGCCGTTTGGACTGTCGTGATGATGACTCCGCGCTTTTTGTCGCTTAGGTCCAACCGACGCGCTCCGCGAACTTTGGGCTTCAACTTTGTGTTTGGCGAGTCTAGTGCCCCGAGAAGGTGTAAGCAAGCATCCCTATTGCGAAGTCGATCGTCCACGGGCTAGGGAGCGTGGTCCTCGGACCGCGGTACCACCATCGCCGAATGTTGCAAATAGCTTTCGTATCATGGCACTCGGGAACGTGATGAAGTTTCTCGCCGCTCTATTTCGGACAAGAGCGTTACGCGGACACTTTCCGAGCTCGCTCCGCTGTGCAGCGGAGAGTGACAGGAGTGTGTCACGCGTGTCGCCAGGGTACCTGCATCGGGACATCAGCTCTTCGAACGTGCTTCTCGACGACCGGGGAAATGCGCGCCTCATCGATTTTGGCCTATGTCAGGTGAGGCGTCCTCTCTCCACGCGGCCAATATTCACCTCTTCTCATTTATTTAGCGCACTCGTGACGTCGAAAGCCGTGAGAGGCCTTGAACACCACGACAACGAAACAAAACGAAAAAGGTGCCGCAGCACGGACCACGGGGAGGTGGCCTCGTTAATTACCTGGTCTGCCTGCTAACGGGACGCTGCAAACCATACAAACACACGCATAACATCCAGCCGTGGCCGTTGGTCGGTTGAATGCCGACGCCACGGTCGTCGTCACCGTGGCGTACTCGCCATGTTGGCGTTTTTTGAAATTGTGGAGCTCGCTCCTCGTTTAAAGTGACGGCTCTCTCTCTATCTCTCTCCCTCCATCTTTCCTTTTTTTTTTTTTTTGGCGAAAGAGTTTACGTTGCGGGGACGCGTCATCGGCCTGGAATCGTCTCTCGTTAATATTCTCGTCTTTCTCGCTACGCACTCCATCAACGTGTCATGCATGCTGCCTTATTGCTTGGCATCTTTTGAAGCCATATACCTTTCAGTGCCTTTTCTTCGACGAGACTATATTTCGATGCGGCTAGACTGGATAGATGGATCGGTGGACGTATGGAAAACACTTTTCTGTTGAGTTATCGGAAAAGCGTTTATCCTGTTAACTGTCGATCAGAAAGTTCAAGATAATAGATTTATTTCTGACTGCAAGAAACGTTAATATATTTAAAAAAAAAAGCATAATCGTGATTATAATGATGTGTTATTACGACAGGTGGCAAAGTTGCTTTTCTATACGAGATTAATCCGATTTAAAGACAAACATTTATAAGCAAAGCTGAAAAAAATGGGAGGAGGCGATTTACGCGTCCCCCCCCCCCCTTTTTTTTTTTTTTTTTTGACGCGGAAAGTACAAAGCTTTTATCACGTTTACCTCCTTCACTTCTTTCTGCCTTAACGAGATAAACTAATCCGAAATTCTGCACAATCGCTTCACCTGTGCGTTTATTTCGCTGAAAGCTGGAGTCGCCAGCTCATATATTTAGTAGGTGCTTCCGCTGTACAGGCATTACATTCGCACAGCCAAGAACTCGTACTTCAGCTCCGAGCACGTGACTGCAGTCCTCGTTAAAGGGATACTGAACCAAACAATTTAGTGTCCCCAATAAGTGGCGCACGATCTTTCCACGAGACAGCAGCCGCTGGTGTGCGCGAGCACACGCAACGAAATTGACGTCATAGTCCCTCATTCGCGCTTAAAGGGATACTGAACCATAGAATTTAGTGTCCATAATAAGTGGCGCACGTTCTTTCCACGAGCCAGCAGCCGCCGGTTTGCGCGAGCACTCGCAACGAAAATGACGTCAAAGACCTCCATTCGCGCTTGAGGACAGTGAAATGCATGGGCTTCGGGCCAAAGGAGAATAAAGACAGGCTTTTCATCTCTACAAGTGAAAGCTACATGCTTGTTAGACCAATTAATCGCTTACCTTTTACACCAGACACCACTGTATAGATGAAAAACTTGTCTTTATTCTCCTTTCGCCCGAAGCCCATGCATTTCACTGCCATCTTAACCGCGAATGGAGATCTTTGACGTCATTTTTGTTGCGTGTGCTCGCGCACACCGGCGGCTGCTGGCTCGTGGAAAGAACGTGCGCCACTTATTATGGACACTAAATTCTATGGTTCAGTATCCCTTTAAGATGACAGTAACATGTATGGGCTTCGGGCCAAAGGAGAATAAAATCGGGCTTTTCATCTCCACAAGTGAAAGCTACGTGCTTGTTAGACCAATTAATGGCTTCTTTCACACCACTCCTCACTGTGGAGATGAACTTGTCATTATTCTCCTTTTCCCTGGAGACCACACGTTTCACTGTCATCTTAAGCGTGAACGGGGGACTATGACGTCGATTTCGCTGCGTGTGCTCGCGCACATCGGCGGCTGCTGACTCGTGAAAAGATCGTACGCCACTTATTATGGACACTGAAATGTTTGGTTCAACATCCCTTCAAAGGGGCCATGAAACAAATTTTGGGCTGGGATAAATGATTTTAAATTGGGACTTTACTAATCGCATATCGTTTAGTTGGCCAAAAGAAAGAGGGTAGAAAGTCAACAGCCAGCTTTTCCGTACGAACATTTGAAAACATAGCGGACTATTTTGCACCTTCCTTCCTTCGAAAGCTCTCCGCCTTTTCACTATGATACATCCGCGGTTCCCAAAGCGCGTCAGCGGTGCCAACCTGACGTCAGCCGAGCCCAGCTCACGCATTGGACACGAGAACTGCGTAACTCGGACGAATGCGCTCGTCAACAATCAATCCGTCGACGAATATTCGGATTCGCGTTCGTGGCCAATGAGTGCCCTGACGGAACGTATGGTCACTGGGGAATGACAAGTTCTATGGTGTGCACAAAAAGCACGGTAAAAGCTAGGAGTCATCGCACCGGTGCCGAAGAATGTCACGATGACGTGATCTCACAATTCGCATTTGAGTTGAGGATTAAAGCTAAGGAGGAAGAAGTAGGAAAATCGTTTCATGACCCCTTTAAAGTTAACACGTACAAAAAATAGAAAAAAAAGGAGCTGGTGTTTACAAATTTACCTGCTGATCAGGCAGGTTCTGAGAGTCTCAAATCCCATTAGAGACCACTCCAGTGTTTACAAATGCACAGCCCAGTATGCACCTGTTCGTCGCCTTAAGAAGCTAGCAAAGCACGCGCCATGAGCGCGCACGTTGAAACGTTTCCATATTGAGTGCACTTTAGTAAGATCGCACCCGTACAAGCAACAAAGTAGAAAAAAAGAGCTTTAGAAACCTCTCGCGGAATTCTCCAACCTTAAAATGCAGTACATGCGCTGCATCGCAGTACGGTTGGCACCTCGCTTCGTTCTATCTGGTTGAAGATCCAGTACGTCATAGTTTTCAAGCACTTTTCTGCTTGAGTTTCAAAAGCTTTGTTGTTGTTGTTGTTGTTGTTTTGTAGGTTATTCAAGTTGTTGTTGTTGCTTTTCCGCCGTTGCTCGTTCAGTTGGGACTCGAGGCTAAGAACCGCTGCGGCTCCCTCGCGTACATGGCACCTGAGGTGCTGCGACGGGAACATTACGGTGAGTTGACTTTCCCGCTGGCTTTAAGTTACTCACCCGCGTTTTGTCAATAAAACGCCATTCCTCGGCAGGTGTTCCGGATGTTTACACTGTGCGACGCAGACGCGACCTCGGAGCTTTTTCGCACTTTACTGTGGACTGGCCGCGGTGCCGTTTTTAAAGCTGCTAAGCTATCTCTATCTCTCTCACTCTCTCTCTCTTTATCTCTAACGCTATCTTTATCTCTCTCTCGCGCTCTCATTTTGCTCAGATTGTTTGTTCGTAATAACCGTGTCGGCCCTCAGAAAATACTCGTTTCAAGAGACCAGACGTGTTGAACCTATCTCCTTGATTGTCTCGTGTAAAACGAAGGAACTCCGCGAGCGAATTCGGTGAGACGCACGCATTCCGCGCTTGTAGCCGGGTATGTGGACGTAAACTACCTGCCAACATGTGTTCCTTGCAGGCATTGGCGCTGACTGGTGGTCCTTTGGCATCGTCCTGTACACCATGCTTATCGGAAAGACTCCTCTGTCCCAATACGCCGCCGAGCAGAACATCAATATCCAGATGACGCGCAGGGAGCTGCGCTACTCCAGTAAGCTTCCGGTCCAAACACTCACGCGCCCGCTCGTTGGCTCGATTAGATTCCAACGTACGCCTGCTTCGCAATAATGCGCCTGCTTCGCACTAATGCAGCGCACTCTAGGCTTTTCGTCGAATTAAACCTCTCGCGGATTAATCAGCGTGAACTTTCGCCATATCCGCAAATTATGTGCAATATCAATTTAGAAAGTGGCACGTTGGTGGAATTACACGTTTCTAAAAGAATAAACACGGACAGGCACGACGACGCGGAATATATGCCGTCGTGTCCATCCCCGCGTTTATTATTTCGGTAACTCGTAATTGTGTACATTCGGTTCCTAAATTGAACAGTCTAAACGACAAAAAAGCAATGTTCTGACGTTTTGCACATGTAGTGGCATTGGCGGCCCCCCTGCGGTTCCCTCGTTCTTTGACGGACGAGGCCTACAACATGCTGCAAGACATACTTCGAGAGGTGAGTTGTCGCCTCCAACCGCATTCGTGGTTATCTTTGCGCGAAAGCAACATGAATCTCCTAGACATAAAAATAGCCTAAGCGTGGCCGCTAAGGTCAAACACGAGTGCCTATATACTCAAATGGCTCACAAAATAAAAAGGACAACAGCGAACAGACAAAACTGCTTGCCAGGTTTTTATAATTACTTCTCAACCGATAAGATTGCTTCATTAGCCGATAAGGGCAACAAAACATGAATTGCGAACCAAGCATCGTGAGAATACTAAGCCTGGCGCCTCTGAAGCTGTCAGAGACAATAGTCGTGTTTGTCCTTTTTATCTGCTTTCCCCTTTTATTGGTATGTCTCGCGGTAGCGCTGTGAGAGCATGCTTAAAATATCGGCATCGAGAATCTTTCTTGAAGATCTGTAACGAGATCCGCAAGAAGATTTTCAATGCCGACACCTGGGGCCCTAAACTCGTCAAACACAAAGCTGGAGCCAAAAGTTCGCGGAGCACGCCGATTTGGAGCCGGCGACAAAAGCGCGAAGTCATCGTCGTGATAGTCCAATCGGTGCGCTCCGTGAACTTCGGCCCCAACTTCGTGTTTGACGAGTTCAGAGCCCCTGCTTTCCACCGCGTTTGTTTGAGGTCAGCCCGGGATCTCAGTGTACCCCGACTTAGCGGCGAGTCACCGCCGGCTTGTATAGCAGTGTTCGAACACAGGCGCATCTCACGGCATAATCCAAATTGTTACCACGTTGAAGGATCCCTCGATGCGCCTCGGATGTCGCACGGGCGGTGGCTTCTCGGAGATGATGCAGCACCCATTCTTCTCGAACGTCGACTGGAGGGCCCTCATAGGTGACGGTCGTTCTCTCTCGCAGGCATCCGCGACCTTGTCGTTGGTGGCCGTTTACTCTGAATGCGTTTTGCAAACGCCACTCGTCCTACGCCATGGTAATATATATATATATATATATATATATATATATATATATAGAGTGTTTTTTTTTTAAGCTTAACAAATTTGTTTAAAAAAAGCCGTGAAAGTTACACTTATGCCGCTTGTTGAGGTGAGTTATACGGCCAGGGGGACAGATTATAGGGGGATAATCGTAACGATCAGTCGGCTAATTACTTAAAATTCGTTAATTAACTTTTTAATATAATGAAAATAGACATATGGTTCCAATTAGAAATTTGCTCAGCATCATCAAAAACCCCTTAATCAGTCCTTTTCAGAAAGACTTTGACCGCGTGAGAAGCGTAGTAGTGAACTGAAGTTACCGCTCGTGGAGCAGGTACAAAGCTAGAGGTTGCGATAAGGCGCCCGCGCGATTTTTCCATCTCTTATCTAGCCCCAGCCTTGTACCTGCTCCACGAGTGGTAAATTCAGTTCACTACTACGCTTCTCACGCGCTCAAAGTCTTTCTGAAAATGACTGATTTAGGGGTTTTCGATGATGCTGAGCAAATTTCTAATTGGAACCATATGTCCATTTTCATTAATTAAAAAGTTAATTAACGAATTTTAATTAATTAGCCGACTGATCGTTACGATTAGCCCCTTATAATCTGTCCCCCTGGCCGTATAACTCACCTCCACAAGCGGCATAAGTGTAACTTTCACGGCTTTTTTTAAACAAATATGTTAAGCTTAAAACAAAAACACCCTATATATATATATATATATATGGGTGATTTCATCTCAACTCAGGCACGGATTTAGGGTCGAATTTTTAATTTTGACGAAAAAAATATATGTTTTGGGGCAATTCCTACAATAAAAGAAGACGCAAACGGCAATGTCGTCGGATTTTTTGTTCTCAAGTTATGGACCGCTGAAGCGGTCAAGGTGGAAACTGACGTTTTTCCAGCGTATCGGAGGTGCCATATTTCACTCCATCCCTTTTCCATACTTTTTACGCTACATCAATATAACTTCTTGGGAACACTCTAAACATAGGCTTTTTCATGCTAATTAAGTGTCTAGGTCATAACATGTTTAATTATTTTTATTTTATTTGTCAAACCGCCTCTCTGCGACGATATTTAACGAAGTTCAGCGTGAACTTTCGCCATATCCGCAAATTATGTGCAATATCAATTTAGAAAGTGGCACGTTGGTGGAATTACACGTTTCTAAAAGAATAAACACGGACAGGCACGACGACGCGGAATATATGCCGTCGTGTCCATCCCCGCGTTTATTATTTCGGTAACTCGTAATTGTGTACATTCGGTTCCTAAATTGAACAGTCTAAACGACAAAAAAGCAATGTTCTGACGTTTTGCACATGTAGTGGCATTGGCGGCCCCCCTGCGGTTCCCTCGTTCTTTGACGGACGAGGCCTACAACATGCTGCAAGACATACTTCGAGAGGTGAGTTGTCGCCTCCAACCGCATTCGTGGTTATCTTTGCGCGAAAGCAACATGAATCTCCTAGACATAAAAATAGCCTAAGCGTGGCCGCTAAGGTCAAACACGAGTGCCTATATACTCAAATGGCTCACAAAATAAAAAGGACAACAGCGAACAGACAAAACTGCTTGCCAGGTTTTTATAATTACTTCTCAACCGATAAGATTGCTTCATTAGCCGATAAGGGCAACAAAACATGAATCGCGAACCAAGCATCGTGAGAATACTAAGCCTGGCGCCTCTGAAGCTGTCAGAGACAATAGTCGTGTTTGTCCTTTTTATCTGCTTTCCCCTTTTATTGGTATGTCTCGCGGTAGCGCTGTGAGAGCATGCTTAAAATATCGGCATCGAGAATCTTTCTTGAAGATCTGTAACGAGATCCGCAAGAAGATTTTCAATGCCGACCCCTGGGGCCCTAAACTCGTCAAACACAAAGCTGGAGCCAAAAGTTCGCGGAGCACGCCGATTGGGAGCCGGCGATAGTCCAATCGGTGCGCTCCGTGAACTTCGGCCCCAACTTCGTGTTTGACGAGTTCAGAGCCCCTGCTTTCCACCGCGTTTGTTTGAGGTCAGCCCGGGATCTCAGTGTACCCCGACTTAGCGGCGAGTCACCGCCGGCTTGTATAGCAGTGTTCGAACACAGGCGCATCTCACGGCATAATCCAAATTGTTACCACGTTGAAGGATCCCTCGATGCGCCTCGGATGTCGCACGGGCGGTGGCTTCTCGGAGATGATGCAGCACCCATTCTTCTCGAACGTCGACTGGAGGGCCCTCATAGGTGACGGTCGTTCTCTCTCGCAGGCATCCGCGACCTTGTCGTTGGTAGCCGTTTACTCTGAATGCGTTTTGCAAACGCACTCGTCCTACGCCATGGTAATATATATATATATATATATATATATATATATATATACAGAGTGTTTTTTTTTAAGCTTAACAGATTTGTTTAAAAAAAGCCGTGAAAGTTACACTTATGCCGCTTGTGGAGGTGAGTTATACGGCCAGGGGGACAGATTATAGGGGGATAATCGTAACGATCAGTCGGCTAATTACTTAAAATTCGTTAATTAACTTTTTAATTAATGAAAATAGACATATGGTTCCAATTAGAAATTTGCTCAGCATCATCAAAAACCCCTTAATCAGTCCTTTTCAGAAAGACTTTGACCGCGTGAGAAGCGTAGTAGTGAACTGAAGTTACCGCTCGTGGAGCAGGTACAAAGCCAGAGGTTGCGATAAGGCGCCCGCGCGATTTTTCCATCTCTTATCTAGCCCCAGCCTTGTACCTGCTCCACGAGGGGTAAATTCAGTTCACTACTACGCTTCTCACGCGCTCAGTCTTTCTGAAAATGACTGATTTAAGGGTTTTCGATGATGCTGAGCAAATTTCTAATTGGAACCATATGTCTATTTTCATTAATTAAAAAGTTAATTAACGAATTTTAATTAATTAGCCGACTGATCGTTACGATTAGCCCCCTATAATCTGTCCCCCTGGCCGTATAACTCACCTCCACAAGCGGCATAAGTGTAACTTTCACGGCTTTTTTTAAACAAATATGTTAAGCTTAAAACAAAAACACCCTATATATATATATATATATATATATATATATATATATATATATATATATATATATATATATATATATATATATATATATATATATATAGATGGATTCAGGCAACGAGTGACAGTCGTATTTTTTATTTTGCTTCAAATTTTTATATTTTGTGAAGCACGTTCCAAGAAGAACAATCCTTTTTATTTTAATGTCCTGACATAATTAGTTCCTCAGAAAAAAAAATCTCAAAGAAGCGGGAAAGAACTACGAGGTTTTGACAATTGTCGTGTGTGGCGTTTTTGAATCACTCTCAATTTCAAAGTATTCAAAAGAGAGCGTCTATATTTCTTTAGTGTGATATATATGCAAGTAGGCAAGACGACATTATAATTGCTATTTATTATTCGTCGCTCCAATGTTTGTAAAAAATCCCCAAACATGCCTCCGCGAACAACTGTGACCTTAATTGCGGATTTTATTTTGAGTCGACTATGTTTAGTATCGCTTTTAAAATAATACCACGTGTAGAACCTTTCATTGCCTTCCAAATTAAGCAAAGTTTGTGTTTTTTTATCATGTACGAGTACTGAGAAATAAATTATGAAACAGAGAGGGTTTTCACTTTTCGTTCAACTTCAGCACGCTGTATAAAAAAAAAAAAAAAAAATTTTAATTTTTTTCTTTTTCTCGCGTCGCGTTCTCTTCACACCCTTCTTTTAGCCAGAATACATTCCGTTAGAGGTACTTGCCTTGGTTTTGAGTTTTAAGCCTCTAAATATGCTAAGATAGAGCACATGCCGATGGTGGGATTTGACGATTTTCGTGTGTGGCGTTTTTGAACCACTCTCAATCTCAACGTATTCAAAAGAGAGTTTCGATATTTTTTTATTGTGATATATATGCAAGTCGGTAAAACGACATTCCAACTACTATTTATTATTCGTCGATCCAATCTTTGTAAAAAATCCCCAAACATGCCTCTGCGAACAACTGTGACGTAAACTGCGGATTTTTTTTTAGTCGACTATGTTTAGTTTTGTTTTTAAAATAATACTACGTGTAGAACCTTTCATTGTCTTCCACATTATGTAAATTCTGTGTCTTAATCACGTACGAGTACTGAGAAATAAATTATGAAACAGAGAAGGTTTTCACTTTTTGTTCAATTTCAGCACGCTGTAAAAAAAAATAGAAAAAAAAATTTTTTTTTTTGCGTCTCGTTTTTTTACACTTTTCTTTTAGCCAGAATACATTCTGTTAGAGGTATATGCACTCGTTTTGAGTTTTAAGCCTCCAAATATGCTAAAAAAGAGCAAAGGCTGATGGTGGGTTTATGGGTTATAGCTGTATATTTTATTCTTTATTATAATAATCTAAGGGACGTTGAATAAACACTCATATAAAAACATGAATGTCGTTAGTCGTATAATAACAAGTTTGCAATTCCAAACGTCTAAACACTATAAAATCGCAACTGCCGAAAGCGGGTTTTCAGACAATTTCCGCCGGTGCCATGATTGGAGGGGCCTCAAGCCTAAACCCTATGCGCTACATAATCTATACTACGTTAGAAATATCAAAGTATAATATTGTAAAACATTAGAGTAAAATACACTTCCTATTGGACACCTAGATTTTTAAATGCGAAATTTTATATTTTTAATGCGAAATTCATGTTGATAACAGAACCGAATCATTTTTCAGCATATTTAGAGGCTTAAAACTCAAAACCACTGCATATACCTCTAACGGAATGTATTCTGGGTAAAATAAGGGTGTAAACAAAACGCAAAACAAAAAAAAAGAAAAAAATTTTTTTTTTTTTATACAGCGTGTTGAAATTGAACGAAAAGTGAAAACCTCCTCTCTCATAATTTATTTCTCAGTACTCGCACGTGATTAAGACACAAACTTTACATAATGTGGAAGGCAATGAAAGGTTCTATACGTGGTATTATTTTAAAAGCGATACTAAACATAGTCGACTCAAAATAAAATCCGCCATTTAGGTCACAGTTGTTCGCGGAGGCATGTTTGGGGATTTTTACAAAAATTGTATCGACGAATAATAAATAGTAGTTGGAATGTCGTTTAACCGATTTGCATATATATCACAATAAAAAAATATAGAAGCTCTCTTTTGAATACTTTGAGATTGAGAGTGGTTCAAAAACGCCACACACGAAAATCGTCAAATCCCACCATCGGCATTCGCTCTTTTTTAGCATATTTAGAGGCTTAAAACTCAAAACCAAGGCAAATAACTCTAACGGAATGTATTCTGGCTCAAAGAAGGGTGTGAAGAGAACGCGACGCGAGAAAAAGAAAAAAAAAGAAAAAATATTTTTATTTTTTTTTTATACAGCGTGCTGAATTTGAACGAAAAGTGAAAACCCTCTCTGTTTCATAATTTATTTCTCAGTACTCGTACATGATAAAAACACAAACTTTGCTTAATTTGGAAGGCAATGAAAGGTTCTACACGTGGTATTATTTTAAAAGCGATAATAAACATATTCGACTCAAAATAAAATCCGCAGTTTAGGTCACAGTTGTTCGCGGAGGCATGTTTGGGGATTTTTACAAAAATTGGAGCGACGAATAATAGCAGTTATAATGTCGTCTTACCTACTTGCATATATATCATACTAAAAAAATATAGACGCTCTCTTTTGAATATTTTGAGATTGAGAGTGATTCCAAAACGCCACACACGACAATCTTCAAAACCTCGTCGTTCTTTCCCGCTTCTTTGAGATTTTTTTTCTCAGGAACTAATTATGTCAGGACATTAAAATAAAAAGGATTGTTCTTGTTGGAACATGCTCCACAAAATATAAAAATTTGAAGCAAAATAAAAAATACGACTGCCACTCGTTGCCTGAATCCAAATGAAACCCCATATATATAAAAATTTGCTGCAGTCACTTCATTTCCCACAGTTATAAACAGAAAGGGGAATTGCATCCTAACTCGCCATCGTCTCTTGGGATACAAGATCACCCCGGCGCAGAAGTCTGTGACGTCACGCGATTGGTCGAACTTAAAATACTGATAAACGTAGCATCGAAAATGTCACAAAAACTCAAAGCACTGAATGTATACTCCTCTCTCTAGCACCCAAAGCGCTCTAGAGAGTACAGGCGTGAGCGTGTGACTTTAACAAGGTGCCTTCGTGCCGCGAGCGTTCGGTCTATAGTCAGTGACAGAATGAGAACGGCGGGGCGTGTGTTTTGAACGGCCGGCCTCCAGCCCTCCATCGTGCCTTCCATCGTGCCTTGGCTGTGCGCGCGCGCCCGAGGTGCACGAGACGGCAAAGCATCGTCGAAGCTAGGAGCTGGAGGCAGGAAACCTGCAGCTCCTCCCGGCCATTCTCACCTGTCCGAGACTTTGCAGGCGTTGTGCGCAGCTTGCGATGCGTGGGGTACAGGAACGCCTAGCCATATCGCCATTCAGCTAACCCCGCTCCACATAGTTAGCCGTACTTGCAATGGCGCAGACAGTCGCCAATATTCCCAGAGTACCGAAGGTTGTGCATTGTTGGACAAAATACTCGATAAAAGTATTTATGTTAATAAATACCTGCTTTATTAGGTATTTGAAATACTACTCAAGTTACTTGCACTGCAAAGTATCTTGAGTATAGTACAAATACCAAGAAATGTAATTCAATTACATTTGAAGATACTTCCGCATTGCGTAGTTTGTATCGACATCAGTGACAAACTCGATTTTACATTTGCGCAAACCTGCTTAATCAAAATGGTTTATTAGCACGAAACAGCACAAAACGAGAAAAAAAAAAGCATCGTAGGGTTATGATGATAATGCAATTAATGCAAAGGTGCAAGCGAGCTGGACAAGAAGGACGATGATAATCCCTGGAGTCACCAGTCATCTAGCTGTGTTTGTCCTTGTCCCCCTTGTTCCTTTTCTCCAGGGATTATTATCGTAGGGTTATTGACTATGCAGTCCAACTATAAGGAGCAGGATATCACTGATACATGTTACAAAACATTTCTGGAAGAAAAAAAAAAAAGTCGCTTCAGTTGTAGTGTGTCACTGAATATCACGTTCTGCGCCTCACCTTAGACGCATCGTTCAACTGCAATTCATATTCCCTTTATGGGGACTTCACTATAAAGGAACTTGGGATACGGAAATGGGTGAATGGATAACAAAGAGAGCCCATATAATAGCCACGGCACTGGTCGCACCTCCTTCAAGTAGGTTGCATTCAGAAAGGCACCCAACGTTGGGGGACGCTTCGTTGGCATTTTGAGAGGTCGTCCTGCTCGTAGTTCGTTTCCTGCACTGTTCTTTGCTTATCAATGTTCGCTTACTACATACAGTGTTCGCGAAAGCAATACATGGCTTGCACTGACGTCACATCACATACTTTTGACCGCCATGTAAGAGGAGGAGTGGGAAGCTGCTTTTGTAAGAATTTTGAGTGGCGGGTCAATCTTCTATAATCTTCAGGGAGGAGAATAGCGACGTCTGTGCAAATCCGGGAGGCACAAAAAAGGATCCTGATAAGAGTTGGAGCTCCTTCTTCCCCTCTTTTCTGGTGGTCCGGAGCGCTCTTTGAATGACGTCACGTGCAAGCCGTGTATAAATGCCAAACTGACGACAAAAAAAAAAAAAAAGCTTCGAGGTTTTTGTTGTAGCAAGATCAAATATACAACAAGCAAAAAAAAAAAAACGAAGTGTCTTCATTTTGTGTTAACTTCTCATTTTCCTATTTTTGTTATTTTTTCGACACTGAAGTCTGCATTGTTGTCGTGGGTCGTTTCCCGTTCTGCGTTGCGCCTCAGTGAGGCAATCTTCACTTCCTTAAAGCTACCCCTTTTGTTTGAGGATTTTTTTGGGAAACTCTGGGAAACAAAAGGCGCCTTTGGGAAGGCGAGGAGAAAACCTTCATTGTACGAACTTTGGGCTGAAATATGAGTGACAATCGGCACAAAAGCGATGTTTTCACGAGCTCAATCGAGGTCACCGAAGCTTATCGGAGCTAGCAACAAAATTTGGTTGCTCGAAAGAATGGTCACGTTTGCTCGTGCCACGCCCACGCCACTTCATACCGAAAAACTCGGAAAATGGCGGAATGTCAAAAATGTATCTGAGATAATGAGTACAAGATACTCAGAAATGTAATTAAAATACAGTATCAAATACTCTCGATCAAATGTATTTGCAAGATACCAAGATACTTCAAAAAGTGTTTGAATTACAGTATCTTGAGTAGAGTATTTATGATAGGCACAAGTCTGTAAAATGCTAATCGAAGGGCTATCTGCACTCGTGAGGTATCCGTTGCCTCACGGTATACCTGCGCAGTTCAGCGTTCGAAGGGGTGTATATGGCATATATCTATAAATTCAAAATCAAAACGCTTCACTTGGTCCACCCGCGTAATTTGAGCGGAATTATTTTACGAGCCTCCTTTGTGCGTGTGACTTACTGTTGCAGATAGCCCTGGTGTCCAGAGTGCTGGTCTCACTTTCGCTTCGCTCACGTCCCCACGCTACTAGCATCTCGTGGCGCTGCGGGATCCAGACGTCCAATCGTAACTCTCGTTTCTAACATTACGCTAAAAAACCCTACTAAAAAAACACACAAAAAAACTAAGAAGATAGTTACGGACATTGCCAGCGCCATGTATGTGCGCCTCCTTAAAGCGCGCCTGGAGGATATGGCAATTGACTTAGAATTAATTAATCCTGTCGTCGACGCCCTTGAGGCCAGACGACAAGTGGAATATATAACATTGTATGTCAAGAGAACATCCTCGGATAACATGTTGACTAGGGCTGGGCAATGGATCGATAACTTACCGACTAATCGATTAATTCTTTAATCGCGATTAATCTTTTTAGCCGGTTAATCGGTAAAATTTTGACGAACCAGGAGAAAGTATAAATCACAAGCTTACACCACACAGACGGGGAGGGGTACAGATGTATGAAGGGTAAACTTTAAGTAAATATTTTACCTAAATTAAACTGTAAGGCCGAGATTTGTAACTCCAGACAAGTGCACAAGGTTAAAGGTGTCCCGGCCTCTCCAACGCCGTTCAAGTGTCCGTTTAGCGCAGCAGAGACTATTGTGATTAATCGAAGGAGATCGCTCTTGCCGGAGAATATCAACGAACTTCTCTGCCTCATGCAGCTGAATTAAAAATCTGCGAGTGCGAGTATCTCTGAACTGTTCTTAACTACACATCGCGGTTTATTTCGAATCAAAATTGTATATTACACCGTTTTACACAGACATATTCAACAATGGCAAAAAATAATAATTTGACTGTTTTTTTTAAGGAGACCAATGAATCGATTAGGTAATGGGTTAAAGGGTGGTGCTTAATCGGGTTAAAACTTCTAATCGATGCCCAGCCCTAATTTGTTAACAAGAGGTCTGGAAGGACACTGCTGAAAATAGTTTGCCTAAATTTTGACACTTACCGCTTTAATACAAAATTGAGCAAACTGTCATATCCACAAAGGGATGTAGAGTTGTGCTTCATTTAGGTAGCCAATGTTGACAGTGCTGGATAGTTAGAAATCGGAGGTTCAATTAAACCTCTTTTTTTTATGACAAAGTAAATATTTAAAAAATATACCTAATTAAAAAATAAAACAAGTCCCGCCGGGGACGCAAACTTTGATTTAGGTATATGCGGAATAGAACTAATACCCAAAGTGCCTTATTTCGTGCATTTTATTTTTCCATGTCCACTATATCTTAAAATAGGCTGTAATATTTAATGGAAGACCTTTCGCCGCTGCTCATGGTGTATTAATCGCGTACGAGCGTTGCCGTGTGCATTTAGCCCCGTAAAAGAGCAACTAATTGTGCGAGGTTTGGTAGAAACTTTGTTTGGGTGGCCTCTGCGTGCCGTGCCTGTCGCACTATCTCTTGGCTGCGTGCAACTTGTAGACGTGGCCTTCTAAAGCCGGACACTCCGAGTTCTCGAAGGAGCTTTTTTTTTTTTAATTCTTATTACTATTTGTGCAACATTCGCGCATTCGAGATACGCGTCCCAATACGCGCAGACCTACACTCACAAGTATTGCCCTTCCACGTATAATTTTGTGATTCCTTCGATGAAGAGGCATTATTAATCCACCACAATTTATTTTGGTTTTTGTTTTCTTTTAGACATTTGTGCGTATTAGATAAGCAGATAAAGAAACCGTATCAATATTATAAAATTAGAAAAACGATTAAAAATAATGTTTTGGGACAAAATCCCAATTCAGATACATCTTCCTTTTTTCTCTCCCCCTCTCCGGTTCTTTTTTTTTTTTCATTTTATTGGCACGGTCTATATTCACCTGCAAATACGAGTGTCCATTTATGACGACGGTGACTACCGCAACAGCGATTCGAGTGAAATTATTAAATTGCTCAGGCCATAACTATGTAATACTTGGGTTTTTTGGTTATTATTATTTACTTCTACGACGTACGTCATGAGGCGTCGAAGCGGTTTATCGGTGATAATCGTAGTCAGCGTCCAGGCCAGGTACTTGAGCGAAGTTGATCCGGCATCCGACAGCTGCCACAACGGGCGGCCATCGCAGCGCCCCCTCGTGTGTCTACCGTGTAGCCTTCGTGCGTCGAGTTCGCCGCGCAGCCGAAAGCTGGAGCGACGGGCGGAAGAGATGTACGTACGTCAGCGACTGTGTTGAAGGATGATTTGATCGTTGGATTTGACTGTGTTGCTCGGCAGGGCTCTGAAGAGCATTGGCAGCCGTCTGCTAGATGGCGCGACCCGCTAACGTTCGTCCGGGTACTGCTCCGAGACCAACCATGGCCTCCGAGATATCGGAGGCCATGGACCAACGCGTTTCGTTCGTGCCAGCCCCGCCAGGCAGAGCCACCAGACATAGAACCTTATTCGGTTGGCATGAGGTATGCGCTTTCATACTGGTGTGCTGGAGTTCTCACACCAGACCCAGCGACCAGTGGCGTAACTAGGGGGGGGGGGGGGGGGGGGCAGGCAGGGCAGGGGCAGGGGGGTACAAGTGCCCCGGGCGCCACTTGGGAGGGGGAGCCGAGCCGAGTCCACCCAACATGTGCCCTATGGAAAAAAACGGCAGCGGGGCTTCGCGAGGGGCGCGAAATTTAATTTGCCATGGGCTATGAGGGGCGCGAAATTTCATTTGCCATGGGCGCCGTCATATCTAGTTACGCCACTGCCAGCGACAGACGGATACTGAGCTTGACACCTGCGGAAGGTGCTAACTTCGTCAGGGAACATATTTTTACACCAATCCTAAGACACGCTCAAAAACGCGTTTCGGAAAAAAAGAGAAAAAAAAAAAAAGGTTGATGCAGAAATTACTAATTTTAGTTGGAGTGATTTTCTGGCTAACAAAAAGTCACGTGCGTTTTGCATGTGCTCCCCAGTTTGTTTCTTTCTCATGATGAATATACGCAGTTTTATGTATCATTGTACGTTTTATATATATAAATTTTGAATCATTATGTTTCAATTCCATCATACAATTAAAAAAAAAAAAAACTGAACTGGTGATTGTAAGAAAACCTAACCTGCTGCCAGACAGTGCGCGGGTTGGGGCAGCGGGCCCCGGGCCCCGGGGAGAGGGAAGGTGCAATTTAGTTTTACAACTGTGTATCACCTGAGCTGTTTGGATTTTGCTTAAGAAAATGTTTTCTGGAAGAAGGAATGGACAGGCTGTGCGTAGTAGGCTGTGGTAACGGAGCACTCTTGTTTGACTTTCGTCGTACGCTCTAACCAGTCGTATGAATGCGAAGTTGTTAAACTGCCTCATAATACTTTACTCGGAATCTAGTAGTTCTATATTGGTTTTCGTACGTCCATTTGCGGGCTTCAGTTGCGTCTCGAACTCTTCAATTCCTACTTTGCAGACGGCATACGCTTAATATCGAGGCTACTGTTGTTGTTGTCGTTTTCCAATTGCTTAACTAGCAGGGACAATTGTCCCGATTTACCGTCAAATTGTAAAAAATAACGCACGTTTCAATTATCGATAGTACCAGCAAACCCAAAACGAATGAGACTTCTTTAATAGACTTCCGAATCAAAGAAAGGCCGGAAACCTTCCTTTGCGCGCGAGACACGATACTGGGGGCGGGGTGTCGCTATTAGCACATGGGCGAAAAGTCAACCGAAATTCTCACGAAATTCGGAACATCCAAAAATAGTTCCACACCATTTCTTCTTTTTTTCTTTTTTTTACAAACTACGCGTGTATTTTTATTGTGGAGGAATTTAAAATATGGTCTTAACGAAATCATATGTGCGATTTATGCGCCATTAGTACGCTCTAATTGTTTTCACTTCAAGAACCGTAGTAAAACAAAGTCCGGCTCCTTGCGGAGCATTACTAGGTTCCCCCTCTATGTAGAGAATTAAGATATATGCGACTCCATTTTAGGTTAGATATGTGATCTTATCAAGACGTACACGTTTCCAACCCCAAAAGCATCGCTTTTTCCCCGACAACCAAATCTTGGAAGAACTACTTCGCGCCGCGTATGAACAATGCGCAAAGCTCTCTTTTTTTTCCTTGAAGAGAAAACAAGTAGACATTTTTTTTTTTTTTTTTTTTTTTTTAATGGCGCATGGAGCTATTTTTTACGTATTCTAATTTTCGTGCGATTTTCGTTTAGTATTTTCTACATTTGTGTCGTAGCCTTTACACGGGCTTTTACAGTCATAGCTGTCTCAAGCACAGAGAGCAAGTGGTGTATTTAGCATGTCACTCGGGTTGACCCCATTCTATACGGGGCACTCATTCGCTCCGTCACCGAGTTGCAGTCGCGGTTGAGATCGCTCGTACAGTACAACTGGAATGTTAGTAAGTCTTGATGCCACCCTTACAGGCTGGACTCCATGCAGCGAATATGCTGCGAAAGAAAAAGCGACGAATTTCGCCCGGCGGCACTGGCTCTGCGCCCGGAGTCAGAACAGTGCACCCGAGGTGGAGCGCGCAACGCGAACGTGCCACGGGGCGAAGTCCGCTCGGTTGTTCGCCACATATTTGCTCCATGAAGTCCAGTCTCAATTTGTTTTAAATTGTCGTATGGGTCCTCGCTCGGCGGAAAACGCCTGTACTCCATCTCAGAAACGTCTGCAGTGCCGACGAAGGCGCGGGCGCGAGCGAGTGGCTTGGGAAAGTGCCTTTAATGCGCGAGTTCTCGATGCGCCCGGAGTCAGAACAGTGCACCCGAGGTGGAGCGCGCAACGCGAACGTGCCGCGGGGCGAAGTCCGCTCGATTGTTCGCCACATATTCGCTCCATGAAGTCCAGTCTCAATTTGTTTTAAATTGTCGTATGGGTCCTCGCTCGGCGGAACACGCCTGTACTCCATCTCAGAAACGTCTGCAGTGCCGACGAAGGCGCGGGCGCGAGCGGGTGGCTTGGGAAAGTGCCTTTAATGCGCGAGTTCTCGAGCAAACAAAGCATTATATTAACTTGGGCTCACGCGCTCGTGCCTTTGTCTGCTCTGTAGACACTTGTGAGATGGGGAAGCTATTCTAATGATGTTCTGGATAACCGCCTCACCTACAGAACAAAATATTCAGGCACTCCTTTAATATGCTCAGTCATTGCGACTAATAAAATCGTATACCCCTGCTTTTGTGCATTTAAAAACCCTTCAAAACAAACTATTTAAAACTAAAAAAAAAAAAAAACGGCGAATCAGCGCATGCCAATGGGCGCGCCCGGAGATCACGAGCCGATTCGCCGATGTTTCGAAGGAGTTTGTTCTGAAGCTGAAGGTATTTTAAGTGCCCGTGAAGCAGGGGTATTACCAGAAAATGGAACGCAATAATCTGTTGACAGCTGTCGCTATACATGTTGTTCGGTGATAACGGGACGTGGGTCGGCGTTCCTACGCATATCAGCGTGATGTCGGGTGTATATTTGGCGTGGCCTTTGCAGAGGGATCATTCGCCGCCGCTTCATCTCTGGAGCACAAGTGATACTGCCTTCCACGCTGCCTTCATCGCTGCCTTCATCGCTGCCCTGTACGCGACCGTTCAACTAAATCGAGTCCGACCGGCCAACACTGGCCCGGAAGTCATTACCCGAGTGCTGATGCAATCCGCGGCCCAACGGGTTCCAAGAACGCGTCCAAACGCCGAAGATCGTCTAAATCTTTCCGCCGTTCTGGGGGGGACTCTTCTACACGTCCCGTTGTTTTTATGTTTGTGTTTTTTTTTTAAATTGTTATATCTACCTCCGCGAAGACTGGGGCGAGCAGTTGCCTAGTCCTGCGCCAGCAGTGCAACTCTCGCAGTGACGCAATGATCTCGCCCGGGAGTGAGACAATGGCCACGAAATAACGGAGCTCAAATAGGGCACGTTTCACCCAGTGTTGAGGGGAGCAATGCCGTAATACGTTATGCGATTCAATCGAAACTAATCGGAGTAAAGTTATTTGAAATAAAGAAACGTGTTTTTCTTAACGGAACACCACTGGCAGGCCTTGTGCGCTCAATAAAATCCTGTTTAATTGTCTTTTATTTTTTTGTCTGTGCGTGTGTATTTGTTCTTGTTACTGAAGCAGAGGCGAAATGACTTCTCACTTGCTTCCAGATTTAGTGGCGTCAACTATAGTGGAACTTTTTGAGCGTACCGAATTGCTGAATTGCTGGAGAGTTCGCAATCCTTCATCGAGGGTGAAACCATTGTTTGGAGCATTACTTGAAGGTTAACCAGCATTCGGGTTATGAGAGAAGCCTGGGTGACGTTGCTTCAGTTTCGAGGTAATGGACTCACTAGCCGCTGGTTTAATCATTGTAGGCGTCGTCCGTCTGAACACGAGGCTGTGGTTTCTGACGACGGCCGAAGCAGACGGTGCCACCCGTCGCTGAAGGGGAATGTGAAATGGGTTTCGAGAGATGATCGACAGGCCTTGGACATCGTTTCATTGGTCCTCGTCGTGTACACACTTTCGTCATTCCCTTGGGCGCGCAAGGATCGAAAGCCGTCACCAATCACAGCGACAAAAGGGCGTGTCTTTGTCGAAGCAGTGTACCACCGCTGTCATCTAGCCGACGTTTCGATTTTTACAGGAATGACCCCATGACGGGATTTGTGACAACGTCGCAGATGACGAGCATGTAGACCACCATGAAGGTTCCTCCGAAGAACAGCAGCAGGCTAGATGGCTTGACTAGTGCCCCAAACATCTTCGCCTAATGGGAAGAAAAAGGAAGCAAAAATTATCGCTAAAGGTCAATGAAGCAATTTTCTCACTCTCGTTAAATACTCCTTACAAATATTCCTTAATTGACGAGTTTTAGAATAGGGGGCCCCACAGCTTTGGGTGCCCCAAACAGCTTTGGGCGTCCCAGTGCGCATGCGCAGAACTTCTGCGCATGCCCATTGCGAGGCCCCAAGCTGTTTGGGGCACCCAAAGCTGTGGGGCCCCCTATTCTAAAACTCGCTATTGTGCTCATCGTTTGCCGTACATAAGACGCGCTAGTTTTTCTCAGCACTTGCTATACTTCGTTTCAGCTTCGGTCCGAGCGCGGCCGATGTTATGAGCCGAAGGGCAAATGAAACAGCGAATGAGGCACAACGTCATGGCGTGCTCTCTGCAGCTGATAGGACCAGCCGGTATTCGCCGTCTCTCTGTGCGTGCTCCTCCGCCGGCTTGTCCTATCAAGCGCAGAGAGCACGCCATGACGTTGCGCTTTTTGCTCTGTTCGATTGGCCTTTCGACTCATAGCATCGGCCGCGCTCGGACGTAAGGTGAAATAAAGTATGGCTGCAGCTTGCGGCCAGAACAAGCGGGCAGGTGTCTTGTCGCCGGACCGTGACGTGTACTTTTCGTTTCATTTATTTCCACCTTAAAGGCCCAGTTAGGGTATTACATAAGGAGGGGGGGGGGGCAGTATAACGATGAATACAATAGCAGACGCAATATTAGAACAATAAAAAATAAAAACAGGAGAAATTATACATAATGGGCTAGTAACAGATCGTAAAAACACTGTTGCATCAGTGGTGCTAACGATGAAGGATGACAACTGGTTCCATTCTGTGATGGCATAGGGAGGAATGATTCGTTGAACGCGTTAGTTTTGTCGGAAATTCATTTGATTGCAAAAGATCGAGTTAGACAGGCGGGATGATGTTCTATCGGGGGGGGGAAGGGGGGGGAGGGAGGGGGGGGGGGGGTGAGAGCAAAGCGTTCTTTGGTTCTGGACAATGGTAATAAATTTTATGGACAAGGCAAAGACGAGAAAGTTTCCTTCGGGTGAGTAAGGGTGTAAGTCCAAGTTGACTTTTTAGAGAAAAGACACTGGTGAAGTGGTCGTACTTCACATGGACTAGCCGCGGAGGCTACAAGCGCGAGCCTCTTGCGTTTCATCGTGCCTTCACTGCATGTGCGCTCCTGCAGTCGGAACTTCACTGCATGTGCACTCCTGCAGTCAATGCATCAAGCTCGCGCTTTTAGCCTTTTCGGTTACTCCCACAGCGCGCGTTTAAAAGCACGCGACAAAACAGCACAGGGAGAAAGAGCTCATACCAAAACAGCACAACGTCCAACAGCAGAGCGACAAAGCAGCACAGCGTCAAAGCAATTAACAGGTCGACAAAACAGCAGCTTTGGAAATTAAACAGGTGATAGCGATAAAAGAACGTGTTATAACTAATACAAATAATATATGCCTAATATACGGTAGTGGCTGTAAACAATGGCCACTAAGAGACCGATCTCACCAGCCAGTTCGACTACGCCGCCGCTGCCGCAATGCATCGAGGGAACTTTAGTCTTTTTGCACGTGCGATAACCTCGCTGGAGCACTGCGCGTGCAAAGCACGAGAAGGCACGAGCCCTCGCGTGCACGGCCGTCTGCCTCCTGGGGAACTAAAGTTATGGCGGCGTCACGCATGCGCCGAACGCTTAGTGAGATCGGTCTATTGTTTTTGTAGTGCGTCTCTGACTCGTACCTATTCCCAAGTAGCAGCATGCACAGTGCTGCTGTCCACGACAGTTTTCATAGCCCAGAAGCTACCTTGCCGGGTATCGTCATATCCTTGGTCAACGACTTAGGGATTTCCCTTTTTTGCCTCGCCAGCCCATGCTTCAAGATCGAAAGGTGATAATTGTCGTAAGTGACAATCAGTTAGTCGAACGACATTTCAGCGACAGATCGCTTCGTCGGCATGCGACGTATCATCGAGAGGCTTCCCACGTCCGTTTCATCGACACACCTTGCGACATTTCGTTGAAAATTTCGCTGTTTTCGCAACAAACATCTTGCCTCTCGCTTGGCCTGCCTCTTTGAATCATTCGCTCGCCATTCGCGGCTTCCAGATTTAATTACACTTGGTAAAACAAAACAAAATTACGTTGTCGGCGAAACGTCGCACGGGTGCGCGTCCGCAGAAAAAGTTTACACGACGCGCTACAGTCTTAACAAAACATGCGCCCACGAAACGTGTTTTGATAAAACAATACGGATCCATTGTCGTGCGTGTGCGTGTCCCCCTCCCCATGTTACATGCCACCGTGCATCCGTTGTCTTACGTGCATGGACGCGTGTACATAAGAAGGACGGACGTGAGCGAGCACAGGTGGTGTTCCATGACGGGCTGCGCTCAAGTGTCCTCCTCGGGTCATGTGGCAAAAACAACAACAGATTCCGCTAGGCTCGGAGAACACGATACCTGCGGAGGCAGGCAAAGCGAAGCAAAGTCCGGCGCTGAAACAAAACGCCCTCGGCAGACACTTCCATTTCTCAGAGAGAGAAGAATTAACAAAACCATAAAGCTGATAGGGCCACGGACCTGCGATTGAGGGAACAAAATCTGACACCCGCACGGGAAGCCCTCGTTCTCTCGATGATGCAGCTGAGGTCGGGTCCGGCTCGAAACGGACGAGCAACTCGAACAACTCGGAGACGTTTGAAGCGGCAGCAGCCAATCAGGGACGCGATATTTTTACGTGACACCACTGTGGTGGTGATGATGACAGCTAAAGACTTGGTTCTGGTTTGTAATGAACCGCTTTTGAAAATAAACCTTTTCAGAAAGATGAGTTAGTATTCTCAACGCCATTCAAAGATATAAAAACACGTTTTTAGAGCGTTGCCGTGCGTCTAAATAATGCGAGAAAAATCAAACTGAATGATGATGATCGCAAGTCGTAGCGATTCGGTTGCTGCGTGTGAACGCGGGCGCCCCGTGTTGCTGGTGTTGCGACGTCAAGTTGCTGGGTGAAATTGTCCCGTCTGAAGCGGGCCTTACTGTCTTGGACTGTTGAAACCTGTTCAGCGCGATTCTCCACCTACGTTTTGCGGTTTTTGCATTCGAAGTTCTCCGGCCTCTCTCGAAAATGTCCACTTTATTTTTCTTACGCATGCTACGTACCCTTTTTGTGTTATCTTCCACTGTGAGGAATAGGGCTGGTAAGCGCCTGGCCATTCAAGCGTTTCTGTTCGACATTCATGGGAAACGAAGGAGAGGAAGGACGTCGAACGACCCTCGACGCGATTTTGCGACCAATGACAACTGTTCTCCCCCCTCCCAGAGATAATCCGCGTAAAGTCATTCTGGGTCATCGGCAACGCCAAAAATAATTGTTCGGGTTAGGGACTTCGGGTAGGAAACGGCCCACGGGTCGGTCGCGTCCGTTCCTTTGCCTTGATATTGGTGTGAAAAAAAGGAAGCTCTCCCCTAAATGCCCTGTCAGACTGAGGCAACACGATGGCAACAGCAACACAACACGTTGTCCATCAGTCGGGCAACTTGTTGCTCGCTCCCCGTGTTGTCCGACAAACCTGTCACATCGCGGCAACAGCAGCACAACATGGACGATAACTAAAATATTGCCTTGATATGACAGCTTTCGGCAACAAAATAAGCAGCAACTTGTGTTGGACAACGTGTGTTGCCCTGATCGCTGGCTGAGCGAAGAAGGGGCCGCAACACAACACAGATAGCTTCGATGGCAGAGCTAGTTCCCTATCAATAACGTCTTACTTTAGCAAAGGCTTGGAAAACGTTCTATAACAATAATTAAGGCTGGCGTGCAGCTAAAATAATTTGATGAATGTTTTTACTGCGTAATTACGGAAAGCGATTGTCGAAATCGTCACAGCTACGGTCGTGAAAGTTCAGACTGGTGTTGAAATTAGAACTGCCGAGAGACCAGCTCACACTACTGCTAGTGAAATAAAATAGAATGCCTACTCACCCGCTTATGAAGTATAATAAAAATATTCCAGGAAAGCAAAGTTTAAAAAATCGAAGCATTAAAATGACCACTCCGATCATGACTGTTTATGCTTGGAACTTGAAACAGCCGCTACCAGACACCTGGTTTGTTTAAAAAATACCCAGGACGTTTTGGGGAATGAAGCGATCACATAGCAGGCGGTAGGCCAATATAGAGAGCGTTAAAAAATATTTATTCCACCGATTGTTATGAAGGCCGATCGTGTCTGAGTCGCTGTTTTTAAGCAGTGTCAGTTCAGCTCAACACCACGCTACAAAAGACACTTTGGGGTACTGCCGGTGTTAACTCAATTTTACAGTAGAAATAGGAATTGTATGAAAGAAAGAACCGGATAGAAATACTTCATACGGTGGCGTAGATCCCGAACATATATCAGCGATCTCACTTTCCTCGGTTAGGACTACCTGCTTTGTCAGCGAATGAAGAACATTTTGATAACCTAAAGCAGTGGTTGGGTCCGCGGACCCTTGGGGTCCGCGAGGGCCTTTGAGGGGTCCGCGGAGCCCTGCCTCATCAGTCAAGCCCGGAAATAAAAGTTGTATTTTTTTCAAATTGAGGAGAAATGTTCCAATTTCCGGGTGAGTTTTCTGGAGCGTATATAAAAGAGAGAAGTCTACTTCACACTAGCTCTTTGTTATTTCTACCTATTAAATCATTACCACAGTTAACCTATACATTTCCCTTCACCTCACAACGAATGGGGTCCTCCATCATCCCCGCCGATCCAAAAGGGGTCCGCGAAGCATCATTGGTTGAGAACCACTGACCTAAAGGGCGGAAAATACTCCCCGTGTCAAGTTTTCTAATCACATTCACTGGTTGATGTTGTCCCGTGGTAGTTTCCGGCCCTTCGAACGCACTAGCAATGTCTAGAGTCACATTTCGAGCGACTCCGCGCCGTACACGAACGAAGGTAAACAATCATGCAAGATGGCGGAGTGTCCCCCGCGTTGCCCCCGCCGTCAGCGCGGTGTGACAGGGTGGTCGGACAACAAATCGGCCAACACGGTTGCCGGGCGGCAGCAACATGTTGCCCGACCGTTGTTGTTGCCACGATGTGGCAGGGCCGCCGGCAACACGATTCTCTCGTGCTGCCGGCACCCTTTTCGTTGTCGTCCATGTCGTGCTGCTGTTCCGCAATGTGTCAGGCTTGGCGGACAACACGGGGAGCGAGCAACAAGTTTCCCGACTGTTGGACAACATGTGCTGCTGTGGCCGTCGTGTTGCCTCAGTGTGACAGCGCCTTTACTGCCCAAGAGGGGTCAGAAACTGGGAGAGAAAAGAGTGCAAGCGTTGACCAGAGCCCAGTCGCGTCAACTTGCTTCCAAGTTGACGCGATGCGACAACCTTTGATCGAAACTCAAAAGTAGCCGACGTTAGCCAGACCTTCCCCAAAACGTGCCCTAAAACGAGTTCCTCTTGGATTTCGTCCGATCGTCAAGACGTGAATGTCGCCGACACTGTAGTGATGTGCTATTTGATATATTTCTCAAATAAATCCTTTTCGGATAACGCTGCACCGTGTGGTACGTACAATATATTGTTCGAATATTAACACTTTCTAAATTGTATGTCGGAGTCCTGTCCATCAGTAAATACGTTATTTCTGCGTGTGTAATATGCACGTCTCTCGGCTATCTTTTGTTGTAAATTATTTTCGAGAACTAAGCGCTTTGTCGTTTGACACGCGGCTGAGGGGACGGCGCCGTCAAAACTTATCGTAAAATAAAACAAACATTCCAGTCGCATTCGTTCTGTCGCAGACGTGCCCAACAAAAATAGTTCACAGTTCTTGTTTTTGTTTGTTTCAAATGTGGCACAGTGCTTTCTCAATATCCTCGGGAAAATACGCACACCATGAAACGCAAAATAAGCGGGAAAAGACGGGAATTTAGCCGCCAGCCGTGTTTGAAATTGCACCTACGCAGGCTGTGGTTGTCGAAACCACAGTCCACTCGGTTAGGGTTAGCAGGGACGCCGGTGAGAGACTATCCTCAGACCAACGTTACTAAAACCCTCAGTTGGGAAACTCACCCTGGAAACCTGGGCCGCTGGCGTCCACCAAGACTGAGCTAAATACGGTAACAGCGCCACCCTTTAGCGACGAGTTGAAACATGAAAGTTGCTTTATATAGCTACCGCGAGATGGCCCTGCGAGATGGCGCCACTGCGCACCAGACAGTACCGTCGAAAGTTCGACAGTAGCGTGACGGACATGACATGCAGCGCCTGTGGAGAAGACGAAGAGACCACCGAGCATTTGCTGCTCACGTGCCAGAGGCTCCTGCCAGCGCCCATCGGGGATTCCCGCATCGAGCAGGCACTCGGCTTCACGAATGAACATGACCACGTGACCTGTTCTAGGTGTGTGTAAGCGTTCTAAAACCTGTTCTAGGCAAAGACGAGGCGTGGTGGAAAGTGCGACGGTGATTTGCGCACCGAGAAGTCAGCGCGTACCGATTGGACCACCGTGATCGTGTAGCTGTTACCCTCCGCCCACCAGCGGTCATCGACGACAGATGGTGGGTCCTGACGACCTCCCCCCTCCTCTTCCCTTTTTTTCTTCCCTTTTTTTTCTTTTTTTTTAACTTTTTTGCCGTGTCCAACTTCGACTCTCGTTTCAAAGAGATTGCGCCGCAGAATACAATACAATACAATACTGGCCCTTGCCCGACTAGTAGCTATAGGTAGCACAACTTTATTGAGCGCTGTGCCGATGTGCAGCCGTGCAGTTCCCGGAGTGGACGCTGCGGGAGAAGTGGCGGCGTTGCGATCGCCATTAGCTCGGTTCTCGAGTACGGATTGGAGCCACTTTTTTAAAGCAAGCTCTATGGCAGTTTCCCAACTGAGGGCTTCTAGTAACGTTGCCTCAAGCCCAGTAACTGGGCTCGAAAAAGGTTCTCTTATCCCTAAGGCCGAGTGTTTCTAACCAACCCGCTCGTGTTTTATATCATATCTTGTGTCGTATTAAGCTCTGCTAAGTTTCATAGGTTGAGCTCAGCGTAAAACTTCCAACTACAACGCCCCCTTTACCTCTTTCTCTCTGCTCCAAGGTAAGATAACATCACGGTGAAATTTTTTTTTTTAAAGGTCGGGGAAAAGGGGGGGGGGGGGGGGGGCAGGGGCGGTTGCAAGCAAAAGTTTTTATCGTGACTGTGACCTTACATCAATATCACGTCTGAGTTAGGTTCAAACCGTTCAGCTTGCTGGCTACATAAAAATGCCTAAACGTTCTGCTACGCCAGAAGCCTTGCAGAAGTCAGAAGCGGTCAGAGAAGTTCATGAACAGGGGATATTCGTACCATGTGGCCCAAAAACCTCACGATTGCAGACGAAAAGCGGCACCTTGTTGGGGTATCGCTTTTCCTACTACATCCGAATTAAATGTAAAATAAGGCTGCACTTTAATTAAAATTTACTCTAACACTTTCAGGATGTACGCAAGTTGGCTGTTCAGTTTTCGTTTAATGCCGATCCGTAATCGGAGTTTTGTATTTTTATAAATACGCTACTAAAATAAATTTGGATGCCTACATACCAAACCGACGGAGAGCACCTGGCACATCCCAGCAAAGGACCGATAACTTATTTAGAATGCCGGACAAAAGCTCACCGGACACAAGCTCACCGGACAATGTTATAGCTGTTGTAGCAAGACAATGGTGCACTTGCTGCAACAGCGCATTACGAAAGTCCGAAACGTTAGAAACTTTCCTGGCAGGCAACAGGCTGCAAGCGGTTTCCAGTCGAATATAGTTCGTAGTAAGGTTGTTTTTTTTTCGGTTTTCTTTAGGCATAACTTTGCGTACTGGGCATTTCTCGTGCTATTTCAGCTGCTTCTACCACAGCATGCGCGTTTAGGGTAGAGAAGCGCACGTTTGAAATAGTTTCACATCTCACTCTGAGTTTGGTGTTTCCCACGAAGAGGACAAAAGAATCCAAGTCGAAATCCTGTGCGTCCTGGTAGCCGAAGACTCTCGCTTCGATGCTGATCTTGGAGATCTTCTGCCCGATGGCCGTCACTCGTGAGGCCTGCGTGCGAATGTGCATTGTCCACATTTAAGCTTCGTTCGGTACACTCCACATCGGAGCTAGGGTGCTCCTTGAAACTAGGTACCGTGCCTTGGGCTTCAAGCCACACAACGCACATGGAATTTACTAATTGTCTGGAAGTTGTTATTTGTTTAGCCCGCAATCTTGCCGCTTTATCTCCAGGCTTGTCTGTGAATACCGCGATCTCTCAATGCCAAAGTTTTTGCGACAAAGATATACGAAACGCCGCGTCAATATAAATGTGTCCTTGACTGGTTAGATACAAGGCGTGATCAAACGAAACCCGCTCGTTCCGCGTCACGTACCAGCGCACGATGAGCCCAATTACGTCGCAATCATCGTGATGAGCGCAGACCACGGTACAAGCGAGTAAGCGTTCATTCTCCTCGCATGTCTGGTTTGCGTTGGACGCCATTGCTAATATGGCCGGTGTAACTGGAAATCCCTTCCGATCTGGGTCAGTGAGCGAAAGCCGAAGGGTGTCGACCAGTCGTCATTCATCGCAAAATGCAGGCGGTGTATGGTGACAACTGTGTGTCGAAGACAACAGTGACTCACTGGGCGCGAACGTTTCGGGAAGGACGCGAGGAAACGAGCGATCTTTGGCGGCCACCCCACGGTATCCGCCACCTCCCCAAGCTGTGGAACGCGTGTCTGATTACGTACGGCGACATATTCGAAGGAACCCGGGTGCAGTCTTGCTTCCTTTGTTTCACTCTGCCTCACCTGCTGATGGACTCTTTCATTCGTCCTAATAAAAGCATACATATTTTATTTGTGAGTGATCTCAAAACTGAAGCCTTCGCAGGTTGAGCGCTCTTTTCGTTTAATACTGGTTTGGTTTTACTTTTATCTTTTACTTTTATCTTGAAAATGGGGCGAAAGGCAGGTCTTCAACAACGCTGCCACTATAACCTTCTCAAATGGTAATGCTTTTGTCTCGCAGTCCCGCAGTTTCTCTTTGTCCTTACTTTTTTGCTGTTAACTGAGCCATCGGCTCAGTTCAACAACAAAAAGTGAGGACTTTGTGAGGTGGGGGCAAAAAGTGCTTAGTTGAACTGAGCCATCGGCTCAGTTCAAGTAAGTACACTGAAGATTCGTATCGTGGGCCTGCGGTACTGTACAAGGCTACCGAACGCAGTTCAGAGCGGCATCCACAACTGGTAAGAGGTTGTTATCTCATTTATCTAAGTTAATTATTTTTTCGCATCTTTTTTTCTTTTTCTTTTTTGTTACCGCAGCAGAATATTATATGTTATTTTCAACCCTAACTACAATGCGTTGCGTATAGCCTCTGTCGGCGCCACCATAGTCTAGCTAGGAAATCATGTCTGAAGTAATCAAGTGCTCGTCACTGCTGCGGGAGCCTAAAGGCCTGTTCACACATGCAGCGGAGCGCTACAAGCATAGCGCTAACCTCGCGCTAAGCGCGTGCTGACCGGAGTGTTCACCAGCTTTGAATCGCACCGCCAAAACTGTTGCTCGTGGCAGGCGATAAGTAGCTGACGGCACGTGAGGAGCGCTACATCAGCGCTTCGCTTCATGTGAGAACCGGCCTTATCACAACCATTCATGATTGGAAGCTCTTGCGAAGCACAGCTTTCAAAGCTTAGGTTAAAGCTAAAATCAAAACACAATTGTAAATTTACTTTCGAAGGATTCCTTTGGTCAAAACTCCAATGATGCATGGCTCACGTAAAATGAGGGGTCAATGCTCAGCACAAATCTGATCATGTTAGTCCATCAAGGCCTCAACGTGAATGACTCGCAAAGCGTTACAAGTAATGGATTACAATTAATGAATTACTTGTAATCTACCCCCGTAGTATTATGGGGTAGAGGCCTCAGTCGGGCAGAAATGCTTTATGTCTGTACGTCCCTACCGGGCTTGGCCCGTGAAAATCCAAATAAACCTCAATTCAATTACTTTTTCTTCCAGTTTTGTAACTTTTCCATTTCTTTGGACATCCTGGTAAATCAATTATTTTAATGATCTAATAATTGGATTATTTTTTTAAGGCTGAGGTGCACTAAAAGAAAAGTTTGCTCCACCAGAGGTTTTCTCAGCTGTGCAGCTATGGCTGTTAAGTTATATTTAGTTTTAATGCGATAGCATTCTTTAGCTTCCCCCCTCCCCCCCCCCCCTTATGACTAATGTGCAGCAGGTACTTTAACTAATGTGCAGCAGGTACGCGCAGTAGACCATTTTCAGCTCACATTCTCGCACCCATTCACATTCGCACCCTCTTCGAAGGACCTCACAACCGTGACGTCGTCCTAGAGGTCGTCCTAGACGTCGTCCTCTAGGACGTCGTCTTAGAGGTCTTCCTAGAGATCGCCCTAGAAGTCCTCCTAGAGGTCGTCCTCGACATCGTCTTTGACGTCGTCCTCTAGGACGTCATCCTCCACGTCGTCCTTGAGATCGCCCTAGAGGTCGCTCTAGACGTCGTCCTCGACTTCGTCCATGAGATCGCCCTAGAGGACGTCCTAGACGTCGTCTTTGATGTCGTCCCCGACGTCGTCTTAAAAGCTGTCCTTGAGGTTGTCCTAGACGAATGCTATCGCAATTCATAGGCAACCAACAATAGTGGCTTCTGCAGCCAATTTTTACTGCAAGGACTGCGTTGGCCACAAGCTCTGAGTTCAGGAAGGTACAGCAGACGGCGGCACTGACGTCGTTCATTCACTTCTCCCCAAAAGGGAATCGTATTGTTTCCTGTGCTGGACGTACCGGAAGAAAGCCTCTGGACCATGACATGCCGAACGGGGCAGTTTTGTCGCGAAAGAAACCAGGGATCTTGAAAGCATTTACTTTTATCTTGAAAGTGGGGCGAAAGGCAGGTCTTCAGCAACGCTGCCACTATAACCTTCTCAAGTGGTAATGCTTTTGTCTCGCAGTCCCGCAGTTTCCCTTTGTCCTTATTTTTTTGCTCTTGAACTGAGCCATCGGCTCAGTTTAACAGCAAAAAGTGAGGACTTTGTGAGGTGAGGGCAAAAAGTGCTTAGTTGAACTGAGCCAACGGCTCAGTTCAAGCAAGTACACTGAAGATTCGTATTGTGGGCCTGCGGTACTGTATAAGGCTACCGAACGCAGTTCAGAGCGGCATCCACAACCGGTAAGAGATTGTTACCTCATTTATCTAAATTTAATTATTTTTTCGGATCTTTTTTTTTTTTTTTTTGTTATTGCAGCAGAATATTATATGTTCTTTTCACCCTAACTACGATTAGATATCAAAAGTATGTGGAAACCACGCTTAATTAAAAACAGGGAACAGTTAGTATTTCACGATTTAAAAAGATAAATCGTGCGATGGATGACGGCGCGAACTTTAGTGACTTATGAGGCGACCTAAACCACCGGTGGCAGGGTTTTATGGGTGTACAAACGACTTCAATTTCTGGCTGCTCGCGGTGCATAGCCTCACAGAGGACTCCGAACCTGTCACAATGAGCTCGTTGCGACTTGCGCGAACACAATGTGAATCGCAAAGTATTCGTGTCGTATAATGGACCTTTTTCAAGAAGGGTTCTGCACATGCGTAGGCCTTCTTCTCGCAGCGGCGAAAGCTGTAACTTCGGTTGGCATCCGGAAGAATGGTTGCACTAACTCTCCTGCCTGTTCCGCGACTCGGATAAGCCGCAGAGAAGGCAGGAAAGGTATCCCAGCTCCCATTTCATCCATCAACCGTAGTTGGAGTTTTAGCCACGTGCATGGTGTCCTCTTTATATGAAAAAGGTTTATTAAGACTACACTCCTCTTAGGCGGGGCAGTCAAGAGGGGCAGTGTCGCAGTTGACGTATTTCGAAAACGACGCTTCGAGATAACTGACGGGAACTTAATCTGGGCTTCTGGGGAAAGTTTGAGTGAAGATAAAAATCAGAAAATCGATAACAACAGAATAGTAATAAGCAGGACAAAAACCTCGAGACTGCGAGTAAAAACGACACATACACTATAGGTCTCAATTCATCATCATGCACTAGGTCTCAAGACCTAGCTTCTAGTGTATGTGTCATTTTTACCCAAAGTATCGTTTTTTTTTTTTTTTTTATCGTGCTTAATATTCACCGGCTCGTTTGCACCCTCACATTCAGATCAACAATAGAATAGCTAGATTTTGTTTTTAATTTTTGTCACAGCAATATAATATTATTATTTCTGTTATTGTTATTTCACATAATATCAATGTCGTCACGTTATTCATTGTCGTCGCAATATAACGTTGAAAAAGTCATTCTAAAATGTAAGTGAATACTTTCCAATGATATTTCGTTACTTTAAGTTAAGAGGCTGTTTTAATCACCGTAACCGAATGCATTTTCTTTCCTTCTTTTTTTTTTTTTTTGCGAAGTAATTGTAACCGTAATCAGTTACATCTCTACAGTAACATGTACAAGACTCCGTAAAGTATGGAAACGAATGACGACGTAAGATCTTGAACCACCACTTTTAAACCATCAGAGAGAGAATACACCAATTTATGCAATGCAGGATAAATTAGACAACGAAAAAATAAAATTCGTATAAATACGCGAAGAGCGTAACGAATGTTCGTAACAGTGTTGCGGAAGCTGTTTTCACTCGCGTTACGTAACAAGTGACGCTATTCGCACGACGTCGTGCGACTTGACCGGAAGTTGCTATTAGCACGACGCGGCGATCGCGCCATCTGGCGGAGACTTCGTCAACTAATTGCACTCGATGACGAATCGCTCGGACGTGATGATATCATGATACAGCAACTTATCTCGCGGACCGCGGACTTGGCTTCCGCCTTTCCAATCACCGTAACCGATACAGATTTTACCTTCAAATACCTCATTCACACTGGCGGTTGAATCGCATCCACGAAACGGTTGGGAACGCGGCTACAGATCGATTTCAAATGTACGCTCATCTGATGATGAAAACCAGCGGATCCGCTTCGCGGTTGGGATTCGAACCGAACGTCAGCGTGCATGCAGCATTAGCCCGCTTTATAAGCGTGAGCGAAGCTGAAGCGCGTTGCCTGGATTTACGCTTTCACTGCACGAACGCACGCCCACGGCACGCAAGGCCAAAGCCTGGGGCTCGATCGCTCTTGTAGTTTCGACTACGCACGCGTTTATGGCGAAACAAGTAATTTGCCACTCATTATGTTGCTAAAAGCCGGAACTAAACGGGTCAGAAGTGCTTCGGCAGCGAAAACGAGGGCTCATCGAAGTGTGACTCGGCTGTCGCGAAGTTATGCCTTCGCGGCTTTGTTGTATTAGTTTTACTTTGTTTTGGGGCCCCTCCCCGGGTGCCCCAGTGTAGTCGGCCGCTGGTCGCCGCCGCGAGACGGATGAAGTCTCTCCCTCGGAGTGGTTCACGAAGAACCCCGCTCGGGGTGTCAAGTGACACGGTCCGTGCCTTTCTTTGACGTGTTTACGGCCCCTAGGTCCACGAACCGTTCTGCCTGAAACTCTGGTCGTCGGCAGCGGCTAACCGAAAAGAGCCAGGTTCAGGGAATTTTGGAATGGTTTCCACGTGTTGAGTGGGGTTTGCCTTTGATGCTATATGGATTTGTTTAGCTGTAGATCTACTGGCGCACTTCCTTTTGGTTACTGACGTTTTGTGTAAGCGCCTGGTCTTGTGATCGTGCCTTCGTACGTGCTTTGTCTTGTTTTAACTGATCTTGTGAAGTTTGTTTGAAATGTGTTTTGTCTTGCGTATGCGCTTGTTTTGGCATGCTCATGTTTGCTTTGGGCTCCAAGCCTTTTGATTGGTGCTAAGAAAAAACCTTTTTGATTGGTTGCCTGGATGGCTCCAGAATGCTGTTAGACCCAATATAAGCAGCCGCCAAGGGTACAGTACAATTAAGGCCAAGTGAGGCCACCACGCCAGGCGTGTAAACCCAATAAAAATACGTTTGAAAAAAAAAAAAAAACGCCTTTGGCTGCGAAACACTTTCTTTGCTTCCCCTTCTGCTATACTCTCTCTCTCTCTCTCTCTCTCTCTTTCTTTCTCTCTTTCTCTCTCTCCGCCCACTAACTTGGAAACTTGGGGCCCCTTACGGCTGTGGAGGAGTTCGGCTCGCCCGCCTTTGTGCGGATCCTTATTTGTCGAGTTTGGCTGTGGTCGGGGCACCCGCTGGAGGTGTGATCGAGGAAGACGGCAGGGAGCGTTTCCTTAGGTTAGAAGTATTCCCCCCAAACTGTACTTTTTTTAAGTGTGTATTCTAAGACTTGACTTTGTGCCAGTTGGTTAATAAACCGTTGCTTGGACTAATCGAAAGTAGAAGTAAAAAGACTCCGTTTACTACGCCACACGGCTATGCTGAGGGCACCACTCAGTTCTACAAACCTGCATTTTTGTTGTTGATTTTCTGCTTGTTTTGTGCCGTTTTCCCTAGCACTTAATAATCTTGATTTGCATAAGTACAAGCTATCTCCTGGGAGGCGCGCGAGGCGAAGCAGAAAGGCGAAATCCCATACGCCAATGCATCTGCTGACCAGCCTCCCAGGAAACAAAACAAACAGCAAAAAGAACACTAGATTAATTAAAACAGGATACTTCGTTTCAACCCGCAATGGACCACAGCCAAAGCTGGCCAGGTACAGAACACCGCACCACTCCTTCGTTGGGGCGAACTGTCGAAAGCGACAGTTTTTGTCACTTTCGAAACAAAAAGAACATTACTATAAACTTGGAACTTCCGAAAAGCTCTGTCGAAGTCAGCGAACGTGCTCAAAGTAGCTCCAAGCTTCACAGTCACGTTACACCGAATGCCACAGCCGCGTGAACCGAATGGAAGTGCTAGCTAGTAAGTCAGGTAAACCAAGACCCTTTTGGATCAGGGCGGGTGGTCTGTAAGAGTACTGTAAGGGTATTTCGTAACAAAACAAAGTGTTCGCTTAGTGAAAGTTCACTTCTGATACCCGTTGCTGAGGCCTGCGCCTGATGGCGCGATCGTCGCGTCGTGTGAAGAGCAACGTCCGGTCGAGTCGCACAATGTCAACGACGTCGTGCGAATAGCAATACTCTACCATCTCAAAAACGGCTGTACCCACCTGAAGCAAGGGCGGGAACATAGCGAAGATCCACGCAATTGGATAAGACGCTCGGTACGCCAACACGGTCGCCTTTTTGTTGTCATTCAGTAGAAATAAGAAGATACCTGAAAAGACAGGACAGCCCTGAAAAACGTCCAGAAACGACAAGGTATGCCGCTGCGTGAGCCCTCGTACAGGGAGGGGAGGGGAAGGGGGAGGGTGCGCTCTACGAGGGCCCACGCAGCGAACGCCCGACTTTTTAAAGTCAAGCACTCGCGTGTTTGCAGTCCTCTTCCGACGTCTGTGCAAACAACGACGCCTAGGGGTCAAAGCTCTAAGCTGGACCTAATACGTAAACGTCGCAAGTGTCAGATAAACATTAGATACCTTCCCGTAGAATATGAAACCGCGAAAGCAGGCTGGAAAACACAACGCCGCCGTTTCACAAACCGTGCAAAAACACGGGAGCGATTCCGATCGAGCCTCATCGTACCGAATCGTAAGACGTTGCATGTGCTATAGGCGTTACCTATTAGGGCGTGAACTACAAAGTTGATTATGAAGAGAGCTGCAACCTTCCCCAGGTTTCTGTTGAGGTGACTGACGAAGTCGTGACTGGCCAACAGCTCCTGCGAGTGATGGAGGGAGAAAACGGAGAAAACAACTTTCATTCGTCACAGTTTAGTCCTCTAATTCTGATTCCAGTATTGAGCCTAAACTTGATAGACCAAACATCAAACCTTCACGGTTGTAAAGTCATGGATTCACACAGTTGCGTTGAGTACGACCGCAGCTGCGTCGGCTCCAACAAAACGGGGTGAAAACCGGTTTTGTTGCAGCCGACGCAGATGTTGCCATAGCAACCCTCGCATTCAGTCGGACTCGACGCAAGTGTGTGAATCGCCCTTTAGTCTGGTTTGCACGCTGTCATGAAACTCCCTAATGCGACTTGTAGGCACTACAGTAGATGGCTAGGCAGTCGTACATGCTACATGGACACAATCATTTCGCTTTCTGTTCCTGTTTATTCTGGTCGCTTCACTTTACTGGACACCACGCTGTCATGTGATACTATTGTCGGTGATAGGTTAAGAGCTCAGGGGAAGCTCCTCCCGCCTCTTTCCACTTTAGCAGAGCGAATGCTGGAGAGGAGGTCGCCTCCTCTCTAGCGTTCGCTCTGTGGAAAGAGATGGGACATAGAGTTATATAACAGGGGGCCCAAACGCTTTGGCTCAACTTGGGGCGTCGCACTGCGCGAGCGCAGAAGTTCGGCGCCTGTGCAGTGCGAAGACCCGAGCTGCTTGGCTGCTTGCTGGACCCAAAAGCGTTCGGGCCCCCTGTTCTAAAACTCCCTATTGTACAGACGACGGCACCGCGCGAAAGCGAGTGAAGGATGCAGTATAGAAACGTACGTGCATGCCCTCCCTGAGGGTGATGCGCTTTTCCCGGAGGCGCAGCGCCACACCCCGAAGGTAGATGATGATCATTTCGCACTGGGTGCAGTAGTTGAGCAGAACCGCCATTTCGACGAGGGTCATCACCAGCTGACCTAGCATCCGAAGCCCGACCAGTAGGAGTGTGTTCCAACTGCGCCAACGCGACGAACGGACAAGAGCAAAACTGCTTCAAGGTTATTCACAGAGAGTCAGAGTCTGTTGATACGAAGCTAGGTCTAAAGGGCCGCTGAAAATAACAAGTTTCTTTTTAACAGTCTGGTTGGGACACGCATGTCGAGAAATGAATTCCACGCGAAACAAAACATTTTGTTTTTGTTTTTAGAGCGATACTGACGACGCGAGATTTATTTTAAATTCTGCGCGAAGTCCATGACGTCACGGAATGGTCATACACTCTTTACGCCTCAACGAGAAGGTCATACACTCTCTAAACTTCAACGTGATGGCCAAGCCGATCCACCTCTTCTCCATGCGCCCGAAATGCCGAGGGAGAAAACAAGTAAAACAAGGAAAACAAGCGCCGTCAATATTGATCTAAAATGTTTTTTTTTTTTGTTTTTTTGTCGCTTAAAATTTACTTTTTGACACGCGTGTCTCAACAAAAGTCACTGGATCTGAGAAAGTAGCGCTATTGCCTTCCCATCTGCTAGCCGGACACAAATACCAACATACAGACGACAAAACCTCTCAGGGTGATATGCTCATCGCTGTCGGCTGCCATGGCGATCGCCAATTTGGACCCTTTCAAAGTTTCGAAGCTTCGAAAGGATCGTTAAAACCAGTCGCAACAAGATCGTTATGGAGCAGTATCGTACTGAAAACATTCCTCGGCCAATATAAGCGTCTTTGGCACTGTACATGCAATAAACTTATCACTCATACTTGCGTGTTTCAAGGCATTAAAATTATTTTTCAATGTCTCTAAGCACTGACATTGCGTGTGATGGCGGTACGAAGATGTACGGTATCACACGCGGCGTCGGTACTTGGGGTGGGGGCATTGAAAAATAATTTTACTGTCTTGAAACACTCAAGAAGAGCAACATAATTGTAAGAGATCTGGGGAAACAAGCATGAGTGATAGGTTTATTGCATGCACAGTGCCAAAGACACTCATATTGGCCGAGGAACGCATTCAGTACGATGATGCTCCATAGCGATCTTGGTGCGACTGGTTTTAACGATCCTTTCGAAGCGTCGAAACTTTGAAAGGGTCCAAAATGGCGATCGGCATGGCAGCCGACAGCGACGAGAAAATCACCCTGAGAGGTTTGGTCGTCTGTATGTTGGTATTTGTTTGTGACCAGCTCTCAGGTGGGAAGGCAATGGCGCTACTTTTCCAGATCCAGTGACTTTAGTCCCAACGAGACTGTTAAAAAAAAATAATAAAAAACCTTTGTTCCTTTCCAGTGACCTTTTTAGAGCGATTCACACAGTTGCGTCGAGTCCGACCGAGTGGCATTGCAAGGGCTTGCGACGTGCGGGTTGCTACGGCAACAGCTGCGTCGGCTCCAACAAAACCGGCTTCGTTGGAGCCGACGCAGCTGTTGCATAGCAACCCGCACGTCACAAGCCCTTGCAGTCGCACTCCCTCGGGCCCACACAAGTGTGTGAAGTGAACCAACCTTAAAGGGATACTGAACCAAGGAATTTAGTGTCCATAATAAGTGGCGCACGTTCTTTCCACGAGCCAGCAGCCGCCGGTGTGCGCGAGCACAAGCAACGAAAATGACGTCAAAGACCTCCATTCGCGGTTAAGATGACAGTGAAATGTATAGGCTTCGGGCCAAAGGAGAACAAAGACAAGTTTTTTATCTACACAGTGGTGTCTGGTGTAAAAGGTAAGCGATTAATTGGTCTAACAAGCACGCGGCTTTCACTTGTAGAGATGAAAAGCCTGTGTTTATTCTCCTTTGGCCCGAAGCGCATGAATTTCACCGTGCCTCAGGCGCGAATGGAGGCCTTTGACGTCATTTTCGTTGCGTGTGCTCGCGCACACCGGCGGCTGCTGGCTCGTGAAAAGAACGTGCACCACGTATTATGGACACTAAATTCTTTGGTTCAGTATCCCTTTAAAGGTTCGTTCAGACAGCTGCGTTCGAGTGCGACTGCCACCACTCGCACCTTGTCAAAACTGCTCACGTCTAGCTGTTGCTATGGCGACACTTGCGACGCGCCAATGGGGAACCGCTGTGCAGCACAACGCAACGCAGCGCAAAGCAATCGACGTAACTGTGCGAACGAGCCTCAACTGTGCACAAAAAGGCGTGGCACATATCTCTCGGGTTTCAGGAAGGAATGGAAAAAGCACGGCGAGAGCAGTCCTGGCGTATTCGGGAAAGCCTGTAGAGCAAGTCCACGGGGCCAGTTTCGGCACTCTGATTGTCGTGCTCTCATACACGTCACAACGCCGCTGTTGCGCAACTGTAGTGGCGTCTTCTCTGGTTTACGACTGCTCTAGAGGCTCGTCGATTCGCGTATGCCTACCGCAACCACCATCTTCGCGAGTTCTTCCATGGCGCCGCTGTCACTGGGGTTTTTGCCGGCATGCTGCTTATCGCCGGTATCACCAGTCATCGTGTCAACAGCGCCTTGGTACATCACGCAAATACTATGTCACGTAAACACATGCGCGCATTTCACTTCTCGCGGGTCGCGTGAGTTCCTTCGACTCCGCTTGGCGTGCTTCGCAGCTTTCCTTCACGAGCAGTCCTGACCTGGCAACGTAGCAACCTCCTCTGTGCTTCCCCTTCCCTGGCCAAACGAGCTTTTGTCTGATAGCGGAATGGATGGCGATGCTGGACTACTGCGTGCTTTTTTTTTTAGGAATAGGATACCACACCCTACATCAAAGACGCGACAACCGTTCACCCAGATATCCACGCACACACTGTAGCCAAACCACTTCCCCGCAACATGCACCCCACGCACCATACCGATCGGAGGGAACAACGAGCCTGCGCCCTACACAAGAAGTACAAAAACGACCCGCGAGTCGTGTACGTAGATGCAGCGGAATACAGATATCACGAGGCCTTCACCGCAATCGCAGTTCGCAATAACTTCAACAACAACCCGCTAGATTCGATCGCAGTCCGGACGCCCATCCCGGAACCGGCGGAAGAGGCGGCGATAGCGCTGGCACTAACACTCAATCCTACAGCCACAACGATCATTACCGATTCAAAAACGGCTCTCCAAAATTTTGCCGCGAGGCGCGTATCCGCAACGGCACTCAAAATTAGCGCAGAAGCCCCCCGCAATCCCAAGTCCAATTCCTCTGGACCCCCGCGCATTCTGGGCTCAACGGAAACGAGGCGGCTCGCGACCTAGCCCGATGACTTACTATCCGGGCTGGGCCGAGTCCATATCCCTGCCACGGAGCCCGGTCCGCGCAAGACCGTCTGATCGGATATCATGACGACGTGACGTCACCACCTATTACCTCTTCTCCCGCCGGATCTATCCGCAGGCGGACAAATCCCTTATAGCTTACAACAACCCCACGTCTGGCGCCAGCTCCAGAGGGGAGTTTTCCCCAACCCGGCCACCATGACCCATATCCACCCCAGCCTTCATCCAACCTCGGCGTGCTCCTTATGTGGCACCCATGCCAGCCTGATCCACATCATCTGTCTGGGCATGCCCCAAGGATCCCTTCCCCGAAATCCCTTCTACGAAGAGGTGGGATCGAGGCCTCGCTTCACAGCGACGACCAGGACCTACAGGCCCCCCTGGTCAAAAGGGCGGAAGAGGTTGCCGGAAGGCATCAGCCGACGGCCACCACCAGTGATTTCCCTACACCCCCCTTGTTTTTCTGAAGGCACCCCCTTAATTCGCAACGACTCCTCTATTCTCAAAGCCCCCCCCCCCCCCCCAAAAAAAAAAAAAAAAAAAAAAAATTGACACCCTTCCTTGATTTCAATTCCTGGAGAAACCCCTGGCCACCACGGGACAACCAACCTAAATCAAGGAGAAGACGTCCAGGAGGGGAAGGGCCTTCGGCCCCTCGCCCACCACCACTACCAGGTCCTCTATATCACTTGACCCATTTCCTCAGTCAATAAAGTTTTTAATGCGAAAGCGTTAACTGTCCCATGGAGCTAGCCGACGTCATCAGTTTGAAGCGCGAAAACGGCACCTAGTTTCCCTGATCCCAAAGGTCCCATTGGCTGGCGCGCGGCGACGAGGCTCCCATTGGCCGCTGCGCGCGTCAGTTTCAACGACCGCCGCCAGATGGCGCTGCGTGGAGAGGAGGACGCGCAGCGCCATCTTGCGGCCGTATTCATCCATCCATCCATCCATCCGACGAGACGGCTGAGCACTTGATACTCTACTGTAAAGGGCTTCACCCTATGCATACCGAAGACAACATAGATTTAATAAAGTCATTAGGTTTTAGAGACAGCGAAGGAAAAGTGGATTTCAAGACATTAGAGATTACCAAGCAAAGATTAAGTGAATGGTGGCAGAAAGCGAGAGAAAACTAGGCATTTTCTTATTAACTGATGGCAAGGGGGTTTCATAGCCTCACTTCCTTTTCAGTATGGAGTGAATATAGTTTTCACATTTAGATATTCTAAGCTTAAAGGGTAAGAGAAAATGGCTAGGTGGCGTAAGCTACCGCCCGATCCAAAGGGCTCAGCCGTATTCATCCATCCAGCCATCCAGCCAGCGCGCCGATAAAACTAACCGCCGCAACCCCATGCCACTACGGGCCCCGCGCAAGTTAAAACGGACACGTTGGCGCGCGCTCGGAGGCTTCAGCTCGTCTCGCCGCCGACCAACATGCCGTCGCCTCCATCATCCACATCGTCGGCGGTGCTTCTGGTCGTCTCGCCGCCGACGAACATGGCGCCGCCACTAGCATTCACATCGTCGCCGGTGCTTCTACCACAACTCGAAAACATTACTCGCGCCACAAAACTCCGTGGATCACTCCGCGGCGTTCCATTGGACATTCATGCTTTCGCATTCAGAACTCATAAGAAATGCTTAGGTGTCTTCCGACTTATTTTTGTTTCTCTCGCTCTCTCTGTTAAACTATCTCACAAGTTGTGTATAGCGCTATCCAAAGACAATGGCGCGAAGAGCAGCTCGGCGAAACGCTTGTATCGCACGAACCCTTGCGCATGGAGATCAACTTCTACAGCCAGGCGCCCTCACAATCCCCGATGCCGCACGAGTATAGACGTTTGCGGTGTTACTCCCACGACGCAGTATTTTTTGTGGATATATAGCATAGTTTACAGCGATATTTCGTTTGTTTTAACTTCTTTTGGTGTCATAAAAAGCCACTCACTCCGACAGATCGTTGAATGCTCGATGCAGAAGCTGCGCTTCGGTCTCGAGGGCCGCGTTGTACAGTGCCTGCACCGCAATTTGCATAAAGGTCCAGAGAATGGCAGCGGCCAGAAACCTCCTGCGCAGACAGACCGTGCATGCGCTAGCCGCGTGTTGCCTCTGAAACAAAAAAACTCCACCATATTCTACGCTCCAGACGCGATCTGCAACATTAAAACGTGAGTGCTAGGCTGTGTCAACCAAAGGGGATACAGTGATGTCTCGTTAATATGGACAACTCCGTTCCCGTAAAAAAATCGTCCACAATGTGAGTTGTCCATAATAACGAGACACAAATGCATGTATTTTCCCAATGTGTCCCCGAAAGTGGTGTCCATATAGCGGGGTATCCATATTAACGGGGTCCATATTAACGAGACATGACTGTATGAGCAACGGCAGCAGAAGGACGCGAAGCTTTTAGCGCGCGCACACGTTAGAGTAAAGGCTGGTTCACACATTTGCGTCGACCGCTTTGCGCTGCGTTGTGTCGGGCAGCACCACGCCTCCCCATTGGCTCGTCCTAAGCGTCGCCATAGCAACCCGTGCGTCGCAAGCCGTTGCACCTGCACTCGGTCCGGCTCAACGCAAGTGTGTCAATCGCCCTTAAAGGCTCGTTCACACTGTTGCCTTCGAGTGCGAATGCAACCACGTTAAGACTGCATACGTCGAGCTGTTGCTATGGCGACACTTACGGCGAGCCAATAGGGAGGTGTTGTGCTGCACGACGAAACGCAGAGCAACGCGGTAGACACACATGTGTGAATCGCCCTTGAGGCTGGTTCACACACTTGCGTGAGTCCGACCGAGTGCGGCTGCAACGGCTCGAGAACGTTAACCCTTTGACGGGTTGCTATGGCGACGGGGTCTTAGAGGCGATTCACACTTGCGTTGAGTCCGACGGAGTGCGAGAGTTGCTATGGCGACGCGCGTCGGCCTTCGGCGATGGTTATGCTCGATACCACCGAGGTGTTGAACCTCAGTTTCTCGCAGATAGGGCGACACGTGTAATCTCTTGCCTCGATCTCGGTCTTATCCCACGTGGCACGGGAGACGTGGTCAAAATATGTTTCAATATCTTGGAAACCCGATATTGAGGAACAAATAAGGTTTCCAAGATGTTGAACGTTTAGCAGCTCGGTTGTATTTATTTTTATTTTTAACGATTTCAGTGTACACTATACATCGCCAAGAGGGAAATGTTTCATTCGGATCAAAATCACCTTTTAGGTCACAACATTTAAGAAGAGAAAGGCTCTCATCCATAACTGTTATTGACATGGTAACCCAAGAGCGGAGGAGAAACGGGGCGGACAACACGTTTTCTTTTCTTTTCTTTTTTTCCGTTTTTCCCCCGCTCCTATGTTACCATGTCAGTATTGAACCAGCTCGCTTGCACTCTAGCTTAGTTTCAATAATAACTGTTATTACCCCATTACATTTTCAAATATTTTTTTTCGACTTCATGATTATAGTAGTTTACAAAAGCCCTAAAGTGTACCTTCTTTCTTCAACCGTGACTTTAAATGACAGGTTCACCGTGTTATGATTATGCTATAGCTGTGGTTTTAGGGTAATTTTCGAGAACTTGAACGGTCCCCGCAGTATTGTAATTTCTGTTTCAATCTTCCTTCTTTTTTTTTTTTCATTTAATATTTGCTTGGTCCTCCTGTTTGAACCGGAGCCCATGAGTGCTGGAAAGGGAAATACCTTGTTACAGTGATGATGATCCGTTCTGTAAAATAGGCAGACGACTGCAGGAACACCTGTAAGGTGATGGTTAAGGAGAATCAGTCGGAGAAGCGTCATGTAACAAGTAGGTTTGATGGGGCGAGGCCCGCATAAAGTAATTATAAATAGACGACTGGACGACGTGTCCTGCGTATCTTTGCAAACAGGACTGCTTTGGAGGCGGATTTAGCATGCTAAACTGACGCAAACAAAAGCTTAAAAGAAAAGACGCTTGCAATTTTTGTAAATGTACCACCTCGCGCCTCTCTGTGACGTTACTCGGAGCTGGCGTGCTGCCACTGATTGAACAGACTTACTCCAGGTGCGGTTTACTTTCACAAGCATGCGGCAGTCGAGAATGATGAAAATATAGGTTTTCTGAGAGCAAGGTTCTCCTCATTTCTGATGGTGAATCATAATAATTTAAACTGTAAGGTAATTACTCTCAGTAGTTTGTAATTTTAATTAATTACTTTTGACTAAAAATAATTGTAGTTGTAATTTGATGGAGTTTAAGCCTCAATGACTGCAAAATCTGAATTACAATAGACCGATCTCACCAGTCAGTTTGGCTACGCCGCTGCTGCCGCGATGCATCGCGGGAACTGTAGTCTTTCTGCTTGCGCGACAACCTCACTGCTGCTCTGCGCGTGCAGAGCACAAGACGGCCCGTGAAGTTGCGTGCACTGTCGCCTGCATTATGAGGACTACAGTTATGCTGACGTCACGCATGCGCCAAATGCTTGTTGAGATAACTAGCCTATTTTCCCGAGTCCGCGAACCAGGCCCGCGCAGCCAGGAAGTTTGTTTTTTTTTTTTTTTTTTGGGGGAGGGGGGGGGGGGGGGGGAATTCGCTGAGGCCACTACTTCCAAGCATATTGGAAGAAAGAGGAGGAGGATTTAGGGATAAAATGGGCATCATGCCGTCGAGCCGCCGGGCCCGGGCCCCGAGATGTTTCTGAGCAAAAGAGACGATGAGCCATGATTTGCGGGCTCGTCATCATTCGAAAATGTTTCTTGCTGCAGCAGGGCGGCTGGAGCACCCCTCTGTTTACGCCTCGATTTGCATGCGAAAACTACACCTGCCAAATCTGAAGGCTATGGACTTAAACCGGTAGGCCATTGTGTACATAGCTTGAAGCCGTCCTGGAGCTCTACACCCCCCCCCCCCCCCCTCCCCCCTGACTACGCGGGCCTGCCGCGAACTATATATGTCTAAAGGAAGAAATTTTACACGGACTATCTACAGCGCACTATACAATGATTGTTTTTTAATGGTTCATTATGACGAGACGTGATTGATTTTGTGAATGAAAGATTATGTTAATGATGAATAACGTATGATACAAGCTTCTTTGAGAGCTAAGAAAGCAGAAATTTGTCAAGGTGTGTTGCGTAGGAGAACTTTTTACGTGCGGTCTATGTCCCGGGCGCTGACGTTCTAAGCAAAAACTTTCATTTTTGACCCCAAATCTGGCCTTGCGGACTGTCCTCCGCAAAAGGCGGTACTTTTCTTGATTATGTCACAATGGAGCTTCGTTCTATGGCGTCACAGTGACGAGTAAAAATTCAACTGAGCGTCTGCCTCGTTGCACTTCGAAAAGGGTGGTTATCATTTGGGCCCGTTCTCGTTCCGACCTTTCGTTTGGGCGTTCTCAAAATGACCATTCTCAAAACGTCGTTCTCGGTTGAGCCCGCCACATTTGATCCGTTCTCGTTACATCCTTCAAGAAAACAAAAAAAAACAAGCAAATGGGGGCTCTTCGAGGTGTCGGCTCGGTCACCGCATATCCCCGAAGAAGCTTCTTCAACTCCGCCCCTCATATATACACAAGGACGTGCTTTAGTCCCGAGTTGGCTAATAGTCCCTGGAATACGCCCCTTCTGCTCTTGAAACATGCAGCGAACAGGACCCGCTCGGTGGGTGGTCCAGAAGCGGTAGCGGGCGCTGGGCAATAAAACACCGAACTGCTTTTATGTGTCAAAGCACGGATTCGTATGTCTCTTTATTCCTGGGTCGCGGGAGGATGCACTCGGAGTGCCCCCCCCCCCCCCCACTCCCCCTTTCCCCCCAACCTCTCTTACGAGCCGTTGGAGGCAATCCAGGGCTGAAAACGCACCGCGCGCAATTCGGTCCTAGTGCAAACGGGACCAAATGCAAATAAACCCAAACGCAAAAACAGAAAAAAAAAAAAGGTTTGGTTGTTTCGGGAAGGTTCAAACGAAAATGGGGCGAAACGAGAAAGGGCGAAATGCAAATGCGGCGTTTTGAGATACTCAGTACACCCTTTCGAAAGCACCCAGGGCGCCGACTTACGGTTACATGCCACTTACGCACCCAGAAACTGAGGGAGAGAAGGAGACGAAAGTGCGCGGCGACGTCAGAACACCGAGCTCTGATTGGAGCGATTAGTGGGTGGACCCAAAGCTGGCTGCTTTTGTCTTCGCTACACTCGTCGAACGCGTACGAATGCGAGAACCAATCGCCGGATGCCGGAGTTCCGCGTTCTAACGCGTTCGGCAGGTGAAGCGGAGACCCACTACCCACTAATCGCTCCAATCAGAGCTCGGCGTTCTGGCGTCCCCTCTCGTCTCCTCCTCTCCCTCAGTTTCTCGCCGCATAGTCGCTGTGAGCTAAAGAAACGCACGGCCCGTGGTGAGTCCCGAGCATCTTCTGAGAGCTCGACAGCCAATCATGCATTGCAGTATTAGTCGATAAGATTGCCGAAGCACCACTCATGAAACCATAAGCGTGAGCATGGAACTTTTATACTCGTTTTCACCTCAAGAACCATAGTAAAAAGAGTCCGGGGCTCCTCAGGGAGCAGTACTAATTTACACCTTTATGTTGAGATTTAAGATACTGTATATTTCGGTGCATTTTAGGCTACATATATGTTCTCTTATCAAAATACGTATAGGGAGTATTAACTGGACGCCATATTTGAGGGCGATGTTTAGAGCGCATGCTCGGAACGAGCTAAGGTTAATAGGCTGCTAAGACCGGCAATCTTGGTGGTGCGGAATGCACGTGGCGAAAGAACTGTGGAAGCACGCCGTCAGCACGCGCTCAGCAGTCGCGCACACAGCTGTGGCCGCCAGTGAATACTCCATATACGTTTCAAACGCCAAAAAGCATCGCTTCTTCCTCTGAGAACCAAATCTTATAAGAACTACCTCGCGCGGCATATAAACAACGCGCAGAACTTTTTTTTTCTTCGGTGAAAACACACAGCTGAGTGACTGTCAAAGCCACGACACCCGTAAAGGGGCACAGGGGATGCCCCACGTAAGGCAAGAGTGACATCCATTGTCAGGATGGAGGGAAGGAATCAAAATGGCGTTATTGGGATGTGTACATTGAATATGTTATCACAAGTCCGTTCGATCATTTCTCGAATAATTAAGAGTTTGCACCTGCATTTAATACTTTCAGTGTCCGGTAATGAAGAGATCACTCTTACTTTGAACTGTCAAAATAACGCTAGCCATCTTGGTGGTTTTACAAAAAAAATAAAACTACCGACTGATATCATACTCAGAACGCGTATCACTAAAGAAGTAGTCAACAAATGCACCAAGCGTGACTAATGTAAAACGTCGTGTAGCGAATCACCTACAATCCAACAAGAAATGGATAAGTATCGAATATCTCGGTGCAAACAAAATGCTATTTAATCAACATAATTAAAGTCGAGTAGCTCTCAAAGAAAATTAACTGCGAAGTAATGCCAGTGCTTTCTAAGGTAAAGTATAATTGTAATTACTTAAATTTGGCGTGCTAGTATTTTTAACTATAAGTACTTTTGAAACAAAGTAGTTGTAATTGTGACTCAGTTACATGTCCACCGTAATTTCCACAAGTATGATCGATACTGCGTGCTCGCCTAACCAATCAACCGCCGGCCCAGTGCGACGTGACCGGGCTCTCGGCGAACACAACACGCCTGGATCGCGGAGTGACCCGGCGTAAAGTCGACGCCTGATTATCCTATCGGCCCTGAGGGCCGCGGTCTTTCGCTGCGTGCGCGTGCTTTCGTTTACCCGTTGGCTTCTACGGGCAATGCGGCGATCCTCTCGCGCTCAAGCAGCCAACGACATCCGCACCACTGAAACAAAGCCTGCACGAGGAAGACAGCAGAAAGCGCCAGCTTTTAACTTCGGCAGCCGCGTCAACTGCACGAACATATATCTCGCAGAACCATCGTCTTTGAAGATGTTGGCCTCGCATTCAAACTTCTCTGCGTTCCAGGCTTCCCGGCTGGTTCACACAGCCCCGTTTTCTTAAGTTGCGTTACCTTACGAAAGCTGACGTACAAATCACCGTCCCGGTGATTTGTGATTTGTGTTGAGCGTGGCTTCCAGTTCAAGGAGATAGCCTTGAACGCGACATTCGATGCACGAATGTCTAGGTGACGTAAGAAAACGTCAGAAAACGGTGCTGTGTGAACCAGCCTTTAACATAAAATGATTTTACCGCAGCGTACGTGGGGGTTGAATCTCGAGTAAGCAAGAGCCACTAATACACCACACAGTTTGCAGACACTGAATCGGCCGTGCTTCTTCCTGCTATCACATTAGTCATGCAAAAGTCGTCTTTAGACGAGTTCGAAACATAAAAACATGCTTCGAACACATGCTCGAGGCCTCAGATGCCATCTTGTCTGCAGCGAACATGATGTATGAGGAGCAGTGGTGGCTCGTGAGGCCGGTGGCTCTACTTGCCCTCTCCATGATGGCGTAGAGCTCCTCGTCCACTCCGATGATGCGGAACATGTAAAAGCCGTACAGAAAGGCTGCCACTTGGAGCAGGCTGGGCAGGATGTACAGAGTCAGCCGGTGCTCGCAGACGGGGGGCCGGTAGCCGCTCTGGCCCGCCGGCGACACGTGCTTGCTCTGCCGGAAGAAGCGCCATTTTAGCGGCGCTCGACAGAAGAGGTCGGCATTCTTGGTTAAACTCACAGCTACCTCAAAATAAAAAGTTAAAACTCATTCACTCCCACGGTCGCACTCACCTTCAAGTCCTCACTCACGAACTCGTGAACTCACCGAACTCACGCCTCTCACCGAACTCATGAACTCACCGAACTTACGCCCCTCATCGAACTCACAAACTCACGCCCCTGATCGAACTCATGAACTCGCTCACTCACCGACCTCACTCACTCAGAAGTAGGCCCTGCCCCTGCCTGCCCTCACCGTAGTCGTGGCGCTTGCGCTCGTGTTGCGCGTGGGTTGCGCGGCCTATACAACTCCGCCACGGTCGCTGCCGTCTTCCGTCGCTTCGGAGGCAGCCGTCGCGTCGCCAAGTGAAGAAATATTTCGTCTTTTTGTTTCCCTCGCGACTCCTTCCGCGCCGTTGAGCGCTTGAGGAAGGTGAGCTTTGTTAGGATGAAAGGGCTCATCATCGCGAGATTCGCGGAAAAATATTATTTCGCTGTGCACTGTTTGTGTCAAGCCTTCGCGACAACTCTGTGCAAGTACGAAGTGAGCGTCTGCACCGCTGTTTATTCAGGTAAGAAATATTATTATTATAGCACGCACCACCGTGGGTTTCTATCTCCGTTTCACGATAACTTGGCGAACTCTGGAGGCTAGGGCCCCGCGATCCAATAAGAACGCCGGAGCGACGCACGTGACCCGACGTAACGGGAGGATTTGTGTCACTACGCCAAATGCGAGGCGCGAGGCCCGGAGGAACCGGCTGTTGTTTGCTAGCCAAGAGTTGTCTGCTCCGAAACCAACCAACTTCGGATGAACGTCCACCACCGCAACATATTGCCGTCCGCTAGAATAGCGAGCACTTCGGGAACAGTTCATGAGACAACCAATCTGTGACGGGTGCTATTGCCAGGGCACAGTGCGATGTTTGGAGCAGAAACGGCGGAATACACGGCTGCGATCGCCGGCGATCGCCAACGGCCACGACGCTACAAGGCGAAAAAAATCGATCAGATACGGATGTGGCGTCACTTTTTAGGGGCGAAGCTCCTTAGGGGCTAGCCATGTCCGTCCGTCCGGCGTCCGGTGCTCGAGCTCCTGCTCTTGAGCTCACGTGCTCACGTGCTCGTGTAGGGCAAAAAAAAATGATGAAATGAAAACAAAAAGGATGAAAAATAATATGTTTGCGCAGTCGACAGGATTCGAACCTGTGCGGGGAGACCCCAATGAATTTCTAGTCCATCGACTTTACCACTAGGCCACGACTGCGGGACGAGTAGGGGGCTTTGAGATGTGGTAGTAACTCAAGAGCTGGGGATGTCATGGATGAAACGTTGCATGTAGTCGCTCAACGTCTATACAGGAGAGGACGCTGCGGTCAAATGCGTATATAATCGCGTTAAACTTTGCATGCATTGGCCCAACGTTTATAGACGAGAGGGCGCTGCGGTCAAATGCTCAAATGCGTATATAACCACGTTCCATACCACACATTCTTTTTCTGACCTGAATGAAAACGAACGAAAGGCTCGGCGTGCTGCGGGTCAGCGTCTACGCAAACAAGCACCACCAGAGCTTCGCCCCAATCAACATCATTCACCACGAGGAGATGCGGTCAATTTTTTGGTTTCAATATAATTGAAACTCCTAAATTTGTGATTATTTATTCTCTATTCTTCATAGCTTCTCGTTATAGATGGAATCGAGCAAGTTCAGTGGCTGTTAAAAGAAAAAGAAGCCTAGAACTACTTTTTTGTCGCGGACGGCGCTGGTGCTGTGGTGGTAACGAGGCCCCCATGGCCTCGACCATGGAGTGTTATCACGTGCCTTGCTCCGGCGCCCTTATTGGGTCGCGGGGGCCGCAGCCTCCTCAGTTCGCGAAGTTATCGTGCGAACTGGACTGCCTGCAAGGCAATTCGTTGCCGAGTAGAACTACTGGGTGATTCAAGGAGAGGCCAGGCTCTTTAAATCGACCGCAAAATTCGGTTTCTTAACCTATCGCGCTACGACTTTGTGCAGCGTTGCCCACAGATGGTGTTTTTTTTTTTTTTTGTAAAATTTGCAAAGAGCGAACTTACCTGAGAAAAAAAGTAAAGAAAGAAAAAGGCTTAGCTCCTATGGAAACGCAGCGACGCCACCGGCCGTTTCGCACTGCAGACAAGAGATGACGTAACGAACGCAGCCAACGAACGAGCATACGGCGCCGAGAGCCGGCGTATTTAGCAGACGATCTTTTCGACTCAAAAGCGGCGCGCGTTCCGCAGCGGCGACAGTCGCAGAAACAAAACAGGCGCCGGTACAACAAGGAACTGCGTTCCTTGTTGCTAAAGACACCGGCTCTCGGCGTCGTATGCTCGTTCGTGGCGCAGTTGGGTCGCGACCCCTTGCGCCTCTCTTGTCTCCCGTGCGAGACGGCGCCGTGTTGTTTGAAGACCAGTGGCTTCGCTGCGTTTCCATAGGAGCTAAGCCTTTTTCTTTCTTTACTTTTTCCTCAGGTAAGTTCGCTCTTTGCAAACTTTACAAAAAAAAAATGCACCATCTGTGGGAAACGCTGCACAAAATCGTGGCGCGATAGGTTAAGAAACCGAATTTTACGGTCGATTTAAAGAGCCTGGCCTCTCCTTGAATCACCCTGTATTTCGGAACGATCTGTCTCTATACTACCGTCGTTCACACAAATTATTTCACCTAAAATAACGAACTCGTGGATTTTTCTTTTTTCTTCTGGAAGAAGAACCTTTGTGCGTACTATATTATTGTATATTATTTTTATTGTGTTTCTCGTTTTCTGTTGCAATGCACATACAAATTAAAACAGGAACGTTCTAATCTACCGACTCTGTATGGGGTGGTTCAAGTCACCAGGCCCGATCTAAAATGAACCGTAAAAATCGACGCCTGCACGTAGCCATCTAAACGTTTCGTCAAAAGTGTATTTCACAGGTCGGTTTCTTGAAATTACAAAAGTAGTTCTCTTTAGCAAGAAATAGGGCCAAGAACTTGCCAGGGTCTACGGCGGGCGGCGACCCAGACGACCAAGTCCAGTAGTGGGGTGTGTGAGCCAGTGACAAACGCGCCCAGTGCGCATACACTATTGGCCCTCACTTTCCCCCCCAACCTCCTTCACAACGCTTCCAACCCCAGTGGGGTTGTTTGCGTTCGTATTGATAGATGGCGTCGGGAGCAGCGTCTGAAGGGCAGCCGACCAGCGAAAGAAGCAACGACACGCAGAAAAATCCGTTGGCACAAAGCGCCGCCGTATGCAGACGCGTTTTTTTACTTTAATTTTGCTTTTATTGTTCGCATTATTTTTAACCAAAGGTACATTCCAAAAGTTATGTCATTTAATAAACCACGGTGGTCGCGAGCCGTCGCGATAAGGATGTAGCGCATCATCAATACGAACGCCAAAAAAACTGCTACTGGACCCCGTCGTCTGCGTCGCAGCCGCCGTAGACCTGCAAGTTTCTTGGTTATTTTTTACAGAAAGAGAGCTACTTTTTAATTTTACAGAAAAAAAATTGACCGCATCTCCACGTGGTGATGATGTTGATGGGCGAACTCTGGTGGTGCTTGTATGGTAGAGCTGAGCGCAGCATGCCGACCTTTCGTTCGTTTCATCCATGTCAGAAAGAGATGTGTGGTATGGACGTGGTTATACACGCATTTTAGCATTTGCCGCAGCGCCTCTCGTCTATAAACGTTGAGCCAAGCATGCAAGTTTACGCGATTATATGCGCATTTGACCGCAGCGCTTTCTCCTGTTAGACGTTGAGCGGCTACATTCAACGTTTCATCCATGACATCCCCAGCTCTTAAGTTACGACCACATTCAAGCCCCCTAGTCGTCCCGCAGTCGGGCCGAGTGGTTAAGGCGATGGACTAGAAATCCATTGGGTCTCCGCACAGGTTCGAATCCTGTCGACTGCGCAAACGTATTTTTTTTTTGTCCTTTTTCATCATTTTTTTCCTACTTTTTCATCATTTTTTTTTTTTTTTTGGCTCACGTGCTCACGTGCCGTGAGCACCGGACGCCGGACAGAGGACGGCGGACAGGCTAGCCCCTAAATATTGGCATTTTGGGCACCCCTCAACTCACTCCCAGTCTTCAGGGTCACACCTGGTCGCACTCCCAGTGACGTCATTCGGAGTGCCATGTAGCTTCCCGTGTGCTATCTCGGAGGGCGCTTCCTCTCCCTCTCTCTGCTGACATTAGCGGGCGTTATGCTGCAGCTTAGAGCCGAGCGAGGTCACGTAATCTTTTCGCCGTAGTTCCTTCGGCTGCCACTTGGGGCTGCAGGTGGGCGAAAAAGCTCGACTTTTGCTTTGCGATTGTGCAGCGGAATCGCGACATTTTTAATGAAGGAGGTGTTTTCTCTATCCTCCGGGGCACAATAAACAACTTAAAAATGTCAAGATGCAAATTCTTTTAATGATAAAATCGTTGCACCGCCCCTTTAACTAAACGCGGTCTACAATTCTTCAAGATTTGTTTCGTTAGATACAAAAAAATGGGGCGTTTTATTTTTTTGGGCGGGAAAGGTTGCTTCCGTGCACGCACGCGCATGCATGCATATCAAATATTTGTTTAATTACCTAGGTTTGGATCTTACCCTCTCTCCCTGTTATTTACTCGCACACATATAAATCACGTTGCTAAAAAGGCAAATATAGGCCCTCGCAAACGACTGAGATGTGCACCGGTGAGAGCTGTACAGGTTGATAAATAATAATATATAGGAATCACAACTAATATGTAAATACTACTGGAGCTGGTAAGAAAACCCCTTCTCCGGCACGCGAAACATTTTCGGATGCAGCCAGTATTCCGACTATGCTCAACGGTCCCCTCTTGGACGACTAAAGGGGTGTCAGATAGCAGGTCAGGAACGTCGATTTGTTATCGCCAATATTAAGTGAAAGCAAAAAGATCGTTTCACATCTCTTTGAATGTAAACTAGAAACTTAACGCCTGCAACTGTTCTAGGACAAGGACAATCCACAATAGAATTAACTTTTATATGCTCCCAAATAAATGTAGCAGCCTTTAAACCCAACTGCGAACTAGTCCGGCGTTTCGGGCGTACTCGAGCACGAAGACGTGTTTGCGTACTTTTTTTTTACAAAACTCCAGGCTACAACGTGAACGAACAAGTATACCGGCGAATCGCGACACTTCCCAGCCGGCTTTCATTTTGGAAGTTTTCGTAGACTGCGTTTCCCCCTCCGCTAAGCCCTCCGCAACGAAGAAGCCGCTACTGCGCCTGCGCGCCGATGGCCTTGGCTGTAGAGTTCCGGGCATCGTAGCGGGTTGCGGAGAGCATTGCGGGACAGCGAAAACTATCTACGAAAACTCCCTATTGACCAGTTTACTTATCCATACAACAAAGGCATATACTAAAAATTTAGCTGGAGCCCCTTCAGGCTCCCCAAGGAATCCCACCACACACCAGGCAGCTCTATGGAGCATATTGTTATTGTTATTAATATTAACATTCTTATTGTCTGTATCTGGTTTATGAGTTCGTTCAATAAGCATTTTTATTGTTATTATTAGTAATAATTTAATTAAAAGTTGCCTCCTACACGAAACAACGAAACGCCGCGCGTATATCTGTGGCTCGCACTCATGAGTGAGTTTGGCCGAGGTATGCTTGACTAGAGCACTCGGACCGGAATTTCTAGGCCCGGTCCGACCCGGCCCGGTAGAGGCACGGCCCAAGCCCGGCCCGAGCCCGGCAAAATTTTCAGACAGAAGCCTTAGCCCGGCCCAAGCCCGAGAAACTTTTTTATATACAAGCCTGGGCCCGGCCCGAGTTCGACAGATTATATACATGAGTCCCAAAAAGTTTGCAGGCTTTAACCTAAAATCTGTCTAAGCATAAAGCGAGCACATTTGGTTCAATTCCTTTTAAACTTAAATCAAGTTTTTTTTTTTTTTTTTACACGATAAATATTTCGATTTATTTTCTAGAATATGGGCAAAATATGAATTTCATAACTGGTTTTGAGAAAAACAGAAGTGGGGAATATTTTATTTATGCATTTCTCGAATATATATTGTACTTTTCGTTGTTCAATTCGTTTCACAGAGAACTTTCCTCTCTACATGTTTTTGTGAAGAAACAATCACAAACACGCTAGTACATCTTCAAACGACTGTATAAACATAATATTATTTATGGTAGCTTATCTTTGGTGGTATAGTACTAGGCCCTCTGCACAAAAAGCAAAAATCAAGCTCACGTTTTTGTTTCTTTTCTTGAAGGGCGTTGTAGTGATTTCATATTCCGCTTGTTTGTGTTCATTTAACCTAAAAGATCAATGTGCACACTTTTTGTTGTCAACAACTTAGAATTTGCTGCACACGACTGCCACTTAGCCGCGGCCCTGGCCGGCACGGGCGGGCACGGCCCGAAAATGTTATTGTTCAAGCCCGAGCCCGGCCCGTGCCCGAGAAAATGCGTATTACCCGGCCCTACCCCGGCCCGCGGGCCGGGCTCATCTCGGGTTTTCGGGCTGGCCCGGGCCCATGCAGTGCTCTATGCTTGGCAGCACGATTGTGCCCGATAGACACATATAAGTGGTTCTTCCGAAAAAAAAACAAAAAAAACGCGGCAATGACAACTCTTAAGTATTAAAAAAAAAAAAAAATATATATATATATATATATATATATATATATATATATATATATATATATATATATATATATATATATATATATATATATATAATTTTTGTGATTTAACAAAGGGGCTCCGGGAAGGACGACGCGCCCATGGGCTGCAGGTCAATACCCGTGCAGACGTCTACCCCTCGGGCTCTCTTCGTAGAAAAGGTCGACCTACTTGCGAGCAAATATAACAAATAGGGGCGATGGCTTTCGTGGGGACGCAAATTTCGCGGTCACTCTCCCGAGTCTCCTCGACCCTTCTCGCCTTCTGGGGACAGGGCCATAAAAGTGGAGTCCCCCGCAATCGACGAACTCGAAGCCCCCCGGCGTTTGCGGCCGTCCTTCTCCCCACGTCCCCAACCCCAGTCGTGTTTTTGCCAAGTCGTTGCGCGCCCCCTGTTATTTGAGGGGCCCGCAGTACATGCTCTGGGGGAAAAATCTGTAACCGCAAGACTGCCGGAAAAACATGCTCCTCGAACAAGTTGTTTTCGGTCCCCGGTCCGAAAACAAAAGCGACCCCGGCCATAAACGAGCAGCTGAGGACACCCGGGCGAAACGTCACGCGAAAAAAAAAAAAAAAAAAGAAACGCAATGCGCGACGAAAAAAAAAAAGAAAAAAAAGACGGGGACACAGTTTGGCCGCTTCAGCTCCGGGAATGTGAGGCGAACTATTCCCCGTTTCAACTTCGATGGACCGCAGCGGACGCTACGAGCCATCCCAGCCAATCCTGCGCTGTACAAATGTGACGTCACAACGCACCCCACGTGTTACAGAGCTCCTCCCGACGGCCACGTGACACTCACGCGGCATACGATTGGCTTTGGTGGCTCCTAGCTACCTCTGCGGTCCGCCGTAAAATAAAATCAAGTTTGTTTGTTTGTTTTTTTTTTTGTTTTTTTATACAAAAAGAAAGCAAGCAACAGCAAGACAAAGTAAACAAAGTACCGCATTTTTTCGCACCATAGTCCGCGGACTGTAGTTATCGTTGTATCTGAACTAGAAACTGAGCGTTTCCAGTCTAGAAACTTTAGAGACTGATCGATCATCGCTGTATGTGGTATCGTTATAAGTGGATTGCACTGTACTTGTTTAAAAGTTGAAATATTACCCGGTGCGGACTTGTTTTGTTTTGTATTTTTGTTATTTTTCTAGATCGTTCACTGCGATAAGACGTGAAGGATTTGTACGATACAAGCTTTTTTTGTGAGCTAATACAGCAGACATTTGCCAAGGTGCGCTGTGTATGAAAAAAATTGTCGTGTCGACTAAGTACAAGGTGCGGACTACGCACGGCATGCGGACTCTACACCGGGTGCGGACTAGAGTCCGGAAAACACGGTAAGCAAGGCCTCACAAGCGCAGCATAGAAGGTGCCTTCATCGCGCTCGTGCAAAGGCATAGCCGAAACACGTTATTTTTGGTGTTATTAGGGAGTCTTCATGGATCGTTTCCGTCGTCGTACAACGCTCTCCACAACCCGCTGCGATACCCGAAACTCTACAGTCCAGGCCATCGGCGCGCAAGCGCAGTAGCGGCTTCCTCGTTACGGAGAGCTTAGTGGAGGGGGAAACACGGTCTACGAAAACTCCCTATTACTAGGGTGTTTTAGTATATTGTTCCGCTACCTCCGATAACGATACGATGCATGCGCAAAGGCGCCGGCGGCGTAACGGGTATCGTTATCGGAGTTATCGGAACGGGCTACTGAAATTCCCCACTACCTACACTCGTTTTCACCACAAGAACCGTAATAAAAAAACAAAGGTTCGGCTGCTCGCGGAGCGTTATTTATTTCTCCTCTTTATGTGGCGAGTTAATATTCGTAGTATTTCAATCAAGATCACTTATTTATTATCCCATCAAAACCTTCCACATAAAGAAAACAAATTTAAGATTTGTTTTGTTTGGTTTTGTATTTTAACCAGCTGACAACCAAATCTTGAGAGAAGTACTTCGCACAGCGTATGAACTGCGCACAAAGCGCCACAATTTGTTCACGTAATTGAAAAAGCGTGCATGTTTGTTTTTAATTGTTTTGTTGTTGTTTTTTGCCGTGCACGGCATTTGCTGTGTTTTGTTTAGAGAGCCCAACTTGACAAGCCAGTTAGCGAGCTGGTGACGGCGATTTCTTCGCCAGCTTTGTCTTGAGCTAGGGCATAACGCTCTGCCCTGTAAAGTTGTCAGAACTTGTAGCGGTAACACTCTAGCATACTTGAGCTTTCCTGAACATAGCTCACGACGAGTCCACTAGAAAATCAATGAAAATACTCTTGCATGTAAATTCGAAACCGTTGGTTCGAAACTCTGAAACTCGGACCTCTGTGCTATTTGAAGACTCCGGACTTCGCAAACTTGTACTGAAAATAAATTCTGAATCTTCTAACTGTTCGATCTCGAGCCTCTAAGATATTCGAAACCTCAGCGACATTCGAAAATTTTGACGAACTGAAATCTCGGGAGGTTCGCGACATATCTGACATTGACTTCTATATATCTATATATATATATTTCTTCTTTTTTTTTTTTTTTTGAAAGTAAGTGCGGAAATTCAGAACGTATACAGCAGCAAACACGAAGGCTTCTAGGGTAATTCAGAAACAGTGGAAAGAAGGAAAACTGAATCCGGCTTGAATGTGTGTGGCATAGAGCACTGCACGGGCCCGGGCCAGCCCGAAAGCCCGAGCCCAGCCCGGCCCGCGGGCCGGGCTCGGGCCGGGTAGCACGTATTTTCTCGGGCCCGGGCCGGGCTCGGGCTTGAACAAAAAAGTTTTCGGGCCGCGCCGGCCCGGGCCGGCCCGGGCCGTGTCTGTGCAATCTTGTGCGTAAATAATAAATTGTTGATAGCAAAAAGTTTGTTCATTAATCTTTTAGGTTCATTGAAAACAAAAAAGCGAAGTGCAGAGTCACCACAGAGTCGTTAAAAATAATAACAAAAAGGCGTTTTGCAGTTAGAAAGCCTTCAAGTTTTTTTTCCGTGTGAGCAAAGGTTCAGTGTTGGAAATTGTAAACAAAATAAAGTCGCAGTCATAGGCTTGTCAACCTGTCTGATTTATCGCTCTCAAAAATATCTAGTTCAATATTATGAAGATTTATAAAAACGTACGCAAGCGCTTTGGGTACCCTAAAAATAGCGTCGCGATGTAAAACCTATGGCGATGCTAATTTTATCTTGCCCAGAGTGCTTGAGTACGTTATTCTAAGACTCCCTTATTGTACAGAGCGCGACACTACATTAGCCTGAACAAGCGATCGTCGTTTTTTTTTTTAATATTTATCTCATATAATTAAAAGGCTCTCATCAAAACTATTAGCGTCTTTGGAAGTGCTCATCTGGGCCACAAACCTAAGCGTATACTTTGGTACCTACTAACACCGTTTCGAAGTAAAATTCGAAAAGAGCCAACGTCGTTTTCGCGGTATCAGTGTCGCGCAGTGTACACATCACGACACTGTTAGCGCGAACACGACATCGGCGCATTTTCGCATTTTACTTCTAAATACTATTAGCGAGCACGAACTTTCATCGCTTACATTATAGAACTAAATGAGCTCTTTCCGTAGCAATAATAACTTGGATCACATTCCTTGGTTTCAAAGAGAAAAACTTTAAAAACCGGCGATCGCTTGTTCGCGCTAACAGTGTCGCGCTCTGTACATAGTCCGTTTCGCGCTTGCACAATTTGGAGACCATCTTTAAAAAAAAAAAAAAAAAAAGTTTTGAGCGGTTAATTTAGAATATATTACATTTAATCTTGTCTGAAAGGGTTGTATATTTTAAGAATACGTTGACATGTGAAGCTATTTCACAACATATCCTTAAATAGAACAGGTGCGCAGACCAGGGTTAGAACGATGGAGACTTTTTGCGAAGAGGTTGCGGTTGAAACGGGACGCGTTCAAACGCAAAGGGTGTTTCGGAAATGGGTCCAAATAAGAAGGGCGTTTAGGAAATGGTCGAAATAGGACAAATTCAAACGGGAAGGGCGTTTTGGGTACGGGTCGAAACGGGAATGGGTTGTTTCGGGCTACAACCACCGGGCCGGGTCGGGCCGGGCCTAGAAACTAAAATTTCTGTCGGGCTCGGGTCGGGCCCGGGCCGTGTCTCTACTGGCCCGGGTCGGGCCGGGCCTAGAAATTAAAAATTCTGTCGGGCTCGGGCCGGGCCCGGGCTGTGTCTCCACCGGGCCGGGTAGGGCCGGGCCTAGAAATTCCGGCCCGTGCAGTGCTCTAGTGTGGCACCCTGAGGCCAAGCTGTGCAAGCTGCTCCAGCCACCTGGGAGGTTGGGGACATTTTCGTGTCCGTGCGTGCGCGCATATTGTACTTCGCATGCTCTGCGCGAAGTTTGAACAAAGAACGAGCGTTGCTCGAACATTTTCCCCTTCCATTTTTGCGCCGCAGCGGAGGGAAGGTGAAGGGGGCCTTTATTTTGAGACGGTGTAGGCGGTCCTCTCCTCAAGCGCCTCTGGGCGTGCGGCACCCTTTGAACGACTGAAGTGCTTTCTTCTTTTTTTTACTAATATTGTATGTTGTTTTGTTTTGTTTTTTTTTTGTATTTTACTCGTAATCTGCATTGTCGTTTTCGCTGTTTATCCTTTCTTAAAACCCTGGGCTCCATAGCCTATTAAAATAACGCACAAGGTGGCAATTGGTCATGAAAGTAAATCCCCATTAAAAACGACTCTTCGTGAAGCATCGTCCTGCGTTAGTGTCTTACCGCTCCGTTTGCGACAGCCATAGAGTGGCCAATGTGCAGCGGGACGGGGAGCAATCCGTCAACAGGGCACTGGTATTCGGAGAGCCGTGTGGACAGCTTCGACATTCAGAAAAGGTTGTGCGCACCCGGGAAAAAATGAAAATGTGCCTACAGGTTTGTTATACTAAGGGACAACTTTTCTTGGCAATGAAGTCAAAGCTATGGGTACCGCGCGCTCGCGCACATGGAGCGCCGATCACAGCTGTGCTCGCGCGCTCTTCACTTCTTCGGAAATGCCAGAAACAGGTGACCCCGAGTATAACCTCGTCTCAAAAAATAAAAAAATAAAAAAATAAATAAATAATAATTTAATAAAAAAATAATAATAATAAACCGCTAAATCGCAAAAGGCCAGACTGAATTACTGTCAAAATAATATAGAACCCTACCGCTACAAGTTCCGACAACTTTACTTTACAGGGCTGAGCGTAATGCTCAAAATTACAACTGTCTTGAACGGTATCGTGAAGTTGCTGCTACCAAAGCCGATGGTTCCAATGGATTTGAAAATGACAAAAGTTACACCCGTTTTTACATCCTGATCTAAAGCCAATGTTGAAAATTATCGCCCTATTTCATCAACATCGACGTCATGCAAACTTTTTAAACACATTATTTATAGTAACCTTTACTCCTTCTTGGATTCGAGACATTTCTTTTCCCCCTCATAGCACGGTTTTCGCAGCGGGTATTCTTGCGAAACACAGTTGGTAGAATTTTATAATCAGATCTCCAGATCCTTAGATAACAAGAAATATATTGACTGCGTATTCTTAGATTTTCGCACAGCTTTCGACACGGTTCCATACATCAGCTCTTATTGCACAAATTAGCTATGCTAAACATAGATCGCAACGTTCTGAACTGGATACGAAATTATTTAGAAGGTCGAGAACAGCGTGTTGTTCTAAATGGTAGTACATCCCCACCAAATCTGGTTACTTCGGGAGTGCCACAAGTATACCACAAGGAAGAGTCTTAGGGCCTTCATTTTTTTTTTTTTTTTTTTTTTTTTTTCTTTCGGGAGTGCCACATGAAGTGTCTTAGGGGCTAGGGCTTCTTTTTTTTTTTTTGTATACATAAATGATACCACCGAAAATATACAGTCTCATATTAAACTAATTAAACTATTAAACTATTTTATCTATTTGGTGTAGTCAGTAGAAAATTAACTTAAATCTGAATGAATGTAATCATATACGTTTCTCAAGAAATCAGCCACACGTCTTCAAAAGCTACCTAATCAACGGTACCGTCCGAAGTACTGTATCTGAGTATGTTCACTTAGGAGTGCTATATACAGACTCTCTGAAATAGAACAGTCATATAGAACGAACAATAGGAAAAGCTTGTAGAACGTTTCATTTTATCCGTCCAAATTTTAGATCCGTGTTACGCAACGTTAAAGGAACTCTACTTGTCTTTAGTAAGAACGATCCTAGATTACCCGTGCGTCGTGCGGGACCCATATCACGATTGTCTCATAAACGTACTTGGAGAAAATTTAGAGTCAGGCAGCGCGCTTTGTACTTAAAAACTATGATCCTTATGCTAGTGTTACAGAAATAAGAGCTGTGCTGGGATGGGAAACACTCGAATGTAGAAGAAGCACCCAGAGCCTTCTATACTGAGAGAGTTCGGCGGTCTATTGATCCAGCCGCCAGTCTAGCAGCACTGATCGAACAGTCTGGCAACTGTCCGCATCGCGTTCCGAGTTTCGTCGTCCGCCATGATGTGCCTTGTCGTCTCGAGCCGGCAGCCGTCTGACTAGCGTGGAGCGATAGACGACGCTGAAAATGATCCTTCTGCGCTCTGCGAGACGTCAGAAGAAAACGTAATGGGGTGCTGTAGTGCCGTTGGGTGCTCGAACAGCGCGAAAAAAGGGTTCAGGATGTACCGGTTCCCGCAAGGAAAAGAAAACCGTGCAAGGCACAAGATCCGGGAGGCCAAAACAAAGAGGGCTAAGTGGAAGCCGACTTCGAGTTCTCGATTGTGTGAGGTAATTTTATAATTAATTTATTTTGTGAGTTAAACGCGTTTTATTTTGACTAAAACTGTGCAGCGACTTGACGCGGCAGCGTCAAGTACGGCTCTGCGTCAGGTGAGAGTGTCCATTGATCACGAAGCCATTTCCTGCCGCGCAAGACCTGATACTTGCGAGCGGCCTAGCTTGCGAACTTTGAACTGTGTATACTGTATTTCAGTATAAGTGCGAGCGGAGCCGATCGCTGCAAGCGCGTGCACGTCGCGCTGAACGACGCGTGCACTGTACGAGCGCACGCGCACCGCCGGCACGTTCAAAGCATGCAGCTCGCTCTCGTAGCTTTCTCTACGCTCGAGTTTTTAGAAGCGGCCTCGCAGCTCCGCTTCGCCGTCTCGCAAGCGCTTTTGTTTCACTAGCGATACCTTTATTTTGATATTTTTTTCAATACGCGTAGTAAATACTTGTCATGCGTTTTTTTTTTTTAGGTTCACTTCGCAGACAGTGAATTCGAAAGCGGTTGTCGATCCCAAAAAGCTCAGGCACAACGCGATGCCGACGCTGCTTCTTCACAGCAAACCAAACAATGTCAGAAAAAAAAAATCGGCAGGTGAAGAAGCACGGCGGAAAATCACGATCGGTCCGCCGTATTCCGCACGACGCTGCACAAACCTTGTGATGTGGTAAACAGTCGGGGAGCGATCCAGACAATCGAACTTACCCACTGAAAAATGCGCACTAGGCCGCTGAGCTGTGTCGGACGTCGGGCGTTTTTGAGCAATTCCCCATTAATAAATGAGTGCCGTTCGTAAATGGGCGGTTTGTTTGTTAATTTTTACATGAATAAAACACCGAATCACAAAATGCTTGTTTTTCGACTTTCTCCTCACGGCAACAAAAGCGCGAACGGCAAAACCTACACGCGTATACATCGCACGTCAATGCGGACCCACTTGCCGGGAGGCACATCATGGCGGGAGCGGAACCCGCTGAATCCGCTAAACCTAGCGGGCCGTAAGCCCCTCCCATCCGCCGAACTCTCCCAGTATAAAGGGCTCTGGAAGCACCCTAAGATTAAAATTCTTCCATCGAGAATTTCACAACAAAACAGGGATTGATAAAGCCGCCTGTCTTTTGGGGCCATCTACGTCTCCTCCCATTGCGATCATTCTAAGAAGGTTGCTGCACCCAGTTATTGAACTGACAGTTTTGCCAACTCATTCTTTGTTAAAACCGCGATTGAGTGGAACGACCTACCGGAAGAGATTGTGCCAATTGACGATAACGACTTATTTTTTTCTCACTTATCATAGGGTATTCTAAAACAACAATACAATATTGCCCACATATCGATGTAGCTACTTTGTAAAAAAATAATAAATAAATGCACCGCCTTTCACGCGGGAATCGATCCAGACTCGAACTCACATGTACGTTGTTCCAGAGCTGCGCTGTCGTTCTGTTAGGATGAGTTGCATTGTCGATGGTTTTCTGAAATTCAGCGAAACAATTTCCTTTCTCCGAGGGAACCAGACAAAGACGGGCATATTCATGGCCAGCTGACTTGTTTTCACTTTCGAACAGACCACTGAGCTCTGCTTTATGTTCGCATGACAGAAGAAGCTTCTGCGTTCGGGCTTTGAGAAAACGATAAATTATATTAAATTAACCGAATTTGCTGGTACCTTACAAAACGCTAATCCTTCAACAAATGCGCAACAAACCTCCTACCTACAACCTGCTGTGATAATTCTCCAGAGTGACTGAAGCAAAAACTGTGAGCGTCAGCTGAAATCTCTGGAGGGTGCTCTCAGTGCTCTCGTGCACGGAAGAGAAAGGAGCCATGTCAGAAAGCTTCCAGCTTTACAGTCGGACAGAAAATAGCTGACAATAACCTAAAGAATAACAGCACACTCTCAGCTTATTCTGTGGTAGTTTCACAATAGCGGTGGTATGTATACCGGCGTTTGAAAGGAGTGTTTCTTACCATAGGGACCTTGAATTCTAACCGGCCAGGACAGGCGAGGCCCTGGAGCAGTGCGTAGAAGAGCAACAGCATCAGGATGAGGGCAGGGTAGAGGACGTTCATCAGCCTCCAGGAAAGCCGATGTCGTGTCGGGTTATCCTTGCGGAACTTGCGCCACGCTATCTGCGCCACCGAGAAACCGGCTGCAGAGGTTACGTCTTCATGACGGAAATCAACTTACAGGTCTCACGTGAACTGTGGCCTCATCGCTACCAACCGAAAAAATTGCTAGGCCCGAACCAACCGTACTTGCCGACATGCCTCCTAGAAGGAGGGGGACTTCACTTTTCTGCTAGAGCATTTGTGGTGAAGTGGAACTTTATTAAATATCATATCTTTGACAGTTAATGGTTACATAAGATGGTAACACAATTATCAATGCCGGGATTGTGCGTATGTCGGCACCCGTCATACGTATACCTCGTATCATCACCTTTCTTCCCCATTTTACTAACCAGTCAGTGATATTTGAGATTCGTGAGCTCTGGACCCGATGCGCAGTGGAGCTCTTTGGCCGTTTAGCTCCACTATTGACTTACGAAGGGAAAAAGTCGCGATTTGGAGAAGGTTGGCTCATTTAACCGAAGTCTGGAATATAGTAATAAACACGAGCCCCCCCCCCCCCCCCCCCCCCCTTTCCCGGGAACAAACCCGAACACCGACTAATGCGGGAACTGTTCATTTTCAACTCACCAGTTGTAGGATTATGGAGTAAGGTTTCAGGATCGTTGACTTGCAGATCTTCAAAAAATATGTCGTAGCTACTATGTCCTCGTCACCAGCAATGTCAGAAATCTGCAAGGCGAAAGAGATATATAAAACATGTCGCTGTAAGGAAACGGGTTTTTTTTGATAAAATATGCACTACACGTACATTGTAAACAGGACCACAAATCGTTTTTTTTTTTCTTCTTCTCGGTGCCCTAAATATTGTTTAGACTTAATACCTCGTGTTCATAGTATGTAAGAAAACATTCTTTTTTAGCTTCCCGAACCAGCTGTTAAAGGAAACACAGCAACAGATTAACACGTACATTAATAACTCACGGCCAGAATAAGGTGTCGAATATTCTTTTGCCGGCTCGTGCCGCCAATGTGCATTACATGTCGCGTGTCTGGGTTGGCTGGCTCCGGACATTGTGAAAGTTCGGCGATTTCCATCACAAGCCCTAATTGATCACGAACACCACCCCCAACATTGGTCGACGGACTGGTCGTTACCGAGCGCAAGCCGACCGGTGACGCATGCTCGTGTTATTATTTAGAACTGGGCGGATCAGCCTGCAAACCTTTTCCCGCTAAACAGAAAACAAAACAAAACAAAAAACCACTTAGCGGCAGTATTTTGGTTATACCTGAGAAAATCGTCATACATAGGATTGGTTCCCGGATCGGTAAATGTCGGTGCAATCGCTCGCGACTTCCGAAGAGAACACCACTGGTTGCCACTATGGTCACATGATCACTTACGCCAGTCAATGGGTGTGAGGCGTAAGGGCTTATGTTGACTGCGTCTCGCTCTCCGCCGAATGTTTCGGCGAATGGGAACTCCCGTTAATTTAGCGGGATTTGTCGCTCGTAACGCTGTCGCGTCTCAATTTCGCGTCTTAATTTTTCACCAAGTTGCCCTCGCCAAAAGCATATCCTACGTCAAAACAGTCTCTTGTCTTCGAAACTTCCCAGCGAAAATCGCGTTCCTGGTTCCGTTTACACTCACGTACCAGTTCTGTTACGCACAGGGGAAAAACATTTTTTTTTTTTAAAGTAGATCAGATTTAGTTTATTTAAATCATATTTATTTGATGTAAATTGGAATAATTTGATTTACATCATTGTAGCCATAAAATATTTATTTTTAACACCAGATGTATTTTCAAACATGACAGATTGATTGGTCAATCTGTCCAATCACTGAAAACAATGCGGAAGAAAGAATTAAAGTAAATATAAACCACAGTGTAACTAACAACTTTGTATTGACCAAACCCCGCCATAGTATAAAAAAAAGGGCCTGATGTTTCTAGGTTAGTGAAAAAGTTGTATTTGCTTTTTTTTCTTTTGCGTTCTGATTTCCATGCAACAGGACATTACTTTTCTAGCGTGATTTTCCTCCTTTTGCGTTCTTCCAATAGGAGGTCATGTAACTGACGAACCAAGTGAACGGTAGAAAGCTCGACGTTCCAATTAGCCCAGGAGACCACTGCTTTGTGGTCGTGTTCAACCTGACGTAAGTATTTCTCGCTCCATGATTCCTCGACTTAAATGCAAAACAATTGCACACAGAGACCATCAAACGATAAAGAAACGGTAAACCAAAACGAATACTTTTGGAAATATTTTTGCTGGGAAGGCCATCATAGTAAAGTCGGTCTGATTTATAGCATGATTAAAATCACGAATTTAAATTATTTTGATTTTTATTCTCGACCCTGGTTATGTCCCACCACGCTATATGATACTTGCTGAAAGCTTATAAGAAGCGCGGGACGTGGCCTTTATGACGTTCACGCTTCTTAGTTTCTGATTGGTTCTTCCGTATTCTTGTCGGCGGATGCCGCAATCTCATTGGCTGCTGAGCAATAGTGAAATACTTGAGACTGACCACGCCCAGTGTTTCTTATGCTGTCAGTGACTGTAGTCAAATTCGAACCTAATACCGTGATAACTTATAACTTATAACCCCCCCCCCCCCCCCCCGATTTTTATATTTTTAACACCCCACCAGATTGAGGATCCCGAGTAAGCCCCAGTTCGTGCACGATTAAGGAAATTTGGCACTGGGGCAAAGTTGGATGCCGCATGGGGAGGACTATTTTCGGTCACGGATCGAAGATAGAGCAAAAAACAAAGAACTAATTTGTAATCATATCTCAATTTTTTGCCCTCGCCTGAACATGGACGTTGGAGCTGTCGTAGCTGGCGGAGTGGTCGTGGCTGGACCTCATCTTGGCCGAGCGACATCCATTGGCGAAAAGCTCGCGAGATGTTCCGGGCAATGACCTTGACGTGTGTACCTAAGCAAACGAGAAGAAAAAAAAAAGCTAAAGTAACATTTAAAGGCCGACGTACACTTCACGCTTTCCACTTTTCCTTACTCTCTCTCCTTTCCCCTACCCTCTACAGCAGGGGTGTCAAACACATGGCCCGCGGCCCGCAGGTAACTGGCTACGAGTTCCGGTTCTTATGTCTCGAGCGCTGGATATGGCATGCGCCATAGTGAACACATCTCGCCGATTCATTTTCGCTCGAAACGTAGCTCTACACTTTTAACGTATTCACACAGTTTATACTTATCTGTGTTCATTTGCCCTTTGTTTCGCTTTATTTTTTTGCTTCCCATCTTTTTGTAATGTACAATTCCGCTACTAGGCTGCAAGCGCGAGCTCTTCGTTGAAGAATGCATCTCGGTTGCGCGAACTCTCGATCAGCAAGAACAATAGACCGATCTCACCAGTCAGTTTGACTACGCCACCGCTGCCGTAATGCATCGAGGGAACTTTAGTCTTTCTGCACGTGCGACAACCCCGCTGGAGCTTTGCGCGTGTAGAGCACGAGACGGCACGAGCCCTCGCATGCACGGCCGCCTGCCTCCTGTGAACTAAAGTTATGGCGGCGTCGCGCATGCGCCGAACGCTAAGTGAGATCGGTCTATTGCCAAAGATAAAGCTATGAGCTCGGGATCCTCGCCTTCAAAAATATATCACTATTAAATGGCAATTATTTGTTCAGAGTGTTGTAATAAAAATCGCCAGAAAAGCAAGAACTGTCAAATTAACTTATTGTTTTTTCTAGACACACGTTGAGCTTGATTAATACCTGAGTGAATTGAGCAACGGGAACGGCAGTGTACTTGCTCTCTTGTTCTATAAAATGCCTTGCTCTCTTGTTCTATAAAATGTCATTTTAATTCTTGTTATCACATCAGGTCAGGGCCCAAAGTAGTCATATAAACAAATCAAATCTAGAGATGTAACTGGCAAAAATGAGTTTACCAAAAGCATGGAGCACTCTCTCTCTCTCTCTCTCTCTCTCTCTCTCTCTCTCTCCCCCCCCCCCCCCCCCCCCCGTCTTACGTTGGCCCTCGACCTTTCCGGTGTGTGCTGCTACCTGGCCCCTAAAGTCAAATGAGTTTAAGACGGTGTCACCTTTCAACACAGTTTTTTGTATCGACTACCCCTAACATGGCTGTCCTTGCAGCTTAGGCGATAGTGGTGACATTTCAAAGCGAGAATTTCCAGCAGGGATCATTGCTGACTGTCGGCATCTTCAAATGGCTGAGGTGCTGGATGCTCACGTGCGCAGAATTAGAAAGTAAACAAGCAAAACGTTCTTTTCTCTTGGTGATGGATAGATTTTATTGCACGGTTTAGAGCTTCCTGGGAGTCCGAGGCCGCACCAACAAGTTGATGGGGACAAAAAGAGCCCGCCATACTTCAAGGGGGTCTACAAACCGCCAGTAATCGGTTCTTCACCCTCCCCCCCTTCCCTTCCCAGCCCGGCGACGACGCGTCTTCCGATCCGGGGACAATGACGAAGGTCGGCATTGCTTCGACTTTCCCCATCGTCGGCACGTCTCCCTAGGTGCGCGCATAACCGTGCAACCCTTGGGGACTGTCGGCACTTGAGAAGGGTGCGCTCATTACTGGACCCCTTTCTCCTGAGCCCTCCTCATTCGCCATTATGCGCCACGGCACCGAGCATCACCCTGACCTTCGAAAGATGTCTCGAGGCCGTCGTTTCCCTTTCCTCTCCCCGTTCCGCCTTCGTTTTACTTGCCTCGGGGAGGATCGAAACAGGAGCCGCTAAATTACCTCGTGCTAGCACACTTTTAACTCGGCGAAAGCAAGCAGTAGAAGCCGGTGCTTACAAAACAAGCGCTCACAGCACAATTCCGCTGCGTACGCTCAACCAGATTCAATGATGGGTGTAGCGAGTGCTGAGCATATCCTTCCGCAGCCAATGAAATTGCAGCATTAGCTGATAAGAACGCCGAAAAACAGATCACCAAACAAGACATAAGAATCCGCGCCCCGCGTTTCTTCAGCTCTCGGAAAGTCTGTAAACCTATTTAATTCAACGAATGCGGAGCGCAAGTTCGTCTGCTTCTTGCACAGGGGTTGCGATGTTGTCAGAACGCCGAGCTCTTATTGGCTGATTGAAAGAAGAGTGGGTAGACCTCAAGGCATCTAGCGTTGAGGTCTACCCACTATCCTGTCAATCAAAGCCAATGAGAGCTCGGCGTCGTTCTGACGTCACCGCAACTCTTGCGCGAGAAGCAGACGACTTGCTCCCCGCATAGCAAACTCTGATACGGCGAATTGCGCAGCGACGGAACCGTCAATTTGATACGCGAAATTGGAAGGGGGGGGGGGGATATTCTTTCTTTTTTTTTTTCTTTTTTGTGGGTTACGTTGCCAAAGTAAGCGTCACCTGGTGGCTTGACGAGCGCGTCTCCAGCTCGTTGCTCGTCCTCCCGCAGCAAGCGCTCTAGCGAGGGTCTCCCGGTTCTCCTGCTCGTCGGGCACGGCGGAACTGCTCGCGATCATGGCTCGCCAACAGTCGTTTCCGAATGCAAACAACACTCTTCACTCTCCCAATGTAGTGCGCTGCAGTCGGCATGTGATTGTACCTTACTAGGGAGTTTTAACATTTCGTATAGAGGCAAACGGAAGAGCTGTGCGTTTGCGTTAGAGTTGCATGCTCCACGCCATGCTCTAATCCATGACCGGGATTTTGGGCTCCGCGCACGCGCAGTGTGGAACACGCAATGCTAACGCAAACATGCTCCGGTTTCCAACGCCAACGAAACGTGCTGCAATGAGCAGACGTGCAAGCGGGTAGGCGTTCCTTCGAACTGCCAGCTGTAATAAGGCAATATTACGGCGCGTAAAAAAAAAAAAAAAAAAAAAAAAAAACGAAATGTTTTGGGAAGATTGGTAATTAAACAGAAAACAAAAAAACAAAATCCGTCTCTTTTTTCTTCTTTTTTATTTGGGGGGGGGGGGGGGAGGGGAGGGACATTTTGTCCTGAAGGATTGCCTGCGACTTTGGAAGTTTCGCCGATTGTCAAAAGTCGCCACTTTGATAGCACCATATGCTTTACCAACATTTAATATAATTTTACATGGATTTCAGATTAGCTTGATTGTCTTCATTTATTTCAAACTATTTTTATTTTAAAACTTGTTAATTAAAAGTGCTGCAATTGGCACCAGTGATGATAATTTGCGCACTTTTGATTGCCAAAGCTCGCGCGTTTGAAGTTAGATCATAGGCAACAAATAATATTAGAGCTCGAAACACTGCGTAGTAAAATATCTTAATTTTATTATTATTATTATTATTAAAACGAATTGCGGCAATGTAGTCTCCCCATAAACGCCACGATCACAAACATACGCCACCGAACCATAATTGTCTTTCCAGAAAGGTCTTATTTTGTTTCCTTTTTAGCTTATAAAAAAAAAAAAAAAAAAAAACTGACATTGTCAAGAGAGACAAACTGTCAAACGCCCATTCACACAAGGGCGTTTACTTACGTTCTCCTACGGTACGTTGTCACTAGGGTTCCGTGTTTTCGGAGTTTATTTTGCGTGAAATTCGGAGGGTGTTTTTTGGAAGTTTACTTTTCGCTGAATATTTGGGAAGTTTATTTTTGTTAGATTCAAAATTCTCCGAAATTCGGAGTTTAATTTTACTATTTCAGATTTTCTTCAATGCGATGTGAAATAATTGTTTGAACAAAAACTTGCCCTAAAATCACACACACACACACACACACACACACACACACACACACACACACACACACACACACACACACACACACACACACACACACACACACATCTGCTGTCTGAATCGGATTGCGCCTTCAGGTTTTATTTATCGCCCATGGCGATATTTTGTAAAATTTGGATGGATTCTGTTACTCTTGTGCTGGGAATAATGTTAAAGCAATTAATCATCTACATACCCAATGACCTATTAAAAGGCCTGCAGTTAATTATTTCACATGACAATTATCTGAGAGAGAAAAGGCAGCAAGAAAGCACAGATATCAGCAGATATTCTTTAACAAATACAATGTTCCATGTTACCTCTAAGGTGTATGCAAAACCCTGTCTTCAAAGGGACCCTGAACTCTCTCAAATATTTTGAAGTGCCTGCACTCTAAAATAAGCCTGTGTGTCCACTTTCCCGCACAACACTCGGAGATCAAATCAGCGCAACTTACGGAGGCAGCTCAGCGAATGACGATGCCGAAACATATGTTTAGACGAAAAAACGCAGTCTGAGTTGTGACCTTAAGCAATGCAAAACGTCACGCTTGCATTGCTTAATGTCACAACTCAGACTGCGTTTTTTTGGTCTAAACATATGTTTGGGCATCGTCATTCGCTGAGCTGCCTCCGTAAGTTGCGCTGATTGGCTCTCCGAGTGTTGTGCGGGAAAGTAGATGCACGGGATTTTTTTAGAGTGTGGAGCGGACACGTATGTAACAAAATAAAGTTTCAGCGAACAACTTCTTTAGCTCAATAATTCCGCTGCGAGACACATCTTGAGTTATGACATAACCCGAAATTAACACCTAAACCGAGAAATTAAATCCAAAATAGAGGTTAGTTTGGGTTTCGTTCCAGAATTAAAACGTGTCTCCTGGCGTAAATATGACGCTAAACACCGTTTCTGTTTTCAGGATAAAGAGGTGGCCTGCGCTCATAACACCCTATAGCTCCCTCGTACAAGCAGGAATAATGTGTGTCGCTCAGTGAAGCCAGCACACTAGACAGGATCAGCAACTGGTATACCGGCACGCGTCTCCAACCCTCCCTATAACCGCCATTTTGGAAAAAGAGTGGCGCCAACTATAGAACTTTTCCGTGTACTCTCGTCCTCAGCCACCTAAGAGGCATAACTGGTATGGGCGACGAAAAATTATTAAAAAGTTTTAACCTGTAAATAGTAAGAAAATAAGGGGGAGGCAAAATGAGAATGTGTGACGGTTATAGTTTTATCCTAAATGTCTTCTACTGGCGTGGCGACGGCAAAACAATGTTTTCGCCCATACTGGAAGTGACGACATTTCAAGATGGCGGCGCCCTTGCGAATAGTCAAATCACCTGGCGCGTTTCGAGGCATTGAAATGTTACCTTGGGCTCGAGCTGTCCTTGGCGTAGGTGGGTGCTCTAGAAGTGCGGAGCGTCGATCGTGACAGATACAGTTTCAGAACAACAACAACAACAACAAAAAAAAAAAAAAACGCGAGGCAGGCACTTGGAATAATCGTCTCACAGCCAGTTTGGAGACAACAAAGCTCAAAAGATAAAACCAAGAGCCTCATTCAAGACAAAGGAAACGAGAGGAGCTAAAATAAGGATGCAGACGACCCGTGGGAGGGGGCGGAGCAAACGAAATAGATGTCGATCCCTGCAAAGTTTCGACAGGTCTCATACCGGTCCCGGTTACAAGTCCAACAAATCTTTAGGCAAATTACCCAAGCACCAAGGGAAATGCTGGGAATGTAGGTACGCGCGCTGCACGCGCTCACATTATCAGTATAAAAGATTCCAAGTAAATAATCAAAATATGGCATTCACAAGCGCACGTGCAAAGTGCCATCTTCGTGGTGACGTGACGGATAGGAACTATAAGAGGGCTCCACCACATCTCGTCGATAGATGGCCGTTTTACCTGGCGTACAATTTCACCCGTCTCTCTCTTTCTCTTACACACACACACACACACACACACACACACACACACACACACACACACACACACACACACACACACACACACACACACACACACACACACACACACAAAAACCATTGAAACCGACTTTCGTCGGTTTCAGTTTCTATTTCGCCTTGGTATGTGCCTGTGTGGCGGAGAGCGCTCGTGTTACGGGCGGCGTTGAGTTTCTGCTGGGTTCGATCTTCTGCAGCCTCGTTCCTGCTGATTTGTGAACATAAGCTCTCCGCTCACCGGGGCTGGCTAGCTTCTTCCGCCCTTGTTTATGGAGAGGCGTGTTAGCCGACTCGTCGTGGAACTGTTCATTCCAAGGATACTTATAAATAAACGCGTGACTGTAAAAAAAAAAAAAAAGGGGGGGGGGATTCTTTCTTTCCTTGTGTTGATTTTTTTTTTTTTCCAATTTTAAATAATACATTTGCAAGCGTCTCGCCTGTCTGAAACAGACGAGACACTCTTGCCACTTGCAAATGTATTATTTTACGTAGCGAAATTTTCGCCACGCGCACACTAGTGCTCAACAAGAAGTAAGCGGTTGTCAGTCGGTTGCTGGTAGATAAAGTTTTATGCAAAACATAATTAGAAACACTGTTTTTGTCGTAACGTTCCGATATATATATATTTAAGAAAAAACAGGTCGAAGACTAAAAGAAATTTGCTGTCAACACAGTAGACTATTTAGGAAATTAGTCTGGCAACTTTGATCATTACCATCATCTCAGCTAGTGCCACTAAATAAGCTACGCTTCAGAGTAACGACACTTGGCCATATTGTGGCTTAAAATCATGGTTGCCAGTCATCTGAAGCTTTATCTGAAATCACAGGAAACGCTTTTTTCCGTCCTCCACAAACGTTTAAACAGTCCGCGACAAAGAAAAGCAATATTACATGAGCTTCCTAACACCGAATCGAATGCTGAGGAAGTCGCACTTTTGAATCATGACGATCTGCAGTTGCGTCTGCCCTGCACAAGCCCCAATATGGCGGCGCCCACAACAATGTCGAAGAACGGAGTGCCGATACTCTAAGCGCAGCTCATTTAGTGGCTCTAATCTCAGCGTATGGCATCTGTGCCAAACTAATGGTGGCGTTCTTTGGGGCTGATGAAGGAAGAAGTTGAAGATACTATAGTAAGTTACAGGTCAAGAAGGTAGCGGCAAATGGCCCTTTAAGGGATGCTGAACCGAAAAACAGAATCTAAATTCTTTGTCGTTTTGATATTTACAACACACGAATGGCTCTTAAATGACGGTACTTGAAACAATAAAGTAGTCTAAATTATATGATTTATGTAAATAAATATTCTAAGGTGCACCTGGTCAGTTTTTTGAAAGCTCGTTTCGTGACGACAACAAACTTGTAGTACGCAGTACGCGGCTATGGTGAGCCATCAAAGTTGGCTCGGTTGGCTCCGACCTACCTCGTTGGCTCCGGCGTGCGCTCACGCCGCGTGGTGGCACGACGAAACGGAAATGCGACGTGCGAAGCCCGTCCCGAAACGATGAGATATATTTTTAAAAGAAATGCAATTTTATCTGATAAATTTGTCGAACAGTGTTCATCATGTCGTTTTTGACACGACACCTATGCGGCGCCGAACGGCCACTTTCGGCCTCTTCCTTGGCGGTTCTTCGTTCTCCTCGTCCGACGGCACGCCGCTGCCGCTGCTGTCAGACGTCGTCATGGCCAAATTATCAGGACGGGAAAGAAATCGCCGAACTCCGAAAAACCCACAGACCAAAGTCGCCGCCGTCGCTACGACGCAGGTGCAGAAGTGGACTGGGGGTGGCAGGGTGCAGGGTGGCTGGCAGGTAGTGCACAGCTAATTTGGCTGGATTAGTTGGCAAACTTCCAACGCGACGGGCATCCGTCTGCTATTATTCAAAGCGCAACTTTCTTCGCGTCGGCAGCTCGACTTGTTCACGTCAGTTCCGTTGCGAGTAATCCCAGTGGGCCTCGCGCGCATCGGAGGCTTCTGGCACTTCTGGCTCAATCAGCGGTCGTCATTCCAAGAAGTATAATAATCCGATCTCCATCCCTTTACATGAATAGCATTTTTAGGTATAGTGCGGTCCCGGGAAGCTTGTCCGGGGCTTATTTCGGCAACTTCAGATATCGGTTCAGCATCCCTTTAAAGGGACACTGACACCCTGCAATTTTTTTTTTTCCTTTCTTGTCAGGCGATTCATTATGATGTCGAAATACTACCAATTAATATTTTGCTACAGAGTCACGTATTTTTTAAATAAAGCCAAAAAACGCAACTGCTCGAAAGCGAAACCGAAACTCCCGCACCACACGGGGAAGTGGAGAGGATAGCAGGATAGTGAGACTGGCGGAAGTCACGTGGCTACACCCGACCGTGCGGTTTTTTTTTTTTGTTTGTTTTGTTTTTTTTTTCCGCGTGTAGCAGACGAAATGCGTTCGCTCGCCGTGCGATTCCCTTGCATTTATGTTTGTCCCGCTCGCTGTTCTGTACTTCAAGATGAGTTGTTTTGTACATTTAAGTGTTGGCAATTAGTAGTGAGTGCCCGAGTGCCGTAGTGTGGTGAATTCCCGTGATCGGCTCCGGAAAGAATACTCCCAAGATGTTGCGTGAAGAATTGCTTCCCATGTTCTGCATCTGAAGGTGGCATTGTGCGGCAGAGTGCACAAGTTTCCGAAAGAAAAACGGGTCGGGGTCAATGGCTGGCTGCAATTTCTGTAGAACAGTTACGCGAAGCTCGGAAAGCGGACGCTACCCGATTCATATGCTCCTTGCATTTTGTGGAAAGTGACTACATTGAGTTCACAGGTGTCAAAAATGAAATCCCATACCATTTAGTTCAGCGACGTATCGTCCAGAACAATTTTTTTTTTGTGATAATTGTTAAAAAAAAAAAGAACTGTAAACATCGCAAAATGCTTCACAAAAAAAAAAAAAAAAATGGTACACCCCAGCAGGGATCGAACCCGTGCTCGCTGCGTGTAAATCGGATGTCTTTCCACTGAGCAACCGAAGGAACTGTTCCGTGCGTACTAATGGAGCCGGTAGACTGTATGTCGGTTGTTTGCTGCCGATTTTCCTTCATTACATGCACGCACTCCCGGCTTGAAGTCGGGCAGCACCACGCAGAGGCCAAATTCGCACCTCGTAAAGAAACCGTACGCGTTCCTATTCAACTCGAAGTACGCACTTCGTGCTTGACGTTTGAGCGAGCGATGTCTTCAGTTCAGCAACGAGAAGGGACGACGGCTCGGCGGCGTCTTCGTGCAATCGGCTTGCTGGTCGGGCGTGTCGTACGGGATGAATATCAGTTCTCTTGATCGGTCCAAAATTTCTCTTTCGAAGGAAGACAGAATTCGCCGGTACCGTGAACGACAGTTCTGAAGTAGAGGTCCAACGCCCGTCGTCCGCTGCCATTCGCTAGTCCCACGATACGCGAAACGACGCCATGTTGAGAATTTTCAGTGAACGCACAGAAGGCTTCCGGTTGTCTGTGCTACCTTTTTTTTTCAATCAACGTATTCGCAGCTTTTTGGAAGCCACAAAAAATGGGTTTCATATTTTTTGCTATTTTTAATACTGACTGCGTGCCTTCAATGACCCACGACTTTGATTAAATTTGGTGGTCGCTTCGAAGCCTCAGAAAACGGCCCGTGACCACGGAAAAGAGAGTGAGCGCGACTCCAACCGGCCAGTTCTCGGTCGGCGGTTTTCGGGCGGAAAGAAACCGAATTTCGAGCCGCAAATTCTGTTCTGGGTAGTTGGGCTCTCATATGTCACGTACAACTAAAAACCTCGGCGAGCATAAATTCCCTGTCAGTGTCCCTTTAAAGGGGCATTCACACGAGGGAGAAATCCAGGGGATTTCTCCCCGGCGCGTGCACATCACGAGACAAAAACGTGAGGCTTTTGCACATCGCAAAGCTTGAAGGTTTCGTCGCGGGATGCGCGTGCCGTGAAGAAATCCCCGGGATTTCTCGCTCCTGTGAATGCCCCTTAAAGGGATACTGAACCAAGGAGTTTAGTGTCCATAATACGTGGCGCACGTTCTTTCCACGAGCCAGCAGCCGCCGGTGTGCGCGAGCACACGCAACAAAAATGACGTCAAAGACCTCCATTCGCGGTTAAGATGACAGTGAAATGTATGGGCTTCGGGCCAAATGAGAATAAAGACAAGTTTTTCATCTACACAGTGGTGTCTGGTGTAAAAGGTAAGCGATTAATTTGTCTAACAAGCACGTAGCTTTCACTTGTAGAGATGAAAAACCTGTATTTATTCTCCTTTGGCCCGAAGCCCATGCATTTCACTGTCATCTTAACTGCGAATGGAGGTCTTTGACGTCATTTTCGTTGCGCGTGCTCACGCACACCGGCGGCTGCTGGCTCGTGGAAAGAACGTGCGTCACTTATTATGGACACTGAATTCTTTGGTTCAGTATCCCTTTAAAGGGAATTATATATCCCTCCGCCACCTTCGCAGTGTCCCATCGTTTCCGTGACGTCGTGGCCAACGCGCGAGGAGGGTCTTGCCTTACGGTACATATTTGCCTTATCTTTCGACTTTGACTTAGCACTGTGGAAGCCACGAGAGGGAGATTAGAGTTTTCCCCCTCTGATGGAAACAAATACGACTTTCGGAGACAAGTTGGCACCACTTGAAGCGGAACAAGGGGCGTTTCCAGTGAACTCTTCTTTCGACTGCGGAGGGATTTGAAACGGGCGCATCACACTTGTGGGAGGAGCTTCTCCTACCTTCTTGACTTGTAACCGACTATAGACCATTCCATTTAGCGCTATCTGGGCGGCACCATTTTGTTCGACAGCAGCGCCCTCTCCACACATCCGTGAAATTCAGCGGGTTCGGCGGGGTAAAACGAGAGAGAGGGCACGGGCCTGTCTCCGCTAGCAGACGACAAACCGGGAGGTTGCCATTCTCCATCTTTGGGCTGTAGCGGCGGGCTTTACGGAACATCGAACTATCGCTCGTGGCTGCCGTTGTGAAGTGGTTCGCGTTCTTAGAATAGTTGTGGCTACTCCAAAATCAACCTATAGGAAGTATTCACTGGACGCCATATTTGTGGGTGCTGTTTAAAGCGCATGCTCAGAACGAGCTCACATCAATAGGCTGCTAAGACTGGCACTCTCGATGGTGCGGAATGCACGTTGCAAAAGAGCTGTGGAAGCTCGACATCAGCACGCGCTCAGAATTCGCGCACACGGTTATGGCCACCAGTGAATACTCCCTATACATAGGTTGCACTGACGTAATTTGCTCCTCCTTTCTGGTGGCCGAACTTCCTCGAGCGTAGCCTTTACTGTGCATATTCTACGAGCAGTACACGAGCGTCGCGAGCGAGCCGAAACGAGTGAGCACAGCTTCATTATACTTCGTTTCACTTTATCTGCGAGCGAAGCCAAAGCTAGAAGCGCGAGACCAGCGCTTTTTGCGTTTCTGCCCAGCTCGCGCGCTCGAGCAAAGCCTGAAGGCACGGAGCTTTCGTGCTCGCGCTTCCAGCTTTGCCTTCGCTCGCACATAAGGTGAAACGAAGTATAACAGCAGGTTTTGGCCACCAGAAAGGAGGAAGGATATGACGTCACGTGCAACCCATGTATAGCTCTCTGTTGTTCTAGTTCGGTAAATGATCAACTAGCATATCTTTTTTCCGTTACTTAAATAGCAGTTGAGTCAGCCGGAAGTACTACCCTAAACTACTGCGTATATTGTGGCAGAAGAGCACGTTTTTATTTATTAATTCAGACTTCCACTCATGGTCGCTAAAGGCCTACACCAGTACGCACTTTGTATAGTAAAAAAAGGTGCAGCAACCGGATTTACTTTTTGCGGGAGAGACCGGCCAATCTGACACTGTTTTCCCTATTCCTTTTTTATTTGCACGCAGGTAACAGCGCAATTGGACCCTGTTAGTTTTACCAAAATCTGCGCATCTGCGCTTGAAATTTCCGAAATGACGCGATTTTAAACAGAGTTTGTACGCCGGCCGGATGCTAGGTACTGCCCACTCGGTGGAGCAGACGACATGCGGGTGAGAGGGGGAGGGCATTTTTTTCTCTCTATTACCCTCTCTGCTATGCTATTTCGTGCTTCGTGTAGCACGGCAGTGCTACACGAAGCACGAAATAGGTGCAACGGCTGCGTAAGCGTTTATTTCGGAGCGTACCCTGCGGAAAGCTGGCAAAGTGAAGCTCTAGCGTACACGGTCTACTAAAAGTCCCTACTCCTCTTGGTATGGGTTTGGCTCTAAAGCCTTTTGATTGCGGAAATTTAATCAAGGGGCTAACGGGTCGCCACTTTGTACTGGTACGAGGTGATCGAAGATCCGATTGAAATACAGTTTCATGACCGCCATTACTTTGTCGAAATCGAAACTTCTTTGTGAGTCACCAGATGGCGCTGAATTGTGAACAGGGTATATTCTGGCTTCGTTGGGGGGCGCGTGAATCGTACGATTCGCCAATTCCTTGTTGTACTTGTCCGATCGTGGCGATAAAGCATTTTGTAATGAATAACAAACAACATTTAAATAGTTTGAGGATGAGCTAAACTGTCAGACGATCTTTCGAGGCAAATCCGAAGAAGAGCGATTCGGCGGGTGCTATCCTGGAGTTCATTGTTTACCCAAGTAGTAATGCACGAAAGAGGGACTACGGGTAAAAATAAACACGGCGATACTTTTGTTCCTCCTACCCAACGATAAACGCGGGTGACTGTCCGCAAACAGTTCCAGTGAAGATCCGGACACGGGAGTCAGACAAGTTAATCGTCTCCAGATTCAATTGAGCTTGTGTAAGTTATATATATATAAAAAAGGCCTTTGCTCTGAGTTCAGATCAGTGTACATTATGTAACATAAAACGTGGGTTTTTACGCATTTATAAGTCACACAAGTCGTGGATTGCTCTCGATGATAAAACGACTCTCGAGTGGAGACGTCGATATGCGATCTCCAGTACGTGGCGGAATGATTAGACTTCGAAGCTGACTGACGAGTCTCTTCAAAGCTTGGATGAGCGTCGAAAGCCCTGCAATTAATTAATTGATGAATACTTCGCACTTCGCTTAAATCTGCTACTCTAATTAGCCCTTGATTTCTACAGTGAAAATTAGATGGATTAATCGTAACACAAGAGAGATAAAATAAAGTTATGGTGTTTGTTTACGCATTTGAAGGCCGAATGCTGATTTATGTTTTCATCCATCTCTGCATACGTGATAATTGTTTTTCTACACTTCCTAGACGTGTGACACATCAAATATCTGTAAAGAGTACACGAGCCATTCGGTAAAGTATCTTTTATGCTGTTTTAGCTTGTCCGGATCAAAATAAGCCAGTATTCCAAATTTCATCGGCAAGTATTCATATCACCAAAAAGAGTGCCGTTTATTCAACTGTGTTTCAGTGAATGGCTGTTGTATCGTCGAATTAACGTGTCTTATTTTATTTTTTTTCTACAGTGTTATTTGCTTAGTACTTCAGTTAAAACCTTCCATGGAGCAAACAGTCCAGATTTTCCTGATGCAATGAAGCGGTACAGTTGCCAAGAAAACACGACCGTTCAAGTGTTGTTTCCAGCACAACCACTTCTCCAGACTTGCGTGCGCTGCAAAACCGTGATAAATCTGGAGTTCAATGCCTGACTAAACTACGGCAGAACGCGACATTTTCCAGCATAAACAGGTGTTTGAGTCAGCACGGAGATTGTTCTGGGGTCTGGACACATTACTTGAAATCGCTCTCTTTTTTTTTTTTTATGTTGCGGTTTGCATTTTTTTTTTTGGGGGGGGGGGGGGGGGGAATTCTAACTGAAACTCCGAGCCAGTCATATGTTGCACGAGGTCTTGGTGGTGCGCAGACGCTCGCTTTAATTTCCATAACTTTACTAAGAGTTTGATTAATGTATTTTAAGGGAAATTATAACCTGCAGCGTTGTGTCTGTGTAAGCGTTTTTTTTTTTTCCCGATATTTATTTTTGAACTATTTCTGGTACTATAGTATGAATATTTTATTTGAAAAATTAAGCAACGTTCGCAGATTTGTTTTCTTTGCGAAAACTTAATAAATATCGTGTCACCAATGAACTTCTGATACCCGTCAAAACTAGTACCAGTAAAAAAAATAAAAGTAAACGTACATTCTGAGTTCGCTCGTAATCTCTGCGGTAAATGCTACGCTTATCTCAAGTTTCTTCCAGAATGTTGTCATCTGTCTGGACTTCAACAACAGTTTGCGCGTGTCTTGTAAAACAAAACAAAAAATGTTTTTTTTTTGTTGTTTTTTGCGACAAATATAATTTTGTTTTCCTTGGCGTAAATGTGTTTTCTGATAAGTCGTCAAACCTTGGGGTCGATAGTTCTCTTGACATATATACGTCCCTAGGTAGGTTAATTTTGTTTGCCTCGGATATATCAGATGATTATATTCTTAACATCCGGTTAGACTTGCTCGATCGAGTAGAGTTTACACACTTCCGTGCTCAAGACATGTTATTAGTTTTACCTGAGTTCATTGCAGTTATTTCTTCTCCCCTCTTAAATTTCATGCGCAATATTTAGCATCACCAGCAACACAAACATAAATAATAACGAAGAAATTACGAGCTCAGGCGAACTGTCGGAGCTGTAGCATCTTGGTCCGCTCACCGCTGTACACACACACACACAAAAAAAAACGGAAACAAAAAGGGGGGGGGGGGGGGGGCTTAGACATAGCGCGTTTTGGCATTCTCGAGCTCAATCGCGATATTTATAAGTAATCGGTTCAGACACCTGCGTTTGACCGCGTTAAGACCGCTTGCGTCAAACTGTTGCTATGGCAACCGTAACGACGAGCCAATGGAGAGGCTCTGTGCTGCACGACGCAACGCAGCGCAACGCGGTCGACGCAACTGTGTGAACCAGCCTTAATCCTGCTTGCGACATCGACCGCCAAGAAAGCGACAACTTCAAACTGGCAAATGTTGGATCATGCTCAGGCGATGGGCAGGTTTTGGACAGTGAGTAAACATGGACACGGTATGGATGCTTCACTCTTTGTGCCCTCATAAACCTTCGTCAGAGGCACAAAAAGATACCCATATCACACCCTAAGCATCCTGTATTACACTGGTAACCTTAGCTTTTGAATTTCTTTTTTCGTCCGCAAACAATGTACGCTTACGCGCTGAATGTGTCTCGCTACCTCGTCGGCTTCTTGAAGCATAATTGCCCTAATTCAGATTTTAAAGGGGCGGTGCAACAATAATAGCTTGAAAAGTTTTTTTTTACTTTACGCGATTTTACTGGCACTAGTAATACCCAAGTGTACCGCACACGACGCCACTGACCAAGGAACTTACTGCACTGGCTAAATTTCTCATCTACAGCGAGTGACTCGTCGCAACTTTGAAATGGCTGACCAACTACACGCTGTCGAAATATTCACACAACACAACCCTAATTACTTTTACCAAGAAACTTCTTTGTTGCGGTGTAATCTCAAGGACAAAGGCGAGCGTTTTCTTTCAATCCCTCCTTCGGAAAACTTGATGACGTAGCTGGAGGATCGCAGTTTCCCCCAATGACGATGTGTGAATGCGGCTCATAGATTGGACCCGAGCATTGCGTGAACACTCGATTTGGGCTCGTGATAATCAATAGCTCGACAAGCATTCGGGTAGTGGCCCGTGCCATTGCCCGTGTCCAGTCGCAACAATGTCTGGAACTCAGCGCGTGTCCTGTGCTTTGCCAACCCCAGCGCGTGGCTATTATCAACATTGGCGGCATATATTCGGCTCCAGATCACGTAGCCGCTTGTTCTGGCTGCGAGTTGTGGGGGTAAACGCTGCTCGTTTTTCTTAATTTTTTTTTCTCGGATTTCTATTGCGTGTGGTGAAAAACGAGCGCGTGTTGCATAAGACATTAGCGTCAGAGATTCTTCTGAGCGGTATTTGCGCAAAGTACAAAAATCGTTGCATTGCCCCTTTAAAGGAGTCATGAAACGCTTTTCCAACTTTTTCTTGTTTAGCTTTCCTCCTCAACTCATAAATCGCGCATTCTACCAAACAGTTCAAGAAGACGGAAAGGGGGGAATCTCCTCTTGCTCGGACTCTCGTTTGTGTACACGGACACAGCCATTCCCCCCCTAGAAGATTAGCCCGTCGCTCAAAATTCAGACAAAAGTTGCTTTCCCCACACCGTTCACCCCGAAGCTGACAGTGCTGTGGAAGCTACGTGCACGTTGGGCAAGCCACACTTTTGCCACGTGATCACGCTCTCTCGCGCATACCCACGCGCAGAGAATGAGGTCAGGTGATGAAAGGGAGGCGGCTGATTGGTCCGGCAAGCGCAAAGCTTCCACCACAATGTCAGCTTGGGGGTGAAGAGAATAAGTGAGGTCCGATGTCGTGTGACGTGCGTTTTGGGCCCGGTGACGCGTTGCGGGGGCCCGGTGACGCTCTGCGGGGACCGCGGATGTATCACAGTGAAAAGGCAGAGAGCTTACAAAGGGAAGGGTGTACGAAATAGTCCGCTGTGTTTTCAAATTTTCGTACCAAAAGTCAGGCGTTTGACTTTCTACCTTTTTTATTTTGGCCCACTGAACAATGTTCTATTAGTAAAATTCCAATATAAATTGATTTATTCCATACCAAAATTCGTTTCATGGGCCCTTTAAAGGGACAATGAAGACGATTTTATTTAATTTTTTTAAATGGTGTTTTTATGCTTCTTGGGAACATAGCATGCTGCCCAATTTTTTGTAGACATTTGTGACGCGTATTTCTGTGCCTACGAAAGAAGTAAAGAAACCGAAACTGAACAATCTCCATTCTCGTTTCTGGGCCCCCGAAAACGGAGGTGACGTAGGGAGTGACGTCAAGTGTGAATAGTCGGTATCGGTAGTATTTAGGAGATCGAGACTCTGTTTACCGCGGTGGATTATAGCAGCGCGGTGGCGCGGTTGGCGCGGTCGTTTCGCCAAAGCTGTCAACATGGACGCAATGCCGCTCTCGCGAGCGAGTTCGAGCTTTCGTTCAGTGACCGAACACCAACGGAACGGGAGTACGTGTGTGGCGGCCCCCGACGGAGACCGCCCAGCCAACCGGCAACGAGCGGCCCGCATGCCGAAGGACGGACGAGGGGAAGATGCCGAGGGGAAAGCGACAGCGATCCGGCCGTTCCGGGATCCGATTCCTCCGCGGACGTCCTCTTTTCGTCGTCAAAGAACACGAACAGCAACCCACACGTGAAAACTAGCGTCGCCCGAACGAATACTGGTCTTCAGTCGACCGTTAGGACAGCCATCTACATCTACCATTTTCCAGAATCCTTCGAGAACCGTGTTCTTTTTTTTTATTTTATTTTGTTTGCCCATAGTTGCTCGTTGCCCGTTTAGCATCCAGAGTAGCAAAGAAAAAAAAAACAATTATGCTGCTTTATTTACGGTTTAGTAATCATTTCCGGTCCGATTTGTACTTTTCATGGTTATTCAAGCGGAAATTAGAACAGTATTCCTAAAAATCGCGAACCAAAACGTGACCGAGGGCACGTTTCTGGTTTCGACCAATCGCTGACGCGTCTTTTGTGATGTCGCACTTCTTGGCCCCGCATCGGTCACGTGAGCTCCGCTTCTCCTGGCTTCTCCCGCAACTCTCGGGGCGTCGCCCCAGTCGATCCCGGTACGATTATTACCGCGACTGTTTAATTGATTTGCGCGGCACACAAGCGCCGGTTTCGGTTAAAATTCGGGCAACGTGGCCTGAGACATGCCTGGAACCAAGTTCAATCGCCAAAAAGATGTCCGAAATTCCCTTCATTGTCCCTTTAAGCATCCCGAACGAAAACGGACGCACCAATCATTTCCTCCCACAGTTACGCGTGCACACTTGTACCAATAGCACCTGGTGCGCGCACTTCCTGATAGTACCGTGAGTTTATCTCCTAATTGGAGAATAGTGGGGAGGGACCGTCACAACAGGCTGCTATGGCCACGCTACGAGGAAGCGAGGCAGAGAAAAGGCGCCTAATGGGAAAGAAGAAAAAGAAACAGACGACCGAGGGTGACCTGCGAATGTAACAAAAAACAAACAATGGCACCTTTTTAGTTTTTTCTTTATCCGCCCCGAGACTGGGGGAAAATGGCCATGAAGGCTTGAAACAAAAATTTTCCCCAGTAAGTTTCTGCGCATGCGTTCAGCCACTCCCCTTGCCTCGCTTCCCGCTGTCGCCATTTACAAAAGGCAATTTGTTTTTCTTTCTTTTTTTTTTTTTACTATCTCTTTTGAGCATTGGTAGTATGGGACATAAAAAGCTATGAAAACCGATGGCGGATGCCAGTGTGTTCTGACGGGCAGGTTGGGCTGCCCTTCATTTGCAATAATAATAATAATAATAATAATAATAATAATAATATTGCACATAAAGATACAAATGAGGTTCAGGTGAGCCCAAGTCTCAGGGACTTGTCGGGCTGTACCCAGCTGCCAGCAAGATAAGCGCAGAAACCAATAAGAATATCAAGAAAACATATTCACAACAAAATATCAGAAAATGTCTTTCGCAGACACAATTTTAACGCACGCTTCGACGTCAAAGAAAACATCTAATCGGACAAGGAATTAAAGATTTTAAGAACACAAAAGTTTCTACGAAAACAACCAACACGAGTGTAACATCTTGGAATTGAACTTATAGGACTATGCCACAATACTCTTACAGGTACATGACTACACCAAAAGTGTCTACGAATAACCCACTGAAAGGACAATGCATCAACCGAAGGCAATTCCAGAAAAGAAAACAGATTCGTTTCAGGTGGGATGTCTACGCTCTGAAGGACATTTTTTTAAGAAACAGGTGAACCTCGCAGACAACTTCCCAGGCGGCGCTCGTTACTCGGAAAAGGCCCATTCATCGAGTAATCAATCCGACTCCACCAACTCGGAAGACCCGTTGCATTGGAGCCGATTGCAGCCCAGAGAAGCAACGCCGTCGCTGCGAAAGGTTCCCGTGTGCGGCCTTGCAGTCCCTCGCACGGAAGGCGCACTTTGCGGATTTTAAGCAGATTATGTTGGGAAGCTCTTGACTGGCGCCGCGGAGGGATCATCGGGAAAAGCCGCGTCGTCTACTCGTCGGGGGATCATGTCCCCTCATTTCGATTGAGGTCAACCCGCCATGCTGGAATAACGGCGGCGTCGGAAGACAGGCGACGATAGGCGACGAGGGAAAGCGGACCCTAGATGAAGAGCGCGCGACTCGTCCGACCGGCGCCACGGGAGATTTGGAAACGAGCGGAGCTTTAGCTAGGAGACACACCTTGAACCGCGACATTCCTTTCCGGAATCTCGTCCGGTTTCTGACTCCAGCCGTGCACGTTCACTCGGAGAACTCCTCGGTCGCAACATATCTTTCATATTTTTTCCTTCACGTTTTGGAAAAAAAAAAAAAAAAGAAAAAAAAAGATGACAACATGTTTGAAGAAAGTACTCAAATTAACTGGTTTTTTTTTTTGGTTTTTTTTTGCGCCGAAAACAGGTTTTCCTTTTAGACTCTCCAGTTAGTGGATTCAGAAGTAAGTGTCATCCATAGAACCTGCAACACTTTCGTGTGCGAATATGTGGCTTGCACGTGACGTCACTGCAACATGCTGGTGGTCATTGCTGCTTGTTCTTGCGGAGAAAAAAAAAAAACAAAGAAATTCGCCCGTGCAAAAATGTACGCAGCGGAAGGTATACGCGTTCAGCAGCAAGACCACCACAATGGCAGCTGATGCGACGTCTGGACGTCTCGACAAGCCGTGCAGGGGAAGTTGTACAACGTCCAAGTCGATTGTATATACCGTACCTGTCTCGCAGAAAATCCTTCCTCGCTGCCTGCTCAGTGCTCTCCCAGACTTTCAAATTCGGCGGTGTGCCACAGACGTTCTCTATCATCGCTCGGTCGAAGAGTCGCGCACGAAACAAAGTGGATCGGACTGACATTTAGAAACTCCATTAGCTTCGCGCGCGAACCGCTGGCACCCAGCTTCTAACGTGAACGTTTCCGCGCCCCATAGGCGAGCACGCAAAGCGGTGCGAAGGCGTTCACCGCAAAAGGTAGGCGGCCGGGTAGTTGGCGAGAACGCCCCTTTATCTCCCGCCCGGTGTGGCGACGACGGAAAACAAACACGTTGCACGCTTCTTTGTACAAATACAGCGGGAAGTTCTGCCTCGAAATGTGACGCGCCTCCCCTGCAGGGGAGAATTCCGATCGGGCTTAGGCGACTGCTAACTTGGACTCTTTGAGGTGCAGCCGTGGAATCATCCCACCGCATATATATGTATATATTGATCACACGAAGGCAGAATTGAAAACGAGCTCCGAGACCTCGGAGCTCGTTTACATTTCTGAAAATGAGACCTCGGAGCGCGGGCTTCATCAGGCTGCCTAGCCGCAGTGCCCACCGCACCGCGCCGTGGAGACGGGTGGGTGGGCGTCAAGCAGGAAGGAGAAGAGAAAAGGGGGTCACCTCGATGTCCGACTGCGACAGCCGTCCGCTGACGGACGAGACGCACTCGGCGCTGTGGTACATGGTGCGGAGGGGAGCAGGGGTCCTCCCCTGGGCGCGGGTTCTTGGACGCTCGGAGTCGCGTCCTTCGGCGCGCTGCAGCGGAGGAGACAGCGCCAGCGTCGGAGCGACTCCCCAATCGGTGCCGGCTTCGATAAGCGACAGCACGGTCGCCGGTCGCCGTTGAACACGCGGGGATTCCAGGCAACGGGTCATGGCGCTGTCCCCATCATCCGCGCACTGATTAGCGATGATTGTGGGGCCACGCACGGCGCGGCGAACTCCGAGCGCCCGTTGAATCGCCCTTCGATATCGCTTTGATATCGAGGCTTTTGTTTTCTTGGCCGTCGGCGTGTATGCGAGCCGCGCTGTTTTGGTGAGATTTCCTGGAAACGAGATCGGCCAGTCCCTTATGCCTCGCTGGCTCTCATCGCCGCCGCGATGTTGACGGAACGGAGAACGCAGAGTGCGACGGGTGACGTTGACTGGGAAGTTATCGAAGATGCCGGGGACCGTGCGAATTTGTTTTCATTTTAATCGTCTCCCCTTTCTCTTCACGTCTCTATTATTCCGCGGGATATTTCCCAGACTAAGAGATACAGAGAAGTAGCTAATCATATCCCCTCAGGAAGACAATCAGAATGGTCGAAACTCTTTGTGTGAGCTTTTTTTTTTTTTTTCTGCGCGTTGTTTTACCATACATTTCAGCTTTCTTTTTCTTTTCTGTTTTTAATGTCGGGCGTACGGCTACAACGCTCGTGCAAGGGAGCTGATCTCCCAATTAGCTGGGTTCCCAGGATTGGACAACTACCATACGGGGCCTATGTATTTGAGATCGTCGTTCGTTGCTCCCCCCAACATCGCGCGTGGTTCACGCAATTCAACTTTCAAGCCACCCGCTATCGCACCGATTCTACCTGCGATCGTTCTAAAGTGCGGCCAGTGTGGTGCAGAATGCGGGCGTCGGGTTCCTCAGCCAGCGGGGTGTCGGCTTGCACGTGCGCATGAACTGCACCGTCACGGCGCAGCAGAACAGCCGGCACAGCCTCAGCGGCGCCTAACCGCCACCTGTTCGAACGGCGGCAATCACCGAAGTCGAGTGCAGCCGACGCAGCCAGCCAATGCGCCGAGAAAGTGAGGGAGAAGATGAGACGAGAGGGACGTCAGAACGCCGAGCTCTGGTTGGAACGATTAGTGGGGAGACCGAAAGCTAGCTGCCTTTGCCTCCACTGCACTCGTCAAAGGCTTTCGAATGCGAGAGCCAAGCGCTATACTTCGTTTCAGCTTCGGTCCGAGCGCGGCCGATGTAATGAGCCGAAGGGCCAATCAAACAGCGAAGAGGCGCAACGTCATGTCGGGCTCTCTGCAGTTGATAGGACCAGCGGGTATTCGCCGTCTCTCTGTGCGTGCTCCTCCGGGGGCTAGTCCTATCAAGCGCAGAGAGCACGCCATGACGTTGCGCTTTTTGCGCTCTTTGATTGGCCTTTCGGTTCATACCATCGTCCGCGCTCGGACCGAAGGTGAAACGAAGTATAGACACCGCAAGGGCGAATCCAAAGGGGGGGGGGGGGGGGGGCGCCCGCCCCCCCCCCCCAAACAAAGTCGAACCCCCTCCCTCCCGCCTTGTCGCAGGGAAATTTGACATGGGTGGACCCCCCGGTACACAGAATGAATAGAAGAATCCCGCCCCCCCCCCCCCCCCCCCCCCCCAAGACGAAGTTCTGGATCCACCCCTGAGACACCGGCACTCCAACGTGTTCGACAAGTGCAGCGGAGACAAGGGCTGCCTTTGTCTCCACTTGACTCGTCGAGCACATTTTCGAACGCGTTATATGAGACAAAAGCAGCTCTAGCTTTCGGTCTACCCACTAATCGTTCCAACCAGAGCTCGGCGTTCTGACGTCCCCTCTCGTCTCCTCCTCCCCCTCAGTTTCTCGGCGCATAAAACCAATCAAGCAGCGCCAAAAACGCAATGTCATGGCGCTCATCTTTCAGTGTATATGTTATCATTGGCTGTCAAACCAGTGAAATGCAGGGCATGCACCAAGGCTTTGCGTTATCTGCACCACTGCCTCGTCAATAAAATCACTGTCTCCCCAGTCGGACAGGACAGAAGACTGCAAATCGATAAAATTTGTCGCGGAAACGCCTCTAGCAGACGACAATACCCTGAGCAGGCTCGAATGAAAACAAATGAACAATCGCTTCCAAAGGGCGCCAGCGGTTCGAATGATATAGTGCTACATCATTAATAACCTTCGCAGTGGAAGGGGGAGCCAGTGACGGATTCAGAGGGAAGGGGGGGGGGGGGGGGGGGGAGATCCTGGTCCGATGCCCCGCCCCCTTTGAATCGAATTCTGCATGTGTAACATTTTAGGGCGGAAGAAAAGGGGGTCCGGGGGGGGGGGGGGGGGGGGGGGGTTGTTTTCTCAAACATCTGGTACGCTGACCTCTTCCTGGAAGCCCTTGCCTCCGCCCCTGGGGAGAGCTACGACATGCCAGTCCAGTTCTCTTTACAATGTTGTAGCTAGAGATGACGCTACACTATTCTTTTCAAAGCAGCATTAGACGTCAGGACCCTAATAATTCATCGCCATTGTCCAGATTCGCGACGAGACAAGAGACGCGTAACTTCGTTTCACTTTAAGTCGAGACGCAGCCGACGCAACGAGTTAATGGGACCAATCAGGCAACGTCAAAAGCGCACCATCATGTTGTTCGTCATGTTTCAGTACGTGTTCTATCATCGCTGAACCAATGATAGCCAAACAAGTACAGTGATTTGCTCTTTTGACGCTACTCGATTGGTACCGTTAGCTCGTAGCGTCGGCTGCGTATGGACTTACGCTGAAACGAAGTTTAGCCGTCTCACTATGGGGCGATGAATGACGCAGCAGTATTTGAGCCAGACGTTTGCACGTGTCGCCTTCCTTTCGATTGCTGGTGGCGGTCGGGAACGCGTGTCATAACGGTGTTGTGCGGACTCAAGTTGGCGTGCGTGCACATTTCATCGTAGCCGAGGCACTTGAAATCTGGCCGAAGTGATATTATAGTTCGCGTCCAGAAACGCATCAGGTGAGTGAAACTAAAAGTCCTTCGATATTTTCGATTACAAGCAACGACAACCAACGGGCATCACGAAGTACGTTTCTAGGAAACTTTCAGTTGATGCTTCTGCTGTGAGCCGCCATTTGCTTCTTGAAACTTGCAGCGTCACACAGCCGGCTCTTCAAAAATGTAGGTACGGTATTTGTGGGAAGGAAACAAAGTGCGCCTTTTATCTAGATCCTTTAGGTGAAATGAACCGGTTCTTTGACTGAGTCATGGAACGCTTGTTGCGTCAAATCAAATGTGTTATCTGGGTAAGCGGAAAGTTTTATCTTCCTTGTGACTACGGTGTCTGGGACGCGTCTCCGACTGGGTTGTTTAGCGTCCTATGCGGCGTTCGTCTGCTTTGTTTCGCAGGGGTTCCAATAACGTCAGAACACCGAGCTCTGATTGGCTCTGATCGATGAAGAATATACTTCGTCTCAGCCTACGATGGACTAAAGGCAAAAGCTACGGACCGCTAGATCCAATCACGAGCCACTTAGAAATTGTGCGGTATTTCGCTTCGATGCACGAATCGGTGCCCGCGTCTCGGATCATTGATGAGGGGACGGGTGGACAGTGGTTCGAATCGAAGAGCACTGAGTGACTCAACAATTTTACATCGCAAAGAAAGCCACGACATATGCAGCGTTGAAGCTACAGAAATGATGCGGCGCTTTTGGATTCGAGCATCATTCGTCCACCCTAATCAATGTTAAGCGTGCCATAGTATAGCGTGGAACGTGATTGGACTTGGCGGCCCGTTGCTTTGGCCTTTAGTCTATCGTAGGATGAGACGGAGTATAGTGGGTAGACCCCAAGGCAGCTTGCTTTGCCTACCCCCTATCCTTCATCAATCAGAGCCAATCAGAGCTCGGCGTCTTTCTGACGTCATAGAAACCCCTTGCAAAAAAAAAAAAAAAAAAAGCAGACGAACTTGCGCTTTGCATTCCTCCCATGCATCGAAAGTGCATGGTCCCAAAATGGCAACAAATGACGTCACAAAAGCCGGAGTGTCATGCTGGCGGATGTCGCCATCCTGGTGGTTGGTCACACAAGTTCCGGCAAAAAGCACGACCAGACGTGAGTGTCGCTGTCGTCACGGCGTCTCAACTCCTGGCTGCGGAAGCGTCCGTGGACTGTCACACTGGAGAGCGACCTGCAGCAGAACAGGCGTCGGCCACAGCACCACCGCTGCTGTGACACCGCCAGGATCGCGACCGGCGACAGCGTGACAATTCTATGACGTCATCAAACTAAAATTTAAAAAAATCACCTTTTTTGTTGAACGCGGTAAACGCATTGGTCGGGGGCGCGTTTTAGGCACCATATACTTGTGGCACCAAAGTTCGTGGAGATGACGACGACAGCAGAAGGATACTGTTTGATGGCCGCGCAAAGCTAAACAAAATATTTTCGCAATATGCCTAATTCGTTTGACTGTTTGTTCTTGAATATAAAACTCTGGATGAACCGATTTTTCTAGACGGGATCGATCAGTGACGCAATGCTTTCAAATACCTGCCGTCACTTCCGGACAGAGCACGAAAGCTCAACGCTATCCTTTTCTAAAAAAAATATAATTTATTGATAACGTCTCGGGAAAGTTTATTCATTTTTTTAAAATAACATTTAACCTGATGAAACAGTCTCGCGAATATTTTTTTAATAATACTTTAACTAATCGAAATAAAATCTCCGGAAATTGTATTACATTTTTAAATAAAACCTTAACTAAAAAAAACATATTTCAGGAATATTTTTAATACAACTAAAATAAATAAACTAGCGGTAACTAGAGTAACTGTATAGGCTCTGCATATACAGTTACTCTAGCGGTAACTAGCGGTAAGCGGAACATATGCAGTATAAGCGGAGCATATACAGTTACTCTAGCGGTAACTAGTTCAAGGAGAAGCTTATCCCATGGAATGGGGTGCGCCGTTGACGCGCTGTCGTCAAACGCTGCTGTGTGAATGGGCCTTAGCGGTGACTAATTGCGTATATCTCCACGTTACAACTTTTTTTTTTTTTTTCGAAACGAAGATAAATAATGCCAACATATATGATATCTGCCTGCACTACGAAGAAAATATACCGAATCGTGTCGTTATTTGTTTCTTCGCCTGTCTACCAGGAACAATTAACCGTATCGACTAAACAGGGTACCCAGAACCATAAATGGCGAAAACATGGCAAGCTTACGTCGCAATATATTTTGAACGAAAGATAAGGATCATGAAGAACAAATGATCCCAGGACGGTAATATTAAAATAACTGATTTCTCACAAGCACCAGGGGTTTCGTTGAAAGTTCTGCTATGGAGGACGCATGCACCAGATCCACGTTTACCGCCGCAAGTCGCCACAGAGTGTCCTTGTGCAAACAGAACCTTTTGAAAAACCGCTTTCGCATGCCTATGTTTTCTATAGCACTGCACATAGTTCGCGTGAGATATGGTGTTTAGACGTTCGATTCGGAACTAGCACGTGCTCTTGGCAGAGCAGTGCAACACGATTTTTGACGCGAGCCGAAGCACATCTGCGAAACAAGCAACGCGAACGGCAACCCGGGCAGCTTCTTCGGAACGACGTGTCCCCAGTAATTTGCACAATCAAACAAAGCAACGTTTTGAAAGCGTCACGCACGGCTCTGCCTTCGTGAAAATTTGTAGAGCACATCGCTCTCGCTACTTTCTTAAAAAATATAGTTATACCCTCGAGGATCGGAAGACCAAAGGGAAAAATGCCGGGTCCCTTCCCGAGCCAGAGAACATAATTAAACGAAGGGCCGACTCTTTCAAAGGGACTACACAACAACGAGAGTCATGTGCGAGCATGACCATCAACATAACGGCAAAATAGTCATGCTTGCACATTGGTTCCCGCCGCTTCGGCCTCACCAAAACGACGTCACTAAGGGGACGTTTCATCCTGGCTCTCGGGCTAATTCGACGTCCCACTCGAGGAAGAAAATGGCCCGCCTGGAGACGTTCTGGGAAAACACAAAAGACAATGAATGCTCACGAATTGCGTCCCATAAGAAACTGACGACGCACAGCTGACAAAAAGGAAAGAAAAAAAGCCTTACCACCTCCTGCTTCGTCTAATATCTCACGCAATCCCACGTAAACTCCATTTAAAACCATATTTTTGTTTTTAAATTTTAAGTCGAACGGTTGACGTTGGCGTTCCGTGCCTTTAACTACTGCCGCTTCCTTTAGTTTCTTTTTTTTTTTTCATTATTATTTTTTTTAAATTTTATATCACTCTGAAAGAATACCTGCGCGTCTACTTACCCGCAAAACACTCAAAGAGCCATTCTCTGCGATCTACGAAATCAGCTCAGCGAATGTTGAGGCGAAACATCCGTTTAGACCTACAAATGAAGTCTGCGATGCTGCATTACGCAATGCAAAGCGTCATGCTTGCATTGCGTGATGCCACAGCGCAGTAAGTTCTAAACAGATGTTCCGCCTCAACATTCGCTGAGCTGATTTCCTAGATAGCAGAGATTAGCTCTCCGAGTGTTTTGCGGGTAAGTAGACGCGCAGGCATTTTTAAGAGAGTACCGTATTTACTCGAGTAATAGCCGCACTATTTATGAACAAGGCCCTCGAGTCTACTTTCCCGCAAAGCACATAACAGCCAATCATCGCGTTGCGCATATATAACAGCGAATAACTCGATCGAGAACACGAGTCTCCATACAAATGCAACCTTCACAGATGGTATCTTCGCGCGAAGACGTTATCTTTGTCCTGTAAACCGCTGGAATCATCTCTGTCCTGTAAACCGCTGGAATCATGCTGTCGATCGCGGTGATTGGCAATCCGCGTGCTCCGCGGAAAAGCGAACCCTCAGGTTTTCTTCATAAACAGTGCGGCTATTACTCGAGTAAATACAATATATAGATTAGGCATCGTGCCTTTTTGTTCAAATCCAATAGACGATCTGTCGAAATTGTAAGTCTGCAATGTAACACTGCACATTACGTGAGCACGTGCCACGTTACGCTCAGTGCCAACCAAGCAATCATGCGGTGTAATGATGAACGTCAACCATCCGCAAACTTTAGTTCTCAAAATTTCTTTCGGCCCCGTCATTCACCGAGTCCCTCCGTAGACTGCAGTGATTGGTTTCCTTACTGAACTGCTGGAGAGTCGACGCGCAAACATTTTAAACAGTGTACCGTGTCGCCTAGGGCGTTCAGTTAGGACAGCGAGGAAGCCGAACCACGGCCTCCGAGAGCCTTGGCGCGCAAAGCTCTCCTGCGCTTTCCAAACGCTCGTTTGCCCGACAGAAGGAGCACAGCTTCTCCAAAGACGGTGCTGATACAGAGTCGGCATTAGCATCTTAAACGTTGTGTGTATGCTTGCGGTACAGAGCTGGTATTTTCGTTAACACTGCGAAGGCTGAGGCGCGCGGTTGCGTTGAGACGCCGCGTTTCAAGAGGCTCTCAGCTTGTGCGCTAGCTCTGGCAGTACTTTCTTTCCCCCAGCCTTTGCTAAAACACGGCTTCTAGCAAGCCGGCCCTGATCACCAGTAAACAGTGAGAGAGATTGTCGCACAAATTTCTACTGCGGCGATAGGGCCGAAGCCGTCAAAGCCCTTCCCATGGCAAATATAGTCATGGCGACACGGCGTTTAACGAACACTTGAGAGAAACGCGAAAAACGACAGAACGAAAACGATGGGTAAAATTAAGCACACAACGATAGAGAGCAACAGTCGGATTTCAACCTGCCGCTTCCTTGAAAAAGTAATGTGTGTTGTGGTGAGATGCAATGAGCCTAATTCTGGCAGACAAGCGCATTTTTAAGCCCACTGAGAATGATTTCCTGCCCTGTACCTATTCGCGACTCCAATTCACTATAGGTGTCGCCACTCGTTTTTCAAAATGGCGGGTTTAGTGAAGGTCGGAGATGCGTGCCGCTGCTGAGCCTGTATAGGGTCTATTCACTTGCTGAGTCATCACCCACAAACATGGCCGTCGAGCGATAAAGCGGAACTTTTATTCGTGAGCTTGGTGAAAAATAAAAGAAGGCAAAGCAAACTCGCCTATCGGCAAACCGCTATGGCCTTTGGCGGCCATGCTTGTGTGTAGTGACTCGACATTAAAAGGCGGTCTGACGTCATGTGAATAGACTCTATACTGTGCTGGCTTCACTGAGCGACACAAATTATTTCTGGTAATACTAGGAAGCTAGGGTGTTATAAGCGCAAGTCACCTCTTTATCCTGAAAAAAAAACGGTATTTAGCGTAATATTTAGGCCAGGAAGAATGTTTTAATTCCGGAGCGAAACCGAAACTAACCTTTATTTTGGATTTAATTTCTCGGTATAGGTCTTCATTTCAGATTATTTCATAACTCAAAATGTGTCTACACACCGTGATTATTTAGTCAAAGAAGTTGTTCGCCGAAACTTTTGTCCCTTTAAAGAAAGGGTCTTTCATACACTTGAGAGGCAACAGAATATTATTATTTGTTGAAAAAATCGGTGTTGATATTTGTGCACTCTTGCTGCCTTTTCTCGCTCAGATAATTGTCATATGAAATAATGAACTGCAGGCCTTTCAATGACTTTTTGGGTATTTAGATGATTAATTGCTTTAACATTTTTTCCAGCACAAAACTAACAGAATAAATCTAATTTATACAATATGTTCATAAAACGTATGAATTACGAAACGCTGTTCTCACCAGAAAAATTCAAAGACGGAATCCAAGTCAGGCAGCTGAAGTTTGTGTTTCTTAAAGCAACGCGTGACGCATATGAGTTTATATTGCATCCAGTGTTTGATTGTTTGTCTATCTTGATAGCGATGTCAGAGGTTTTCATGTGCTAAAAACAAAACAGGAAAGACTATTATGGTTAAACGGCGTATTTTTGTGATCGTGGCGTTAATTGGAGACATACATTGCCGCGATTTGTATTAATAATAATATAAATATTAAAATTAAGATATTTTAATACGCAATTTTTCAAGCTGTAAAATAATTAGTTGCTTATGATCTAATTTCAAATGCGCTAAGTATGACAATTTAAAGTGTACTAATTATCATCACTGGTGCCAATTGCAGCATTTTCAATTACCAAGTTATAAAATAATTAAAGTTTAAAATCAAAAGTTATAAAATAATTAAAGTTTAAAATCAAAAGTTATAAAATAATTAAAGTTTAAAATCAAAAGTTATAAAATAATTAAAGTTTAAAATCAATGACAACATTCTAGGTAATGTGAGAAATTCATGTAAAATTAGACTAATTGAGGGGGCTATCAGAGTAGCGACTTTTGACAATCGGCAAAATTTCCAAAGTTGCCGCCAACATTCTGCCAGACCAAATCCCCCCCCCCCCCCCCGGAAAAAAAAAAGGATTATTTTTTTAATTACTACCATGACAAAATGCTGTATGAGGGGGAGGGGGGAGAGGAGGTCCCAGCAAAATTGAAGATTTCGGGGGGGGGGGGGGGTAAGCCCGGGCCCCATGCCCCCCCCCCCGACCCCCCCCCCCCCCCCCCCATGGATACGTGCCTGCATAAGCGCCATATTTCAAGAAACATGTTCATGCAAAAACTGAACATATATATTTTATCTTTTTTTACGGTTTCACCTACTCACAAAAATAAGCGTACAGGAAAACGCAAAAAAACTCGAAAATTCACGCGGCTTGGCGCCTAAAACACGAAAAAAAACATTGAAATTTTTTTTTTTAATTTGGGAAGTAACGAGGCAGGTAACTCCCTTACCCGTTACTAGAAAGAAGTAACGTGAGTACCCGTTACTATAGAGAGTTTAAGTAGATCGTTTTGGCATCCTGCTACGCTATACGCTAGAGCGACGACGCTACTGCGCATGCGCGCTGCTAGCGGAAACATTGCGGAGCTGCGGAGGCTAGCGGAGGCGCGTAGCGCGGCGTGGGTCTCGCGAGAACGAGTTTTGGCGAGATAAAGCGCGAAGCACATGTACGACGAAACCGTCCGATCCGACGTGCGAACTGCCGGAATGACCTTGGGGGGGCGAGGGTTTTCGTAGCACGGGAGAGCGCTGAAAACCCTCGCCTCCGATCGGACGTCGGATCGGACGGTTTCGTCGTACATGTGTTTCGCCAGCGCAGCAAGCGCACGACGCAATTTCAAGATGGCCGCCACGCCGCGCCTGTCCGGTCTGTGCGCTCCGCGATCGTGGTTCTGAGGGGTGGATTATATCTTGCTGCTGCGAGAAGCAGCCGCGACAAAGCCGTTCCGCGACTGCAACAGGTAGTAGCGATTTATGGCGGGCATGCTAAATACGGCCTCGGGGAAAAAAAGAAAAAAGAAAGCTTCGCAGTCCGTGGTGCTGTGAGCGAAGGGTGCGGCCTCCTGCTCGGCCGCTTTGTCGTGAGGACAAAACCGACCAAGGAAGCGAGCGAGCAGGCGGATATGAGGGATTTCCGTGGCGTCTCATTTCCGGTGACCAACGACACAACAGAAGAGCTACGGTTGTTGTCATTTATTTTCGAAGATTTTTCTCGGTGGCTTCGGCGCTTGACTCCTATCGGATTGGCTTGGAAAACGCGGCCGTCAGTTGTATTCAATTACGAACATAATAGTCATTTACTTACAAAAGAAGCAACGATTAGCACGTTATTCAGCAAAGAACAAAATATTGTATTAAAATAACGACGAAATCTGTTTTACGCGAGCCTTAGTGTCCGAAAGAGCCGATAATGGCTTTGCGTTAGCTCTCGTAACGCTGTAATCTGTAGCGGGTTGCGAACGTTCTACTGAAACTTAAAATGGTGGTTCCGCTACGCTACATAGATCGGAGGTCGTAGCGGCTAACGGTTAGCGCAGC